>CM060905.1:307262605-308462605 GCA_030737815.1 Allium fistulosum | reverse complement strand
TTCCAGTCATGTAATGAATTCTATTATGGTTAGATGGACTAGTTGTATCATGTTAAATTGTTATGCACTAAGGTTTAAAATCTAAAAGAAATATCTGAGTGGGAAACAAGGAAATGATCTTAAGTATTGATATGGATGCTTGGAAAAGAAATATGCATATGTAGGTGAACTACTGTTTTGCATAATTTATATTATGTATCAGTTAATCTTGAGACATAACAGAGCACTGAGTTTTAGAATAAAATCTGGATTTAGCTAGAAGTAAACTTAAAAGGATTTTAGTTTCTTTTTACTGAAATGCTTTGTAAATAAGTTTGAATTCATTTCTGAATCGTATTGAGAAAAGTAAAATGTTTTTAAAAGCCTCAGACAGAATGCAATGAATGGTATCTCCATTGCTTTGAACTAGTGTGTAGCAGATACATGATACATGAGTTAACCAGCTTCAAATAAATGAAGTATTGGTTGATCATGATAGATTGTATTTTGAAAATAAAAATGCATTTCAAAAGCTTAGTACATTTAGCAATTGTTTCACCACAATCATCTTTAAAAGTTTAAGACAGATAAGCAATGTAAACTGGTTTGAACAAACAAAACCTGGCATCACTCCATATACTATAAAGTTTAGGTAGATTCTGGTTTGTAAAATGCAAATAAAAGAATGGTCAGATTAACCACATGGTTAGACCATAGGTCAGGCAAATTGTTCACTTCAAATCAATGAAGCAAGGAACCATTTGAACCCAGTTTTCTGGAAAATGAGCAAAGATATTGACATGTACATGTATATCTGTGTACATGTTGATATTTGGGCAAAAATATAAACATAAATTCCTAGAACAATTGTAGGAAAGGGTTTTAAAAATAATAAAGCAAGAAATTTTGTTTTGTATGTTAGATTATAGGATGAAATTAAGTATATATGTGCAGATATAGGTAGATACCAGATTTCAAATCATACAGGAGAAAAATAAAAAGAAAAACAAAAATTGGGTTTGAACCGACCAGCATAGCACTCGAACTCGTGACCTCTCATGTATAAGTTAGGCGCGTTTCCGTTACGCCTAGATGTTGCTTGTGTTCACTTATGATCCACTTTCTTTTAGCCTGAGTTTGATACTATCCAGACTTTAATACAATCATCCATATTATAAGCTTGCTTTCCACTGATTATTATTTGATCATTTCTTAATTATAATAACAGACTAAAGTACATGTTTCCAGTGGATTCTATGGTCAAAAATCAGGATACAATAATTAATCTTTTAAAAGGGAATTATCACATTTTAATAGATTTAAAAGGATTTCTACTTACATATTATCATGCTCTGATTCTAGTAGAATATAACATAGATATCTTCATATATGTATGTTAGGAATGATTTAGATTTAAAACAATATTTTTATATTGTGAAAGATCCTGGATATATTTTGTTTATTGGATAAAGAAAATGACCCTGGGAAATACATTTGTAATGAATGATATATCTATATATCATCTCTTAAAAAAAAATCCTTATGAAATTAGGGTGGAAATAGGAGGGTCATTTCAGTTTGGTATCAGAGCACTTGGTTGCATTGATTGTTAAGTATTATAGAAATGTATTATGTCTGTTTGTTTTGGATGAAATAATTTAGATAAGAAAATAGAAATTATAGAAGTACTCATAATATACTAATACCATTTGCCCAGAATTTAGTTAGCAGACCATGGTAGGAAGAGGATCTCATCACAATGCAGGATCCAGTGCACCTCAAATGCTTGATATGCAAGAATTTGTGAGGGTTTTAAGAGATGGAATTGGGCATAGGCCTGAGAACCCACATGAAGAGCTTTCAAAACTACTGAAGACTTATTCCAATTTGGGAGGCAAGAGTTTTGAAGGAACTGAGAGTGTGATGGAAATTCAAGCATGGTTGAGAACACTTGATAGGATTTTCAATGACATGCAGTTGGATGACCAAAGGAAGAGGCAAGTAGCTTCTAGACAACTGAAAGGGGTAGCTTTAAGCTAGTGGGAGGTGATCATAGCTGGAAGAAATGAAAATGAAATCACTTGGAATCAGTTCAAGGAGATGTTGGAGGCAAGATTTGTACCAGCATCAGCCAAGACCACTTTGCTTGAAGAATTTATCAAACTTAGGCAGGGAACTTTGAATGTCACTGAATACACTCAAAAGTTTGAGGGGCTATCCAATTATGGAGCAATGCTAGTGGCAGATGAAGCATCCAAAAATGATAGGTATATAAAAGGACTGAACCCAGGACTTAGCAGAGCTATGCTACCATATGTAGATAGAACATTTGATCAAGTAATTGATCTGGCCTTGAAACTAGAACAACATGACAAAGAAAGAGAGAAATATAGGAATTTTAAGAGCAACAACAAGAAGGATAAGGGAAGATATCACCCTTATGATAAAAAGAAGGAGGAGGCAGACAACAGGAAGAGTAAAGACACAAAAGCCAATGATACTAAGAAGAAATTGGTTTGCCATCATTGTGGAAAAGAAGGACACATCAAACCAAGGTGCCCAGAGTTAAAAGGAGGAGCCTTCAAATGCTACCTATGTGGGAAAGAGGGGCATATGAAGAGGAACTGTCCTGAGAATAAACAGCAAGGGAAATTGGCAACTTTGGAAGGTAAAGGCAAATCTGCAGTGAAAATTGATGCTGAAAATCATGGTCAAGTGGAAGGTACATTACTCATTTGTGCCATACCCATACCAGTAGTATATGATACTGGAGCAACACACTCTTTGATTTCCTATGAATTAGTTAAAGTGTTAAAATTAAACTGCATATTGGTTGAAACCCCATTGCTTGTACAAAGTCCCCTAGGGAGTTCTAGTGTTTTGAACATGAATTGTGTGGATGTGGAGTTAAACATAGGAGGAAATATTTTTATTTCCAATTTATATGTTTTAAATTACCCAAATATAGGAGTTATATTGGGGGTAGATTGGTTAAGGCAATTTAAAGCCATAATTAATTTAGACTCATCCACCATATCATTGCAAAATTCTAGAGGCCAGAGGATCACAGTTCTATGTGAAGTAGCTAAGGAAGGGAAATTGTATCATTTAGTTGACTTAGAAAAAGATCTGAGTGAACTAACCATTGAAGAAATTCCCATAGTTAATGAATACTTGGATGTGTTTGGGGAAGTTAAGGGTGTTCCACACCACAGACCAGTTGAGTTCCAAATTAATCTCATTCCAGGAGCAAGTCCAATAATCAAGAAACCTTATAGAATGGGGCCAAGTGAACTGAAAGAATTGAAAAATCAGTTGGAAGAATTAGAAGGCAAGGGATTTATAAGGCCAAGCAATTCCTGCTGGGGTTCTCCAGTAGTGTTTGTAAGAAAACATGATGGTACCTTGAGAATGTGCATAGATTACAGGGAACTAAATAAAGTAACCATCAAGAATAAATACCCATTGCCTAGAATAGATGATCTCTTTGACCAACTCAGTGAAGCTAAAATATTTTCTAGGCTAGACTTAGCATCAGGATTCCATCAAATGAAGGTTGAAGACTCAAGTGTTAAGTATACTGCATTTAACACAAGATATGGCTTATATGAATTTTTGGTTATGCCATTTGGTTTGACAAATGCTCCTTCATATTTTGTTGATTTAATGAATAGAATATTTAGAGATTATTTAGACAAGTTTGTACTGATTTTTATTGATGACATTTTGATTTATTCTAAGACAGTGGAAGAGCATAAAAATCATTTGCATTTAGTTTTGTCAAGACTAAGGGAAAATGATTTAAAAGCAAAATTTTCAAAATGTGCATTTTGGAAAGAAGAAGTGCATTTTCTTGGGCATGTTATCTCTGCCAAAGGAATATCAGTAAACCCTAATAAGGTAGTGGCAATCCAAGCATGGAAAAGGCCTAGTACCATCAGTGAGATTAGATCATTTATGGGGATGGCAGGATATTATAGGAGATTTATAAAAGATTTCTCAAAAATATCATCACCACTTACCAATTTAACTAGAAAGAACCAAGCCTTTGTATGGACAGAAAAATGTGAGCAAGCTTTTATCAAAATAAAAGAAGCTCTGATTAATGCACCAGTATTGAGAGTGCCAGAAGGAAATGAAAATTTGGTTGTGTACACTGATGCAAGTGGCTCTGGGTTAGGGGCTGTATTGATGCAGCAAGACCAGGTGGTAGCCTATGCATCTAGGCAATTAAAGCCACATGAAACCAGATATGCAACCCATGATCTTGAACTAGCAGCAGTTGTGTATGCTTTGAAACTTTGGAGACATTATTTGTTAGGTGCCAAATTCATTTTGTACACTGATCATAAGGCACTGAAATATTTATTCTCACAAAAAGATTTGAACATGAGGCAACATGGATGGGTAGAGTTCCTAGCTGCCTATGATCTAGATATACTGTATACACCAGGCAAGGCAAATAAAGTTGCAGATGCCTTGAGTAGACAACATGCCAAGGTAGCCATGTTGATGATGGAAGAGTTTAGGGATTTGTCTATACTTACTGATTTGGAAATTGAGGAAAACAGTGAGGAACAAATGATGCCCATTGAAGAAGGTGAAGGTAAAGGAAAATTAAGTATGATATCTCTGCAATCAGATTTACTTCTTAAGATTGGGAAAATGCAGGAACAAGACCTAAACATGGTGGAAAAGAAACTGCTCATATCAAAAGGGGAGGAAGTAATAAATTATCAAGTTGATAAAAATGGTTATTTAAGGAATAAAAATAGGATATGTGTTCCAGAAAATATAGAATTGAAGGAGGAAATATTAAATGAGTACCATAGGAGTAAGTACTCCATACACCCAGGTAGCACCAAGAAGTATCAAAATTTGAAAAGAAATCTTTGGTGGAAGGGGATGAAGTCAGATGTGGCCAGATATGTTGCAAGGTGCATGACTTGCCAACAAGTCAAGGCAGAGACACAAAGGCCATCAGGACTGTTGCAACCCCTTAGTATACCACAGTGGAAGTGGGAGGATATATCTATGGATTTCATAGATGGTTTGCCTAGATCTAAGAAGGGAAACACAAGTATATGGGTAATAGTGGATAGGCTAACTAAGGTAGCACATTTTATCCCAGTTAAAACAGAAAGAAATGCTCCAAAATTGGCTCAAATATTCATGAAAGAGGTAGTAAGGTTGCATGGCATACCCAAAACCATTGTGAGTGATAGGGATACCATCTTCACCTCAAGGTTTTGGAAAAGTTTTCAAGAGGCCATGGGGAGTGAATTGTGCTTAAGCACTGCCTACCATCCACAATCAGATGGTCAAACTGAGGTGGTGAACAAAGTCTTAGAGGATTTGTTGAGAGCATGCAAACTGGACTTTGGAGGCAACTGGGAAGACCACCTCCATCTAGCTGAATTCACATACAATAACAGTTACCAAAGCACCATAGGGATGGCACCATTTGAAGCCTTATATGGCAAGCCATGTTTATCACCTATATGTTGGGTAGAGACTGGAGAAAGGGCTGTTCTTGGACCTGAATATGTTAAAGAAACTACAGAGAAAGTTGGGATAATAAGAAAAAGAATAGCAGCAGCTCAAGATAGGCAAAAGAAATTTGCAGATAGGAAAAGAAAGCAAGTGGAATATGAAGTGGGAGACTTTGTTTTCATCAAGATTTCTCCTATGAAGAAAGTCATGAGATTTGGCAAGCAAGGCAAGCTCACACCAAGGTATGTTGGACCCTATAAAATTCTGGAAAGAATTGGTTCATTGGCTTACAAATTAGAATTACCAGAGGAAATGAAAGCAATGCATAATGTTTTTCATGTGTCCCAACTTAGAAGATGGGTACATGATAAAGAAGACATTTTGGAAGAGCCTACCAAAATTCAAATAAATCCTGACTTGGTTTATGAAAAAGAACCAGTGGGGATTATAGCCAAGGAAGAAAAGAAATTAAGGAGCAAAACCTTGAAACTAGTTAAGATCCAGTGGAGTAGTGATCCTAATGACTGCACATGGGAGTTAGAGGATAAGATTAAAATGGATTATCCTAAGCTTTTTGCAAATTAAAAGGTAATTTTTTTTTCTGCAAAATTTGTTATGCATGGTTGATATGGTTGAATTTGTTTGCTTATGCATATGTTTGATAAGTTTTCAGAAAAGAAAATGATGCTTGATATAAATGTTAGAAAAATTGTGAGGACACAATTCCTAAAAGGAGGGGTGAATGTAATACCCCAAAATTTTGTGAAAAATCATTTTTGTAAAATGATTTAATTTTTGAAATATTTAGATTTAAATATGGTGAAATTTCTGGAATAAATAGTGTGCAAGTATATGTGTGCACGTGCACACTGAAATGGCACAAGGAAGAACTCCAGATTTCTTGGATTTAAAACAGGAATTAAAAAGCAATACAAACATGATTTTGCAACATGGATATTTGATTTCTGGAATTATATGGATCATCTTAGAAAATAAGAAAAGTAAGTTTTACTTTAAATCAGTAAACAGATTTTATTTAAAACCCAGAAAAGAAAATTATACATATATATATATTATATGAATTTGTAAACCTGTATACATATAGGTGCATATGTTTCTGAAATTAAAGAGGAATTAAATAAGCCTAGATAAGATATGTATACAAATATACATTTTTAAGTAATGAAAAGTATATATATATATAAGCAAGTGAAACTATAACATTAAAATGACATGAAATGTGATACAAGTCAATATGCTTGTGTAGGCAAAAATAGCAAAGGGAATTCTCAGGAATAATTAAAATATAAAATAGGATAGTCACACTTTTAACATGACTAGGTGAGTGGCCATTTTCTGAAAAGTAAAAGAAAGAAAATGCAGCCTTTAAATTAGTTAATAAGGCCGGGGTATTATGAATGAAAAATGCATGATGCTAGCCAGGACAGAAATGGAATTCTGTTTTAACAAAACCCTAGTGGAAAAAAAATGCATATAAATAGGCAGTTTTAGCCAGTAGAATTATCTTTACCCCGAGCTGCACAAAAATAAGAAAGGAAGAAAAATATTGGAAGGAAGGAGAAAACACTCATACAAGGATTTTCTGGATTAATAAGAGGAAATATTTAGGTGAGTAACCTCACTGAGTTCATGGCATTAAGACCTGAGATGAGGCAGCCACTTTTTATATTGCCATTTATATATTTATGGTTTTGATGATTTCATCAATGCTTTTTGATGTCTTATTTTAAATCTGATATGATTTAATATGGATGATTTTGATGATCTTTGATTGGTTGAGACATTTGTCTTTGGATGTGTATCATACTGTTTTATTTATACTCATAAATGTTAAAGTCTAGGATCTTAAAATTATATAGAGAATACTCTCAACTGTTATAGATCTATGGCATGGAAACTTTACAAAAAAATGTTGGGAGCTGCATTATACTTGGTATAAGTGCTGAGGCTTGAGAAGAAAAATGTTAAGGGTGCAATAGAAATTTTCTAAGTGCTGAGCCCTTAATCAAATCAAAAAAAAAAGAAGAAACTCACAAGCTAAAATTATGATTGAACCAGATCCTGAATCTGAATCAATCATAAAGGCTTGCAGATCAATATAATAAGAACATGCCATGCCTCTTTTTACAGTTGAAAATATTCTTATATTTTACTAAGATCAAGACATATTGACCCCATTTAGGAAATAACTATCTGCTTATTTCTGAGGAGAATTATGCTAGGAAAGATTATGGATGTTTCCATGTTTGCAGTGACATGTTCACTTAGCATATTTGATGATAGGATTTAAGACAATACACTAGTAAATAAACTAGGGAAGGGAAGGCCAAGAAGGCTGCTGGAATGCTTGTCATATTTGAAGTATGCAAGTTGGCACATGGTTTGTTTAAGCCCTGAGATCTTTGTGCAATGATGTGAATTAGTTCATTGCAATGTGTCCCTGTGATTCCTTAATAGCAGATGAGGCAGGGATTTAAATTGAATTATACAACCTGTAAATGAAGAAATAGGAATATGGATATTTCTTAGGTTGAATGGTATGGAACCAAGATGGTTCCAGTGAATGCAATTGTTGCAAATAGATAATTATGTTTGCATGATTATGTATGCAAGTGTAAGAATGATAAATGAATATATCATACCTGAATCAACTTAATTATACTATGTTAAAGTAATTGATTGCAGAAATTTGCTTAAATAACCAGTTGATGCTCTTATATTCTCTATTGCTTAATATCATGAATGTATTGATGTTACTCATACCAGATCATAGATCTGACCCTTGTTTGCTCATGGCATCTGGGGTGTCTCATTTTAAAATGAGGCAGCCACTCATGCTCTTTCAGGTAACCCAGGCACTAAGTAAAAATGAAGTTATGGCTATTATGGAGGAGTGAATGAACATGCTAGCTAGTTTCAATAAGAGCTTAAATTGATTATATCTGCATGTATTCAGGAAAAATTTTATGTTTCTAAGATTTCCAGTCATGTAATGAATTCTATTATGGTTAGATGGACTAGTTGTATCATGTTAAATTGTTATGCACTAAGGTTTAAAATCTAAAAGAAATATCTGAGTGGGAAACAAGGAAATGATCTTAAGTATTGATATGGATGCTTGGAAAAGAAATATGCATATGTAGGTGAACTACTGTTTTGCATAATTTATATTATGTATCAGTTAATCTTGAGACATAACAGAGCACTGAGTTTTAGAATAAAATCTGGATTTAGCTAGAAGTAAACTTAAAAGGATTTTAGTTTCTTTTTACTGAAATGCTTTGTAAATAAGTTTGAATTCATTTCTGAATCGTATTGAGAAAAGTAAAATGTTTTTAAAAGCCTCAGACAGAATGCAATGAATGGTATCTCCATTGCTTTGAACTAGTGTGTAGCAGATACAGGATACATGAGTTAACCAGCTTCAAATAAATGAAGTATTGGTTGATCATGATAGATTGTATTTTGAAAATAAAAATGCATTTCAAAAGCTTAGTACATTTAGCAATTGTTTCACCACAATCATCTTTAAAAGTTTAAGACAGATAAGCAATGTAAACTGGTTTGAACAAACAAAACCTGGCATCACTCCATATACTCTAAAGTTTAGGTAGATTCTGGTTTGTAAAATGCAAATAAAAGAATGGTCAGATTAACCACATGGTTAGACCATAGGTCAGGCAAATTGTTCACTTCAAATCAATGAAGCAAGGAACCATTTGAACCCAGTTTTCTGGAAAATGAGCAAAGATATTGACATGTACATGTATATCTGTGTACATGTTGATATTTGGGCAAAAATATAAACATAAATTCCTAGAACAATTGTAGGAAAGGGTTTTAAAAATAATAAAGCAAGACATTTTGTTTTGTATGTTAGATTATAGGATGAAATTAAGTATATATGTGCAGATATAGGTAGATACCAGATTTCAAATCATACAGGAGAAAAATAAAAAGAAAAACAAAAATTGGGTTTGAACCGACCAGCATAGCACTCGAACTCGTGACCTCTCATGTATAAGTTAGGCGCGTTTCCATTACGCCTAGATGTTGCTTGTGTTCACTTATGATCCACTTTCTTTTAGCCTGAGTTTGATACTATCCAGACTTTAATACAATCATCCATATTATAAGCTTGCTTTCCACTGATTATTACTTGATCATTTCTTAATTATAATAACAGACTAAAGTACATGTTTCCAGTGGATTCTATGGTCAAAAATCAGGATACAATAATTAATCTTTTAAAAGGGAATTATCACATTTTAATAGATTTAAAAGGATTTCTACTTACATATTATCATGCTCTGATTCTAGTAGAATATAACATAGATATCTTCATATATGTATGTTAGGAATGATTTAGATTTAAAACAATATTTTTATATTGTGAAAGATCCTGGATATATTTTGTTTATTGGATAAAGAAAATGACCCTGGGAAATACATTTGTAATGAATGATATATCTATATATCATCTCTTAAAAAAAAATCCTTATGAAATTAGGGTGGAAATAGGAGGGTCATTTCAATGATTTTCTACTTGTCTCGATTATATTCAAGCAGTGTAAAAGTATTTCGGTTAATGTTGGTTCATATAGTTCTTCATTTTTTGGTTCTTTGGTGAGTGTGGCTCATCTACTTCTTCAATGGTTTGTTCTTTGGTTGATTCTGGTTCTACATTGAAACGGTTGTTAAAAAATGATTCTAGCAATCCAATATTTACTTGTGTTGGTCAATGATTTACTGGTGGCATTGAGGAGTTTCAGTTGTATCATATGATATATTTTATTGAGAATGGTTATAAAGTTGATGTTGTTAAAAATAATAGGGAGCGAGTTATAGCTGTTTGCTCATGGGAAAGTTGTACTTTTCGTATTCATGCCTCTTGCAAGTTTAACCAACTAGGCTTTTTCGTTATCAAAACTATGCAGCCTAATCATTCATGCGGAGTTGGCATTGTAAATGTTAACCATCCACATGTTTTTATTGAATTAGTGAAGAGTTGGTTGTTGATTTTATTTGTTTAAATCCTCTTATAAAGATAAAAGATATTGTTCATTAATTTCAGACCGAGTACAATATTGTGTTAAATTACTAATTTTCTTATATGAGAAAAAAATTGGCTTTGGAAGAAATCCATGCGAATGATTTTCTTTCATATCATCATTTGAAATCTTTCTATGAAGCTGTGCCTATGTGTAATCCTAGAAGTACTTTTGAACTTCAAGGTAATTTGGTTAGCCATCAATTTGAGAGGGTTTTCATTGGGGTTGAAGCATGCAAATATGGATATGATTATTGTCGTCCTTTGATTTTTCAGGATGGGACTTTTATGAGAGGTAGAGGACAAGGTTGTATTATGTATGCTATGGCTGAGAATGTTGATCAAGGTATGATTTACTTCTAAAAATTATAATATAATTGGTTTTTATTTCATTGAGTGAAATATTTGCATGTCAAATATTTTTATGGCAAATATTTACATGTCAAATATTTTCCATATTTTTATGGCAAATATTTGACATACCTATGTTATTTCATTTATTCGATATGTTTGTTGATTTTGTTGTTTTATATGTTAACTCAATATTCTATAAGCTATTTTATTTACTTGGAAAACTTTTTTTTGAATCATTTAACTTTTTCGTTACATTGGATGACTTAGGTTATTAAATATTTCAATGTTAGTATTTTTCATATTCTTATGACAAATATTTGACATACTTTTGATGTTGGAGTTTGTATATTTTGTGTATTTATTTCTATTTTTATTATGTGACAAATGTATTTTTATTTATTTTAGGTTTTTTTCCACTGGCTTTTGGGACTGTATTTGGTGAAGATGAACCTAATTAGTATTAGTTTTTAAAGAAGCTTAGGGAAATGCTATGCGATGATGATCTTATTTCATCTTTATATCGGATTGGCATCCTGGTCTTTTGCTTGCTGTTTCTCAAGTTTTTCCAGATTCTTCTACTATCATTTAAAGAATAATTTGAACAGTTTTTTTGAAATAAAAAGTTGTCCTCAGGGTAAAAAGAAATGGAATATTTCATTGTTTTATTGAGTTGCTAATGCTGCTACAATAAATGTATCTAATCAAGCTTTGTTTGAGTTTAAAAGTGCTGGTGGGGTTGAAGTAGAAAATTCCTTACATGGTTTTCTTTTTGAAAAGTTTTCTAAATTTTTTTTTGTTGGTAATCAATATAGGGAAAAGAGATCTAATTGTGTGGAAATTTTTAATCTATGGATTTTAGAGGAAACATATTTACCTATCATTGCATGTTTAGATAGAATATGTTTGAAGCTCATGAAACTTATGTCTGATAGATGTGAGTTAAGTAAAAGCTGAAAAAGTCAATTGTGCCCTATTATGAAGAAGCGTTTACGGGATTTATACCTTGAGGGTATTCAATGGAAAGTTACTAGATCTACTATTAATGTGTATGAAGTTCAATCAACTCAATCCTACCATGTAGATTTGAGTGCTCGGCGATGTAGTTATAACTTATGGTGCATTAATGGATTTCCATGTGCTTATGCTATTAGATGCATTCTTGATTTTGATTTGGATGTTTATTCTTATAGTGAGGACTATCTCAAAGTGTCCTTTTTCTGAGCATATTATTCTTATCCAGTTCATCCACTTGTTATTTCAAATGGAAGATGTTTTACTTGAAGATGTAGAAGTTTATCCTTCTAAGAGATGACGTGGTGTAGGAAGGCCTCCTCCTTCTGAAAGGATTAAGTTAGCTGGTGAGGTGAATAAGTAAAAACATTATAGTTTGTGTAAGAATTAGGTCATAAAAAAGATCTTATTTGTTAAGAAATAAAATGTAATTATTATACATTATTAGCTTTTTATTGTGAAGACTATTAATGTAATTTCATGTTTTATTTTGTTGAATTAAATCTTTTTTTTTGTTATTTTATTTATTTTTTGGTTAGCACTGTAATTTAGTTTGTATGGTTAATAACAGTGTGGCAAGTATTGCTTGATATTTTTCCGGGTAATGTTTATCAAGCTAATATTTGCTAGTGATATATTAAGTACTTTATGTTTTCTAGTTATACATATGTCATGCATATATATGTTTTTTCATTATAATAAATTTTTGTTTTTTTGAAGATAAATTTGGTTAGTCATTATTCTAATTTTGTTAAAAATAGTTATATTTTTGTACTTGATCAGAACGTGTATTTGGTTATCTCTTGCATACATACGTATATGATTATGTTTTATACTTGTTAGATTTTGCATTCACATAATTCTTATCACGTTCTGCACTATCCAATTGTTTGCCAACAAAAGGCAAATATTTGCGAGGAAAATATTTACCTCACAAATATTTGTTTTTTCTTTCTTGATCATATTGATTAACTGTTGTTATTTTGTATACATGATTAGGTTTGGCATTCACAAACATTTGGTTAGCTTTTACATCCATACGTACCTAATTAGGTTTGGCGTTCAACTAGCTTTTTCATCCATACATACCCAATTAGGTTTGGCATTTGGCTAGTTTTTGTATCCATATGTACCCGATGAGGTTTTTCATTTGGTGGTATGCTTGGTTAAACAATATATCTTGGTTGGTTTCCTTATGTACCCGATTAGGTTTGGAATTCGATTTGATTTTGCATCCATACGATCTGATTAGGTTTGCCATTCGGTTAGCTTTTGCATCCATATGTACTCAATTAGGTTTAACATTTAACTAGCTTTTGCATCCATACGTACTCAATTAGGTTTGGCATTCGACCAACTTTTGCATCCATATGTACCTGATTGAGTTTGGCATTTGGTTGGCTTTTGAATTCCATGGTATGCTCTTTAAACAATGTACCTTGGGTATAGACTGGTTTTTATATATACCCAATTAGGTTTAGCATTAGGTTGGCCTTTGCATTCCATTATATGCTCAGTTAAACTATGTATCTTGGGTATAGATTGGTTTTCATATGTACCTTATTAGGTTTATCATTTGATTGGTTTTTGGAGCCATACGTACTCGATTAGGTTTGGCATTCGATTAGCTTTTGCTTCCATATGTACCTAATTAGGTTTGGCATTCGATTTGATTTTGCATTTCATGGTATGCTCGGTTAAACAATTTACCTTGGGTATAGATTGGTTTTTATATGTACCCAATTAGGTTTGGCATTCGGTTGGCTTTTGCATCCATACGTACCATATAAGGTTTGGCATTTGGTCGGCTTTTACATCCATTGTACCCGATTATGTTTGATATTCAGTTGGCTTTTGCATCCATACGTACCATATAAGGTTTGGCATTCGGTCATACCAGACCCATGTTTGACCCGGAGTTTATTTCTGTTTTTCTTAAACTCTCGGGTACTCAAATTTTTACGAGTAGCCAAGGGATTCAGGTTAGCTTTGACGAATTGTGGAGGAGCAATGGAGCAGGAGGCTTCAGCGTTGTAGATATATATATATAGTGTTCCGTTGTGTTGGTATCTCTATGTTGTATCTGTGTTGTATTTAAGTTGTATCGAGTTGTATTAACTAGATAGGTGTTTATAACTGTCTAGTATGTGATGTATTATCTGTGTAACTCTGATGTATATGATACTATGTAATCTCTTATGTGATATATTATATTTCATTCATTCCGCTGTTGAGATTCTGATGTTGTTTCTGCTTTCTTCTTTATCTTTTCTATTTCTCACCCCTTTCTTTCTTAAAGATGATGCAACTTTCTGGTAGTAGAAAGTTGGGTCGTTTCACTTGGTATCAGAGCGCTAGGTTGAGTGAATACCTAGACTATGGAGTGGTGTCTATCTTGAGAGAGCATATTTGTAATTTTGATATATATATATTATTTCTACCTATCCATTGGGTTACCTGTTCGGGTTTTCCAATATAATCTATAAAGGTAGATAGGGTAGTGGTGTGTGTAACACGACTACCAATAGTTGGAATTTGTTGAGGTTGGAAGTGTTTCTATCGAGATTGCAGACCTAATACCATCTCGAGTGAGCTTTGGGTGGTGTAAGGATTTCACCGATCTTTGAAGGTAACCTGTTAAGGTTTGGAGTTCATTTTGAAGTATAAGTTTGGATGAGCTAGAGTTTGGATCTGTCGGTTGGACAGAAGCAAGTGATGATATCTTGATATCTCAGGAAGTAGTAGCTGTGTGTTGAGGCGCAGTGACTATGGATGTCTTTGAAGATTTCTCTTTGGAGCAAGTTTAAGGAAGTGTGTCTGCTTCGGTGTTAAGGCTGAGTTCAGCTGGGTGTTTTTGTTTGGCTTTGAGGCCCGAGTTTCTCGAAGAGTTTGGATTTGGAAGTCTTTGTCATCAGTGTAGCGTCGCAGCTCAGAGAGTTCTGTGTGTTGGCAAGGAAGCTTTCTAGCTTAGCAGTGGAGTTCAGAAGCAGCAGAGTGGATCCATTTCTTCGATGGATTGGCTAGATAGGCTTAAGCTTTTCTGATTGGTAAAGGGAGAACAGTTTTCTTTAGATATTAGATTGGGTTGATCGCAAAAGTGACTTGCGATTGTTGAGTGTTCTCTTGGTTTGTCAGAGGTCTTTCGGGGTTTCTGAGTTTTCTCCTTATGGATTTGTTGAACCATGTTTCTGAGATGTGTTGTCTAGTTTGTGCTTGTGTGTATCATCAGCATTTTCATCTACTCAGATCAGAGTTGTGCAGCGGAAGCAGTTTGGGAGAGCATCTGTTTTTCTTTTCCGGATAGGAGAAGTTGTTTTCTACTGATGATAGTAGAGTTTGTGTTCTTGGATTGATTGTGAGTGGAAATCTGAGTTTGGTTGATCTTGGAAAGATCATTTTGTTGGATTGTTTTGGTTCAGGTTATTTCGAGAGGGCATCGGCGAATGATGAGCTGATCAAGAGGGATGTAGGTAGCCCAGTATTGTCCGAAGAGTTTTATGGATAAGATACGGAGGAATTTGGATTCCGAAGTCGGAGATTTGATTTTGGATTAGTGTTTGATCTTCAGGAGTGAATTGCCAGTTTGGATAACTGGGATTCGTTGTTTTCACGTATCTCTGAGGGAGTACGTGTAAGATTCTATCTCTGGTTGTAGAGCCAGCAGTTCAGGGAGTTTGGATGTTGAGTCAGACTTGTCTATAGTCCGGTTTCCGGTCTTGTTTGGTGGATCTAGATGAGTAGGGGCTCTGTAGCTTAGTAGTATTGATTGTTTGGATTCTATAGAGTGAGTAACCCAGTATTTATACTCGAGGAAACGCAAGGAAATTCTATCTAGTATTTTGTCTAGATAGTTGGATTTGTTTGATTGAATGATTGATTGCTATGGTTGTTAGCATATATTGATGATATATGCTTGTGTTTAAAATTAAATCATTAATGAGATTATTAAATTACCTTTGTTTTAAATTTCGGGGACGAAATTTTTTTAAGAGGGGAGGAATGTGATATCCCGGAATTTCGAGCAATATCAATTTAATAATCTATATTGAATATTAAATTGATATGATGATTTTTGTTAATAAAATTTGAATTGATTTAATAATCTTCTTTTAAATAAATATTTAACTGATAATTTATCTTTTAAAAAGCTAATAAATTGTTTTCTATTTATAATGTATATATATTTGTATATATTGTAAATAGAAATCTTTGGTTTGAATTTAATAATTAAATGAATCTTGTTTTCAAATTCTAATATTTTTTTTGGTAATTTGGAAATTAGGATTTAATATAAAATATATGGTTTAGATTATTTAAGATAAATGTTTAATTGATTTAGATTAGATTAAGTTCAAGATTAATTAAAAAGGTTGGTTTTAAAATGTTGTTTAATAAATATGAGATATTAATTCGTTTAATAATAATAAGAAGTTATAATCTCGATTTCAAAATTGGATTTAGAATTTAGTTTGAATTTAAAAGTCTTAAAATTAAATAGGGTAGATATTTAAAATGTTTGGGTTTTAAAAGATCTTTGTATAAGCTTTTATTTGTATATATATATATATACATAGTTTTGTTTTATTTTCTCTAAAATGTAATTCATAAATATAAACAATAAATATAAATATATAGACTCAAGAACATTTTGTTATTAACATAAGTAAAATGAAATAATAAATAAGGAAATTGAATATTAGATAGTTAAACTTTGAAAATGAATAATAGAATGAGTGCGGATGTTAACTAAATATTTCAAATAAAGTTATAATCATATGAATTAATCATATAAAATAATTCTAGAAATAAAAATGGAAATAGATATAAGAAGTAAAATAAAATACTAACAAAATGTACATACTAAATAAATATAAAAAAATCTATATATATAGAGATACAAGACAATAAATATTTAAGTTAGAAATAGAAATTAACATACATAAGATAAGTAAATATATTAGACAAATTTTAACATCAGAACTTCACTTCAATTTCAAAGCAAAGACAAAAGATAAGATAAAAGGATTTTCAACTATAACCATGTACACTGGAAATAAAGGACAGCTAATACACATTCAAATATACAAAGGATACATATGTAGATTTTAACCAAAAAGAAGAGGATGAACAGGCAGGCAAATAAAATATGTTTATAAAATAAAAGAAGATGTGCCAGCTTTGTATGTTTGTAGCTGTAAATAGGTATGTAAGGCAAAATATAAACAAGTAAGAAGACACAAACCAGACAAGTAAAAGAAATATCAACATACCAAATTGGATAAACATGAAACATAAGTACATACGAAATTTGAAATAAAAGATGAGTTTGTAGACATGAAGGACAAGCATTAAATGCTATATCTCTAGTACATATTATATAGATCATATCAGCTCCAAAGGAGATAAAAATCTCTGAATATTTTTGTACCAGGCAAATAAACAATACCCTGTAAACATCTATCTATATATCAATCTCTCCTTCTTTTCGTTCAAGAAACCTAGCATTTTCCATTTTAAAGTTTTCAAAGACATTTACAAACTAAAGCTTCAGTTCAACTCAACTTAAACAACAAAAACAAGAAGGTTTACATGAAGATCAAAATAAAAAGGGTTCCAGTTTTAAAGCTTTCAGTAGCCTGTGTCAAAATGAAGCTTTTCAAATTCAAGATGCTCTGTTCATTTCTGAAACAAGGTGAGTAACTTAACTTCTAAAAACAGAAATAAAGGTCCATAACTTGATGATTTCTTTGTATACATGTTGCTTATGATCTGTTATCAATGTGAGGATGTATGTATGTATATATGAATATTGAGATGCTTGTTTGTTATAGATATACCCTGTCTGTTTAAAATTAACAGATCCAACCCTAATCAATAAATCAAATTTCTCTTGAACAAGTATGTATAAAATCTTCAGTATAGACAAAAGATATCTGTTATTCTATGGATTCAAATTTAGAAGTATAATTAGATCAAAATCTATATGAATAGACTCCGTTTACGTCAAGCAGTAAATAAAGTGTTGAAATGAAAAAACTTTAATGGTCAAAATTTATAATGTCAAGGTCACGAATCAATTGCATAAATCAAAATTTGATTTTTAAAACTAAAATGGGAATTTTTAGTGGAGAGTGGAATGTGCATTTCTGTGTTGAACAGAAATGGGATTTTTGGGTATATCTGCAGTTCTTTGAACCTGGGGAGGTCGGGATTGGTTTGGTGGTTAGAGGAGTGACCATTGAAGCTAGGAAAAATATTGGATCGAGGATTTAAGCTATGTGGATTTTGGGATTTGGATTTAAAATCTGTAAACCTAGTTTTTAGCTATGATGGAAATTTGATCACCTCGGCCTCAATGATGGATCAAGTGTTTTGATACTTCGGGTGGTAGAAGTTTGGGTGATGTCAAAGTCAAGGCCGGAGGTGGGAGCTCGCAGATGGTCGGCACGGAGTGGACGAGGCGATGTTGACAGGTTGGTGGCAGCAGAATTCCAGTGTTGCCAGGTTTTGCAGGTAAGCATCTCGATTTCGATTTCGAGAAGTCTGGGTAGTTCAGGCGATCGGGATGGCTTGCGAGTTTGGTTTGTGATCGGTGATGATGGCCGTTGATGGTCGGCGTTGGCTGTTGAAGCTGTGCAGGTGCACAACGCAGAGTGGAAGTCTGGGATGTTTGGTTTGATGGTCTCGGTACTGTCTCGAGAAAGTTTTTGAAGTTGCTCGAAGTAGAGAGGTAGGCGACTCGAAGTATAGTCGTTTGGTCTCAGAGTTTTGAAGGTTACAGGTTTTAAAATAGAACCTGTTCTAAAAAAAGGAATTTAATTTAAATTCTTATAAATTCTCTAATAAGGTTTAAATTCCTTAAATCTAAGTTTTTAAGAAGTTTTGTATGTTTTAAAACTTTGTTAAATTTGAATTTTTTTTCAGTTTAACCCTTAAGTTTAAAATGAAATATGAAAAATAAATTTAAAACAAATTGTTTAAATTTGCTTTGTGATGATAATTAAAACATTAGTTAGAAAATGTTTTAAATTTGAATTAGTGAAGATAAAATGATATGCACTCATTAAATTAGTTCAAGTGAATAATTGATTAATTTATTTAATCAAGAAATTAAGATTTGAGTTAAATTAATTATGGTAAATTAATTTGTAAATAAGATTCATTAATTTAATAAAGAGTTGTCTTTTAAAGAAATGATTAGGGTTATTTAATCAAGTAATTAAGGTTAATTAAGTTACAGTTAAAAACTTAAATTAATAATTAGTGGTTAATTAATGGGTTATTAAGGATAAATTAAATTGTAATTAATATTTATCAGTTAAGTTTAATTTCTTAAGAAAAGAAATTAAGAATTGTAATTAATAGTTAATGAAGGTCATTAACTTAAGGTTATTTAATAATTAATAAATTAATGTGATTAATAATAATAATTAGATGAATTAATTAAAGATAAACATTTGTGAAAAGGTTTAAGTGTAATTACTTAATGAAAGTAATTAAGGAATTTATTACTTAATATAATTAATTGAGTTAAATATGATTTGTTTAAGTTAATTAATTAAGTTTAATTAATTTAAATAAATCATTGGATGATTTGATAAGTATAATTACTTAAATGTAATTAATGAAGTGTAATTACTTAATGAAGTAATTAATGATAATTACTATATGTAATTGGTTAAAGATGATTTGAGTATGATAGTAATTTGGATTAAATTACTTTATGGAATTAATCAAGGGATTAATTTAGAAAATTAATTAAGGAGTAATTAATTTATTAAGTGAAGTAATTAAGGGTAGTTAATTACTGAATGGGATTAATCAAGGATGATTAATAATTATGGTTAAGTAAAGATAAATTACTCAATGTAATTAATTTAGATAGGATAATTAATTAAAATGTAACTAGGGATCATTAATTAATATAATTAATGATAAAATTAAAGGTTGATTAATTAAACTAATTAATCAATAATAAGTGATTTGGGTAATTAATTAATGTAATTAATTAAGGATTAAAGTAATTAATTATAGTTAATTAATAAATGAAGTAATTAAAGGTTAATTACTATAAGTGGTTAAGTATAATTAATTTTTGAAATTGATTAAAGGATAATTACTTGAATGTAATTAAAGATTAGTTAATCAAAGATGATTAATTAAGATGGAAATTAGAGAATGATTAATTAATTGATTTGTAATTAATTAATGGTTATGTAAGCAAGATTTATAATGATGAAGTAATTAATTTAATTTACTTTAAATTAATTAGAGATGCAGTAATTAATTTAATTCATTTTAAATTAATTATAAATGGTGTGTTTATGAATCATTGCTTATGTATTGATGGATGACATTGATTTCCTTGTATGATTTGAAATCTCAGATATGAGATAAATAATGCTGTGTGGTATGGATTATCTGTTATGATGATATTGTAGATTATCTATCTGTGATCTTGTGAATTATCTATCTGTTTGTATATGGATAATGAAATGAATTGTTTTAACTTTAAAACAACTTGGCCTTAAAAGATACGGTTTGGATTTCGATGAGACCGAGATCGGGTTTCCAGATTTGGATATTCGAAAACCACATCGATCCAAATTAACGATAGGTCGTGAATCTCAAGTGAAGAAGAAGATTCAGAATGCAAGGGTTATTGTCGTTAATTATGAGAGTGATTCCAAAATGAGTGTAACGAGATAATGCCTTCGGTTTCGTTCGAACCCGGAACGCACTTGTAGGATTGAATGCTTTCAGAACATCGTCAGGTTGACGATGAGCATTCTAAGAGATGTGTTCTCTAAAGGTAATCGTAGCCTCAAGCATCATCAACCGGGAATGGCTAAAACAGGGGAGGTGCACCAAGGTTAGTGGGTAGCCCTCAAGTAGGATGAGATTTCCCTTGTCTAGAGTCCCTTTTTATTCGGCTTAGTGTGTGGTTGGTCGCGCCAACCGCGGGGTTTCTTGTCTGATTGGTAAAGGGAGAATAGTTTTCTTTGGATATTAGATTGGGTTGATCGCAAAAGTGACTTGCGATTGTTGAGTGTTCTCTTGGTTTGTCAGAGGTCTTTCGGGGTTTCTGAGTTTTCTCCTTATGGATTTGTTGAACCATGTTTCTGAGATGTGTTGTCCAGTTTGTGCTCGTGTGTATCATCAGCATTTTCATCTACTCAGATCAGAGTTGTGCAGCGGAAGCAGTTTGGAAGAGCATCTGTTTTTCTTTTTCGAATAGGAGAAGTTGTTTTCTACTGATGATAGTAGAGTTTGTGTTCTTGGATTGATTGTGAGTGGAGTTCTGAGTTTGGTTGATCTTGGAAAGATCATTTTGTTGGATTGTTTTGGTTCAGGTTGTTTCGAGAGGGCATCAGCGAAGGATGAGCTGATCAGGAGGGATGTAGGTAGCCCAGTATTGTCCGAAGAGTTTTATGGATAAGAAATGGAGGAATTTGGATTCCGAAGTCGGAGATTTGATTTGGGATTAGTGTTTGATCTTCAGGAGTGAATTGCCAGTTTGGATAACTGGGATTCGTTGTTTTCACGTATCTCTGAGGGAGTACGTGTAAGATTCTATCTCTGATTGTAGAGCGAGCATGATGCAGCAGCAGAATAATCAAAATTGTATGTGACGATGAAAGTAGCAATTGATGGAATAGAAGTTACCGAATGGCCCAAATCCATTGATCCAAAGATACCGGATTCTAGCTATCCCATACACGTTGATCGCGCACGATACCGTGTTTAAAGATCTACGATTCTTCGACGTTGATCTAGCGCACTAGATTCCGTGAATCGGCTTCAACAATCGTTGAATCGAGCGCACTCGATTAACCGAAGGTGGAGATAGGAGATCATACTCAACTACCAATTTTAAAAGAGGCACAAAGCTCTCAAACAAAAGTTTATTCCAAATCAACTAACTGTTACAAATGATACTACCTTGCCTATTTATAGGCGTACATCTCAACACATCACTAGGTCGTTCACGACCTTACAACACACACGACCTATAATAGCCAGCGACCTAATACAAAGACACGGCACAACACAGTTCACCGACTTAGCATAGGTTGCTAACGGCTTAACAACATACAAGGAAACGATCTAAGTACATACAACACTATATACGACTCAACAAATAACGTCTTAAAATATGTACAACACATAGGTCGGCAGCGACCTACCACTTCACGCGACTTATAGAAATATAGCATCACAATATTACAATGGAAACGACACACGAGTTATAAAAGAAACGACCTACAACCTAGCAGGACCCACGACTTAACAAAACAGCTTCAGGACCTTTTCACGCGACCTAACTTAGGTCGTAACTGGTTGCAGCGACCTATCCCTTGAGCGACCTAAAGAAACGCCTGTGAATTAGGTCGTTCGCGATCTAAAGAAGCGGCATGTGATTTAGGTCGTTCGCGCTCTTCTTCAACGACCTTGGACTTAGGTCGTAGCCCTTCTTCAGCGACCTTGAACTTAGGTCGTGCGCGACCTAAGTTTACCTCAATTTGTGTTGTCGAGTTAGGTCGTTCGCGAACTATACTTTCTTCCATTTGCACCGCGTTTTTGGGTCATTCACGACCTAAGGCTTTGTTAGCTCGCATTGCTTCCTCGCTGGTTTCTACGTCCATAGGTCGTACACGACCTAAAGTACTCAAGCGACTTATTGATATGTTAGGTCGTTCGCGACCTAATACTTGGGCTACATCATCCTCCCCCGGTTGAAAGAAATTCGTCCTCGAATTTGTACCTTCCTCTTCTACCACACGCTCATCCCCATGATACGGAATTAAGTATTTGACGTTGAAAACATCAGAAGTATGAACACTATCTAGCAGTTCCAATTGATACGCATTCTCATTGATTTTCTTCAAAATTTCTACTGGACCAATCTTTCGCGCCTTCAATTTATTGTACGTTCCCATTGGAAAACGATCTTTTGTCAACACAGCGTAAACCAAATCACCTTCTCTGAAGTTCACACTCCTTCACTTCTTATCCGCCTGTTGTTTATACTTCTCATTTGATGCCAGTAATCACTCACGAACGGTTCTATGACATTCTTGCAATTCAGTCACAAATTCACAAGCTCGTTTAACAACTCCCTTCTGATATGGCACTGTCGTCAAATCCAACGGTCCCTTTGGCAAGCTTGAATACGCAACTTGAAACGGGCTGAATCCCGTACTTCGATTGACCGCATGATTATGTGCAAACTTTGCCTGACATAACTTCATATCCCAGCTCTTCAAGTTATCTTTTACGAGACATCTCAACAAGTTTCCCAATGACCTGTTAACCACCTCCGTTTTCCCATCAGATTGCGGATGATAGGCACTACTAAAATTCAGCTTCGTTCCAACCATCTTCCACAAACTTACCCAAAAATGGCTTAGAAATCTAGTATCCCGATCTAAAACAATCGATTCTGGCAGTCCATGCAATCGATACACCTCTTTAAAGAATAACTGAGCAACACGGACGGCATCCGCTGTTTTCTTACATGCTATGAAATGTGCCATTTTTGAAAACCTGTCCACCACAACAAATATATAATCATTTCCCCTTTGAGTTCTAGGCAAACCCAAAACAAAATCCATGCTTACATCCACCCATGGTTTAGTAGGCACATGTAACGGCATATATAATCCTGCGTTTGTAGCGGTTCCCTTTGAAACTTGACAGATATGACATCTCTCCACAAACCTCTCAACTTCTTTTCTCATCGACGACCAAAAATAAGATTGAGAAATCAGCTGTAATGTACGGTCTCTACCCACATGGCCTTCCTCATGTAACTCTTTCACAATTTTCAACCGTAAACTGCAATTTGGTATACACAATCGATTTCCTTTGAACAGAAAACCATCCACCATCATAAACTCATCCGTCTCTCCCTTCTTTACTTCATCTACAAACTTCATAAAGTAAGGATCTTCAACAAATAATTCTGGCAGTATCTCAAACCCCGTCACTTCAACCTTCATTGTTGTTAACAAATGATTTCTTCTGCTCAACGCATCCGCCACACGGTTTGTAACTCAAGATTTATGTTTCACAACAAATGCAAACTGCTGCAGGTACGCAATCCACGATGCATGCCTTGCTGAAATCTTCTCTTGCCCTTGCAGATGTTTCAAAGCCTCATGATCAGTGTATAACACAAACTCCTTGTGAAATAAGTAATGTCTCCAATGTTTAATGGCTTGCACAACAGCATAAAATTCCACATCATGCGTATTATATCTCATCTTCGCTCCTGATAGCTTCTCACTGAAATATGCAATAGGACGCCCCCTCTGACTCAACACTCCTCCAATTCCAACCTTGGATGCATCAGTATGTAGCTCAAACAATAACTGAAAATCCGGTAATGCTAAAATTGGTGCTGACGTCAAAAGTTCTTTGATTCGTTCAAAAGCAACCCATGCTTCCTCCGACCATGAAAACTGCTTACCATTCATACAATCTGTAACAGGCGCCATCACACTACTAAAGTGTGGAATAAACCTTCGATAAAATGAAGCCAACCCGTGAAAACTTCGAACTTCCGTTATCGTCTTGGGCTGTGGCCAATCTCTGATTGCTTCGACTTTACTCTGGTCCACCTGTATTCCTCCTTCCGATACAACATATCCCAAAAATAAAACACTCCGTGCCATAAACACACATTTCTTCGTAGCAGCATAGAATTGTTCTTCACGAAGAATAACCAACACTTTCCTCAAATGCTGAATATGCTCCTCTGTACTAGCACTATAAATCAGAATATCATCAAAATAAACTACCACAAACTTCCCAATGTACGGCCTGAAAATTTGGTTCATCACCCTCATGAATGTACTTGGCGCATTCGATAGACCAAACGGCATGACCAACCATTCATATAATCCTTCCCTCATCTTGAATGCTGTCTTCCACTCATCCCCTGGTCTAATTCGAATTTGATGATAACCACTTTTAAGATCAATCTTCGAAAAGATCACAGACCCGCTGATTTGATCTAACAGATCATCAAGACTCGGCATCGGAAATCTGTATCTGACAGTTATTTTTTTCAGTGCCCTGCTATCCGTACACATCCTCCACGAACCATCCTTCTTCGGCACTAACAATGCTGGTACAGCACACGGACTTAAGCTCTCCTGTATACGCTCTTGTTCAAGCAATTCTTCTACCTGCCTTCTCAACTCCTCATGTTCCTTTGGACTCATCCTGTAATGTGGTTTATGTGGCAACACAGCTCCTGGAACAAGATCTATTTGGTGTTGTATATCCCTCAATGGTGGCAACTCCGTTGGCAGCTCTTCAGGAAATACATCGTCAAATTCTTCCAGTACCGGTTTTACTTCTTCAGGAATCTCAACCACTTCATGACTCTCACGTCCAATTAACAAAAATACTTCGGGTTCTTCTTCTACTTCCTTCACAAACTCCTTCAAAGATAACAAAGTTTTAAGCTCTTCAATCTCCTCCAACTTACTTTCTTCTGGCTGTCGCTTCTTGGGAACTAAAGTAATCTTTGTGCCTTCGAACATGAAACTATAACTGTTGGTATGTCTATCATGTTGCACCGCTCTATCATACTGCCACGGTCTCCCCAGCAACAAATGACATACGTCCATGTCCACAACATCACACCAAATTTCATCTTTGTATTTCTTCCCAATCGAAAAAGTAACACAAGCTCTTCGTCCAACCTTCACCTCTCCCCCTTTCCTCAACCAAGCTAACTTGTACGGTTTCGGATGTTTCTCAGTCTTCAATGCCAACTTCTTCACAGCCTCGGTAGAAATGATGTTATCACAGCTGCCCGCGTCAATAACAAACTTGCAAACCTTCCCCAGAATAGTGCATGTTGACTAAAAAATGTTGCTCCTCAACTAGCTAGAATCATCCTCTTGCTTTGGTGTTAGACAAGACCTCCTCATCATCAAATTACACCCCTCATCTCCGGACAACTCTTCTTCCTCCTCAACATACGGTGAATTGGAACATTCAGCTTCTTCATCCTCATCCTCAGCTTCAGCTATCATAGTTCGCTTCTTTGGCTTTGGACATTCATTGCTTTTGTGACCCACTTCTTAGCAATTATAACACTTGAAACTGCTATTGACCTTCGCCTTCACAACCTCATGCCCAACTGGTTTTGCAACAGCTTTAGAAACATTGGAACTTCCACTAACACCCTTCACTTGATTGTTGGAATTTGTAAACACACCACCACCTCGTCGGCCTTGCTTCTCCCAAGCTAACGCTTTTTGATATGCTTCTACAACAGATCTGGGATCAAACATATTCACCATATCTTGAATCTGCATTCGCAACCCTCCAACAAATCTAGCCGTCAATTGTTCCTCCGTCTCCATGATATCATTCCTTGCAATCAGTTGATAAAATTCATCAGCATAGTCATTCACAGTTTTCGTCCCTTGCCTCAGATTCTGCAACCTCTGATACATAAGAGATTGATAATTATAAGGTAAGAATGTAGCTTTCAATAACTTCTTCATTTTCTCCCATGATTCAATCTTCGACTTCCCCATCCGTTCACGTGTAAGTTTGGTTTGCTGCCACCATGCTAAAGCTCTACCCCTCAACCTTGTAGCAACCAACTTCACTCTACGATGTTCTGGAATCTCCTTGAAGTCAAAAATCTCCTCCACATTAGACAGCCAATCTAAAAACTCCTCAGCTTGCATACCACCCTTGAATTCTGGAATTTCCGTTTTCATCCCCGACTCCCATCTACGGTCATCCTTAGCGTCCCGATATGCATTTTGTACTAGGTCTCGATCTCGTGAATGAACACTACATCTACCACCATCTTCATCAAAAACAGATGTACTTCGATAACGATCTCGACCACCCTCATTTCTATGATCTCACATATCTCTTATACTTTGTCTGTCATCATCACGGTATGGTCACTACGCCATAGATTGCATACTGCAACACCAAAGAAGTGATGCAGGAAGTGCCAAAAAATGTTGCTGTAGGCTAAAAAAGGGCAAAGGCAACACTTTCTCGGTGATGCATTTTGCCGCGTTGCCGCAGACCTCAAAGGCAACATTTTGACTATCTAAGGCAACATAAGAAATATTGTTGCAATAGAACCATATTTGGGTCTATAGCAACATCCATAGGTGTCTGTACCAACATTCCAAAATGTTGCTATAGATATTAACTTTCTGAATTTGTGGGGCCCACAATGTAGAGCATATTTGATTTTTTAATAGAAATAAATATTTATTTAATAAAATTCTATTGCACAGAATTTGATATTCAAACAGTAATTTATTTAAATAAATATTTTATTTCAACATTTGAAATAGTACAAATTCCTGACTCCACTATTTTACAATTCAATGATATATAACACTGATATTTACATATACAGATATTCCTCACTACATCACTCAGTTCACTCATTACATATGCAGTTTCAATTTATACAGACACCGACACTGACAAATATATGACGAGCTGAGTGTCGAGCCGAAGGCGAGCCGAGTGCTGAGCCGAAGGCGAGCCGAGAAGCGGGTCCGGGCGCAGCGCCGGCGGGGGTCCGGGGCACCGCAGTCCCGGCTTTGAAACCTGTCTTCAAGCTCATTTCGGAAGATCGAGCCTTCTTTGAAACCTGTCTTCAAGCTCATGCACATTTGATTTGACTCTGTCTTCAACCTGTGATATACACAGTGTATCACTGCATATATCACAAGGCCGTTTCCCATTTTTTATCTCATGGACGATTGAAAATTCCAACAAAAATGGACATGGCAGAAAAACCAGTGCAGTAGCAAAACAGTGCACAAGTCAGCTATTCACAAGTGCATAAGCCAAACATGAATGCAACACATGGATACAAGACAGTATGGAAGACAGCAAGCGATAGTTCAGGCAAAAATGCACAAAGGAGAAGCCAAGTGCACAAAGTAGTACTCAACACAGCAAACAACATAACATGACCAAGAAATGCATGTACATGGATGAACATACATGCATCATAAGGCTTGGTACAAGAAACTACTCAAGTGCAACTACTCAAGTGCAAGTTCATACTCAAGTGCAGCCAGATATGTAGACAAACCAAAAAAAATGGACACGGCACAAGGTCAAACCCGAGTCATCGACTGGATTCAACTCAGGGCCAAGCAACCAACAAAACAAACAAGAACCAGGTTCAGCAAAATGTAGACAAGCCAGTGCAAGAAACACAGCAGTACACATAGGCAGCCCATCAAGCAAAAACAGTGAATGCATCAGGCATAAAGGTATGTGAGCAAGGTACAAAGGTATGTGAACAAGTTTAACAAAGGTTCAAGTTCTGGTTTAACAAATGCAGTAGAAAGGAGCTAACAAGCTCAGATCAGAAATCAAAAACAAGCCAGTGAACCAAAATCCAACATACCAAATAATATCACATCGCAATTCATCATCGGCAAAGCAAAATCAAGCCAGTGAACCAAAATCCAACATACCAATACATCATCGCAATCCAACATACCAGATTTCTCAAAGTCCAACAGAAGATTAAACTCGAGATTATAGGAAATAAAGCATATAAATAAATCCCAATTCATCATCGACAAAAGCGTGCGAGTGTAACCAAAATCGAGAATAATCAAGTAAACCAGAAGACAGAAAACATACCAAATAATATCACATCGCACCCGACGATGAAGCTAAAGCAATTCGAGCAATCAATCAAGGAGAACGAAGGAGCAAGCTACCAGGAACGTTTCTCACACTAGATTCGATCAATCAGAGCATCAAAGCAACTGGAATCGCGTGCCCTAGTTTTCACAGAGAGGAACGAGAAAGAAAAATCGCGTGCCCTAATTTTCACACGGAGGGGAACGAGAAAGAAAAGTAAAGCGGGAAATGGAAATTGCTAAGGTGTGGATTGATGGTGTGGATTGATGGTTGAGATTTTGTTTTAAATGATGGTGTGGATCGCTGAGGTGTAAAATTTTATTAAATTTTTTAATTTGAATATATTTATAGCTACTGCAACATTTTGCTAATATCTATGCTAACACATTGAAGTGAATGTTGCAATAGACAAAAAACAGCATAGCTATCGTTACATTGTAGCTAGCAACACCTTGTAATTTCGTTGCAATAGGCCATCTATGGCGTAGTGGGTTCATGCTCAAACTCACGTGGAGTTCTTATCTCTTCATCTCTATACTCGTGATGTTCTCTTCTTAATGAAACTGAAGATTCTCTTCTTCCTTGATAAGATTGTGGCGACACCCTCCTCGCTTCCGTAACCGATGGCGAAACTCTGTTTCCTCCATGGTTCGAGATTGGCGACCTTCTCCTTTGTCCTTGATTCATATCATTCATCAGTTTCTCTAACTTCCCAATGCCTTCATCAAACTTTTCATTGATGCGTTGTTCCATTTGCTCGGCTTCTTCTCTTCTATACAACGCTTCAACATTCTGATGGCGATTAGCTCTTCTCGACGGCATGATTGAATCTTCACAAATTTCAACTTTAACTCTCGTCTCTAACTTCAAATATTATGCACGACTTCAACTCTTGAATAAGAATTGGCTCCAAGGCTCGGCTTAGCTATAATTGGCTAAGTCTAGCTCTGATACCAAATGATGCAGCAGCGGAATAATCAAAATTGTATGTGACGATGAAAGTAGCAATAGATGGAATAGAAGTTGCCGAATGGCCCAAATCCGTTGGACCAAAGATACTGGATTCTAGCTATCCCAAACACGTTGATCGCGCACGATACCGTCTTTAAAGATCTACGATTCTTCGACGTTGATCTAGCGCACTAGATTCCGTGAATCGGCTTCAACAATCGTTGAATCGAGCGCACTCGATTAACCGAAGGTGGAGATAGAAGATCACACTCAACTACCAATTTTAAAAGAGGCACAAAGCTCTCAAACAAAAGTTTATTCAAAATCAACTAACTGTTACAAATGATACTACCTTGCCTATTTATAGGCGTACATCTCAACACATCACTAGGTCGTTCACGACCTTACAACACACACGGCCTATAATAGCCAACGACCTAATACAAAGACACGTCACAACACAGTTCACCGACTTAGCATAGGTCGCTAATGGCTTAACAACATACAAGGAAACGATCTAAGTACATACAACACTATATACGACTCAACAAATAACGTCTTAAAATATGTACAACACATAGGTCGGCAGCGACCTACCACTTCATGCGACTTACAGAAATATAGCATCACAATATTACAATGGGAACGACACACGAGTTATAAAAGAAACGACCTATGACCTAGCAGGACCCACGACTTAACAAAACAGCTTCAGGACCTTTTCACGCGACCTAACTTAGGTCGTAACTGGTTGCAGCGACCTATCCCTTGAGCGACCTAAAGAAACGCCTGTGAATTAGGTCGTTCGCGATCTAAAGAAGCGGCATGTGATTTAGGTCATTCGCGCTCTTCTTCAATGACCTTGGACTTAGGTCGTAGCCCTTCTTCAGCGACCTTGAACTTAGGTCGTACGCGACCTAAGTTTACCTCAGTTTGTGTTGTCGAGTTAGGTCGTTCGCGAACTATACTTTCTTCCATTTGCACCGCGTTTTTGGGTCGTTCGCGACCTAAGGCTTTGTTAGCTCGCATTGCTTCCTCGCTGGTTTCTACCTCCATAGGTCGTACACGACCTAAAGTACTCAAGCGACTTATTGATATGTTAGGTCGTTCGCGACCTAATACTTGGGCTACATCACAGCAGTTCAGGGAGTTTGGATGTTGAGTCAGACTTGCATATAGTCTGGTTTCTGGTCTTGTTTGGTAGATCTAGATTAGTAGGGGCTCTGTAGCTTAGTAGTATTAATTGTTTGGATTCTATAGAGCGAGTAACCCGGTATTTATACTCGGAGAACTCAAGGAAATTCTATCCAATATTTTGTCAAGATAGTTGGATTTGTTTGATTGGATGAATGATTTCTATGGTTGTTAGCATATATTGATGATATATGCTTGTGTTTAAAATTAAATCATTAATGAGATTATTAAATTACCTTTGTTTTAAATTTCGGGGACGAAATTCTTTTAAGAGGGGAGGAATGTGATATCCCAGAATTTCGAGCAATATCAATTTAATAATCTATATTGAATATTAAATTGATATGATGATTTTTGTTAATAAAATTTGAATTGATTTAATAATCTTCTTTTAAATAAATATTTAACTGATAATTTATCTTTTAAAAAGCTAATAAATTGTTTTCTATTTATAATGTATATATATTTGTATATATTGTAAATAGAAATCTTTGGTTTGAATTTAATAATTAAATGAATCTTGTTTTCAAATTCTAATATTTTTTTTGGTAATTTGGAAATTAGGATTTAATATAAAATATATGGTTTAGATTATTTAAGATAAATGTTTAATTGATTTAGATTAGCTTCAGTTCAAGATTAATTAAAAAGGTTGGTTTTAAAATGTTGTTTAATAAATATGAGATATTAATTCGTTTAATAATAATAAGAAGTTATAATCTCGATTTTAAAATTGGATTTAGAATTTAGTTTGAATTTAAAAGTCTTAAAATTAAATAGGGTAGATATTTAAAATGTTTGGGTTTTAAAAGATCTTTGTATAAGCTTTTATTTGTGTATATATATATATATACATAGTTTTGTTTTATTTTCTCTAAAATGTAATTCATAAATATAAACAATAAATATAAATATATAGACTCAAGAACATTTTGTTATTAACATAAGTAAAATGAAATAATAAATAAGGAAATTGAATATTAGATAGTTAAACTTTGAAAATGAATAATAGAATGAGTGCTGATGTTAACTAAATATTTCAAATAAAGTTATAATCATATGAATTAATCATATAAAATAATTCTAGAAATAAAAATGGAAATAGATATAAGAAGTAAAATAAAATACTAACAAAATGTACATACTAAATAAATATAAATATATATATATATATAGAGATACAAGACAATAAATATTTAAGTTAGAAATAGAAATTAACATACATAAGATAAGTAAATATATTAGACAAATTTTAACATCAGAACTTCACTTCAATTTCAAAGCAAAGACAAAAGATAAGATAAAAAGATTTTCAACTATAACCATGTACACTGGAAATAAAGGACAGCTAATACACATTCAAATATACAAAGGATAAATATGTAGATTTTAACCTAAAAGAAGAGGATAAACAGGCAGGCAAATAAAATATGTTTATAAAATAAAAGAAGATGTGCCATCTTTGTATGTTTGTAGCTGTAAATAGGTATGTAAGGCAAAATATAAACAAGTAAGAAGACACAAACTAGACAAGTAAAAGAAATATCAACATACCAAATTGGATAAACATGAAACATAAGTACATATGAAATTTGAAATAAAAGATGAGTTTGTAGACATGAAGGACAAGCATTAAATGCTATATCTCTAGTACATATTATATAGATCATATCAGCTCCAAAGGAGATAAAAATCTTTGAATATATTTGTACCAGGCAAATAAACAATACCCTGTAAACATCTATCTATATATCAATCTCTCCTTCTTTTCGTTCAAGAAACTTAGCATTTTCCAATTTAAAGTTTTCAAAGACATTTACAAACTAAAGCTTCAGTTCAACTCAACTTAAACAACAAAAACAAGAAGGTTTACATAAAGATCAAAATAAAAAGGATTCCAGTTTTAAAGCTTTCAGTAGCCTGTGTCAAAATGAAGCTTTTCAAATTCAAGATGCTCTGTTCATTTCTGAAACAAGGTGAGTAACTTAACTTCTAAAAACAGAAATAAAGGTCCATAACTTGATGATTTCTTTGTATACATGTTGCTTATGATCTGTTATCAATGTGAGGATGTTTGTATGTATATATGAATATTGAGATGCTTGTTTGTTATAGATATACCCTGTCTGTTTAAAATTAACAGATCCAACCCTAATCAATAAATCAAATTTCTCTTGAACAAGTATGTATAAAATCTTAAGTATAGACAAAAAATATCTGTTATTCTATGGATTCAAATTTAGAAGTATAATTAGATCAAAATCTATATGAATAGACTCTGTTTACGTTAAGTAGTAAATAAAGTGTTGAAATGAACACAATTTAATGGTCAAAATTTATAATGTCAAGGTCACGAATCAATTGCATAAATCAAAATTTGATTTTTAAAACTAAAATGGGAATTTTTAGTGGAGAGTGGAATGTGCATTTCTGTGTTGAACAGAAATGGGATTTTTGGGTATATCTGCAGTTCTTTGAACCTGGGGAGGTCGGGATTGGTTCGGTGGTTAGAGGAGTGATCATTGAAGCTAGGAAAAATATTGGATCGAGGATTTAAGCTATGTGGATTTTGGGATTTGGATTTAAAATCTGTAAACCTAGTTTTTAGCTATGATGGAAATTTTACCACCTCGACCTCAATGATGGATCAAGTGTTTTGATACTTCGGGTGGTAGAAGTTTGGGTGATGTCGAAGTCCAGGCCGGAGGTGGGAGCTCGCAAATGGTCGGCACGGCGTGGACGAGGCGATGTTGACAGGTTGGTGGCAGCAGAATTCCAGTGTTGCCAGGTTTTGCAGGTAAGCATCTCGATTTCAATTCCGAGAAGTCTGGGTAGTTCAAGCGATCGGGATGGGTTGCGAGTTTGGTTTGTGATCGGTGATGATGGCCGTTGATGGTCGGCGTTGGCTGTTGAAGCTGTGCAGGTGCACAAGGCAGAGTGGAAGTCTGGGATGTTTGGTTTGATGGTCTCGGTACTGTCTCGAGAAATTTTTTGAAGTTGCTCGAAGTAGAGAGGTAGGCGACTTGAAGTATAGTCGTTTGGTCTCAGAGTTTTGAAGGTTACAGGTTTTAAAATAGAACCTGTTCTAAAAAAAGGAATTTAATTTAAATTCTTATAAATTCTCTAATAAGGTTTAAATTCCTTAAATCTAAGTTTTTAAGAAGTTTTGTATGTTTTAAAACTTTGTTAAATTTGAATTTTTTTCATTTTAACCCTTAAGTTTAAAATGAAATATGAAAAATAAATTTGAAACAAATTGTTTAAATTTGCTTTGTGATGATAATTAAAACATTAGTTAGAAAATGTTTTAAATTTGAATTAGTGAAGATAAAATGATATGCACTCATTAAATTAGTTCAAGTGAATAATTGATTAATTTATTTAATCAAGAAATTAAATTTGAGTTAAATTAATTATGGTAAATTAATTTGTAAATAAGATTCATTAATTTAATAAAGAGTCGTCTTTTAAACAAATGATTAGGGTTATTTAATCAAGTAATTAAGGTTAAGTAAGTTACAGTTAAAAACTTAAATTAATTTAATAATTAGTGGTTAATTAATGGGTTATTAAGGATAAATTAAATTGTAATTAATATTTATCAATTAAGTTTAATTTCTTAAGAAAAGAAATTAAGAATTGTAATTAATAGTTAATGAAGGTCATTAACTTAAGACTATTTAATAATTAATAAATTAATGTGATTAATAATAATAATTAGATGAATTAATTAAAGATAAACATTTGTGAAAATGTTTAAGTGTAATTACTTAATGAAAGTAATTAAGGAATTTATTACTTAATATAATTAATTGAGTTAAATATGATTTGTTTAAGTTAATTAATTAAGTTTAATTAATTTAAATAAATCATTGGATGATTTGATAAGTATAATTGCTTAAATGTAATTAATGAAGTGTAATTACTTAATGAAGTAATTAATGATAATTACTATATGTAATTAGTTAAAGATGATTTGAGTACGATAGTAATTTGGATTAAATTACTTTGTGGAATTAATCAAGGGATTAATTTAGAAAATTAATTAAGGAGTAATTAATTTATTAAGTGAAGTAATTAAGGGTAGTTAATTACTGAATGGGATTACTCAAGGATGATTAATAATTATGGTTAGGTAAAGATAAATTACTCAATGTAATTAATTTAGATAGGATAATTAATTAAAATGTAACTAGGGATCATTAATTAATATAATTAATGATAAAATTAAAGGTTGATTAATTAAACTAATTAATCAATTATAAGTGATTTGGGTAATTAATTAATGTAATTAACTAAGGATTAACGTAATTAATTATTGTTAATTAATAAATGAAGTAATTAAAGGTTAATTACTATAAGTGGTTAAGTATAATTAATTTGTGAAATTAATTAAAGGATAATTACTTGAATGTAATTAAAGATTAGTTAATCAAAGATGATTAATTAAGATGGAAATTAGAGAATGATTAATTAATTGATTTGTAATTAATTAATGGTTATGTAAGCAAGATTTATAATGATGAAGTAATTAATTTAATTTACTTTAAATTAATTAGAGATGTAGTAATTAATTTAATTCATTTTAAATTAATTATAAATGGTGTGTTTATGAATCATTGCTTATGTATTGATGGATGACATTGATTTCCTTGTATGATTTGAAATCTCAGATATGAGATAAATAATGCTGTGTGGTATGGATTATCTGTTATGCTGATATTGTAGATTATCTATCTGTGATATTGTGAATTATCTATCTGTTTGTATATGGATAATGAAATGAATTGTTTTAACTTTAAAACAACTTGGCCTTAAAAGATACGGTTTGGATTTCGATGAGACCGAGATCGGGTTTCCAGATTTGGATATCCGAAAACCACATCGATCCAAATTAACGATAGATCGTGAATCTCAAGTGAAGATGAAGATTCAGAATGCAAGGGTTATTGTCGTTAACTCCGAGGGTGATTCCAAAATGAGTGTAACGAGATAATGCCTTCGGTTTCGTTCGAACCCGGAACGAACTTGTATGGATTGAATGCTTTCAGAACATCGTCAGGTGGACGATGAGAATTCTAAGAGATGTGTTCTCTAAAGGTAATCGTAGCCTCAAGCCTCATCAACCGGGAATGGCAAAAACAGGGGAGGTGCAGCAAGGTTAGTGGGTAGCCCCCAAGTAGGATGAGATTTCCCCTGTCTAGAGTCCCTTTTTATTCGGCTTAGTGTGTGGTTGGTCGCGCCAACCGCGAGGTTTCTTGTCCGGGAATTATCCAGTAAGGGATGTTACGGCCTTGTGTTGTAGGGGATTGGGAGTAATCCTCGGTACGCTGATCTAGGCCAGGTACTGTGACGGGCGGTACCCTAGTAGCCCTGCCATTGTATGGAATCCAAAATCTAATAAGTGCCATCGGATTTGATTGTATTACCCACATGTTTGGCTAGTATGCTGGAATTTAATAGATGTAACAATTTCAGCTATTTCATATTTACTTGAAAACCCTAGACCTACTATAATATCACTGAATTTCCTATCAAATGTTTGGTTAGCATAAGGTAAAAACTTTTCCATGTTTATGTGTGGGAAGTCTTACGTGATACCTTTTGTTTTCAAAGGCTTTTCAAAGTTAAGCAACTTTAACCTGTTACTCATACCAGACCCATGTCTGACCCGGAGTTTATTTCTGTTTTTCTTAAACTCTCGGGTACTCAAATTTTTACGAGTAGCCAAGGGATTCAGGTTAGCTTTGACGAAATGTGGAGGAGCAATGGAGCAGGAGGCTTCAGCGTTGTAGATATATATATATATATAGTGTTCCACTGTGTTGGTATCTCTGTGTTGTATTTGTGTTGTATTTGAGTCATATCGAGTTGTATTAACTAGACAAGTGTTTATAACTGTCTAGTATGTGATGTATTATCTTTGTAACTCTGATGTATATGATACTATGTAATCTCTTATGTGATATATTATATTTCATTCGTTCCGCTGTTGAGATTCTGATGTTGTTTTTGCTTTCTTCTTTATCTTTTCTATTTCTCACCCCTTTCTTTCTTAAAGATGATGCAACTTTCTGGTAGTAGAAAGTTGGGTCGTTTCACTTGGCTTTTTCATCCATATGTACCCGATTAGGTATGGTGTTCGACTAGTTTTTGCATCCATACATACCTCATTAGGTTATACGGTCGATTTGCATTTGCATTTGGTGGTATGCTCGGTTATACAATATATCCCGGTTATGGATTGGTTTCTATATGTAACCAATTATGTTTGACGTTCGATTGGATTTTGCATCCATATGTACCCGATTAGATTGGCATTCGGTTAGCTTTCGCATCCATATGTATCCAATTAGGTTTGGCATTCGGTTGGCTTTTACATCCATATGTACTCGATTAGGTTTGACATTCGATTGGCTTTTGCATTTAATAGGTTTGGCATTTGGTTGGCTTTTGCATTTAATAGTATGCTTGGTTAAACAATATATGTCGGTTATGTACCTATAACCGAGCCTATTAGGAGCCCATAACCGAGCCCATGACTGAGCCCATAATCAAGTCCATGTCAGAACCCATAACTGATCCCATGATGGAGCCCATAATCAAGCCCATGGCCATGCCCATGACCAATCACATAACCGAGCCTATAGTCGATCCCATAATCGATCCCTTAATCGAGCCCATAACCGCTTAGGTTTGGCATTCGATTAGCTTTTGCATCCATAGGCACTTGATTAGGTTTGATATTCGGTTGACTTTTGTATCCATACATACCCAATTAAGTTTGACATTTGGTTAGCTTTTGTAAACCCGATTAAGTTGTGTGTCTATTTAGCTTGTGCATTTGATGGTTTATTTGGTTAAAAAATATATCTCAATTATATATTTTTTTCTTAGATATTCGATTAGAGTATGTAGTTGATTATGTTATGGTGTTAGCTATAACCTTGGTTAACCAATATTATAATATTTAATGTCGTCGCTTTTAATGCTAGTGAAATTGTTGGCAGACAAATATTTGCGTGGAAAATATTTGTCCATTAAATATTTGTCGAGCGAATATTTTCTAGATATTTTAGTTTAGTGTAGAGATTATACCATGTTATACTGTATGAGAATAAAAAAAATCATTTAAATATAACATATTACATTTGAGATATAAAATACTGTACATTACTTCATGTTAAAAGTATGTAGCATTCAATATCTAATATAGTTGAGTTAAATATCAAATTTATACATTACAACAACCATATTTTCTATATAAGACATTACAGTTTAGACATTAAGTACTTTACATTACATTATGATAAAAGTTTCTAACAATCATTTAGAAGTGTTTTTAAACATTCAATATGTAGAAGTAAGATTACATATTTATAATCCAGCATTTATCATCTAGGTATCGATACATTCAGTCAAGTTAGATAAACTGTAATCATTTAACCAAAATTGCCTGTATCTATACAATCTTTAATACATGTGACAGTGTCGGGTTATGATTTCCAGCCATGATTTTTGTCTGTGACGATCTTATATGGGATGTGAGCTCTTAGTTTTTTCATTTCTTCATTTTCATATATCGCATAAAAAATACTACACAATCAATTCTGTATTAGTTTAAAAAATGTTTGTTTAATGTTAAAAAATTTACTTTTATAAAATAAAATTTTATAGCTATGAATAGTATTTTTGTTGTGGACAATTCACAAAGTTCACTGGTTTTTTTTGTAGTTCTGATGATTACTTTCTATTTTTTTTGCAAAAATTGACTTCTAAATATACATTATTTTGTCTCTTTGCAAAAAAAATCAAGTCAATTAAGTGAATAAATATTTTCCACTAGGGAAAATATTTGTCACCATTAGTTATTATGATGTTTAAATTTTACCACTATTTTTGCTTGTTGTTTGTGTAGGTAGTCGAAGTTTTTCCATTTTGATCTTTGGGAACCATAATGTGTCTAGGTTTTGTCAACTGCATTGAACTCCAACAGCGTATAATGATTTTTATGATGTAGTGGTAGCAATGGTTTTTTTTGTAATTCATTGATTCTTCTTCCAGCACTTTGACTACCAATGATTCATATGTTGGTTTATAGTCTTGGATTATTGATACATGTGATTACAGATTAATTAGCTTTCAAACTTTCAAGTGATGTTTACTTGCAATTTTAAGTATTTCATACCGATGCGTAGGATTTAAGTATATAATTTCTTTGTGATTTGTCTTCAGTTTTATCTTTAAGTATTAGTTTATAACTCGCGTAGAAATTAGATTTTATATATTATTTCTCTTATTTTTAGTTAAATAATATTATATTTGAGTCAATGAATCTATTAAATAGCATATCAGAAATATTAGTTCCTCTTATTTCAATGTCCTTGTCCGGGTTATAGTACGCAACTTTATTGTTTTAATAATAGGTAAAGTATATTAGTATGCATGATAGTAAGAAGGTTAGAATATAATATATGAACTTTAATTATGCTTTATGTTTGAAATTGACATTTCTGCATAGGAACATTATTTATTTAAATATTTATTTAGCATATATATTCTGGAAAACAATTGATTGTCAAATATTTGCATGGCAAATATTTGCCAGGAACATATTTGCCAATCACATATCTGCTAGGCATACATACATTTATGTATGTTTATTTATATATTTGCATTTTATGTTTTAATAAAATAAATTACCTCATGAATTTGTTCATTTGTGAGCCATTTTATTCCAAGCTTGCTTTTTTGAACCAATATCTTTACTTCTTCTTTCATTTCAGTCCTATTATGATAAGATTATGTGCTTTGGTCTGATATATTTTCAAGCTGAGGAGCTTCTTCATCTTTTTTGTCAATCTTGCTTTTATCTGATTTCTTTCGGTATTATCATTTTTTCTAAGTTGGATACTGGAAATCTGGATCATTTTTCGCTCTTTTTATTTTTTGTTTTACTCGTTCTGAGAGTGAAGAAGGGGAAACTTTTGTTTGTTTTCTTTTGGACGTTTTCTTCTCATTTTCAAGCTTGATTTTGAAATCTGCAGCCACTTTTTGTTGAATGTTTTCTAATTTCTGGGTTAATTTTTGGCTGCTTTCTAGACTCTTGCTTGAAGGTGTCAGTAAGTAGAATGTTGGGTATCTATACCTGGACTGTCTTCTATTTTATCATCTATTACAATTGTATGTTTAGTAATGTCAAATATTTGAGATATATTATTTTATATAAAAATGAACTTTGTTTTAAAATACATACCTTTTGTTTTTTGTACTATTTTTTCTTGATGTCCTTCTACAATCAAATCTTCTTATTTTTCACTTGGTTTTTCAAAAAATTTCAATTGTTAAATATTTTGTTTGCTAGCATATAGATGACAAATATTTGCTTGGAAAATATTTGCCTAACTAAAATTTTACAGTAATTTGTAAACATTTACCCTTTTTGTGCTTTCTTTTTTCTCTTCGGTACTCGCTTTTTCTTCATCGCCTTTTAGTGCCTTTGGTATGACAGTTATTTCATATTGGCTTGTTGTTTGGTTATCAGAGTCGTCATCATCATCATCTTTAACTTTCCTTTTCATCATCATTAACAGTATCATCACCTTTAACCCGCTCAGCACCATCATCATTTTTACTTTCATCACCGTCACCTTTTCTTTCCTCTGGACCATCACCACCTTTTCTTTCCTCTACACTATCAATATCAACATCTTTACTTTCATTACCATCACAATCACTATTACCATCTTTGTCATCATCTCCTTCAATTTAGTTTTATCTAAACCATCACCATCACCATCTTTATCATTATCATCATCTTTTTTCTTTTCTTTAACAACATAGAATTTTATTGCTTGATTTTGAATAATTGATTAATTTTAAATATTGAAATAATTGGTTTTAAAGTTTAAAATTTTGAATTCAAATATAGGGATTATTTAGATATTTGAATTGTGAATTTAATATTTGAGTAGTGATTTAAAATATCTAGATTGTAAATTGAATATTTATTAAATGGATTTAATGGTCTTATTTAACTCCTTTTAATTAATAAAGTAATAACGGTGAATTTATTTTATAAATTTATTTGCAATAATAAATGGTATGAATAAGTAATAAAATAAATTATTAATATAACTGACTCGATTTTTAATGATGTATTTTTAATTTACTTTATTTGATTTTTCAATAATTTTTAATTTGAAAATTATTTAAATTAACCGGTTGACAATTTTTGGGCACACGACTGTATTTTTATGGTTTTACAAAATACGATAACAAGTCTATATTATTATTATTTTGAGATTGCATCGCTATTTTAAGCGCGATCGTATTTTTGTTTTATCGTTCGGGGTTTGTACACGAATGAAAATATATGTAGCGAGATGCCGAAAATTTGTGACTAAGTATAGGCTAACACTTGAGATAAAAATTCAACCCCTACTTTACTTTTCTCATATTGTTCCATTGCTTTAATATATATATATATATATATATATATCCTCTTCTTATAAAAATTCAAAACAAATGATTTGAAAATTCAAAAAAATAAAATAATCGGGCCATTGAGTTTAAAATGGGTGGATCTACGTTCTTATGGTGATTTGGGAGTAGTAGACGTAGATTTGAGTGTTCGGCAATTTGAAATGGGGAACAAAGCAAGCTAGGGTTTTTATTTTGTTGAAATCAAAGGGGAGTTGGACAAATCGAAGCTTAGATTTGGATTCATGGTGGAAAAGAACATCTTTGGAAGGAGTTTGGCGAGGTGCAATCTAAGGTTGAGGGTTGCGACTTTGTTAGGTGGGAACTAGAGCGTGGTAGTCATGATTTACAAGGTGAGCTCGCGCTTGGGTTTGTGGTGATGGTTGCAAAGAGAAGACGAGGTGGAGGTCGATGGTGAAGTCGGTATTTGATTTTGTTGAGTGTGGCGAGAGTAGTCATGTGTGTGAACGGGGAAGGAGAGAAGTGCCAACATGCAGGTGTTTGATGAGGAAGAAGGATTAAGGTTTTAGTTAAGGGTAATTAACTAAATGTGTAATTAAAAGTGAAATTAATTATTATTTAAATTCCGTTAACTTATAAATTCAAAAACTTTCTCATACGAGATCCAATCGAGATGCGGTCTTTTACATTGCGATCATAAAAACGACAACTACGTGATGGAACTGGTTTTGTTGAATTTGGAAAAAGTGAGATTTTAGGCTAAAATCGGACGTTCAAACTGGAACGCTTAAGAATCCATCAGAATTTCGACCTTTGTAAATAATCCATACGATATATAGTAAATAATGTTTACGTTCATCTTTGGTTGAAATTACTGGTTGATTTGTTTAAATATCCACTTTTGAAAAACGATTGACATATAAAAATGAAATATAAGAAATTTTATTGAGAAATCTAGATTTCTCGGCATTTTATTTTTAATTCTAGTTATATATATTTGTTAACTTCATTTCAATCATATATCTGTTTGGAGATTTGTAAATGTCAAAATTTGATAGTTGGACCATATTTGATGTGACACCAGCATATGTGAACCTTTTTAGAGAAAAATGTAGTAATAGCAAGGGTTAAGTGCTATAGTAACTAATGGCCTCGTTATAGTATCTTGGAAATACTATTAAGTGTTGCTTGATTTGGAAATGGTTTTTGATTAGAAAAGTGATTTTTATTCCGCCCTTTTCATTTTCTGTTATATTTTATTGAAAACAAAATATGTTTTCGAACTTCTCTATTTTCCTTCAACATTCTTATCTATTCTTTTCCAGTATGTGTGTAGATGGTTTATGTGTCTTTATAGAAAAGTTATTATAACAAGGAATGTTTATTTTAGAGGAATTAAAAGGGTTTATCTATTATTTTAAAGTGAATTTTTTAAAAGAAGATAGAAATATTTTAGGAATAAATATTTGCAGAACAATTTATATAAAATGTTGTAAATAAAGAACAGACTTATAAATGGTGTTTTATAAATTAAAGAGAGATTTATAAGTAGCATCTTATAAATAAATTATAGATAATATTTTTATAAAAGGGAAGTATTTTCATTTGGATAAATTGGAGTAATCACAGTTGTGAATTTATTGTAATATATGGAATGATTGGGTGGTGGAATGTATATGGGTTTTATAATTATATTTGGAATTCATTTTATATTTGGAGTTTGGTTTACATTTGGATTTTTTTTATATAAAGGAGTTCTGTAATTTTATTCAGAAATTTATAAAAGGAGGTTTTGTAAATGAATTTGGAATTTTTATAAAAAGAGTTGAAAATAAATTTGAGATTTATAAAATGAGTTTCTATAAATGACTATATTATAAAAGCAGTTTTATAAAAGGTTTTATGAAGGTACGAAGGATGTTCATAAAGGAGCTTTTTAAATAAATTGGAAGAGTTATAAAAAGAGGTTTATAATTATATTTTGGTATTTAAAAAGAGAATTTATATGTTATAAATAATGTTTTGTAAAAGAATGAGACTCGATTTCCATAAACGATCATTTCAACTTATGGTGGTTTGGAAAATGTTTTTTCATACTTGACACCAAATTCCAAGGTATGAAAACTCGTCTTTGTCTTGAGAATTAAGAATGTGTATCGAGTCAATGTTAGTTTCTAACTTGTTTGATTTCATTGTTAATCGAGGGATAGTACTGTTTGAAATTGGGAAGTGGTGTTAAGTATATTTGGTCTACTTTCAGTACAACCTACTTACTTTCACTAAAAGGAAAGTGTTTGGGTATGTTGTACAATGGTTAAAATCTCATTTGTTTTAGCCCAATTAAAAATGGTTTTGGAAGTGAAATCTTTCTTAAGATTTATAAATATACTTATACCATTGAGATAAGTATATGAGTATATTTTCTAAGTATTGAAAATGTAGTGTTTTGTGAATATACTTATATTGTTAATATAAGTATATGGGAAAGTTTTTTATTTGTGAGTATACTTATACAGTTGAGATAAGTACATCAATATTTTTCAAATATTGGAAAGAGTAGAGGAGACTTGTGAATATATCTTTGTAAAAAATATATTTTAATACAAGAATTTACATAGTGGTTTTAATTAAAGAAGGGATTAATTAAAAAGTTTTAGTGTTGCTTATGTGATTAACCAGTGTTGCTCTCTTTATGGACTTAAATCTCTGGTTGAATTTTTTGTTATTTGATAGTTAAATAACCGACTATCCAATCTTAGCCAGTTTTAAAATTTTCATTGTCGGTTCGGAAAGACCAGGCTCGGATATATTATCCGAAAACCACTTCGAACCGGTACAAGTGTTTCGAATTGGGGCATCTTAAAGATGGTTGAAGACGGAGATCTTTGAAGTAAAAGAGCTACTTGCTACTAATCCCGAGGGTGATTCCAAAATGGATGTAGTAGAAGTAGTGCCTTCGATTTGTTTTTATCCTGAAAAACTTGTATGGATGAATACTGGCACTGCATTGATGCTTGAAGGGCAGTATTAGCATGTAGTTCCAACATTCCAAGTGGGATTTGCTAAAAAGGTAAAATGTAGCCTCAAGCCTCATCAACCGAGAATGATTAAAACAAGGGATATGCTACAAGATTATGTGGGTCGCACCGATTAGGGTATTGTAATCACCCTTTATAAATTATTATTTATGGATTTGATTATGCATAAGAGCTCTCGAGAAAGGTTGCAAAGCAACCGGGGCGATGAAATATTCGGTAATATCCAGTAAGGGGTTGGCCGGTCTTGCCATGTAGGAGTGGAAAGGTTTTCCACCTCGGTATATTTTATCTAGAGGTGTACTGTGATAGGTGGTACTCTAATGCCTTATCATTGATGGAATCCATTTTCAAATAAGCGCTGTACAGACTTGGTTGTGCCCAACCATGTGGAATGTGAGATGCAGGCGTTCTTGCTTTATTCATAGTTTACTTTAAACCCTAGACAATACTATAATATCATTGAATTTTGTATAAAATTGTTTTGGTTATCGTAAGGTAAAAATCTATTCATGTTTATGTGCGACATGGTCGTACGAGATTTCTTTATTTAGAAAGGTTATATAACACTAAAATCCACATGAGGTGTATTTTCTCATGTTGGTATACCAGACTGATCCGAACGTTATTTTTCTTATAATGCTTGGGTCAGACCGAGCATATTTACAGATCTAGTTTGGATCTTTGGAGCTTCAGGAGACGAGCTGGATGCCTCCAAGACGTACTCACGTATATTTTATTTTCCGCTGCATTTATTGGTTGTTTATATTTATCAGCATTTGTAAGGATCTATGGTATATTTATATTACTCATCATGATGTGAGATTTTGTTAAGTATTTTCTTTCTTTTTCTTCGACAATCTTTCTTTCCGACACTTGGATACTCGACATATGAATACCGTGGATGAATTAGTGTCGACTTTTTGAGGGTATAAAAGGTGGGCCATTACATGTGGTATCAGAGCTTAGGTTGAGCAAATACCTAGGCTTTAGTGGGGTAGACCCATTTGAGATAGGGTAAGTGAGACCTTAGGATGGGTTTGAGTGTTTATACAAAGAAAGCGTAATTGTTAGTGCTATAAAATGTTTTATATTGTGTTGATTTAGCGGTTAAGTGGTTTATGAATTCTGGTTAATACAGAAGGAACAACTATATCAATAGGTTTCTAAACTTTTGTATAAGGTAAACCGATACAATATTGTTTGAAATTTGGTAATATTAATGTGGAATTTCATCTATACCAACATCCCAAGAGTCGAAGGTACATCCCTGGAAAATGATTTGATTATAAGTCCTAGATATGAAAATACTATGACGAGAGGTAGTGTTACTAAAGTTACTATACGTTACGCGGTTGAGTATAAACCATGAATATGAAGAAAACAAAGTACTGAAAGTAAATAACACCAAAAAATTTATAGTGGTTTAGGTTGAAAGTCTCTACATCCACTGTCCTTTCCTTATTTAGTCACCCTTATATAACCAAAAGGCTTATTACATTGAGTCTAAGAGTTTCCACCATTGGCAAGTTTTTTATTAGAGCTCTAGCATAGGAAAGTACTATGTAATTTTATGTCTATTCTTTTGTGCCCACCAAAAGATCTTGTATGCCTTAGGATTGTAGCCTATTTATAGCCAACATGCTATATTTCCATTGGTGGAGATTCTTACCACTAGATTACTGAGGTTACTAGTTGTACGGTGGCATTGGAGCTTGTTCTGGATATCTAGCATTGCTGCTTATGAAGTGCCGATTGATGAGTTGTCTTCCCATCTAAATGGTCTCTTGCATCTGATCCGTATACTGCTTTATTAATCGTTTCGACCATTGAATTCTTTATGCTATAGATGGGTGCTTCTGGCCTTAGATCCGCTAACGGGCTACCTTCTTCGACCTGTGGTATTATTCTCCTAAAGCGGGTTCAACCCGTTCGTTCTTTTAAATTCCTATGTATTACAACTCTTGTAATACATACTGGACTTTCCTTAGGAAGATAATCACTATTTTTTATTAAGAATTTTTGGTATAATACATGCCTCCTCAAAGTTTACTTTATTTGTGAAATATGGAGTGAACTTTGAAGTGTGCGGGTTTGATTCATTTTTTATTATTATCTTTCTGTGTTGGTTTGCTCTATATGTATGGAAGATGTTACAAAACTTAGTTTTAGAAAGAGTATTGGGTCAAGTGATGAGTTTTTAAAGGTTTTGAAAACCAACGAATGAAGATTTATCTTGGAATAAAAAGTCCAAAACTTGAAAAGAATGCTTGAATGTTGAAAGGTAGAATCTAAATTAAGAACGTAAGGTTAAATTTTAGAAAATCATGCTTTTCGTTCAAAGTCTTCAAAGTGAAACAGTTTTGGTACCAAAGGGCGAAATTTGATTTGAGACTGTGAGGTTTAAAACTTTTTGAAAATTATGCTTGTCACTTGAAGCCGTGTAGGCTAAGTGAAACGATTATAGTGTTGAAAGGAAAAATCTAATATAGGACCGTGAGGCCAAAACCTTTTTTAAAGCGGCGCTTGTTACTTAAAGCTATCTAGGCTAAGTGGTAAGAGAAACAATTATAGCGCCGATAGGTGAAATCAACTTTGGGACTGTGAGGTCGAATTTTTTTGATAATGACGCTTTTCACTTGAAGCCATCTAGGCTATGTGGTAAGCGTAATGATTATAGTGCCAAAAGACAAAATCTAATTTGGGTCTATGAGGTCAAAACTTATTGACAACAACACGTGTCACTTGAAGCCATTTTGGCTAGATGGTAAGCGAAATGATTACATTGTCAACAGATGAAATCTAATTTAGGACCCGAGGTCAATTTTTTTTGAAAACAACGCTTGTCACCTGAAACCATCTAGGCTAATTGGTAACCGAAACGATTACATTGCTAGAAGGCGAAATCTAATTTGGGACCGTGAGGCCAAAACTTTGTTTGTTGTACAAACCTGCAAGTGATCATTCAGGACTAGACTTTTGAACAGATGGATTCGGATTTGGCATTAAATGTTGGTCCAGGTATTGGCAGTTGATTGGTTATCCTCAAAAAGGGTTTCTCTTTCACTGTGCAAGGATGACTTGGCATCTAATGAACTAAACTTTTGGTATTCATTTTCAAATTAAATCCACAGCGGAAAACTTCTCCTTCTTTAATCTATGTTGTTCCTTTTTATATAAACAACTCTTGGTCTTTCTCTCCTCTTATCTGTTCAAATTGCAAAGCCGCCATTAATATCCCAAGTTTTTCTTCAATTCCTCTTTCGATATCAGCCTCCAAGCTAGTAAGTTCTTATTAACGTTATCTTTCTCACTAAGTCTACCGATATAGCTGCCATCATTCCTCCTTTTATTATTTATCCAAGAATTAAATTTAGATATGATTTGTTTAATCTTTATTCTGAAAATGACATCGATTTTTCTTTTTGTATCGGAACCATTTTTAGCTTGGAAATGGATCCTCTCATCAGTGATCAGCAAATTCTTGACAAAGTTCTGTCTTCTTAAGGGATTATTGGGGTTGAAGCGCTCACTCCTTGGTCTGGGTTGCACTTCGGTAATCCTCCTAAGGGGTATTTTGTGTAGTCCATAGAGCATTTGGAGCGCGTGGTCTTCTTGCCCTTAGCCGCTTTGTTTGTTAGCGTTTTGGAGTTTTACAACATTAATCCTTTCTAGCTTCTATCTACTTCTTATTCAACTCTATCTGCTATGGCAATTTTCTATTTCGAGAAAGGCTACCGGGACATATCTCCTACTGAGATCAACTATATGTTCAATTTGTTGGAGGCCAAATCCTTTTTCGAATTTCCTATGTTTTTTCTTAAATTCTTAAGGCAGTCTTCTTTGAAGGATCCATTTAGTAAAATAACACCTCGCTGGTGTTTCCTGGTGAAGGCTCCTTCTGATCGAATCGTTACTTCTTTCAATTGTTCCGATAGGTCCTTAAAAAATTTTCTTCCCTTCTTCTTCTTTTACCCTTGGTCTTGTTTTTTTATTTTACCAATTCTATACAGTATAGACCTGAGAAGAATGTCGATCCAGCCGTAACCAATCCATTTAAAGATAGGTACCAAGAAGTCATGAAGATTCCACTTTTGCAAAGTTCATGCATTTTGTCCTTACCGAAAACAGACTGAAAGCTCTAGGACTGATACCTCCTTCTGCTAATTTTTCTGGGCCTAAACCTTTGGGGAAGTATGACGAAGCTTCTACCGTAATCATCCATAGCAGGGATGAAGCCGCATCTAGTCCTGAGGAAAGCGAGACTGAGGATTTCACTTTTTATCCCTTTGGATTTACTTATTTGATTCTCTTATTACAACTTTAATTTCAGGGTTGATTTTAACCCTATATCCTTTTCCTTGTTATAGTGCCTTTTAAGAAAGCCGATCCTTAAGATAAGGGAAAAGTAACCAAGAAAAGGTCCAGGTTGCCCCCTCTTGATAAAGAGGCTGTCGACTTGAAGAAACAAAAGGTTTCTTCCCAATCTGAAAGTTCTAAGAAAGATGTTTCAGATCTTCTTTCCAAGAAGAACAAGCAGGCTATAGATATCACAAAGGCTGCTTTTGAAGGTGGCCTTTCTTCTGCCATCATTGAAGCACACGCTAGGCCTTCAACCTCTGTTTTAGGCGTTCGACAGACAATCAAATATGGCCTCCAGAGGAGTATCAAGGTAAAAAGGGGTTCTTGTGGAGGTTTATGATTCTAAATTTATCTACATTATGTTTACCCTTTTTCAGACTATGGAGGAATTCTCGGTCCTTCAACATGGGTGGTTAAAAATAGAGGAAACAGTGGCTGCTGCTGAAGCAACAAAGAAAGAGCGCAAGATTGAGGTACTCGGAAAAGCTTTAAAGGAAAGGGAAGAAAGGTTGAGGGAGGTCGAGGTCGGAGTGATTGATGAAGAGTGCTTTATTACTAGAGATGAATATGAGAGGGAAGCCAATAGACAGGTTTTCCAAGTTTTATTTGATGCGTATGCTCACCACCAAGACCAAAATGTGCCTTTCTCTTTAGCTTATTTAGGAAACAATGCTACCGTAGTGGAGGCTAAATTTGCTAGAAGTATGAGGGACGCAAGAAAGGAAAAAAGGCCATGGCGGTAGACAAAGCCGAGACCTTGATGGAGGAAAAAGAAGCAGCAATTACTGTTGGCGAGGAGGTATAAGAAAATACTCCTGATAATACTGTTGATAAAGAAAACATACTATGAATGGTTTCTGTAACAATATGACTTTTGTGACTTTTGACTTGTATGCATTCTTGGATGAAACTTCTTTGATGAGTTTATTTTTTTTAAATCGACTTCATGTGATTGTCGGATAATGTCTCAAAATAGAGTAGGCAATATGAAGTCCTTCTTTTATCTCTACTAATATTAAGTTGATATTCCTTAGGGAGTATCCTGCTTGAACTGTTCAAGGATTCAACAAAACTAAGCTTCTCTCCTCCAATCTCATGAGGGCAAAGTAATCAAACTCCAAAAGTTGAAAGTAACCCCAATGACTTTTGAGATTAGGAACAGATTTATTGAGTTGAAGCCAGGCGTTAGAACTAAGAGCTAAATTATCTCGAAAAGAGTAAGCTTTGAATCAATATCTAGGTTCGAGAGATGACGTGGCTGTTCTTTTTAAACGGGAAGAGGAAAGAAGGCTAAGAATGATAATGCTGATAGGGGCCTTCCGAGACCATGAATTTCCATTTTGTTTCAGAGGGTTCTGACTTATTGTCTCAGCTTTCCTAATTGGGGGAGTATCTCCTCTCTCGCTTTTATACCTTACCTACTGATGCTCTTGGTTCTGTAATCCAATTTTGTAAAATGATCCCTTTAGGCGTTCATCTTGGCTTATCTTTTGTAAATTTTCTTGAATAAACTATATCTAAGGAAACCCTATTTCTTTTGGCTTTATTTCTTATGCTGTCGCTTTGTTTGAGTGCACTTTTTAGGACATTTCTTCTATGGGGTATCTTTTGCCCCTAAGTATATTTTCATTAAAATAAGGTTTCAGACCCAACCAACTTTTATAGCTGGGTTCTTATCTGGATCCAACCTAGTAACACAATCAAGAATTTCGTCTTATTCTGATTTCATGTTCATCCTTTTTTTAGTTTACTAAGGATCTACTTGATGTATTGACTTAGGAACTTCTCCCAAAATTCTATACTTATCAGGAATACACTCATCATCTTAGTCTAATTGGGAATCTATCTATCATTCTAATCTGATTGGGAATCGACTGATCATTCTAATCTAATTGGGAATCTACCCATCATTCTAATCTAATTGGGAATTTATGCATCATTCTAATCTATATAGGAACCTACCCGTTTCTAATATATATGGGAATCTACCTATTTCTAAGCTATACAGGAATTTACCCGTCTGTAATCTATATGGGAATCTACCCATTTCTCTACTCAAGTTGGGAATTTACCCAACTTTAAATTGGGAATCTACCCAATGCATGATTACACTAACCATGACTCACCATTAGCATGCTTTCTACTTTTCGACGTCTTTTTATACCCAAGTGATATGGCTTCACTCTTTATGGTGCATCACTACGAAGGTGCTTTTATGGCGAGGTCTACCAATTTTATCATTGGGTCCAAAAACTTTAGCCACTTTTCAGCTGGCACCGACCATCTACAACCACTTTTGGCTGGCATCTACCATATACAACCACTTTTGGTTGGTATGGACCATATAAAATTCATTTTGAATTGATAACTATGCATGTTATTACCTAGTAAAGAGAAACATGTATTCTTTTGAAAAGGTGCGGCTTTGGAACACACACAAACACATATCATGTAATTTATAAATTACCTTGCCTGCCAAAGAGTTTAAAAGAAAAGAGTAAACTTGATGAATAGAGATGTAAAGTATTATATTCCCTTTTTTAAAAGGGGCAGTTGCAAAATGTTTTGTAAAAATCCTTTTGAATTCACATGATTACCTAGTTTGGTAAAAAGTTTTCAATTTGAGTTTGAGAAAAGAGACTAAACATACTAAAGTGAAAACCTTACGTTAATCTTGTCAGATTAGCGGGAGGGTTTTACTTAAATTGGGTAAAATAAAACTCTATATTGACCTCGTCAGCTTAATTACAGAGTTTCAATTTCAAAATTCTAGGCATAAGCGTGATATGTAAAAGTTCTTAAGGAGAGAAAACATACCGAAAAGGGAGATTGTGAATACCGAGACTTGAATATTCCCATAGGATCGGAGCTTAGAACAAGGTTATGCCAAAGATGAATATACTCAGGCCAATTGATTAAGTGTCTAGAGATCCGTAACTATGTGCTACCTTTCTCCTTTGGAGTTGAAACTTCTTAAACTATAGCCGATATAAACTTCTTGATGAACTGGGGCTTTTATTTGTCGTGTATGCTATCAATCAATTCTTAAAGACTTCCGAGATAATAAAGTGATCCTTAGAGTTTAAACATGTTGCAAGAAAGGGCATAATTGAAAGGATCAAGGTAGCTAGACTGGTATCTTTCAATCGATCATGAAAAAAATTCTTTCTCTTTTTTTTAAAGGATTATTTATACGTTTCCATCTTTGGTAGAAAAGTGCTATATGCATTCATTTTAAAGGGTTACATGAACTTGTCCTGGAGTCACAAAAACATAACAAGGTAAAAATAAAGTTTCTAAGTAAGATATTCAACTTAATGTTTAATAAACTTAGTCAACTTCCCTTTCTGTATAAATTCCTCAACTATATAGAAAAGCTTTTGGAACTTATCTGTTTTGTATCCATTTACTCAATGACAGATATGGTAGTTCATTCCTTTTGGATCTTCTATGGTGGAAGGAGGATAATTAGGATAGCGGATCTCTGTAGGTCCTTAAAAAGATCCAAGGTAGATTCTCATTGAGGTGATATGGTAGTTCTTCAAGTTCCTTTTGGAACTTGATCACGTTTCAACTTCTTTCGAGACTCATCACCTCGAGTGTCCATGGTGGTCCTTTTAGTAGAGGAGTCCAAACCCTTGTATATTAGCAACTTAGTGGAAAGGTGTTTAACTTCATTATATAGGGCTTTAATGATGTTCCGGAGTTAGGAAAATTCATGGAGAGATTCCTGAAGTTATCCTGAGAGTTGCTTGATCTGAGAAGCCTAGAATTCATAGATAGGATCATATTCTTGACCATTTTCATTCTTCGAGATGAAGGTTACTAATCTTTTGTTATTGTCTTTTTTTAATGAGCTGAATGTGAAGGTTGAGGGGTAGTTCTGAGGTTGGTCTCTCATCCTCTAGGTTAGTCATAGCCGAAAGGATAATGTCGCTGACTTTTCCAAGAGGGAACAAGTGATGGAGGTTCGAGCCTTCCTTCTAGCGTCAAAAATGTTAATGTGGAATTTCATCTACACCAACACCGCGAGGGTCAAAGGTATAGCCCTGGAAGATGATTTGATTATAGATCCCGGATATGAAAATACCGAGACAAGAGGTAGTATTACTGGAGTTACTATACGTTAGGCTGTTGAGTATAAACGATGAATAGGAAGAAAATAAAGTATTGAAAGTAAATAACACCGAGACTTTTATAGTGGTTCGGGCTGAAAGTCCCTACATCCACTTTCCTTTCCTTATTTAGTCACCCTTATATAGCCAAGAGAATTATTACATTGAGTCTAGGCGTTTTTGCTATTGGCAAGTTTTTGATTAGAGCTCTAATATAGGAAAGTACTATGTAATTTTATGTCAGTTCTTTTATGCCCATCAAAAGATTCCTTGTGCCTTGGGATTGTCGCTTATTTATAGCCAAGATGTTGTTTTGCTATTGGTGGAGATTCTTTCCCCTGGATTACTGAGGTTACTAGCTGTACGGTTGCAATTAGAGCTTGTTCTGGATATTTTCATTGCTGCTTGTGAAGTGCAGATTGGTAAGTTGTCTTCCTGCCTAAATGGTCTCTTGCATCAGAGCAGTATATTCTTTATTAATCATTTCGGACATTGATTTCTCTGTGCTATAGGTGGGTGATTCGGGCCTTAGATCCGCTAACAGGCTACCCTCTTCGACCTGTGGTATAGTTCTCCTGAAACGGGTTCAACCCATTCGTTCTTTTAAATGCCTAAGTATTATAACTCTTGTAATACATATTGGACTTTCCTTAAGAAGATAATCACTATTCTTGCTATTAAGAATTTTTGGTATAATAGGTAAATGAAATAATTTTACCTAGATTATATTTTATATATAAAAGAACAATTTTGGAAATTTAATATAGTGTAATTTATAATGTGTTTGTTATGAAATGATAATATTCAATATTATCATTTCTTAGTTGATTAGTCATAATCATCCGGTTTAGGAGCATTGACTATTGTATGTTAATTGATTTTTTGTGCTGAGATAGTTTATAGGGATTTATTATTGGATTAAATTAAATATGAACTCCTTCTGAATTCAGTTTCACGATTTTATTATAAGGCATTCGACAATAGTGTGAGTTAGGATGTAATTTTAATAAAAGTTGTTTGTTATAATCTGTTGGTGAATTTTTTTGAATTTACCACATTCGACTGGATTGTGAAACAATCTTGCGATTTTTCATCCTCACGATTAGGAATCGACGAATTTAAGCTTAGCTAAATTCACCTTTAGGAAGCAAAAGTTTTGCTGAATGCTTACATAGCCGTGTCGCACTTCAACTGTTTATAAAAATATTGAAATGAATTGATAAATTAAGATGTGGTTGAAAGAAAATTATAGAAATATAAAAGGACACAGAGATTATTACGTGGTTCGGATTGTTGATAATCCTATGTCCACGAGGTAATCCACTATCTTTTTTATCCTTTGTACAAGATATTTCAGTGGCCTTGAGGCGTAACGGTATTTTCCCTTTTTTTTCTATTTGGGAAGAAGAAGAAGTTGGAAAGGAAGATCCCCTTCTTTAGCCTTATGCCTTTCCTTTTATAGCATGAAAAGTTCATTGTTGATGGTGGTAATCGTCTTCTGCATTTTTCCTCCATCTCTGTCCGTGGATTTTGCCATGTGTCGTTTATCTATGATGCTTAGACTTTATACCTGGATTGATGACGTGTTTTAGACGGGAAAGCTTAATACTAGAAGGAGATTAGAATTTTGAAGTGAGATGCTTGAAAAAGTGGGTAGGAAGCCCAGGTCTGCGTAGATTGACCTCCTTTCTCTTGAAATTGCAAGCTGCTGTAAGAGGGATGATAAGAGACCTTCCTGGGGCCTTGTTGTGTTATTGGCGCACAAGAACGGGTGCAGTAGTGAAGGTCATCTGACATTCAGACCTCACTACCCCATGGCTGCTCTTACTTTCTTTGCTTAATATGTCACCATGTCAGATAAGAATGTGGGAACTCTTCTCATTCTATGCTGAATTTTGGTTAGACAAGTTTAGGACTTTTATGCTATTTGGATTGTTTTCTTGGCTGTTGCTGATAAGAAATTGAGAGAAGGTGAGCTTCATATTTGTCGTTTGCATGTAAGACCGAGTCTGTGTTGAAGCATAGTTTAGCCTTTGCAGAGTGCTTTCTGCTCTGTATGGCACTATTTAGGTTGCTCCTTGTATATGCTTGTATAGACCCATTCCTGTAGCTCTTTGACAAAATGTGAATATATATAACTCGAAACCTTGCGTGCTAGCCTCTTATGCCTTAGTTTTGTATTCTGGTTTGGCCTCTGTTTCGAAATGCAGTCAATGCATTCTGCTCTATCTTTTTGGTGCACACAGCGTCTATTTTATGTGGCTTTGATCTTACTGAAGAAGGTTTGGGTCTGGTTAGAAGCTGCAACCTTATGCCTGCTCCGTGCTTAGGTCTGCTGTCGTGGGGATGGTTCTCCATCTTCAAGTATTTATCTTATTTCTTTTCTCTGTCGTTCATGGTAATAACAGATATAAATACTTGCCCCTAAGTCTGCGGCGACTGTAGGTCGGGGTAAACTTGTCACCTTATGCTCCCAGTCTATATCCCAACTTAGTCCTATCTGATTAATTTTTTCGACGCTGGGAATAAGTCTTTTCAACTACAAGTTTATTTAATGCTCTAGTATGCATGTCAGTGTCTTATTGACCATCTTGTAACAGTTGTTCAATTTTCCTTTTCATCTTTCTATGGGGATTTTCACCTGTAACACCCTGCATTTTTAGATAATTAAATAATCAAATAACGCTAAACAGTGAAAATAAACATTTTGGAATTGTCAGAATACGGCCTCGAAACTTATACTATTGTGTTTGTGGAGATTTTCTGATTAATTTTCATATATAACTTGTCGAAATCTGAGTTAACACGAAGAAGTTACGAGAGAAATGAAAATCAGAAGAACGAAAAAATAAACAAATAAATAAAGCCGATGGGTCGACCCACAGTGCATAAGGGTCGACCTTAAGGTCGACCCCTGATGAACACAAGTCGACCTATAAGTCGACCCGTGTTTTCCCCTGGACGTGATTTCGTCCAGGGAAGTGCTGAGCCTATTTAATTCAATTTTTGTGCAATCTCAAACGTTGGTTTCTAAATCCAATGATCCGCAGCAAGCCTTTGACGGGGTTGCCCCAGATTCAATCCTAAAATCTGACGGTCTGAGATCCCTAAACTCCCCTATAAATAGACCTTAGGCCTAGCTATTTTCTCACAATAAGATTTTCTCCTAATTGTGTTCATTGTCTGAGGCTGAACCCTAAATAGAAAATATTTCTAGGGAGAAGATCTTCTTAATAAAAATATTAGACACCTTAGAAGGGGATCTAGGAAGGCCATGGAGCAAAACTAAGGATGAGCAAAGCTAAGGACGACAGGTGCGTGGATTTAAATTATATACCTTTTACGTTTATGATATTTTATCGTTAGATTCCCATTAAATATTTTAATTCAGCATTTATTTCAGTAATTAATTCTGTTAATTAGTCATGTTGAGACTGTAAATTTTATATGAGAACTTATATTTAATTATTATTTATATGGAAAAGAAAGAAAGAAATCCAATTAAATATGAATAATATTAGGCTTAACAGTTATAGAGAAAGGCTTAGGCCTAAAAGTAAGAAATTTATAGTAAATAATGCTAAAACGAGAGAAATAAATTAAAAAGGAAAAATTGTGTGGTAGGATTTGAATGTAAAAATTGTTGAACATGCCCTTATTCAGTAGGAGTGTGGAAAAAATTGGATGAAAAACGTTTTTGAGTTTTCAAAAGACTGCATTTATATAGAAATTGCAAGTATATTTAGGGTGTGTGCATTATGTTTTAAAATAAATTTTTAAAGAAGAAAAGCATTCATATAGGAGGTACCGCTTAGAAATTCATGTACATGCATATATTTTATGTTGAATGAAACTTTATACAAGGACACAGATGGTCGCAAAATTGGATGTACACAAAATGGATGTGATTGATGCGAGGAATTACATAATTTTACCCTTGTCGAATTGCAGGGATGAAATTTCCTAAAGGGTGGGAGAATGTAACACCCCGCATTTTTAGATAATTAAATAATCAAATAACACTGAATAGTGAAAATAATTTTTTTGGAATTGTCGGAATATGGTCTTAAACTTATACCATTGTGTTCATGGCGATTTTCCGATCAATTTCCATATATAACTTGTCGAAATCCGAGTTAACACGAAAAAGTGACGAGAGAAACGAAAATCAAAAGAACGAAAAAAAATAAAAAAGATTAGGCCCATGGGTCGACCCATAGGTCGACCAACAGTGCACAAGGGTCGACCCTAAGGTCGACCCCTGATGAACACAGGTCGACCTATAGGTCGACCCACGTTTTCCCCTGGACGTGAATTCATCCAGGGACGTGCCGAGCCTATTTAATTCAATTTTTGTGCAATCTCAAACATTGGTTTCTAAATCCAATGATCTGCAGCAAGCTTGTGACGTGGTTGCACCAGATTCAATCCTAAAATCCGACGGTCTGAGATCCCCAAACTCCTCTATAAATAGAACCCTAGGCCTAGCTATTTTCTCACAATCAGATTTTCTCCCAATTGGTTTCATTGCCTGAGACTGAATCCTAAATAGAAAATATTTCACGGGAGAAGATCTTTTTAATAAAAATATTAGACACCTTAGAAGGGGATCCGGGAAGGCCATGGAGCAAAACTAAGGACGAGCAAAGCTATAGACGACACGTGAGTGGATTTAAATTATATATCTTTTACATTTGTGATATTTTATAGTTAGATTCCCGTTAAATATTTTAATTCATCATTTATTTTGGTAATTAATTCTATTAATTAGTTATGTTAAGACTGTAAATTTTATATGAGAACTTATATTTGGTTATTATTTATATGGAAAAGAAAGAAAGAAATCCAATTAAATATGAATAATATTAGGCTTAACAGTTATAGAGAAAGGCTTATGCCTAAAAGCAAGAAAGTTACAGTAAATTATGCTAAAATGGGAGAAATAAATTAAAAAGGGGAAAATCTAATAACTTGATATGGAAGTTAGTGATAGATTAGTTGGTTGGTTTAGAAAAGAGAATACAATTCTGTTAAATATGCGTCTATGTGATTTTTGTTTGATGATAATAAACATATATATATATATATTCATTTAAATGTATTTGCTATTGTACTATTTTATTTTCACAGATTAAATAGATATTTGCTGATTAAAATAAATAACACATAATTTGAATTCAAACAGAAATTTAATTCAAACAAATATTTATTACAATTTTGAATAGTATAATTTCAAGCTCTCACTATATACATACAATTTTTGTTACAATACAATACAACTCATATTTACATCAGGACCTCACTACATATCACTCACACTCATATTTATCTTCAACTCCGTTCCAGTTTGAATCCAACATCTGAGCAATCTGCAAAAATATTCACTAACGCAGTAAAATTGAAAATAAAATATTTTTTGCAATATAAAATAAAATGTTATTTTTGAAAATAATATTTGCCTCAGTTATTTGGGTTGTTCGTCATCATTTATATTTAAATTCATCACACACGAACAATGTGACATGCACAATGTATCACTGTACATGCCACAAGGCCGTGCACACCGGTAGATACACTTGATACAATTACAGGGACAGGTGAGCAATGGTCAAACCCAAAGACGGATTAAACACATGTGCAAATGGCCAAAACTCAAGAATCAAGTGTCGACTAGTTCAATATAAACAAGACTAGAGAAGAAAATGAAATGGCACATGTATATATAGTGCATAGCCGCATAAAGAAACCAAAACCAAAAAGTACACATGACTACTTCAACTTCAAACTCACAACAAGCATGGTACAAAGACCTCAATTATAAAACTCAACTCAACATAGATGCATATGCACAAGTCAAGTGATGCACCAGTGATACCAGTGGAATGAACAAGAGCAGCCTCTACATGAAGGTCTGAAACAAATGAAACCAGAGGCAACTGGCAACAAATAATACAATATAAACCAGACTACATGAAACACCTGGAGGCAGTGCCCAAACAGCCGCAAGTAACTCAACAATTCACAATGCAAGCTAGTAACTCATCATAATTCAAACTGCAATTTCAAACCAGCCATGACCAAAGAGAAGCCAATAGCCAGTGAAATGTCGAAGACCAGACAACACAACATACAGTGACAATGTGGTTGAAGTGAGACTACAAACCAGAATGCAACCAGACCCCACAAAGCTACATGTAAGAATGTGAACTAGCTACAAACAACATGATGTATAGATATACTTATATAACTAGTTGCAATAATCAAGTTATGGTTCAAACCATAGAATACTACAAAGCCTTTAATAGTTATAACAAAATCAAGTTGAAGCCGTGAATGAACAAGTCAGTGTCGAAGTCAAGTTCAAACATTTTTAACAGTAGCAGTTTAAAAATAATCAAGCAGTAATTTCATCGAGACCAAATTCAAAACCAAGTCAAAGCCAGTGGTCATCAAGAAATCGCAAATCAAAGCCGTGTCAACCAAGGCATTATCAAATATACGATTACGAACAAGTCAGAAAAAATCACTACCATTCATACAAAATCAAGTGGCCGAGAATAAGAATTGACAAATTCAAATAAATTGTATACGACGAAAAGTTAGGAATTCGACTCCTATAAATTGCGATCAACATCATCGGCAAAATCATCGAATTCAAGTAATCAATCCAGATAACTAAAGGATCGAATAACATACCAGAGAAGTCGAATTCGATCAAGCTCAAAGCAACCAAGCCAAAGCCCTAATTTCATAAGCAACGAACAAGCAAATTGAAGCAGCCGTGAAGCAAAGAGAAGAAAGCATCGATCGATCAAGAAAGAACGAAATCATCATTCGATCGTGCTAAATAAAGTCGGCATCTTCAATTTTATTCAAGCCCTAATTTTCAGAGCAAGGTGGAACGAAGAACGAAAAGCCGCCATTCTCAAAGGAACGAGCCAGGAGCTAATAAAGAAATAAAAAAAGGGGCCGACCTTTGTTAGAATATTAAGGCTTAAGTTTTTAAAGGGCTTATCTTTAAATTTGTTTTAAATTTGTTTTTAAATTTAAACTTTCTTTTAAACCATTGTAATTACTAGTCGTGTGACTAGGGGACAAACTACGTGGCGTAGTTTGGGAATTCGCAACTCAGTGGCTGAGTTGTGGCAGGGTTTTAAGCGTAGTGTTAGATTAGTCAATAGCAGATATAGCGAGTTTACGTGTGTAAGCGTGTGACTATCTAATTTCTAGTAGAAACCTTGGGGGTAGCATGTAGGCAGGGTTTTGCCGAAGTTGGGTAAATTCTGTGTCGTTCTATTTTCTGCATTTACTATTCTATTATTTGTGCTGATATTATTCTACTGTAATCTGTGTTGAAATTAATATACTCTTTCGCAATAAATTTTATAATTGATACTATCACCCTATTCACCCCCCTCTAGGGTGAAATCGATCCTACAAGTGGTATCAGAGCTAGGAATAGGAGTCAAATTTTTGTTTTAAAAATTCGATTTTTTTTTCAAAAATCAATTTTTATTTTAAAAATTTGAATTTTTAAAATGGATTTTTTTAATAATGCTTTTGCTGAGGGTCAGTCGATAGTTAGACCTCCAATGTTCAATGGTGAATATGCTTATTGGAACAATAGGATGAAATTTTTTCTAGAAACCATTGACGCTTGGAATATTGTTGAGACGGGTTATAGAACTCCAACTATAACTGTAGATAATCAGGAAGTAGAAAAACCGAAGAATCAATGGACAGAGATAGAAAATAAACTACAAAATATTAATGATAAAGCTATGAATTCTATTATTTGTTCATTGGATCAACTTGAATTTAATCGTGTCTCACATTGTCTAACTGCGCAGGAAATATGGCACACACTCAAAGTGACTCATGAAGGAACATCTCAAGTCAAAGAATCTCGCCTTGCCATGCTAAGCAGCGAATACGAGAACTTCACTACAGCAAAAGAAGAAAATGTCAAAGAGATGTTTGGACGACTTTCCAATATCGTATACAAATCAAAAGCTCTCGGAAAATCATACACAGAATTGGAAATAATCCGGAAAATCCTCAGAGTCCTTCCACGAAGCTTTGAAGCAAAAGTAACTACCATTCAAGAATCAAAAGATTTAAAACAAATGAAAGTTGAAGAAATCATCGAAAATCTCACCACTTATGAGCTAGAGATGAAATTCAAAGAAGAGCGTGAAGGAGGAGATACTCGTAAGAAATCGATAGCTCTCAAAGGAACAACTGAAAGTGATGATGATGACGATGATGATGGTGCAGCAGAACTAGAACTATTAATAAAGAAATTCAAAAGGTGGAATCACAAACATGGAAATTCAGCTCTAAACCAATAGTTAAAAAGCAGAATAGCCAAAGCACTAGACTCCTCAGAAGAACAGAAGATCATCTGTCATAAGTGCAACAAACCCGGTCATATCAAGCCCGATTGTCCACAAAATAAATTCAGCCATGGAAAGAAACAGAAAAAGAAAAGTTTTGCAACCACTTGGGATGTAACAGACGAGGAAGATCAAAGCACTGGCAGTGAAAGTGAAAAAGCAGAATTGTGTCTACGAGGTGATATAACTGACAGTGTAGATGACGAGCCAAGTGAGGTATCAAAACTAACCCATTCTGAGTTGCTTATTTATTTCCACGAAGTAAACGGTTGTTTTGAACGACTTAGGGAGAGATACACTAAACTTGAATCACAAAGAGATAGTTTGATAGAAACAAATGAACAGCTTGAACAGTTAGTTAAAAACTATCAAAGTAGAATCCCTAAGTGTGATAAGTGTCCAACATTCGAAGATGAGATTAAAAAATCAGAAATTAATATAAAATCACTTGAAAATGAAATTCTGATTTTAAAAGAAAGTGAAAATACGAGAAGAGAAAATTCTATCAAAAGGTGCACTCAATTATTGAATGAAAACGAATCACTTAAATCACAAGTCCAACAATTGTCTACTACTTTAGATAAATTTTCCAAAAGTGAAAGATCGTTGAATATGCTATTAGGGAAACAAACTGTCAATATTGATAAACAAGGACTTGGGTATACTCAAACAGAACGGTATAGAAGTGAAACTAAACAAGTCAATTCAATGTGCACTATTTGTAGAAAAACTGGACACGATCAAAATAATTGTTTGTATAGACCCAAACATGTGAAAACAATTCCAATTTGGGTTCCAAAAGGCACAAATATAGAATCTCTCAAAGTTAAACAAATCTGGGTGCCAAAAGGAACATATATAAATAGTTATGGGTCTCCACAAAATTATTTTTCAAATTATTCTGCCACTAACAACCATGGACCTATAAAAACAAATAGGTCACAAAAATATTTTACCGTGTAGGTAAGGTGGCAGGCTAAGGAACAACATCGGTGTTATCTGAATTTTGGCTGTTCCAGACACACAACAGGCGACAAATCAAAGTTCCTTAGCCTAGTATAAAGGTGACAGATTCACAATGGGCAAACAACGAAAGATTGTCATAAAGGTAAAACAGGTAATGGTAATTATTTTGAACGATACATCCAATGTGATAATCTGCACCATAATCCGAATTAAATCGGCCAGTTATGTGAAATAATTGATGATGTTAATTCTGACTTATTCAAAATGTTGACCAATCATCTTTGAATAAAATTGCTTGGATTAATTGTGATGTTGATTGATTACTGATTTCTCATACTACAAGTAGATATATTTGTTTACTTGTTTATTTCAATGGCTTCAATTCAAATTCAAATGAATTTCAAGATGTTAAAAATGATTTCAAAGAAATTTGTTTCAGGTTCATAAGTCTGGTCTATAACATTGATAATGTTGAGTGAAAGAAAAATTCAGATGCAGATTACACTGGCAATCTAGTTGATGAAAAAAAATACTAGTGGAACGTGATTTAACATTCAGTAATTGCATCGTTTTTCAAAGAAAATATCTGCATATTTTTCATTTCAAATAATTTTCAATTAACAGATATTTTTCTTAGATAAACCCTTCAAGAAAAATCATTTTTGACCTTGTTTCAAATTAGTTATTTTAGAATTATTTTTGAAATTGATTTTAAATCACTACATTAACTAATCTGACCCCCTACTAATTATCGAAAAGATAAATAATGATTAAAAAAGTGACGAGTGTTGATATTAATCATATATTATAACTCAAGATGGTATATTTAGTAAATTTCTTTAGAAATTTAAACAAGAGTTATAAAAACTTTTTGTTTGGCAAAAATTCCATGACCATTTCTATTTCTATCATATTTCTATCAACCATCACTCATCAAAATCCAATATAGAATGTCAATATGTGGTATTTTAAACGGGAATCATTCATTTTTCATTTTATATTTTTAACGAATAAAAATATCCAAAGTATTCACTCTCATTTAAAAGTCCTCACGGTTATGCATGGGTGAATTACTTGGATTTTTGATTATGTGCTTCTATGCTCATTTAAAAGTCCTCACGGTTATGCATGTATGGAACGCATATCAAAATTGATTAATTAAATAGACAAGTTGATTCTAATCCCATTTAAAAGTCCTCATGGTTATGCGTGGTTAAAAGATACTTGAATTCATTTTTTAAAATTTTGGAATACTACTAATCTCATTTAAAAGTCCTAACGGTTATGCATGGATAGTAGATATTCAAATTCCTGATATAAATATACCACAAATAGACACAACTATATGGTTTTATATGATGACATCATCCCTATCATTCTAAAGTGGAATATGCGTCAAACAGAGTATTTATGATTTTTGTTTGATTTTTTATTGAAATTTAACATTTATACTCGATTGGGAATTAATATTGTTTTAATGTCTATCTCTCTATCTCTGTTTTTCTAACACTATTATTCTTTTGCTGATAACAAAAGGGGGAGAGAAAAGTTAAGATTTTGAAAATAAAGGTCAAATATTTTCTAATTGCATCAAGGCTCATTTGAATATTTTTATGCATATATGAAGGGGGAGTATTGTGTAGAGAGGGAGCATTCAAATAGGGGGAGCAAACTGAATAATCAAATACATTTAATATAGTCAAAATCTTAAATATATGTTTGTTATCATCAAAAGGGGGAGATTATTAAATATCCGTCTATATGATTTTTGTTTGATGATAATAAACATATATATATATATATATTCATTTAAATGTATTTTCTATTGTACTATTTTATTTTCACAGATTAAATAGATATTTGCTGAATAAAATAAATAACACATAATTTGAATTCAAACAGAAATTTTATTCAAACAAATATTTATTACAATTTTGAATAGTACAAATTCAAGCTCTCACTATATACATACAATTTCAGTTACAATACAATACAACTCATATTTACATCAGGACCTCACTACATATCACTCACACTCGTATTTATCTTCAACTCCATTCCAGTTTGAATCCAGCATCTAAGCAATCTGCAAAAATATTCACTAACGCAGTAAAATTGAAAATAAAATATTTTTTGCAATATAAAATAAAATGTTATTTTTGAATATAATATTTGCCTCAGTTATTTGGGTTGTTCGTCATCATTTATATTTGAATTCATCACACACGAACAATGTGACATGCACAGTGTATCACTGTATATGCCACAAGGCCGCGCACACCGGTAGATACACTTGATACAATTACAGGGACAGGTGAGCACAGGTCAAACCCAAAGACGGATTCAACACAGGTGCAAATGGCCAAAACTCAAGAATCAAGTGTCGACTAGTTCAATATAAACAAGACCAGAGAAGAAAATGAAATGGCACATGTATATATAGTGCATAGCCGCATAAAGAAACCAAAACCAGAAAGTACACATGACTACTTCAACTTCAAACTCACAACAAGCATGGTACAAAGACCTCAATTATAAAACTCAACTCAACATAGATGCATATGCACAAGTCAAGTGATGCACCAGTGATACCAGTGGAATGAACAAGAGCAGCCTCTACATGAAGGTCTGAAACAAATGAAACCAGAGGCAACTGGCAACAAATAATACAATATAAACCAGACTACATGAAACACATGGAGGCAGTGCCCAAACAGCCGCAAGTAACTCAACAATTCACAATGCAAGCTAGTAACTCATCATAATTCAAACTGCAATTTCAAACCAGCCATGACCAAAGAGAAGCCAATAGCCAGTGAAATGTCGAAGACCAGACAACACAACATACAGTGACAATGTGGTTGAAGTGAGACTACAAACCAGAATGCAACCAGACCCCACAAAGCTACATGTAAGAATGTGAACTAGCTACAAACAACATGATGTATAGATATACTTATATAACTAGTTGCAATAATCAAGTTATGGTTCAAACCATAGAATACTACAAAGCCTTTAATAGTTATAACAAAATCAAGTTGAAGCCGTGAATGAACAAGTCAGTGTCGAAGTCAAGTTCAAACATTTTTAACAGTAGCAGTTTAAAAATAATCAAGCAGTAATTTCATAGAGACCAAATTCAAAACCAAGTCAAAGCCAGTGGTCATCAAGAAATCACAAATCAAAGCCGTGTCAACCAAGGCATGATCAAATATACGATTACGAACAAGTCAGAAAAAATACTACCATTCATACAAAATCAAGTGGCCGAGAAAAAGAATTGACAAATTCAAATAAATTGTATACGACGAAAAGTTAGGAATTCGACTCCTATAAATTGCGATCAACATCATCGGCAAAATCATCGAATTCAAGTAATCAATCCAGATAACTAAAGGATCGAATAACATACCAGAGAAGTCGAATTCGATCAAGCTCAAAGCAACCAAGCCAAAGCCCTAATTTCATAAGCAACGAACAAGCAAATTGAAGCAGCCGTGAAGCAAAGAGAAGAAAGCATCGATCGATCAAGAAAGAACGAAATAATCATTCGATCGTGCTAAATAAAGTCGGCATCTTCAATTTTATTCAAGCCCTAATTTTCAGAGCAAGGTGGAACGAAGAACGAAAAGCCGCCATTCTCAAAGGAACGAGCCAGGAGCTAATAAAGAAATAAAGAAAGGGGCCGACCTTTGTTAGAATATTAAGGCTTAAGTTTTTAAAGGGCTTATCTTTAAATTTGTTTTAAATTTGTTTTTAAATTTAAACTTTCTTTTAAACCATTGTAATTACTAGTTGTGTGACTAGGGGACAAACTACGTGGCATAGTTTGGGAATTCGCAACTCAGTGGCTGAGTTGTGGCAGGGATTTGAGCGTAGTGTTAGATTAGTCAATAGCGGATATAGCGAGTTTACGTGTGTAAGCGTGTGACTATCTAATTTCTAGTAGAAACCTTGGGGGCAGCACGTAGGCAGGGTTTTGCCGAAGCTGGGTAAATTCTGTGTTGTTCTATTTTCTGCATTTACTATTCTATTATCTGTGCTGATATTATTCTGCTGTAATCTGTGTTGAAATTAATATACTCTTCCGCAATAAATTTTATAATTGATACTATCACCCTATTCACCCCCCCCTCTAGGGTGAAATCAATCCTACAAATTCCATAGTTTTATATTGCAAAAATAACAATAAACGTAATTGCAAGCATAAAAGAAAGAAAAATGGAATTAGTGTAAAATAGAGTCATTTCTGTATTTTGCATTACCCAATAGCTAATGAAACAAAAAAAGAAATATCTTGCAATTTCGAGTTATTGTTTATAGCATTATTTAGTATTAAAATTTGGAAATGGATTTTTAGCACAGTTTTTGTAACAAACCAAATAGAATGGAACTACTTCCTAGAATAAAAGAGAATAAAGTGAAGAGTTAAAGAAATTAGAAGAAATCAAGTTAATTATTTGACAAGACTAGAAACAATAAACATAGATATGCCTAGATCTGTATTTACTGCGCAAATAGTAGAATAAAAGCAAAGCAGTTATTATGATAAGTAAATTTGTGACAGTCGGACGTAGTCCCAAGCCAAGATTGTCATATAATAAAAGAGAACTAAAGAGAATTCAATAGCATAATAAAAGAAGACATACTAGAATAGAAAAGAGATAGTTGCAATTATATTTATAACATGTAGATTATAAAAGAATATAGAAGTAACAACTGCAAGTATAATTATAACATAGGTTATAATTAGAGATAATAGAAATGACTTATTTTAAAACTTACACTAAGTTAATAAGCAAACATAGGAGAAAGGCCCATACCAATAGCATTCCCTTTTAGTCAGGAACTGATGGTATCACAATAGTTAGGTGAGGCTGGAACACGCATACGCTGATTAGGGTAAATAAGTAGCTAACAGAATTAGAAAAGTTAACCAAACACATAATAAAAGATTAGATGTAGGGTCTAATAAAATGGTAAGATGCGTTTGGAGCAGCCCAAAGGATGAAGAGCTTAATGAAGTAGTTCATCACAGATTTTTAGCATAGAAATAGCACGCCCAACTTAGTTAATTTGGGCTAGAAGGAAGTACGAGACTTCAACGGGACGCAAGGGTACTCTAGAATGGCCCTTTGTGGCAGGCCTAACAAAGCTGCACCCCCAAAGGCGGGTCTGTAGGTGTTCCATCAAGACAGTATTCCTTGACTGCTTTTGCATTGCAGGCCTATTGAAGCGGTCCTTTATAGATAGTCAAAAGGCTGATGAATGGAGTAGGATATTTGTATGACACCGTACTCTGACTTGCGAGTAAGTTTTAGTAGGCAGGACCCAAAAGGATAGTCGCATGCGGAGATCAAGCCATCAACAACCAAGTGCGAGTTCGGGAAAGACTAGAGTTAAACCAATAGGCCAATTATTCTTTCACTATCGATAAATTGGATGAGGGGCGTAGCCAATTGAATGTTTAGATTGTTTGCAGTAGGGCACAACCATTTAGCTCTTTAGAGATCTTTCAATTAGTTAAGGGGTGGCTGCGTGGGGTCATAGCCACGATGAGAAAAGAGACAGACCAAGTAGAATATCTTTATTGTAGGCCTAACGAAGCTGTCCTTTACAGATATAGAAAATCTTCGATTTAGTTCCGTACAAGGTAGAACTTGTTGGCGAGATTCAGGGAGTAGACAGAACGATTATGTATAGTCCTCAAAGTATGCACTGGGTGGTACATTGTGGATGTCCGAGCATTAGTATAGGCTAGTGCGGACGCAGTTTTACGTTTTCATAGTAGACGACGGAACATCTATATTGTAGGCTTTACGAAGCTGTCCTTTACAGATGTAGTTACAGTACGCCCCAGCAGTGAGACGATGGAGTCCTTTTCGAGGAGGATAAGAAGGTACTAAGGGTAGTACCTAGGACTGATGCCGTCATTGAGCATATAGCTACATATATTAGTTATTAGGTTTTAATCTAATAGGGAGTAGATTGGTACGATTCACGCTTAGAGGCGAGAGTATTGTAAACCCAATAAACCTAATATAACATAAAATGGAAATAAAATGGTATATGTAGAATTAAGCTTAGAAGTGTATTATTTCTCCATTCACTAGAACTTTAGTTTTGACCCCCTCCTCATAACAACCTACAGGTTAGGTAGATGGCAGAGACTTTCCAGCTTTAAGACACTTGTTTAGAAAGTGTTATTATCTTGGTGAGTATTTACTTACTATTATATTTTAGTCAGTTCTGCTGTGAGATATTTATCTGAGCTTTGATATATTTGTCTTTGCCTATTTGCAGGATACCAGATTCCCAACTCAGGCTTCAGTGGGCTTGGATTTTAGCATTTTTGTGGAAATTCCGGACCCACTGGTATTTGGGTTGTTACATCACCAGTCATTTATACTCGTTATTTTCTACAGCAAATCCATGTTTCACCTAGATCATGTCAATCGTGTTGCTACAATTCAAACTCAAGTGCATGCTCTTCTTTCTTCATCTTCCCTAAATTTTTCTCCATTCACTTACAAAGAGTTGGATTAATTTTCAAATTTAGGGGTAATTTCGTAGTTTAAGAATAGGATAAGCCGCACTACTCTTGATCTTTCTTTGAAATAGTATCTAGGGTTTTAGCATGGATCCCTTTGCTTCTTCTTCCTTGTTTCCTCCTTCTTAAATCACTCATTTGGAGGATGCTATTAGGATCCTTCAGTGACTTGGATTCCATGGGTATGCACCTAGGGTTCTGAAATCTCATGAGCAGATGAACACTCCGCTGGAGGGTTACATCGCCATTACTCCTAAGCATATTTGATGCAGGTTGTTTCTTCCTATGCATCGGTTAATTTGTGAATTGCTTGCCATTTTTAGTATTGCTCCAATTTAACTTGCCATCGATTCTTATATCTTTACTTTGACAATTTTTATCCTTTATGCTTACAATGGTATTAACTTAACTAGCTAGGAAATTCGATTCCTTTTTAAGGTTAAAAGTAGTCATGGAAAGGAGAATAAGTGCTTCTTCTATATTCAAGCTTAAAATTTGTTTATGACGGGCGCCCCCAGTAGGATTGAACCATGGCTCACATTCTATTTCTTTATTTCGAATTACGATAGATTCCCTTCCTTTTCCCAAGATTATTCTGTTCATACCATCTCTTCAAAGGCGAATGCACGGTTGTACGAGTCTTATAGGGGTTAGATTAAGAGTTTGTTAGTGGTTGTCAGGAAAATACCAATTTTTTTTGTTGAGTCGAAGCTAAGAGATCATGGTCTGCTACGCCCAAATCATACATTTTCTAGGAGTAGATTTAAGCTTACTCCTCCTATACTTGTAGTTTGGGGGTATAAGCAATTGGTAACTAATGTTGAGAATTGTCATACCTATGGTTTTAAATTTTTGCTATCTTTCTTTTTGTAGGTAAAATGGTTAAAAATGTTATTGCTAAACTTCGCAAGTCTCTAGAGGCAAAAGAGAAGAGGAAAGCTACTTTGAAGAGGCCACTTGAAGGGTTTGATGATCCTTCCGTTCCTTTAAAGAAATTTAACACTTCAGAAAGCACTCTACCTTTGCCTGATAAAGATGTCCTTGTCGCTTAGGTTCTCACATCCTCAGGATTGATTGGTTTTTCACAGGAGGAATCTGTTCCTGATGCCAGTGGTTTTGCTACATATAAAGTTCCAACTTTGTTTTGATGGGGAAGATTGTGAGATCTATATAAGTTCCTCGCATTCTTCCTCCTTTAGCTCCTGAGGTGCCCCTCACTGCTATTTTTTTAGAATTCGAGAAGCTTTCGTCTTATGTGAGTGATCATGTTCTCTCCTTCTTTCCTTTTTCACTCTACGTTGGCTTTTTATTTATGTTGTTTTATATTTTTCATTCTTGTAGTCTGCGGCCTTGATGATGTAGGCATGCAAATCAGGGAATGTGCAAGTCCTGCTTTCGAGGCGTGTTATCAAACTTGAAGCTGATCTTGCTTCGACCAATGTTGCACTAGCTGCTGCTAGGATTAATCAAAGGAGGAGACCAGAATGCTTCGAGAGTAGGTTTAGAAGGCTAAGAGGGAGGCTAAGGCTGCTGAAGAAGCTCAAGCTGCAAAGGAGCGTGAGCTGGAGGAAAGGGATGAACATCTTGCTAGAGTTAAAAAGGAGCTGGAGAAATCTAAGGAGTATCTCGACACCATCACTTCGAAGGTCACCTATGGTTTTGATGCTTTAGCCAGACGTCAATATAAGGTGGAGTATAGGCCTAACTTTGTGGATGATGAATCTATGGAGGACTTAATTTTGTATTCTACTAGAATAAGTGGCAGGCAGAGGAGGCTAAGGAAGAGGACGTTGATCCTGGGCTTTTTGAGCGCGATTCTTAGGGAGAAAGGGGAACAACTATAGTAGATCAAGAAAACCTGCAACCTGAAGAGCAAGACACAACTTGCCAAAAATATTAACTTTGCTTCCTTGATAGATTTAGATGAGTAATCACAGATATCCTTTTTATGCTTTTTTATTTGAACTTATGAAGTTCGCTTTGATGGTTTGCAATATGACATGATATTTGTTATGTTTTAAATGATCGTGTTTCCTTGATAGTATTCTAGGAAGAATGGGTTTGCAGAACTCTTAAGGGAGACTGAGGCTAGACTCGAGAAAAACACACTAGATTGTCTTTGGTTAAATTCAGCAACCCTGGCTAAATGTAAAAAGGAATTAGAGCAGACTTGCGCAAATCTTAAGAATGAGATCGTAAATTTATTTACCCAAATTGATCAAGTGGTTCGAGAGAGGGAGGCCCCCAATGATTATTTTTCGTCCTATGGCACAATGCATTAGAGAGCGACTCTTTTCCACTTTATAGCCTTGATTTGGAGTGGTTTAGGCTTAAGTTTAGAACTTTGATTGATGACTAGTCTTCTCATATCTTTGCAAATTTATGTAAGGTGGTTAAGTAGGTATTACGTAACAAATGTTGTGATTTTGAGGCTTGTTTGCCATTAAGTGATTAAGTTTTATTTCAGTAATGGTCTGAATTGGTTTCCTTCGAACTCTATTCTATACTAATTGTATCTGTAGCTAGGATGCCTCTGCCTCCACTATTGTTCCAACCCGAAAGGCCTCTGATGTGGTTGAGGTGGATGATGCTCCTGAAGATGACATAGCTCAACTTAGATATGATGTAGGGAGGCTTGAGACCAAGTTAAAGTTCAATCGCGAAGAACTCGTAAAGGCATAGAGTGCGCTCGAGCGCCAGTATGACTGCAATTGGAAATTGCAATTCTGATCACGAGACGTTGCATCTAAACTAAAAGGAATAGAACGAACCATAGAAGTAGGTGAGGAACTTTATGGTATAGTATACATGGAAGAAATTGCAGAATATAAGAAGCAAGTGGAAAATATGTCTACTGAGATTGCCAGACTACTTGGCCAGTTGGAGACTGCTGAATATATGAGGTTGATTGAAATGTCTTAATCAGATATCATCTCTGTTCCTCTGATGAGTTTTGAGTCCTCTTTTCTTCGTGATAATGTTTGGAAGGTTGCTGCTAGGAGATTGGTTGGTGATTTCTCAGGTGAGAGTAAGAAGACGATGGCTTAATTAATAAATATCTTAAACGATACTAGAAGAAGGGCGGCATTAGAAGTGTACAAACTTGAGGGTGTGCTACTATCCTCTAGAGATAGGGTCACTTCTTATTCGAATAAGCATGAGTAAGAGAAGGCTAGGAGTAAGAAGGTTGAAGCATTTTTGCAACATTCCCTCAATGTTTTGGAATTTTTCTGTCCTTCGCTGGATCAAAGTTTTCTAAGTATTAAGTAGGATTTCGAAATGCCAACTGGCTTGGATAAGGAACCCTGGGCATGAGCTCGTTATGACCCTAGACAGTCTGTTGCTCAATCCTAGTTTTATAATCTTGACCTTAGTATTACAAAAATATCTTGTAATATTAAACTTGACTTAAGACGGGGAGGACACTTTTTTTGTAATTTGATACTATTTCATTTTGAGATGCAGATGCTTTTTAGTTAATATTTACGTACAAAAACTTATAAGTCTTTTAGTAACTCTACATTATCTATTTATATTGTTGTTTGATTGTAGTCCTATTCGAATTTTCTTTGGTTAATTTATTTTTACTTAGGATTCAGAGGTAGATGCTCCGCAAAAGAAATTGGACTCTACTCAGCTCAAGAATGTTATAATTGGAGGATTTATTAAAGAATACAGAGAGTGTTTACGGGTTTGTATGCATAGATGAAACTATCAAGTTGAAGAAAGGATTGTAGAGATGGATAGAGAGTTGGCGTTGCGTATGAGTACATTGGAGAATTTCCAGACGATTCTATCCTTACGTGTATCTCTTGGATTAGACGCGGCTCCAGTGCTTCTACCTGGGGCTGATCCTTCTAAGATTCTTAAGTGGAAGAATGATGCGATGGATTATTATGAGGCCAGGATTAAATAGTTAGAAAATTATTTCAAGGGAGAGTTAGGTATGCTAGGTACCCGTGTTTCCCCGTTCTTGTCCACCGAAGATGAATTCTTTGGTCCCTTCTCTAGGGATACTAAATTGCCAAAGGAGAAACTCTTGCGTGAAATTGATAGAATTAGAAAAATGCTATGAGGCAAATAAATGCTCTAGAAAATAAGATATATGGTTTGGAGTCTGAGGCCGATTGAGTACCATCGCGGTTTCTCAAGAAAGGATGGATAGGGTGTCCCTCTTGGATGAACTTTATAAAGAGAAGGTAAAGACCAAAATAGTAGAAATCGATCGACAACGTGTGATTGACATTTTTAAATGTTTCTAGCCAAAACTTGACTTGTCCTTTATGTACAACCGGGCCGACTATGAATATAGATCTGTAGATTACAGAAACATTTGGGCCAGTGTCAATTATGATCTGTGCGTGGCATATCACAAACCGACTCATGGTTGGGTTTCTCGTTCTCGATCATCAGTGGTGATTACAGAGCTAAAAGGCTAGGTTTTGTCTCAGCTCACCGTGATGTATCTCACAGATCGTAACAATGTGGTGTGGTCACACTTCGATTAAATTTGTAATTTAACTTTTGTAAAAGTAGTGTTTTCTTTGTAATATGACTTAAGTGGTTATTTTTTGTATACTATTCATAAGTGTAAAACAAGTAATATTATTGTAAGATCCATAGCTAAGCATTGACAGATCAATTTTTTGATGTATACCTGGCGAGAGTTGAGTAGTGTTCGAGCTTATACCTGATTGGCAGTATGTTCCCTGCTATGCACTCGTTTGTATTCTCCTAGGATATGTTTTGGGGAGTAGTGTATGTGTCCCTGATCATGAATTGATAGGTCACAACTTCCCCGTATTTGCAGATGCGATCTGATCCTTTGCTCAGTTAGCTGTAGGCTGGGTACAAGCCGATCCAGCTCTGATGATGCATGCATCAAGATCTGCTCCTTGTTCCAGGAATGAAGTGTCTATAGCTGGATGATGGGATGATCTGTCCCCCTAGTTCTGACCTACCCCTTACTCTAGGGATGAAATAGTTTTTAACCACGTGCGTGGTTGAATATCAAACCTATCCCTGCCCCAGGGTGAATTGTTTTTGAACTACTCCAGGTTCTGGGGTGAAAATGTCCTTAGCTACGAGCTTGGTACAACCTACCCCTTATTCTAGGGCAAAATGTCATACGTATGCTAAGCTGAATTATTCTCCAGTGTCATCGTTCTCATTGCAGAGATTGTCATTATTGTTCTTATGTGAAGTCATACCTTTGCAATAATAGCGGTGGACCAGGAAGAGTGAATCGTCATGCTCTGGGCATGGTCATTCCCATTGTAGGAGTAGATTTGATTGAGAAGTCAAGTTGTGATACAACCTACGATCGCATGCGCATGGTTTTTTTGAACTGGTTCGGGTAGTCAAATATCCATACGTCCAATGTGGTATGTCGAAATAACTGACATAAGTTTTTTTACACTGGTTCAGGCAGTCTAATATCCCTATGACCAGTCTTTATGATTTGTCATCATAGAAAATTTTATACCAGAGCAGGGAAATTTTTCATCCTATCCAGTGAAATATTTTAACTGAAGAGCCGGACCTGCGTTGATGTAGATCCAAGTGTGTAGGACCAGTATCACCATTATCAGTGTTGAAAGTGTTGTTTTCACCTGCTAATCTATCATTTTGCTGAGTCAGTGACTACTGATGGTGACCTGTGAAATTGCAGATGTGTGTATATATATTCTATTTTTTACAGAAAAATAATACAAAGATTTTACATTGGTTCGGGCTGGCTGAAATCCCTACATCCATTTTATTACATTCATATGTATACTTTTTTTTGCGCAGAGCTGGTCTACTTCTCGGTACACTTTGTTCTTGGCACGAGCCCTTCTGTAAAGTACTGGGCACTTGTCTTTGCAGTTGCTGCTCCGATGCTAGCTCCTCTTCCAGAATTTGAATTCATCCCATGCCAAACCCCGGCTATCCAATCGGCTCTGCTTCCACCTTGGCATAGGTGAGGAAGCAAACGAAATCCATGCGCGAGCATATGGATCCAGCTTCGATGGGGAGGGGGTAGTGGCCAATCTTTCAAATCTGTGTGCATCTCAATCACTTCGGTTTGTTACTTGCCGAGGTGATTGAGATATATGTTATGGGTTATGGCAATGAAACTCCTATGTTAATATGACTGGATTTTCTAGACTCTAGTTTTGGGTTCCATGCCCTAACTCGAACTGTCATCCAAACCAAAAAATACCTACGCATATATGTTCCCCCGGTAGTCGTTGATTGACATGGAAGAGCGACGAATCGTTGGTAAGTGCCGTTGAATGGGATTCCACATGCCACACATTATTGAGTGTTCTATCAGGTAGTTGGTGACTGGTCTCATCGCTCCTATTTTAGAGTGCATCGTGACTGTTTATTTGCTGCATGACACATGCGACAAACAAGCAGGGGCGGTGAGCCATAGGTGGTAATGAGATGGAAGACAAAATTGGAGGGTTGTTGGAATTTGATGAGTGGAGGAATGGAGAGACAGAGGGACAAAGGAATGGAGAGACGGAGGGACGGAGGAATGGAGAGATGGAGGGATGGAGGAATGAAGGATGGAGGGACAAAGGGATAGAGGTTCGAGCCTTCCTTCTAGCGCCAAAAATGTTGGTGAAAATTTTTGTCTTCACCACACTCGACTGGATCGTGAGACAAACTTGCAATTTATCGTCCTCACGATTAGGAATCAGCAAATTTAAGCTTAGTTAAATTCACCTTTAGGAAGAAACTGTATTGCTGAATACTTACACAGCCGAGTAGTCGCACTTCAACTGTTTGTTGAAATATTGAAATGGATTGATAAATTAAGACGCAGTTGAAAGTAAATTGTAGAAATAAAAAAGGACACGGAGATTTTTACATGGTTCGGATTGTCGATAATTCTATGTCCATGGGGTAATCCACTAACATTTATTATTTTTTGTACAAGAGATTTCAATGGCCTTAAGGTGTACAATATTTTCCCTTTTTTCCATTTAAGAAGAAGAAAAGGTTGAAAAAGAAGGTCCCCTTCTTTGGCCTTATGTCTTTCCTTTTATAGTAGTGCATTGCTAAGTGCTAATCATCTTTCGCATTTTCCTTCAATCTCTGCCCTTAGATTTTGTCATGTGCCGTTTATCCGTGATGCTCATACTGTGTACCCAAATTGGTGATGTGTTTAAGGCGGGAAATCTTAATACTAGGGGGAGATTGGAATTTTGAAGTAGGATGCTTGAAAAAGTGAGCGGGAAGCCCAGTCTGCATAGGTCGGCCTCCTTTCTCTTAAAATAACAAGGAGCTCTAAGAGGGATGATAAGATACCTTCCTGGGGCCTTGTTGAGTTGTTGATGCGTAAGAACATGTGCAGTAGTGAAGGTTGTTTGGCGTTCAGACCTCACAACCCAATGGTTGTTCTTACTTTCTTTGCTTAATTTGTCACCGTGTCGGGTCAGAATGGTGGAACTCTTCCCATTCTGTGCTGAATGTTGGTTAGACAAGTTTGTGCTATTTGAATTGTTTCCTTGGCTATTGCTGAAGAGGGATTGAGAGAAGGTGAACTTCATATTTGTTGTTCGCTTATAAGGTCGAGTCTATGTTGAAGCATATCTTGGGTGATCCAGTATATAGCCCCTGTAGAGTGCTTTCGGCTCTGTATGACACTGCCTAAGTTGCCCTATGTATATGCTTGTACAGACCTGTTCCTATATGTGTTTGATAAAATCTAAATATAGTTAACTTAGAACCTTGTATGCTAGCCTCTTATGCCTTGGTTTTGTATTCTAGTTTGGCCTCTGCTTTCGAATGTAGTCAATCCACTCTGCTCTGTCTTTTTGATGCACGCATCTGTTTTATGTGGCTTTGATCTTATTGAAGAAGATTTAGGTCTGGTTAGAAGCCGTGACCTTGACCCTGCTCTATGCTCAGTTCTGTTGTCGTGGGGATGGTTTCTCTGTCTTTAAGTATTTATCTTATTTCTTTTCTCCGTTGTTCGCGGTAAGAACGGGTGTAAAAATAATCTTATATAAGATAGCAAATTGGTATAAGTATGATTTGTAGATGTGGTTTATAAAATATGGTTTATAAATAAAAAGGATTTTTAAGCTAAGATATTGAGAATTTAAAATCCCTAGAAATTGTTTTTCTAAGTTTCTGGAAAGTAATAACATTAGTAATTATTTGAAAATATTTGGGTAAAATATTTTAAAAAGATTTTAAAAGAGACAAAGAGCACTGAACTCATTTCTGTCATTGGAAAATAATTCGGGTGATGACTGTAGCATCATCAGTGTTCGTTTTTGAGTTTCTAAGTGCTAGATTGCTACCATAGAAATTTTCTATAGGGTTATTTTGATAAAACAGATCTTGATATAAAAAATCTTGAGAGTACGATTTGATATACTAAAGTTATAAGTATATATTATTATTTCGAAATGTTTTGAAATAAAATAGGTATTTAGTTCTAAAATTTTCAATGAAGTTATTATATGAACTCATGTATCCTGAGCATTTCGGCGGTTTGGTTTGTGCATCTCATTTTGATTTGTTGTTGAGTAATTTTCATTTATTAAAATTAAATGGGATTCTCGACGATTTTGGACAATCGAAAATTTCCTATTTGGTATAAAGTGATAATGAATGTGAATAAAAAATAATTGGTATAGCTAAGAAACCAATGGAATAAAATATGTAAGTGTACATATATCATTTATTTTGCATAACTGTTCTGATCCAGATTCGAGCATATAATTTCGAGTGATTTACTCTAGCCCGAGTTAGGATTTTTCACTCGATTTTTGATGGTGAATACTAAATATCAATTTTTGATTTGATTTTGAAGTTTTCCATCATAGTATACGGCTATGTAAGGAGAACAGAGATTTCTGATCAAGGAATCGGGTCGAAGTTTGCACTAGAGTAATCGAGTGGGCAATACTAGTTCGGAAAAGAAATTTGTGTTGTCGAGTGAGAGATCAGATTTGATATTGTGTACGGATGGTATATGTACATTGTACGGGCTTTAATAAAATATATACTTTTGTCATTAGTTAATGCAAGTTATATTGTTGGATATCATTTGCAAGTAAGATACATGAATATGGAAGAAAATGCTAGTTTAATGTTTTTAGTTTCATGAGCAGAGTTGGGTGCTCGACTAATAGGCACACGATTATATTATTGTTTTAGTTTGATGATTATGTGCCCCAGATATGGAAGGCCATTTTTGGGCTTTGTTTTCTTTTGTTGGTTTGGGTCCGTAGTGGCGATTTGTAGTTTTTTTGATCGAGCCGCACAAAGGAGGTACTGTCAAAATTTTCCGTAACTTTAAGAAACTTGAAAATTCAGTAACCCATTTTAACTAAATTATTATGAAAGCTTAGAGGGTTTGGAGACATTTTTCCTGCTTTGGAAATTTCGTGAACAAAATTCTTTTAAGGAAGGGAGAATGCGACAACTCGAAATTTTATCGTTCAATTTTAAATATTTAATTAATTTTAAATATTAAAATAATTGGTTTTAAAGTTTAAAATTTTGAATTAAAATATAGGGATTATTTAGATATTTGAATTGTTAATTTAAAATTTGAATAGTGATTTAAAATATTTGGATTGTAAACTGAATATTTATTAAATGGATTTAATGGTATTAATTAACACATTTTAATTAATAAAATAATAACGGTGAATTCATTTTGTAAATTTATTTGTAATAGTAAATGGTTTGAATAAGTAATAAAATAAATTATTAATATAACGACTTGATTTTTAATGATGTATTTTTAGTTTATTTTTTTTGATTTTTTCATAATTTTTAATTTGGAAATTCTTTGAGTTAATCATTTGACGATTTTTCAGCAAATGCGTTATTTTTGTGATTTTACAAAATACGATAATGAGTGCGTATTATTATTGTTTTGAAGTTGCATCGCTGTTTTGACCATGACTGTATTTTTGTTTTGTCATTTAGGGTTCATATGCGAACGAAAATCTATGCGGCGAAATGTCGAAAATTTGAGAATAAGTATAGGCTAACACTTGAGATAAAAAGTGAACCCCTACTTTCCTTTTCCCGTACTGTTCCATTGCTTTTAAATATATATATATATATATCCTCTTTTTCTAAAAATTCAAAACAAATGATTTGAAAATTCAAAAAAATATAAAGATGGAGCCTTTGAGTTTAAAATGGGTAGGTCAATGTTCCTATGGTGGTTTGGGTGTAGTCGACGCTGACTTGGGTGTTTGACAATTTTAAATGGGGAACAAAGCAAGCTAGGGTTTTGATTTTGTTGAAATCAAAGGGAGTTGAGCAAATCGAAGATTAGATTTGGATTTGTGGTGGAAAAGAGCATTTCCGAGAGGAGTTTAGCAAGGCGGGATCTAGGGATGAGGGTCACAACTTTGTTGAGCAAGAACTTGGAGCATGGCAGTTGCAATTTATAGGGTGAGCTCATGTGTGGGTTTGTGGTGATGGTTGTGGAGACGAGGCGAGGTGGAGGTCGATGGTGAAGTCGGTATTCGATTTTTTTGAGTGTGGCGAGAGAAGTCATTTTCATTTACGAGGAAGGAGAGAAGTGTCAGCATGCAAGCAATAGATAAGGAAGAAGGATTAAGGTTCTAGTTAAGGGTAATTAACTAATTTTGTAATTAAAGTGAAATTAATTAATATTTAAATTTCATTAACTTATAAATTCAAGAACTTTCTCATACGAGGTCCAACCGAGACACGGTCTTTTGCATTGCGCTCGTAGTGGCGACAGCTATGCAATAGAACTAGTTTCATTGAATCTGGATAAGTAAAATTTTATGCTAAAATCGAACGTTGTTCGATTTTATTTCAAACCGGAAAGCTTAAGCATCTGCTGAAATTTTAGTGAGTTAAACTCACCTTTTTGGATAATCAGTATAATATATAGTAAATAAAAATTACTAGTTGTGTTTAGATGAAATTATTAGTTGATTTGGTTAAATATTCGCATTTGAAAAAGATTGACATATACAAATGAAATACAGAGAATTTTATAGAGAAATCTAGATTTCTCGACATTTGATTTTAATTCTAGATATATATATATATATATATATCTGTTGATTTCATTTCAATCATATATCTGTTTGGAGATTGTTAAATGTCAAAATTTGATAGCTGGACCATATTTGATGTGACACCGACATTTGTGAAAAATTTGAACCTTTTTAGAGAATAATGCAGTAATAGCATTGGTTAAGTGCTATAGTAACTATGGGCCTTGTTATAGTATCTTGGAAATACTATTAAATATCGTTTGAGTTGGAAATGGTTTTTGATTTGAAAAGTGATTTTTAATATGCCCTTTGTATTTTCTATGATATTTTATTTAAAATAAAATATAGTTTCCGAACTTCTCTATTTTCCTTCAACTTTCTTATTTATTCTTTTCTATATATGTGTGTGTATGTAAATGGTTTAAAATTATTTAGGAAAGTATTTATCTTTATAGAAAAGTTATTATAATAAACAATGGTTATTTTAATGGAATTAAAGAGGTTTATCTGTTATTTTAAAGTGATTTTATTTTTAAAAGAAAACAGAAATATTTTAGGAATAAATATTTATGGAACAATTCATGTAAAATGTTGTAAAAAAGTACAGATTTATAAATGGTGTTTTATAAATTAAAGAGAGATTTATAAGTAGTATCATATAAATAAATTATAGATAATATATTCATGAAGGGGAAATATTATCATTTGGATAAATTAAAGTAATAAATCACAGTTGTGAATTTATTGTAATACATGGAATGATTGGGTTATGGAATGTACATGAGTTTTATAATTATATTTGGAGTTCGTTTTATATTTGGAGTTTGGTTTCACATTTGGGATTTTGGTTTATAAAAACGAGTTTTTTACTTTATTTAGAAATTTATAAAAAGGAGTTTTATAAATGAATTTGGATTTTTTAAAAAAAGAGTTGCAAATAAATTTGAGATTTAAAAAATGAGTTTTTATAAATGAATATTTTATAAAAGTAGTTTTATAAAAGGGTTTTATGAAGGTATGAAGGTATTTATAAAGGAGCTTATTAAATAAATCTGGGATTTATAAAAGAAGGTTTATAATTATACTTAGGTATTTAAAAGGGAATTTTATATGTTATAAATAATATCTTATAAAAGAATAAGACTCGATTTCCATAAATGATCACAACTTATGGTGGAATGGAAATTGTTCTTTTCATACTAAACACCAAATTTCGAGGTATGGAAATTCATCTTTATCTTGAGAATTAAGAATGTGTATCGAGGCAAGGTTAGTTTCTGACTAGTCTGATTTCATTATTAATCAAGGAATAGTACTATTTCAGATTGGGAAGTGGTGTTAAGTATATTTGGTCTAATTTCTACACGACCTTCTTCTTTCACCGAAAGGAAAGTGTTTGGGTTTATTGTATTAATGTTTAAATCTCATTTGTATTTGCCCAATCAAGTATGGTCTTGGAGTGAAATCTTTCATAAGATTTGTGAATATACTTATACCGTTGAGATAAGTATATGAGTACTTTTTCTAAGTACTGAAAATGTAATATTTTGCGAATATTCATATACTATTAATATAAGTATATGGGAAAGTTTTCTAAGCTTTGAATGTAAAATGTTTTGTGAGTATACTTATACAGTTGAGATAAGTATATCAATATTTTTCAAATATTGGAAAGAGTAAAGGAGACTTGTGAATATATCTTTATAAAAAATATATTTTAGTACAAGAATTTACACATTGGTTTTATTTAAAAAAGGGATTAATTAAACAAGCTTATTGGGTGCTTATGTGATTAACCAGTGTTAGTCTCCCTATGGAATTAAACCTCTGGTTGAATTATTTGTTATTTGATAGTTAACTAACTGACTATCAAATCTTGGCCAGTTTTAAAATTATTGTTGTTGGTTCGGAGAGACCGAGATCAAATACTATCCGAAAACCACTTCGAATCGGCATAAGCGTTTCGAATTGGGACATCTTGAAGATGATTGAAGACGGAGATCTTTGAAGTGCAAGGGCTACTTGCTACTAATCCAGAGGGTGATTCCAAAATGGATGTAGTAGAAGTAGTGCTTTGGTTTTTTCTTATCCTGAATAACTTGTGTGGATGAATGCTGGCACATCATTTTTTCCTAGAAGGCCATGTTAGCATTCTAAGCGGGATTTGCTAAAAAAGGTAAAATGTAGCCTCAAGCCTCCTTAACCAGAAATGACTAAAACAGGAGATATGGTGCAAGGCTATGTAGGTCGCACTCATTAGGGTATTGTCATCAACCTTTCTAGATTATGATTTATGGATTTGGTTGTGCGTGAAAGCTTTTGGGAAAGGTTGCAAAGCAATCGGGTGATGAAATATTCAGTACTATCTAGTAAGGGGTAGGCTAGTCTTGCCATGTAGGTCTAAAGGTTTTCAATCTCAGTACATTTTATCTGAAGGTGTGCTATGATAGGTAGTACCCCAATGCCTTATGATGGAATCCATTTTCCAATAAGCGTCGTACACACTTAGTTATGCCCAACTATGCTGGATCGTGAGATGCAAGCTTTCCAACTACATTCATAGTTTACTTTAAAGTCTAGTCATTATTATAATATCGCCGGATTTTCCATAAAAAAATTTAGTTATTGTATAGTAAAAATCTGTCTGTGTTTAGGTGCAACATGGTCTTATAAGTTACCCTTATTTTGAAAGGTTTTATAACATTAAAATCCATGTGTGGTGTATTTTCTCACGCTGGTTTACCAGTCTGATCCGGACGTTATTTTTCTTATATTGCTTCGGTCATACCGAGCATATTTGTAGATCTAGTTTGGATGCTTTGAAGCTTCAGGAGATGGGCTAAATTCCTCCAAGACGTACTCACGTATATTTTATTTTTCAGTTACATTTATTAGTTGCTTAAATTTATCAGCATTTGTGAGGATAAATTGTTATAACTATCCGAGCTGATGATAGATTAGTGTATTCTGGTATGATGTATATATATTACCGTTTTCTTTGTAAAGATTAGCTGTATATTATATAATACTCATCACGATGTGTGATTTTGTTCAGTCTTTTCTTTTTTCCCCGACAATCTGTCTTTTCAGCTCTTGGATGCTCGGTACATGAATACCGTGGATGTATTAGTGTCAACCTTTTGAAGGTCGATAAGGTGGGTCATTATACTTTCTCAGCATCATCACCTTCACCATCTTTATCTTCATTAAGATCATCACCATCAGCTTCTTTACCTTTGCCATCACCATCGCCATCTTCGCCTTTATCAGTACTATCACCATCACCCTTTATCAGTACCTGCATCTTTATCTTTGTCGGCACCATCATCGTCTTTGTATTCATCTTCCTTATTATGATCATCATCAACTTTACTTCTTTCATCATCAACATCACCAGCAATGTCACTTGCTTCATCGTCATTAATAGTATCGACATCTATTGTTTCATCATCATTAATTTCATTATCATCATCTTAATCATCATTATCATCTTCTTCTTTTTCCTTTCTTTTTTTCAAATCTTTATTTTCTGTTTTTAGCAGTTCTATTACATCCCATAAAAATAAATAAGAAATAATTAAAATATATAAATTAATTAAATAAGAAAAGACTAAAAATGAAAATTTTGCAAAAGTCAGATTTTGACCATAGAAGTTATGTCATTGTGTTCGTGGAAAAATTCCATTCAATTTCCATATATAATGTTCTAAAAAGAGGCTTAATGAAAAAGTTATGGACGTTTGATGTTTTTGGATTTAAAGTAATTTAAATATAATTCAAATTCAAATAAGTAAATAATTCTCAAATTTTAAATTTGAAAAGTAATAGTAATTATACTTGAGGGTTAAGTAATCGTTAATATTAACGTTAATGTTAAAGGAGTAGTTAAGGAATAAAATAAATAAATCAATGGCAAGTAAAACATTCCCAAAATAGGACCATGTGTGACGACCGCCCATGACCCCTGCACCGAATCTAGAGATAGAGCGCTGTAAAGTGTGCCAGGCGACCATGGACGATTGTCAAGGTAAGATTTAAAACAATAGAATCTATCGTATTACTCACAGCGCATGGACAAAATACAATAGGACATATGTATAGTGAAGCTTTTCATAACAAAATGACATCATATAAAACTTCATAATAGTTGAATACAAGCATCCAAATAGTCAATACATCAAGCCTCACTACATATCTCTCAGAGAATACAAAACAGCGGAATATCCAGTACATAAAAGAAGATAATATGCAACCCTCTAGCTCGTCTTCGATATCAGCATCGTGAGAAGAGAACAGCACCTGTCACCTGCTACCTAGTCTGCCCGTCCCAAAATGGACGAACAGCCCAAGGCAATAAGAATTAAAAAACATAAAGCCTTGAGTCAGACAACAGTCTTAGTGAGCAGTAAATTAACTAACAACATACCAAAAGAGCATAAAGGAAAAGGAATAGGAATACAACCCTCCCACTCCAACCTCATTCTACAGTGATAGCCCCAGACACACACTAAGCAGAAGCAAACATAGCAGAGCATACAATTTAAAGTAAAGCTACTATCACTCGAGTCAAGGGCGATGTTTTCCAAGTACCAAGGCCTAAATCAGATAAGCACCCGGAAAATACCGCTCTCGAGTCCGAATGACGATACAACCAAACATCCATGACTCTGGCTATCACTGTTATCATTGCTTCGATATCACCGTTAATTGAATGACCGGCACATTCTTTCAGCCGTCCGTCAAGGGCTAATGGAAACCCCGGTTCTAGACATAACTCCCGCACGTCGTCGCAGCCCGTGCCTAGGACTATCGAATCTGCCCAGAGTACTCGACCATCAACAGTTGGCCGTTGGGACTATCGAATCTGCCCAAACGTACTCTTGCTTAGAGCATGCTAGAACCTTCAACAACGATGCTATCCAAGCCTCCTAGTCATCCTCCTCGATGACTATTCTCATATCCATTCATTATCCTCAACTCGAATCATATCACCGAGTTATCAACATGCTTGGAATGATCCCGTCTGGATTAGACCAAGTCTTCATCACATGATTGCCTCGCTTCATCACATCCTCGCAAAGCCTCATCTCAACATTACATCATCAAATCTATGCATAAGAGCTTCATCATTCCGCTACATATGCCACGAGCAGCTTTTCCAATTCAAGAGCCTTTCCCTTAGCTTTTGAATCGTCTTCGGTCTAAATCTAATCATCAATAATCTAGTTCATAACAATCAATCAAATCAAACATCAATCCAAATAATCAAGCATTCAAATATGATCTAAGTAGACAATTATAACAATAATGGCATTTTCGTAATTAAAGAGTTGAAAGTCCAATAAGCATGAAAACATGGATTATATCTCTACAAACTTGATGAATGAACTTGCATAGGTTATCATATGATAAAATGGATTTAACATCATCATGAACAATGGATCTATATGGATCTACACTTTGGATGAAGAAAATGCATGGAAATCTCTATTTTAACACCAAATCGAGCCAACAATCCGATATACTCCTTTGGATCCGTGTGAGAGATAATCACCACTCACCAAATCACCTAAACAACCCCAAATCAACACGCTTCAGATCTGGACAGCAAAGGATCAAGCTTGATCTATCACAAATCCGCTTCAAATGAAGAAATCTCTCTTGAAAAGATGAAGATCTTCAATCTAAGCTCTTGAATCTTCAATCTTGATCTTCGATTTGGATGGATGGAAGCACTAGATTAGAGTGGAGAAAAGAAGTGAAGAAGTGTAGAAGTCGAGCTCTCAAAATGGCAGCACTTCGTCGCTTCAAAATCCGGATCCCAAAAATGAAGAGAAGCTCTCCTATTTATAGCAGAAAATACCCTAAGTCGTAACTCGGCTATCTTCTTAAGTCGCTGCCGACTTAACACTATGCCGACCTACGACCTAACGCTTTGCCATCCTACGACTTAACCAGAAGCATCTACGACCTAACAACTGCTATCTCCTAAGTCGGTCACGACTTATAGCATGCGCGCCTACGACTTAAGACTCATGCGCCTCTAGCGACTTACCACTAGTCACAACTTATAACTCGGCAGAAGATACGACTTAACAGATCTGTGCTTCTACGACTTAACAAACAACCGGGTTACGACTCAACCCCTAAGTCGTCTACGACTTAACACATATGCTAACTCTTAAGGTCGCCAACACGTACTCCTTAGGTCGCTAACCCACCCAGTCGACTTAACTTGGTAACAACTTAACCCTTAGGTCGCTTACGACCTAACCAACCAAGCTACCAGACGACCTAACACATAGTGACCTATCCCTTAACTCGGTCACTACGACCTAACTCTAACCTTAAGTCGTCTAAAATCATAAGTCGGTCAACCCACTAACTCGGTAACCACTAGGTCGCTTACTCCACTAGGTCTGCCTACCCTTGAGTCGCCATATCCTTAAGTCGGTCAGTTCTTTAGGTCGTTAACTCGCCCTGCCGACCTAATACTTAACCAAATCCTAGGTTGCATAATTCTATAGGTCGCTCCAACTAACCCACGACCTAACACTAACTCGCCGAATTCCTTAACTCGGTCATGACTTAGCTCTTAGGTCGTTCACGACCTAGGACTTAGATAAATCTGCCTAAAAATCTGAAATGACTTAAAAAATGCTAAAATTCCAGATTTTGACGAACTTGTCGATCCGTAAAAATACGGGTCGTTACACCATGGGTCAACCACCTACCCTAGGCCGGTCGACCGCTAGCAGTCGACAAGTTTCAATTTTTGGCGGCGAGGGTTTTATTCAAACCAACGTACTATATATTATTATTTTTAACCGACTTTAATTCGACGGTTCTGGTGCATTCCAATCACTATAAATAAAAGCCTAGCCCTCCCACTTTTATTCACAAATTATTTTGTGAACCATGCGAAGCTCTGTCAGTCTCTCTCTTCAAAGATTCAGAAAATTTCTTTAGAATTTCAGGTAACAGATTTTATATATTTATTATTTTATTTCTAATTCTATTCTCCTCAAATCCCTAAATTTCTAAATCTAATCTATGTACAAATCACTTATTGTATATATCAAAAAGGGAGATGTAAAAGAGATTATTATAGGTGTGACAATTCCAAAAATAGGAAGAGCTAATGATCAGTTGTGAGTGGAAATCTTAGTCTGTGACGCCCCACCTCTATACTCACAGTAGCCAAGGACACTACTGAGTAATGCCGTCGACTAGCACGAAGAATAAGGCTGTTGAGGAGAGACCATCTGTGTAATTGCTTTGTGCGAGTACCGATATGTCAGATAATATAACTTACATTTCATTTCAAGAGGAAATCCGACTTATCAAATACAAACTCAAAGCTACCACACAGTGGCTATGTGGACTTCGGAAACAAATATAGAAATAAACATAACACAAATCAGTCACAGATATTCATATCACAAAGGCGGAAACAGATATGAATATAACACATAAAAGTGTACATCAAAATAGTGGTCAAACTAGATCCACTACATCACAAAAGAATATATACAAGTGCTAGACAAAAGAATAAGTATACATCAAGGAGTCTCTATCTCGAATGTATACTAACAAAAACTACTATGCTAAAGTAGTTAGCCAAAAGTCAGGTGAAGGACCCTGATAAGAAGTCAAGCAGGAGCACCTGAAATACCCCGGTCTGACCCGAGTATTATTTAAGAAGAAAATAATAAACGGATCAGTCTAGCTATAAATATCAGATAAAATGAGATATAAGAAGAGATATAACAAAAACGTATGATAACAATAATGCCATACTGCGACAAGTATACATCAAATAACAACCAAAATCATACAATATCCCAAATCATCTCAAACCTCCAAAAAGAATCTCATTCTTTAAATTATTCACCAAAAACACAAATAATTAATAGAGCTCATCAATGCCTATCATCAAAATTGGTGAAACACAAATTCTAGAAATCATCAACTAGAAATCCATAAATCACAAAGGGGGGAGGCCTATCACAAATGGGATCATGAAAACTCACCAACACGTGCATCACAAACGGGTCGCTAACCCATGGTCGCTAACCATAGAGCCGGTGCAACGACGTAGTACAATAACGGTATGCCCGATGAACCTGAAACTCAAATAAGCCAGAACAACGACGTAGTACAATGGTACGCCCGATGAACCTAACTCCATAAAACCCATAGGTCGCTAGCCTATAAAAATGAGATGAAGCTCAACAGAATGGGGTACAGTCCCACACGCGGACAAAGAGACATCGCATATCGCTAGTCTAAACCACGAAATGATCATCATTGATCATCAAGAAGTGTCGATTACACTAAGCCAGTAAATAAATGATTTTAGCTTTGTGTGCCATAACCACTGGCTTAACTTAAATATTTATGAACAAATTGTAGATTTCCACTAGAAAATTGTCACAAGATTTCAATCGAACAAGTCTAAGAATTAACTGACGAAGTAAACGCAAGTGTTTCATACCACTTGTTTTGCTAAGCCGTTTAATTAGATTTCTCATACGAATGAGGTAAAGGTTTGTATATACTAATAGATTGGAAAACGGTTTTAAAAATGAGCTTTGTATTTAAAAGTAGTGTTGAAATCGTTTTGGTGAAAGAGTTTGAGTATTTACTACTAGTATAGAAACCTTTGTATTTTAAAGTGACAAGTCACAGAAATGATTGTAGAAACAATCAATCACCAAAAATTCACATACGAAGAAGTGAATCAAATCCATAAAAATCGATACCGAATCCATCAAAATGGATATTCCCAAAAATCCCGAAAAATAAGTCATCAAAGTCGATATAAATGAAAACAACAAATAAGATCAACACGAATCGATTAAAATTGGAAACCCATGCAAAATAAGCAAATTGGGCTGAGACAAGCAGATCAGTCGACTGAACCAAATGGTCAGTCGACTGACCCAATGCCTGGAAACTTTCGGTTTCCAGGTCAGTCGACTGATATAGGCACAAATTGTTTTCTGTCCCCTGGTTCAGTCGACTGACCTCCTGGTTCAGTCGACTGAACTTGCTTCTACAGGATTATCAGCCTAGCCCCCAAGTGGGGCAAAATCCTAACCGGAGGCGAACGGACGAGCAACGGAGACTAAGAATTTACGCCAAGCGACAACCCAGCCTTGTATGGCTCTTCGAAACACCCCAAAAACGTGTTCAAACATCAAAGATCGGATTTTTAAAGATTTGACTTCAAAACACCAAAAATTCATCAAACCAATTCAATTCAAAAGCAAATGAACAAGAAATAGATGTTAGGAATTACTACCTAACAACAATCAAAGGTAAAGACATAGATGTGAGTTCAAAAACTCACATTTTCACCCCCAAAACAACAAATGAGAAACTCTAAAGCAAAAGAAAGATCAACTACTCTTCAATTTCAACTCTAGAAGCTCCAATCTAAGATCATAAGCAATATTTCCTAAGTTAGGTTATAGGAAATTTCTGAAATTGGAGAGAGATTGAGATGGAGAAGAAGAAGAGGATGCTTACCTAAGCTTCTCTTTGATGTTGGAGCTAGAATTTGTATTTCCTAATCAATCTAGGGCTTGGAATTCTAATTTCCTTTCTCTTCCCCTATTTTTGCTTTAGCTTGAGTGTTAGGAAATGTTATGAAGGAATGAAGAGGAGTGGAGTGGGAGTTAGGGTATTGGATGGGCTGGGTGTTAGGTTATTGGGCTGAAACCCAAACCCAATGCCCTAAATGAAAATATCAAAATTTCACTCAACTCCAAACATATCGATGTTTATACTCAAAAAAGTCGCAAACGCCATTTTGGACTCAATGGAAGTGGTCTCGAGTCCTAATTCGACTGTTTGCAAAAAGTGACATTTTAGACCTAAATTCGACTAACGATGCTATATTTAAATAAAACATTTAAATATACAATCGTAAAATATGCGGGTTGTTACAAACTCCCCTCCTTAAAGAAATTGCGTCCTCGCAATCTTAAGAAATAAATAAAAGTAACAACCATAAAATCATATCAACACAAAAGAAGAAATTTGAAATAAGAAGTTCACCTTAAGGAGCACGAGAGAGTAAGTCTGGTTATGTCCGCTCGATGAATTCTCTGGATTCCCAAGAGCAATCCTTAGGATATAAGGACCATTGAACTTTCACAAGAGGAACATCTTTATTTCGAAGGCGTTTAACCTCCGAAGCAATGATACGAATAGGTTGTTGCTCATAAGTCAAATTAGGCGAAACTTCAATTTCTTCAATAACACCGGGCTCAAGAATAGAATCGGAATCTCGAAGGCATTTCCGTAGTTGAGAGACGTGGAATACGTCATGAATAGAAGAAAACTGAGCCGGTAATAAAAGGCGATAAGCCATGGAACCAATGCGTTCGGTGATGGGAAATGGGCCGATATATCGAGGTGCTAATTTTCCCGATCGACTGAAACGCACAACACCCTTCATAGGTGAAACACGAATAAACAAAAAATCTCCCATAGAAAATTCTAATTTCCTTCTTCGATTATCGGCATAGGATTTTTGTCTACTTTGAGCTTCTTTCATCCTACGTCGAATAAGGTCAATCTTTTCTGTGGCATCACGAATAAAATCTGGACCTAAAACCAGCTTCTCATCGACTTCAAGCCAACACGAAGGAGTTCAGCACGGCCTTCCGTATAGTGCCTCGAAAGGTGCCATACCAATACTAGATTGGAAGCTATTATTATAGGAAAACTCAACAAGAGAAATATGATCTTCCCAACTTCCACCAAAATCTAGAACACATGCACGAAGAAGATCTTCAAAAGTTTGATTCACAGGCTCGGTTTGTCCATCGGACTAAGGATGATAAGCGGTGCTAAAATTAAGCTTCGTTCCCAAAGCTTTTTGAAGACCTTTCCAAAATCCACTAGTAAACAATGGATCATGATCACTAACAATAGAAGTAGGAACTCCATGTAATTTAACAATTTCTTTAACATAGAGTTTGGCCAAAAGAGGTACGGTTCGATTGGACCGAACGGGAATAAAATGGGCGGACTTTGTAAGTTTATCTACTATCACCCATAGGCTATCATGACCCGAATGAGAACGGGGAAGACCGTCAATAAAGTCCATGGACACTTGATCCCACTTCCATATTGGAATGTCCAAAGGTTGCAATAACCCACCGGGCCTTTGATGCTCGGCTTTTGCGAGTTGGCAAGTCATGCAACGCTTAATAAAGTTAGCAATATTAGATTTCATTCCATCCCAATAATAAAGTCGCTTCATGTCCGCGTACATTTTAATACTACCGGGATGAATGGTAAATTTAGAATGATGAGAATCTTCTAAAATGTCTTTACGAAGATCAATAATATTTGGCACAATAAGTCTACCAAATTTTCGAATACCGCCACGAGCATCAATATCAAAGTCTTTCAAACCTTCAATATCAATTTTATTCCTACAACTTTGGCTAAGAAGAACCAATTCGGGATCATGCTTTTGAGCTTCAAGAATGCGGTCCAAAAGAGAAGGATGGGCCTCAAGGCTACACAATACAAGAGATGAACATGAATCGAATTCACGATCTCGAATCTCACAAGTGGACAAAGTCTCGAGATCATTCCATTTGGATATCATCATGAAAACAACCGCTTGTTGCTTACGACTAAGGGCATCGGCAACACGATTTCCCTTTCCGGGAGTATAAAGAATATCAAGATCATAAGATGCAAGGAACTCGAGCCAATGTTGTTGATGCAAATTAAGTTCCTTTTGGGAAAATAAATACTTCAAAGATTTATGATCGGTGTAGAGAACAAATTTCTCACCCAAATGATAATGACGCCAAATTTTAAGGGCGAAAACAATAACCGCGAGCTCTAAATCATGAGTGGCATATCTAGTCTCGGCTGACTTTAATTGCCTAGAAGCATAAGCGATGACACGTTCCCTTTGCATGAGAACGGCACCCAAACCAACATGACTAGCATCGGTATAAACAATAAAATCTTGGTTCACTTCGGGAATCCCAAGAATAGGAGCATCGGAAAGGAGGTCTTTAGTTTTGGAAAAGCAGCTTCACATTTGTCTGACCAAATGTATTTAACTCCCTTCTTTGTCAAACTAGTGAGAGGTACAGAAATTTTAGAAAAGTCTTTTATGAACGACGGTAATAACCCGCCAATCCAAGAAAGCTACGAATTTCCATCACACTATCCGGTCTCTTCCAATTTTGAATTGCTTCAATCTTTGAAGGATCCACAGAAATTCCGGATTCAGAAATAATATGCCCCAAGAATTTTACACGAGATTTCCAAAAGTGGCATTTAGAAAATTTTGCTTTCAATTGGTTGCTCCTAAGAATTTCCAACACAATCCGAAGATGATTTTCATGATCTTCCTCGGTTTTAGAATAAACAAGAACATCATCTATAAAGATGAGAACAAATCGATCGAGGAAGTCTTTGAAAACTCGATTCATAAGGTCAACGAAATAAGCTGGAGAATTCATCAAACCAAATGACATAACAAGCCAATCATAAGATCCATAACGAGTACGGAACGATGTCAAAGGAATGCTATCCTCTGCAATACGGAGCTGATGAAAACCGGTTGCTAAATCTAACTGTGAAAAGACTTTAGCACTACTAAGTTGATCGAATAGATCATCAATCCAAGGTAAGGGATATTTATTCTTGATGGTGAGATCATTAAGCTTGCGGTAGTCAACGCAAAGCCTAAGTGTATCATCAGATTTCTTCACAAAAATAGCTGAAGCTCCCCTTGGAGAGGAACTAGAACGAACAAACTATTTTGCTTCCAATTCGGATAATTGATTACGCATCTCCTCATTTTCCTTATTGGACATACGATAAGGATGATGAGTAATAGGTAGAGCTCCAGGGATTAGATTAATTCTGAACTCAATTGCTCGCTTAGGTGGTAATCCTAAAATGGGCTCAAATATGTCGGGAAATTCACGAACAATGTGAATGAGGGAAATGACATCTTCCTCATCATCATTATCGTCATCATGAAGATTTAGAGAATACAAGGAAGCTCTCAAATTGGAATCTGAATCTTTAAGAACAAGAGAAATCTGCTTAACAGATTGAGGATGTCGAAGATATATAGTCCGCTCAGGACATAGGATATGGGCTTCGTAACGGTTAAGCCAATCCATCCCCAAAATCATTCTAAAACCAAGGTAACGCATAACATGCAAATCGGCTCGAAAGGCATAATCACATAAAATAATCTCGACATCTTTACACAGTAAACTGAGTGTTGAAGATCCACCAACCTGATTCGCAATTCATAATGAAGTCATCAAGCCAATAACATTCAAAGACAAAGCATCAACAAGTTCTTTTGATATAAAAGAGTGAGATGCACTCGTATCAAAAAGAACTCGAATAGGAAGATCATGAAATATAATAAGGCCATCAAGGATAAAATAAGGAATACCTTGACCAAGAGAAGTGTTAGTAGGGGCTTGCACAACATTTAGCTTGCCTTCCTTCTTGCTTTGAAGTTTGGGACACGAAGATAAAAGATGACCCGAACTTTTACAATAGCGACAATAAAGAGGTTTTGGGCATCTATTTGCATAATGGTCCTTAGAACCACAATTGTAGCATCCTCCACTACTAGAGGTAGGAGTCTTTGCTACAGAAGTTGTTTGCTTCCCTTTCTTGTTGGAATAAGAGTCTTTGAACTTAATATGCCCCTTCTTGTTGTGGTTGAAGTTCGATTTGGCACCCACAACTTCAACATCACTTTCTTTATCGGCCTCTTCTAGTCGAAGAGCGATATCAACCAACTGATCGAAAGAAACTTCTAATTTTAGAAGTAATGGATTTTTGAGGTTCTTATTCAACCCATAGATAAATCTTTGATTTTTCTTCAATGGGGTATTAATATACTCGACCCCATATTTAGATAGAGATTCGAAAGATGCGACGTAATCTGTCACAGAAGATTCGCCTTGAACAAGGTCAATGAAGCGTCGAGCTAAAGATACTTTTTCAGCTTTTGGCACAAATTTTAACTCGAACCTTTCCCGGAATTGCTCCCAAGTAAGATCCGCTTCGATAATTTCCGAGATCAGAAGCTCATACCAATCTAATGCTCTCTCCTGGAGCATGCTAGAAGCCACTTGGACTCGGTGTTGATCAATAAGAATCATGCGGGAAAAGATGCGATCGCATGTTCTAAGCTAAGCTTGGACTTCTATAATGCTTTTGGAACCCTTGAAAGGCCTTCCATCCAAGTTGGTGTAATCACTGCACAAGCGTGCAAACCCAGATTTAGGATAAGTAGGCTCTGAAATGGGTCCGATAGCTTGAGCATTTCACACAAGATCTAAGAGCTGCTGGGTAGACAAAAATACTCCATCCTGAGGAGTAGCACTGGATTGACCGGCGCTGGGACGACCTGGTCTAACAATTTCTCTTCTTTTAGAAAGAAAGAAGAGGAAAAAGGTTATTCAAGAAAAAAATATCAAACAAACTTGATTGATAAAACAAGGCATCAAAAAGAAAATAGGATAGAACAGGTCTAATGACTCGAATTAAATCCTAAGGCACGACTCCTAAGAAAGACTTAGGACACCGATCCTTGCTAGATTATTCTACATTGTTCCAAAGTTTGGCTCTAATACCAAGCTGTGACACCCCACCTCTATACTCACACTAGCCAAGGACACTACTGAGTAATGCCATCGACTAGCACGAAGAATAAGGCTGTTGAGGAGCGACCATCTGTGTAATTGCTTTGTGCGAGTACCGATATGTCAGATAATATAACTTACATTTCATTTCAAGAGGAAATCCGACATATCGAATACAAACTCAAAGCTACCACATAGTGGCTATGTGGACTTCGGAAACAAATATAGAAATAAACATAACACAAATCAGTCACAGATATTCATATCACAAAGGCGGAAACAGATATGAATATAACACATAAAAGTGTACATCAAAATAGTAGTCAAACTAGATCCACTACATCACAAAAGAATAGATACAAGTGCTAGACAAAAGAATAAGTATACATTAAGGAGTCTCTATCTCGAATGTATACTAACAAAAACTACTATGCTAAAGTAGTTAGCCAAAAGTCAGGTGAAGGACCCTGATAAGAAATCAAGCAGGAGCACTTGAAATACCCCGGTCTGACCCGAGTATTATTTAAGAAGAAAATAATAAAAGGATCAGTCTAGCTATAAATATCAGATAAAATGAGATATAAGAAGAGATATAACAAAAACGTATGATAACAATAATGCCATACTACGACAAGTATACATCAAATAACAACCAAAATCATACAATATCCCAAATCATCTCAAACCTCCAAAAAGAATCGCATTCTTTAAATTATTCACCAAAAACACAATTAATTAATAGAGCTAATCAATGCCTATCATCAAAATTGGTGAAACACAAATTCCAGAAATCATCAACTAGAAATCCAGAAATCACAAAGGGGGGAGGCCTATCACAAACAGGAGCATAAAAACTCACCAACACGTGCATCACAAACGGGTCGCTAACCCATGGTCGCTAACCATAGAGCCGGTGCAATGACGTAGTACAATAACGGCACGCTCGATGAACCTGAAACTCAAATAAGCTAGAACAATGACGTAGTACAATGGTACGCCCGATGAACCTAACTCCATAAAACCCATAGGTCGCTAGCCTATAAAAATGAGACGAAGCTCAATAGAATGGGGTACAGTCCCCCACGCGGACAAAGAGACATCGCATATCGCTAGTCTAAACCATGAAATGATTACCATCGATCATCAAGAAGTGTCGATTACACTAAGCCAGTAAATAAATGAGTTTAGCTTCATGTCCCATAACCACTGGCTTAACTTAAATATTTACGAACAAATTGTAGATTTCCACTCGAAAATTGTCACAAGATTTCAATCGAACAAGTCTAAGAATTAACCGACGAAGTAAACGCAAGCGTTTCATATCACTTGTTTTGCTAAGCCGTTTAATTAAATTTCTCATACGAATGAGGTAAAGGTTTGTATATACTAATAGATTAGAAAACGGTTTTAAAAACGAGCTTTGTATTTAAAAGTAGTGTTGAAATCGTTTTGGTGAAAGAGTTTGAGTATTTACTACTAGTATAGAAACCTTTGTATTTTAAAGTGACAAGTCACAGAAATGATTGTAGAAACAATCAATCACCAAAAATTCACATACGAAGACGTGAATCAAATCCATAAAAATCGATACCGAATCCATCAAAATGGATATTCCCAAAAAATCCCGAAAAATAAGTCATCAAAGTCGATATAAATGATAACAACAAATCAGATCAACACAAATCGATTAAAATTGGAAACCCACGCAAAATAGGCAAATTGGGCTGAGACAAGCAGATCAGTCGACTGAACCAGGTGGTCAGTCGACTGACCCAATGCTTGGAAACTTTCGGTTTCCAGGTCAGTCGACTGATATAGGCACAGATTGTTTTCTGTCCCCTGGTTCAGTCGACTGACCTCCTGGTTCAGTCGACTGAACCTGCTTCAACAGCATTATCAGCCTAGCCCCCAAGTGGTGCAAAATCCTAACCGGAGGCAAACAGACGAGCAATGGAGACTAAGGATTTATGCCAAGCGACAACCCAGCCTTGTATAGCTCTTCGAAACACCCGAAAAATGTGTTCAAACATCAAAGATCGGATTTTTAAAGATTTGACTTCAAAACACCAAAAATTCATCAAACCAATTTAATTCAAAAGCAAATGAACAAGAAATAGATGTTAGGAATTACTACCTAACAACAATCAAAGGTATAGACATAGATGTGAGTTCAAAAACTTACCTTTTCATCCCAAAACAACAAATGAGAAGCTCTAAAGCAAAGGAAAGATCAACTACTCTTCAATTTCAACTCTAGAAGCTCCAATCTAAGATCATAAGCAATATTTCCTAAGTTAGGTTATAGAAAATTTCTGAAATTGGAGAGAGATCGAGATGAAGAAGAAGAAGAGGATGCTTACCTAAGCTTCTCTTTGATGTTGGAGCTAGAATTTGTATTTCCTAATCAATCCCGGGCTTTGAATTCTAATTTCCTTTCTCTTCCCTCATTTTTGCTTTAGCTTGAGTGTTAGGAAATGTTATGAAGGAATGAAGAGGAGTAGAGTGGGAGTTAGGGTATTGGATTGGTTGGGTGTTAGGTTATGGGGCTGAAATCCAAACCCAAAGCCCTAAATGAAAATATCAAAATTTCACTCAACTCCAAACATATCGATGTTTATACTCAAAAAAGTCGCAAACGCCATTTTGGACTCAATGGAAGTTGTCTCGAGTCCTAATTCGACTGTTTGCAAAAAGTGACATTTCGAACCTAAATTCGACTAACGATGCTATATTTAAATAAAACATTTAAATATAAAATCGTAAAATATGCGGGTTGTTACATAGTCTTTCTTAATTTAGTAATTGAATGGTATAATTTGGATTCGATATATGCATTAGGAATTTTGATTTACGAAAAAATTACATTAAAACCTATAAAATTCCTCTAAAGTGAAATGTCAATTCTCAGGTTGGAATCTCAATTGTTTTTATATTTTAAAAATAATGGAATTTGTGTAGATTTTATAATTTCAATGTTTACCCTCTATTCCACTTATTATCTATTTTTTTGGATATGATTAAGGGTTTTGATTCGGAAATGATGTGTAAGGTACAAATTCTTATTCGTAGTTTGCACCCCTATTTCCACAATTTGAATAGAAATTATCTTTGTCTAATTTCAAGTAAAAAGAAGTTGAATAGAGCGCAAATATTGGATTTATGGTAAATTTGTTAATATGGAAATGGAACTTGTATAATTTTTGAAGATTTGACATTTAAACGCTAGTTTAGGATGTAATCTCCTCACACTTATAAATTTACTACGTGCGTGTGTATGTATATGTGTGTGTGCCTGTGTGTGTGTGTATGCATAAATAATGTATAATTATAACGTATTAGTTATGTAGTTAATAATTGTTAGTTATTATTGAACCCTTTTTAGACAAGTAATTAATTGTAGAAATGAAATAAAAAGTTTTCTTATAAGGCTTTAGTAACGGATACGGTGAAATGTATGATAATATGTTAAGAGAGAGTTATACATTATGACTAAGTTATAAGATGTGAGGTCAGTCAAAAGCACACATAAGTCTGCCTAGCTAATCTGGCTACTAGCAGTGTGACTTTTTGGAGCTGATGTGTGACATCACCTATAATAAGTAACTATGAATGACATGAGGCTAGTCCCAAATTCTGTTAGGTAAATGTAACACTCCTAATCTTGATTAACATTATTTAAGAAATTTAATTAGATAAATTAAATAAAATAATATATTGAGATAAAGAGAATGAGATTTGATAATTAGATGTGGTCATGCCTTAAATAATCACCTAATAAGATTAATTAAACCATAAGAAAAATGTGGAATAATGTGTGGGGTAAAATAGGAATAATCACATATTTCCCAACCAAAACTCTTCCTCTTCATTATCCTCATTCCATTTCAGTTCATATAAACTAAAAAAAACTTGAGGCCAGTTATTACTAAGGGAAAAGGGAGAAAAGCAAAGGAAATCAAAATTAAAGCTAAGGGGAATTTAATCAATATTTAATCTCAAATCTCTTTATCCAATCAAGGTGAATAGTAGTTATCCATCTCACTTTTGCTTGTATGGTTCAGTATCCTTAAACCTGAATTATATAATGATATTATGCCAAGTTATGAATTATATGATGATTTTATGCCTTCGTTCTGAAAATCTTCAGTTTGTAAGGACTGCTCGCTACTAATCCTTAGAATGATTCCCAAATAGGATGTAGTAGGAGGGTACCTTCGGTTTGTCCAGTTCCTGGACAACTTGCATGGACGAATCTCTGACATTGCATTTCTAAGACCACGTATATTGGTTTTTACAAATGTATATCTGTTTGATGGTATATAAGGTAACCCCTCTTATACTTAACACCCTTTTCTGAGGTGTATAAACTCGGCGGTTGTACTTTTGTGCAAACTAATTAGTGTGTCATTGGAAATGGCAATGTGACATTCAAAGCGGGATTTGTCATATAAAAGGTAAAACATTACCTCAAGCCTCACACATCGGTAATGGAAAAAACAGGGTAGATGCGGCAGGGCTAAGTGGGTCGCTCCCATTAGGAGATGTTCATCACCTTTTTAGATTACCCTCTATACTTCGGGTTTGTTGTGTACGCTTTGGCCACCGATAGGTCGGAAATGACCAGGGTGATGACATATTCATTACTATCTATTGTAGAGATAGGCTAGTCCTGTGTTAGTAGAGGGCAGCGGGGCTGTGCCACGATGCATTCTTCTAGAGATGTATTGTACGGAAGGTAGAGCATTACCTTGTCATTATATGGAATCCATTCTCCAATACGTGTCTTTATGGTTTTGATTGTAGAGCTTAGTATGCTGGAATTTAATTAATATAACAATTTCAGCTATGATTAATATGTATTTGTATCCTAGACATTATTATAATATCAGAGGATTTGATATGAAGTGTTTTGGTTATCGTAAGGTAAAAACCCATCCGTGTTTATATGCAACGTGATCTTACAAGATACTTCTGCTTTGGAAGGTTTTAATAACTTTAAATATCCAACTGAGATGTATTTTCTCACGCTAGTTTACCAGATTGATCCAGGCATTCTTCCCTTTTAAATCTCGGGTCAGATCGAGTACATTTACAGATTAGATTCGGATGCATTTTGGAGGAGCTTAGAGTAGGAGGCTTCATCGATAGCTAGTTAATATCTTATTTTTGCTGCATTGGTTGTTTAAAATTATCAGCATATGTGAGGACAGGTTGTTATAACTGTCCAGGCCGATGATTAGTGATTTGGTGTTGTACTCTGGTCGATATATGTATATTACAGTTTTTCCTATTGTAAAGATCATTGTTATATTATATATTGTTTCGTTGCATTGTGAGATTATGTAATTGTTTTATTTCTTCTTCTTTTATTCTTTCTTCTTACTTTTACCCATCGGTGTTTTCGGCACTTGAATGCTCGGCACGCAATACAATGGATGTATTAGTGTCGATTTTTTAGGGTCGAAAATCCGGTTCGTTACACGTGGTATCAGAGCTTAGGTTTAGTGAAAACCTAGGCTTTGGTGGGGATTGCTGATTAGAGATAGGGTCAGTAGCACCCTAGAATGAGTTTGAGTGTGTATATATATGAGCGCGTATTTGTTAGTAATATAAAATGTTTTATATTGTGTTGATCGATCTGTTGAGTGGCTTATAGATTCTGGTCAATACGAGTAATTAGCGTTTTTGATAGGGATCTCTAAACACTTGAACATGGCAATTCGACGTAGTGTTGTTTTGAAATGGGATAAATGAAATAATTTCACCTTGATTATATTTTATATATAAAGGAATAATTTTTCAGAAGTAATTATAGTTATATATGGTGTTTGGTTATTAGAGAATGATAATATTCGATTATTATCATTTGTTGTTTATTGTTTGTGCTTTAATAAAGGTTGTTTATTATTATAAGTCTAAACAAAGATAAAAAACTGTGAAATGATTTTATATAAGAAATGTGAATTTTATGAATATAATTTACTTATGTGGCTTATGAATTAAAAAGATTTAAACCATAAATCTGAGAACTTAAATCTCGGAGAATTTGGAAATATTTTTCAAAGGTTTTGTGAAAAATAATAATAGTATTATTTTGAAGTATTTTTGAAATAAATATTTTAAAAGGATTTGAATGAGATAGAAAGCACTGAACTCACTTCAATCGCTAGAAAATAATTTTGATGATGACTGCAGCATCATCGATGTTCATTTTCGAGTTTCTAAGTGACAGATTGATGCTATAAAAGTTTTGTTTTGGCAAACAAAGATTGTTTTAGATTCCAAAGTATGATTTGATATACAAATGAAATATATTCATATTATTATTTCAAAATGATTTGAAATAAAAGAAACGAGTGTTCAATTCTTGAATTTTCAGTGATGCGATATTGTATGAACTAATGCATCCTATCCCTTAGGATAAGTTGGGTTTGTACATCTTGTTTTGACATGTTATTTGGAAATTTCCATTAATTGAAATGAAATAGAATTCTCGACGACTTTGGTCTTTTGAAAACTTCTGAGTTGGAATAAATTAAGTTAAGTATTTTGTGAAAACATAAGAGATAAGTTTTTATAACTTATAAATTTGAAAATTAGCCAGTTAAATTATTTTTTTAAATTTATTGGATGTGCATGTTAAGAAAAGAAAATCCGAATTTGAACTATGAAATGAAATTTTACTTAAGTTAGTTAAATGAAATAATTTTATGAAATAGAGCATAATGATAATAATATTAAAGGAAATATATTAAGTAATAATGAATGTGAGTAAAAGAATTTGGTATAATAAGAAACCATTGAATGAGTACGTAAGTTGTACGTAGATCATTTCATTCGCATAACTGTTTGATCCAGTTTCGAGTACACGTTTTCAAGGTTATTTATACTGGCTCGAGTTAGGATTTTTCACTCGATTCTTGACGACGAACACTGCATATGGATTATTGATTTGATTCTGAAGTTTCTCTATCAGAGTATATGGCCATGCAAGGAGAACGACATTTTCTAGTCAAGGAACTGGATCGGACTCCGCACTAGAGTGGTCGAGTTCGAAAGTGAAATTGTGTGATTAAGCGAACAATCGGATTTGACATAGCGTACGAATGGTATGTATACATCGTACGGGCTTTATTAAATTATATGTTGATTGATGTAAGGAAATGCAAGTTTGAATGGATATTAGTTATAAGTAAGAAGTAGGTTTATGGAAGCAAAGGCTAATTGACGCTTTTGGTTTCATGAGCACAGTTTGGTTGCCCGACAAGTAGGTATACATTTATATTGTTGTTTGGATTTGATGATTTTATGACCAACCACTTGGCTTTTGTTGATTTAGGCGCGTAGTGGCAGTTTGTAGTTTTTTCGATCGAGTTGCGCAATGGAGACGCTGTTGAAATTTTCCATAATTTTAAAGACTTAGAAAATTTTATGACAAATTTCAACTAATTGTTTTTAAAAATTTAACAGGTTTGGAGGCATTTTTCTTACCTTAGAAATTTCGGTGACAAAATTCTTTAAGGGGGAAGAATGTAGCGGCCAGAATTGAATTTGAAATATTTAATTAATTTTAAATAACGAAATATTGGTTTTATAAGTCAAACAGTTTAAATTTCAACTATAAGGGTTATTTGAATATTGGAATAGTGATTTAAACATCGAAATTATTTAAATGATTGAATCTTGAATTTATTTTGAATAAATGGATTTCAAAAGCTTATTTAAATTCAATTTAAAAAATAAATGGTTAGTGTAAACATTTAATTTATAATTAAAAGTGATTAAAATGGATTTAGTAATAATTCATTTTAATTTAACGTGTGAAATTAGCATTCTGGGGCACTTTCTCAGATTTTGACGAAACCAATGGATCCAGAATAGCGAACTGTTGTATGCCGATGAGTTTCGTGACAATCGAACGTATTGTATGGTCGTGTGAGCTCGAAACGCATAGTAATTAATCACAGGAATCTAATATAATATAATTTGATTTTGAAAGCTAACTTCTGTATATAATGGAATTAGGCTCTAATACTAGTTCCATTGGTATTTAGTATAAAACGCAAGGCAGTACGCCTTGTTTAGAGTTCGAAATTTTGGAGGGTGAATAGCATTTGAAAAGTTTCTATAAAAGGACCCTCACTTTCTCTCATTTGCTAAAACCCTAAAAATAAAACTCTAGCCACCAATTTAAACAGCCGCATCCAACAGCCATTATCAACTATGGCCACCTAAAACGTTTTTAACCCTCGACCTTAACTAGGAAATTGTTTGTCATGGTATGAGGAATAGAGTGGACGATTGGAATGAGCTATATCAGAGCACGGTGGTATCGAAGTCGAGATGAATGACGTCATCGTTTTTGGGTCGTTTGCAGTGACGGAGGCGAGATAGGACGAGGTTTGTGGTGATGGACGTGGCGAGATTTGGGCATTCGTATGTGATAGTGCGGGGGCGTGCGATCAACCAAGGCAATGGCAATTTGCAAATGAGTGGTGACATCGTGAATTGAAACGTGCATCATGGGTTTTGAAGGTGATAATTAAGTTAGTTACCTTTTTAATTAAGCTAATTATTAATTAATTTAACTGAATATGTTCTAACAATCGTATCCTGTTCATATGAGGTCCGATCGAGGCATCATTTACGATGTTGCGTTCGTATCGAGATTATCTAAGTCATTGAGTTGATTCGTCTTCACAGCTTATAGAATTTCAAACTAAAATCGAATGTTGCTCTTTTTTAGTTGGAACCACAATGTTTCGGCAACAACTGGGATTTTTGTGAGTTAACTCACCTCTCTGGCCTACTTATATTTTATATAAGTGCGGAAATTTTTATTGATGCATGTTTCTTGCTTGTTTGGATGATTTGCTGATTTATCAGTTGGTTTGGATTTATTCCCGCCCTTGGAGCGGATGAACCTTTTTTATACCTTTCTAGTAGCAAATGACCTATATTATATGATTATATACTATATGTGATGCGGGGGACAGGTTGGAGGGATCCAAGAGGGTTCCTCACCATCATTGATTATATATATATTTGTGTGCGCATGTTGATATATATATGAGCTGTGATGCAGGGGGGCAAGTTGGAGGGATCCAATGGGATTTCTGACACTATTGATTTTACTTTTCATATATTGTGATATATGATGTGTTAGATGCCATATTTGATGACATGGACATGATTTCACTTATTAAGTGCTATAGTAGCACTGGGCCTTATTTTTAGTATTTTGAAATACTATAAAATAATGATTTTGAATTGAAATGATTTTTAAGGTGATACTTGAAATAATACATGTTTTAATAATTATTTATAAATTATTAAAATAAGAAGTTTACTGAAATGAAATAAAAACATGATTTTTGGAATATTAATTTAACTATTTTGTGAAGTATTTCTGAATATAGATTTTTGAACTGTATTAAAAGGTTTTAAAACTTAATAGATAAGTCCATCTTTTATTATAAAGGAAATACAGTTTTAAAGAAGTATTTCTGAAATGGTGTATATAAAAGATTTATAAAAGTAATATTTTATAAATAAAGTAATAGATTTATAAATGGTGTTTTATAACTATTAAAAATGGACTTATAATTGATATTTTGTAAATAGATTTACAAATGGGATTTTATAAATAAATGAGATTTAAAAAAGAATAGATTTATAAATGAGATTTTATAAATAAAGGAGATTTTGAAAGGAATAAATTTATAAATGGAATTTTACAAATAAAGAGATTTTATAAAAAGAAGTTTTATAAAATAGGAAGGAGATTATAAAACATGTTTTTATGAAATATAAAAGGGTTTATTTTGATAAGTAAACTATGGATTTTTATAAAGGGAGATACATTACGGTTTAAAAGTTAAAATAGTCTCTTAAAGGAATGTTTTGAAAGTGATATTTGCAAATAGAGCTAATGATTTTAAAAATGATTTAAAATGTGTTAAGTGATACGAAGACAAGGATTTCAACATTTTTGTTGTAATAAATGTTTTCGAGAAAGTAAGGAAGACACAGACTATAACACTATTATTATAATAAGTAATTTCCGAATGGAGATGTTTAATACAATATACGGGATTTATTCATATCCTATATTTGATGTTAATATTCGAGGTGGGTAACTTATATCTATTTCGAAGTTAAGAATGTCATCCATTCAAGGTCCGAGAGGTAATGATACCCCAACTTGATCGGCTTCATAGTTAACTAATAAATAGTTTATGTTCGACGTCGAAATTTAATATTAAGTATAATTAATTGGATCCCTATACTAGTGTTTTTGGGTTGTCGTAACGATGTTTTACGCAACATTCCTTTTGATCCAATAAAGTGTGTTTTGGAAAAATATGAAGCTTTCCTTAAAGATTAGTAAATATACTTATTACGGATTTAAATATATAGAGATATATTCTAAGTGTTGAAAAGGAAATAGTTTGTGAATATACTTATGCCATTGAGATAAGTATATGGAAATGTTTTCCAAATATCAAAGATTTAAAAGTGGTTTGGAGAATATATCTTCACAAAGATATTTTGATATAAATATTTGGAAAGTGGTTTAATTAATATAAGATTAATTAAATAGGCCTGGTGACTGCTTATGTGCTAGATTTTATCTTTTGTTCCTTGACTAGATGTGTAAACTGATTAGTCGTGTACTTAGCATGAAGCTAACTAAGTAGGCTTGATTATCGTTTGATGTTAAAAATGATGATTCGAGTAGAGCGGAGTGACTAAGGCACTCCAATCTACCGGGCTTCCTTCTTGGCCAAAGGATAGCAAGTTGAGAGATGGAAACGTGATAAGTCTACCAGACTTGGTTATTATATGAGGTTGAGGGCCTCTTACCGATTGTTTGTCCGAGGAGACTAGGATCATATTTATCCGAAAACCACTTCGGACCAACGTATGCGTTCGAAAGTGAAATTTACTAAAAGACAATGATTTTGAAGATAGAGATCTTCATGATGTAAGGCTATTTTCCACTAACCTCTCAGGTGATTCCCATATTATATATGTGTGTGTGTGTGTGTGGTGGCAGTAGTGCCTCCGTTCTGAAAATCCTCGGTTTGCAAGGACTGCTCGCTATAATCCTGAGGATGATTCCTAAACAGGATGTAGTAAGAGGGTACCTTCAGTTTGTCCTATTCCTGGATAACTTGCACGGATGAATGTCTGACATTGCATTTCTAAGACCACATACATTGGTTTTTACAAACGTACATCTGTTTGGTGGTGTAGGAGGTAACCCCTCTTATACTTAACAACCTTCCCTGAGGCATATGAACTAGGGGGTTGTACTTTTATAAAAACCAATTAGTGTGTCGTCGGAAATGGCAATGTGGCATTTAAAGTGGGATTTGTCATGTGAAAGGTAAAACATTACCTCAAGTCTCACACATCTGTAATGGCAAAAACAGGGTAGACTATCTTAGTTAGGTGTTCTAACTTGTGCTAGGTAATTTAATATATGCTATTTATTTTTCCTTTATATATATGTGTTTAATGATTGTGTTTCTGGATGTGTTTGTTTATTTGCACTTTTATATGGATGTTGCATATGGATGTATGGATGCATATAGAATACATACATACATATACATACATGTATATATGTATATATATATATATATATATATTTGCGTATATTAAGTTATTGGCAAACATATTGGCTGCACTACATTTGCATTCATATAGGAGGCCGATTTAGTTTCACTTGCACTCATCTCATACCATATCATCATTAATCTGCCATATGTAAATTATACTCTTGGATGTGTTTCGTTTGTATTGTATGTTGGATGCTAGATAGATGTAATTATGTCTGTTTTATATGTTTATAAGATGTGAAGCGGGTTGCATTGTCTGTCTCTTGGAATTTCAGGGATGAAATTCTTTAAGCGAGGAGAATGTAACACCTCGTAATTATACAAAATAAATAACTAAATTAAAAGGGTAAAACTGTAATTTTACATAAAAGGTAAAATAGTAAATTTCTACTGGAGCTGGAATCAGTTTTGGGACCTATTTCATTGCATGCAAAATGTCGTTTAAAGTCAGAAAACATATATAATTTGCTGAACTTGGTTAAAGGGTCAAGAAATTATAAGAAGTCAAACCCCAATGGCATTTTCGTGATATATTGATTTCGAAAATATAGGCTAGATATTATTATTTTCAGCCTATAAATAGATTCTTAACTTCGTTCTTTTGGCTGGAAAAAATCCTACCTCTACTTCTAAAACCCCAATCCCCAAATTAATTACAAGTTCTCCAAATCAATCCCTAATCGACCAAATCAAATCCAATTTAAACGTATAAATATATGAAATCGAACACCACGAAGAGAGCTACATAAATAAATGGAAGCTAACAAGGAATTTGGCATTCTTAAGACGAGCAATTTCTTGACAGAGAAGGAAAGGAATAATCTATATCAAATCGGAAAAGATGCATGGTTAATCGGTGAGTGAGATTTATCATATTCGTGTATATATTGGTAGGACTAGTAACTCACCTCTAATGACCTTAAACTAGATTATAAATAACGTAATTGACAATGAAAAATTGATATTTTTATATATAAACCTGAATATGATATAGTATGTCATGGTTAGATAATTAAAAATCAAGTTTTTATCGATTGTAATTAGCAACCGTTAATCTACCTTTAATTTTTTAAAAAGTGCGTAGTATACAAGTATTTAAAACCAGACATATTATATATAAAAATAGTAGTTCTCGACGACACGAGTCCACTGGTGGTGTTCGTTCATCGATTGGGAGTACGAAGTGATCAGAAATTGTGATGGAAGTTCGATATGCGTGGACCGTCCATTTTGATCCAACGGTGAAACGACGATGATATAACGATTGGGGGCCATGGGCATGGAGAGGATGTTGAGAAGATGATTGCGATGGAGTCCGATCGACCTAATGTGGCCGAAGTTCACTAGAAAAATAAACCCTAGCATTGAAATATGGTGGTGGTGCGAATTATAGATAGGCGGCTGGAGTTGCCATGTTTTGAAGCGCACGAGATGGGGAGGCCGTGGGTGAGCTTGGATCCGACATGGAGTTTCAATGGTGAGCATGGAGGTTCAATGAAGATGGCATACTAGATATTGTTACGATGTAGAAGCAACTGTAGCCGTGCGTTTAGTTATTATTAATTTTTTTATTAAATTATAAAATCGTGTACAAATTTATTTAAACATTACCTAATCTTTAAACATTCATAACTCTCAAGTACGACCTCTGTTTCATATGCAGTTTATTGCATCGGGATCATGGTGAGACAAAGAATGTTTTGGTATGTTGTTTTCTATGTTCTGAACTACTTCAAAAAAGTGTCTTATTTTAGTATATTCATTATACAGGGGTTCTACTAGGACGTTCGGGTACATGTATAGGGAAATTAGTCCTCGGTTGTTCTAGTGACGTTTGGCAATGATGGGTTAGGGCTTGATCTTGTAGTTTTGTAAATGGTATGTAGATGACAAGTTTTGAGCTTGATCCTAATAGCGTTGTTGAGTGTTAGGCGAAAGTCCAGCACAAACCTATTCTCGATAGTAAACACATTTTCGACATTCGGGCTGGGACTTTGGGCTCGGTCATTTGCATACATTTTCAATATTCAAGATGGAACTTTGGGCTCGGCCATTTGCATATGTTTACGACATTCGAGCTGGGACTTTGGACTCGGTCGTTTGCATATGTTGATAACATACGAGCTAGGACTTTGGGCTTAGTTGTGTGTGCATGTTTGTGGTGATGTCGAGTTGGGACTTTGGGCTCAATTATGACATAGTTGTAATGACCCAAAATTTAATCACTTTGAATATGAACATTTAATATATTTTTAAAATAATTAATTAATGGTTTTTATAACTCAAATAAACCTCTTTTAACTAATAATTGATGATGATGAAGCTATTTTGAAATTTGGTTTACAAAAATAATTAGTTCGAAGGATTTGGGTGCAATTTTGATGCAGCACGGGATAATGATTGCTTATGCTAGCAGGCAGCTGAAGCCTCATGAGAAGAATTATGCAACACATGATTTGGAATTGTTGGCTGTGGTGTTTGTGTTGATAATGTGAAGACATTACTTGTTGGGTGAAAAGTTTGATCTCTTCATGGATCACAAGCCCCTGAAGTATCTTTTCACACAAAAGGATCTTAACATGAGGCAGCAACGATGGTTGGAATATCTGGCAGCCTACAATTTGGAAATTCTCTATATGTTAGGAAAAGCAAATATGGGCAAACACTTTGAGCAGGAATGCAGTTATGTCTCCCTTGGAAGTTATTCTGACTCTTCTGGAAAGGATTGCAAGCAAACAAATGAAAGACAGTCTTCTAGAAGAATTAATGCAAGGAGTCGAAGAAGGTCGATGTTTGGATTTTGAAATTAATAGCCAGGGTGTTTTAAGGATGAATGGAAGGTTACATGTTTCAGATGTTGATGGTCTTAGATAGGAAGTTTTGATGGAATGCCACAAATCTACATTGAGTATCCACCCTAGGGTGAATATGATGTACAAGGATATGAAGAAAGTACTTATGTGGCCTGGAATAAAGAGGAATATCTCTATCTTTGTGAGCAAATGTGTGAACTGCCAGCAAATCAAGGGCGACCACCAAAGGGCTGCTAGTCTAGTCAACCCCTAGAGATCCCGAATTGGAAATGGTAGCAGATATCAATGGATTTTATAGACGGGTTGCCTCGATCGAGAAAAGGGAATGAAGGCATGTGGATTATTGAGGATCGACTAACTAAGAGTGCTTATTTTATTCCGGTAAAGTCGATAAGGACCACAATGTCATTGGCAGAGATCTATATGAGAGAGATCATCCGATTACATGGAGTTTCAGTAAGCATAGTAAGCGATTGGGATCCAATCTTTACAAGCCAGTTTTGGGAAGCATTACAGTTAGCTTTGGTAACAAAGCTAAGTTTGAGCACAACATACCACCCTCAAATTGATGGTTAAACTAAGAGGGTTAACCGAATCTTAAAGGATCTATTGAAAGCATGCATCTTGGACTTTGGAGTATCGTGGGAAGGTCTTTTGCACTTGTTGGAATTCTCCTACAACAGTTATCAAGAAAACATTGGCATGGCACCCGACGAAGCTCTTTATAGACGACCGTGTAAATCACCAGCGTGTTGGGTGGAAATCAGGGATCGACTAGTGCTTGGACCTAATATGAATCGGGAGGCTACAAAGACGGTGGCGATATCAAGAGGAGGATGAAAGAAGCCCAAGATCGACAAAAGATTTATGAAAATTAGAGGCAAAGGGATTTGGAACTTACAGTTGGAGACTTTGTGTTTAGAAAGATTTCGTCGATTAGAGGAGTTGTTCGGTTTAGAAGTGTGAGGAAGTTGGCGCCAAGGTGTGTTGGACCTTTTCAAATTCTGGAGAGGATTAGGCTGCTTGCCTATAAAGTTGAGTTGCCAGAGCGATTTTTAGGGGTCCATAATGTTTTCCATGTATCCCATTTGAGAAAGTATGTGCATGACCCATCGTTGATTGTTGAGCCATCGGTGCAAGAGGATTCTGAGGTAGAACTGAACCTGATTATGATCAGACATCCATTTCGAATTGTGGATCAAGATGTGAAGCAATTACTTCATAAGGTAGTAAGGCTGGTTAAGGTTCAGTGGAGTGAAGATCCTGAAAGTACGTACATGGGAGACAGAAGATAACATAAATGAAGCTTGTCCCGAGTTTCTGTTAGGATAGTTGTTTACTGGTTGTATGGGATGTGTACTCTATTTTTGTGATACAGTTGCATAGTTTACCTTTTATATGTGTTTCTCCTTTTATAATATGTGGCCTTTTGAGTTATTTTGAGTTATCTTTTTGTGTGTTAATTTCAGGATGAAATTCTTTTAAGAGGGAGAATGTAACGATTTGAAATTTAGTCACTTTGAATATGAATATTTAATATATTTTTAAATTAATTAATTAATGGTTTTTATAACTCAAAGAAACATCTTTTAAATAATAACTGATGATGGTGAAGCTGTTTTGAAATTTTGTTTACAAAAATAATTAGTTCGACCGAAAATCGTTTTTCGAATTTTTGACTTTTCATCCTCTAGAAGTTCTCGGAAATGTTGTGTACACTAGAATATATATATATAAACACACACTTATATAATAATAAACGTCATGGTTAGAGATAAATGGGTTTAAAATAATTTACTTAAGGTAAAAAGTTAAGTTTGACTTTTCTTTCCTTTTTATAAAAAAATATATAATAAAATGAAATGAAAAGGTAACTTCACATCACAAGATGTGATGGAGTATGAGTGAGGGGGGTGAAGCTTGTGTGTAAACAAGGGAAGGAGGATAAGGGTGGTGATGTGGGACAAAATGGTGGAGGGTAAGGGACCTAAGAGTAAAAGAGTAATTCACTTATTCATTTTATATAAAATTATTTCTTTTTTTCTATTCTCATTTTCATTTCACTTCTCCATTTCAAAATCTTTTACTTTTTTCCAAAGCTTCATCTTCCTTTTAATGGCTTCCAAAAATTTCAAAATTAAAAATCTTACTTTTTTTCCATTTTAAAACCTTAAACTAAGCTAAACTTTACTCTTTTTCTACATCTCTCTTTCCAAAACAAGCCCAAACTCACCCCCTAAGCCCAAGGCCGACCACATATCACCCGAGGCCGAACCCTCTAGGCCACATTTGGCTTCCAAAAATCCAACTTTTATGAAGTAAAACCATGTTCTATTGTCGGTTCAAAGCATGGTGATAGATTGATTTGGTTTTGGTTGATTTTGGTGAGTAAAGCTCGCATTTTTAAGCAGAGTTTCTAACTTTATTGTTGTTATTAAAAATGGTTGCAAGTTTGTTAGTTTGGAAAGTGATGTGCTTATGTTATACATATATATGTTTATATGAGATTATTTGTATGGACTTGAGAGTATAAGTTGAAAAGTTAAATAAGGCTGTGCAAAGTAATGATTTTTACTTATTGTATGTTGGTTATGGAATTTGTTAAATTATATGAGCTTATGTATGGATATTGTAGGCTAAGGAAAAGCTAGCACTTGATTTGTGCATGTTGTCACATAGAGATCCTTTGGGTTTAAACTTGTTTTATTTTATTTTCTAGAAAAGTTTTACAAGTTTTCAAAACTTTACTTTTTAGTTTCCAGAAACTTAATACTATGTTTATACAGTAAAAATAAAAGTAGAGGTTTGAAGGGTATTTGATACATAAAACGAGTTTAAAGTTACAGTATCCATAGCGATAATCGCTATGGATGCAGTTTGTAAAAACAAACATTTTTGGTAAGCTAAATTTTTTCTCATTTTAAATTTTTTTGAAAAGTATTTCAAACTATATCATAAGTATTAAAAAAACTTTTAAGTATTAATTAATTAATTATTAGCGAGTTAACGATTATTAAAATTAATTTAATTAGTAAAGGTAATTAGTACTTAATTATTAATTAAGTAAGATAATTATAATTAGTGAATTAAGTAGAGGTAATTGCTACTTAATTATTAATTAAGATAATTATAATTAGTTAATTAAGTAAAGATTAATTGTTTAATTAATTTTTATTTAAGTAAGGTTTAATTATTAATTAACTATTAATTAATTAAGGTTTAATAATTAATCAGGTAGGGTTTGATTATTTCTTAATTATTAATTAAATTAAGATTTAATTAAGCTTTAATGTAGATTTGGTTAAGATTTAGTTATTATTAAAATAAGGTTTAAACTTATTTTAAATTATTTAAACAAAGGATTTAATTTTTAATTACTTTATTTTTAAGGATCGGTTTGTTTAAAAAGCAGCTTTCTTTTACGAAGAATGGTTTAAATACAAGGGAACTCTTTATCTGTGCCATTAAGTAGCCAAATAAATATGAACAAGTTATACTAAAACATTGACACGTTTTATTAGAAGTAAGTCATTTCGTATTTAGCACTAAAAGCCGACGAGTAGGTTTCCTCTATACATAAGATCTAGAAATTGAATTTCTAGACAATGGATAGAGAAGTCAAAAAGTTGGAAACGTGATAAATATAAGAGAGTTAATTTCGATAAATGGGTCGTGATAAATTAAGTATATGGAAGATATTTTATTGTATACTTAACACCAAATTCCGAGGTATGGAAACTCGTCTTTATCCCAAGAAGTAAGAATGTATATCGAGTCAAGATTAGTTTTCTAACTTGACCGACTTCCTTGTTAATCAAGGGATAATATCGTTTGAAATCAAAAAGTAAGGATAAATATAGGATGTCATATTTTTCATATGCAAGTCTATACACACACACCAGGATAGTGGATTTTCTACTATCGATAGCTTGATCCTTTTAAAGTTATTGAATGTTGATTCGAAGAGACCGAGATCGGATAGCATGAGTTAACAGAAAACCACTTCGAACCAACGTAAGTATTCAAATTGGAAAAATCATGAAGACGATAGAATCGAAGACGAAGATCTTGAAGTGCGGGTTACTTGCTACTAATTCTGTGGGTGATTCCAAAATGGATGTAGTAAAAGTAGTGCCTTTGGTTTATGCATATCCTGAACAACTTGTATGGACGAATGCTAGCATTTGCATTGTCGCTTGGATGGCAGTATTAGCATTCCAAGTGGGATTTCTATATGAAATGTAAAGCAAAACCTCAAGCCTCACAACCGGAAGTGACTAAAACAGGGGATATGCCGCAAGGCTATGAGGGTCGCACCCATTAGTGTATAGTCACTACCCGATTTAGATCGATATTCTCAGATTATGAATGCTAGTGACCTGGGTATAGTTGTTGATCACAACCAGGATGGTGATATATTTTGTACTATCTAGTATGGGATGGACTGATTTTTCTATGCAGGGGTCCATGCGAGGCCCTCGATACATTTTATCTAGAGGTGTACTTTGACACGTTGTACTCCTACAGCCTTGTCATTGATGGAACCCAATTTCCAATAAGTGCCTTACAGACTTAGTTGTGCCTAAATATGTTGGAGTGTTATATGCAAGGATTGCAGCTATATTCATAATTTACTTTAAACCCTAGACATTATAATAGTATCACTAGATTTCCTATAAAAGGGATTTGGTTATCGCAACCCATTTGTGTTTATGCGCGGCTTGGTCTTACAAGATACCTTTATTTTAAAGAGGTTTAACCTTAATAATTCAGTTGTTTAGAGTTTACTCACACCGGACCTATGTCTGACCCAAAGGTTTTCTTTCTTTCCCTAAACTCTTGGGTACTCAAATTTGTATGAGTAGCCAAATGGTCTAGATTCTACGGATGCATTTGGAGGAGTATAGAGCAGGTGGCTTCGTCGTTATCTAGCTATTTATTTTATTTTCCACTATGCAAGTGTATATTTTGTGTCAGCATTGTAGGGACAGGAAATTATAACTGTACCTGGCTGAAGTTGGTATTTGTGTAGCTCTGATGTTCATTTGGGATGATACTATGTACTATCTTATGTTGACTATTATATGTGATTGCCTTGCGATGTGAGATTCTGTGTTTTATATCTTCTTGTCTTTTCTTTTCTTTTTATCCAACGGCTTATCTTTCAGACTTTTAGATGATCGACACATGAATATTGTGGGTGTATTAAGTGTCATCTTTAGGAATAAGAAAGGTGGATCGTTACAATAGTGTTTCAGTACATGATTAGACCCAGTAGACATTTTAGTGAAACCTTAGCATATGATGTCACTATACTATTATATTGTGTTTAGCTGATTTGTTGGGTGCAGGTGACATAGGTTAAGGTATGATTTTCGAGCATAAGTGTTGTTCTACTAGCTTATTAGTATTATACATTTATATGATGTGTTTCACTCACTAGACGTATGTCTGACCCGTCTTTATTATTTTCTTTTTAGTTATACTTTGATAGCTCGATAAAAAGGACTGATGATGACTTGGAGGCGTGATGAAGCGATGGAGATGCATATTTATTTATAGCTATCTACTATTTTATCTCAGTTATCCCTAGATATTAGGCCAATCTTATTACTAGTATAGAGAAATATTGTAAGTGAAGTTTATTTGATTATGTATCATTATACTTGTCTAAGATGTATTATTGATTTCTATTATATTTTGTTTCCTTCTACTGTGAGTTTAAAAAGTTGTAGAATATTGTAGATAACTCTATGATCTATTTTATAATTTATTTAAAAACGAACTACTATCTACGAAGTCATTGATGCAAGTTCCACTTTTAAACGTGGTCGGGACGTCGTAGATGGATACCCATATGGATTTTGTATTTAAAAACCCTTTAAAAGTAAAACCAGGATGAGAAACTCAAATCATATGGATTTTTATATTTTTAAAACCCTTTGAAAATAAAAGTATCCCGTAAGACCATGCCGCACATAAACATGAACAGGTTTTTACCTTACGATAACTAAATAATTTTTATTAGACAATCCAGTGATATTATAATAATGTTTAGGGTTTAAAATAAATATATAACATATCTAGAATGGTTACCCATAATTACATTCAATGGTACTAGGTTCTACAATTAAAACCTTAAGATATGCATTGGAGAATGGATTCCAATATGACAAGGTAGTGGGGTACCGCCGTCCATGGTACATCTATAGATAAACTATACCAAGGTCACAAACCTGACGACCTGTGCATGACCCGTGCATGACAAGACCGACCTACCACTTCCTAGATAGTACCAAATATCATATCACCCTAGTTGCTTTACAACCTTTTCCTCGAGAGCTCTCATGCACATACCAAACCCATAAATAGTGATCTAGAAAGGTGTGACCATATCCTAATGGTAGCGAACCATATAGCCTTGTGGCATATCCCTTGTTTTGGTCATTCCCAGGTATGAGGCTTGTGAGATCATGATTACCTTTTCCCAGGTATCAAAGGCACTACTTTTACTACATTCTTTTTGGAACCACCCTCAAGATTAGTCGCAAGTAGCCCTTGCTCTTTAAAGAACTCCGTCTTTTTTTAGCAGAACGGATGTGTAGCGTGGAGCTACACAACCGATTAGTGATAAATACTAAATATTAATATTACGATCAACATGCCTGATCGTTACCCAGAAAGAGTGTTTAAACATACATCAACAGTAGCAGCAAAAAAGAATTATAGATACCATAACAACCCTAGACCAATATATACATAATAACCAGTCAGATATAAAAAAAGATGAAGAGATACTGTCACGGATGGAATTCATGACCATAAGAATGATGGTCAACCGGCGCGGCGGAAGATGCGCTGCCCACCGACTCAGCTGGTGGAGATCTGGGAGACGGAAGACGGAGCCGGAGTGGAGCTGAGAAGCTGGAGCCTGACCAAAAAGCAAAGATATTAATAATCCTATTGCACATAAACACTCTCGAACTAGCGGGTTTGTTGAAGACACGGGCGTTTCTTTCCTTCTATATAACCCAGCAGAAAATGGCTAGTAAAGAATCAAGAAGAGAATCCGGAGCGTTGTACTGCCAATATTCGAAGAAATTTGATATGAAAGGGATGTAACCAAGTAGATGAGCACAAGAAGAGACCCAAACGAAATGAGCAAAGTTGCATTCGAAGAATAGGTGATTAATGGATTCGGCTTCCAAGATGCATAGGGCACAGGCCTGATCAGATAAGATATTGAGACAAAAGAGATGGTCTTTGGTGTTAATGCGACCATGGATCAGACACCATTGAAAAAAAAGGATTTGAGGAGGGAGGTGGCATTTCCATATGCGAGCGAAAGAGAAAAGTCTGCCAGGGTGTTTCAGGAAGGAATAGCATTGGGACACTGAGAAGCCTTTAGAGGGGGATAGGGACCAAGAGAATTGATCTGGGGTTTAGAGGGGGATAGCATTGGGAAAAAACAACTGTCGTTTAAAAACATTGTTTACTATGAACCCAAAACACTTTTCTTTTTAGTGCAAGTAAAATAGATCTTATGTAAACTAGAACAAATATACATACCACTACTTTCTAATTTCAAATAGTTTATCCTTCGACTAATAATGGAAACAAACAAGTTGGGGAACTATCCATGTCTTGATATACATTCTTAATTCTTAAGATAGAGACGAGTTTCCATATCTTAGAATTTAGTGTTAAGTATGAAAAGAATACTTTCCATACCAACAAAATTATAAAGATCATTTAGGGAAATCAAATCTCCTATTTTTTTTCACGTTTTCGATATTCTTGACTTACTCTATCTCTAGCCTAGAATCGAGGCCAGGCAAGTTAGAGTACTGGTTGCATATCAAAGCCTTGCCTTCGGCATTTTATTCTAGATCTCACAAATAGAAGATCGGTCTACTCATCGGCTTTTAGTGCCAAGTATAGGATTACTTACTTTTCATAAGTAACCCAATTCGTATATAAAATAATGCTTTATATATTGAACGTCAATCTTCGATTTCAAACTTATACTATTTATCGGTTAATAATGAGGCCGTTCAAGTTGGGGTATTATTACCTCTCAAACCTTGACTAGACAACATTCTTAACTTTTAAAATAGGTAGAAGTTTCCCTACCTTGAAGCTTAACATTAAGTATAAGAACTCTTAAATTCCGAATACTATATATAATAATAAAGTACTATAAAACAAACTTTCTTTCCACTTTCCTCAAAATCATTTACTATGACAAAATTTTATAGTTCACAATCTCTTTTCCTTTTCTCAAAATCATTTATTATCAGCAAACGTTATAGTCCATGGATTTCCTTCTTTAAACACATATCTTAAAATCCTTTTTAAATTAAAGATTAAAACTTTATTTAAAAACATCACATATGAAAATCCTTTACTTGAAAAGGAAACTTGACTTTTTTTTAAAGTAAAGACACTTCTTTTATTTGAAATATTTTCTTCTTACTCACATAACTCAATTTGATATAAAAATAAAAGTTAAATCACAAGACCAGTTCTTAAACAATTCATTATTTTAAAGGAAAACAAAAAGGTTAAGGAAAAATAATTAAGTTTAAAACACTTTTCCCAAAAAGATTTTAAACCATAAAAGCAAAGTCAAACTCTTTTATATTTCAAAACAAATCTTTTAATATATATATATATAATTAAATCACAAAACACCATAAAAACTCTTTCATAACATGTTAGAAAGATTAAAAAAAGTTTGACAAAGAATAGTCAAGTTAAAACAATTTATACATTTTAAAACCAAGAATAGTGTGACCAATTTTTGTACTTGCAAATGTTTAATCGTTTTTAGCTATGCAAACAAAATTTTTACACAAGAAAGTGGGCATATAATACAAAGCAATAATGGTGTCAAACCCCTTAAGGTCTTTCTACAAAATCCCATAGAATTTCTACAATTTCATAATTTCCAAAGTGCCTTCATAGCGGCCTATTCGCTATGGAAAAGCACTTCTACTTCCTCTTTCAACATTGTACCCTAAAAAACAAAGTTATATACATATGCCTCCGATTTCCAAAGCAGGAATAAATTTCCAAAAACAATATAAGAGTCTTACAAATACATACATACCACAATATAAGTAAGCACCAAATATTTACAACAACTTCATTCACAAAAATATAACCAACTTAAAGGTAAGTTTTCTCACTTTCAAAAGTGAAGAAATGCCCAAACTCTCTACTTTGGCAACCAACCAACCTCCTAACTACCAAATAAATACTACTACACTACCAAACTCCACAAACACAAGAAAAAAAATCCAGGACACCTCCCTTTCATGCCCAAGACTAGAAAATGGGGCTAGGCACTTCAAGTTCCGATCTTTTTGATGGTAGTGATGTTAGCTAGGATAGTGGAGGTTTATGTTTAAATTATGAAGCTAAAGGGAGAGTTTTTACTAACTTGAAAATGTTTAGGAAATGAAGAAAATGGAATTGAAAATAAGTGAAATAAATATTAAAAACCAAAGTGAAAATGAGAAAAGTGGAGTTTTTTTATAAACATGGCAAATGGCAAAAGACCCTAACACCCTAACCTACCTTTTTCCCTTCTTTTAACCCCCAAAAGACCACCCTATTCTCATAAGGTACTACTGAAAATGGCCTCCTCCAAGACCCCTTAGTACAAGCCCACATGAAAAAAGGATGAAGAAGAAAAGTCTTTGAACTTTAGTATATAATTCTACACTTAAGGTATCTTATTATAAACTATTAAACAAACCCATCTTATCATACTTAAATATGTACTTTTGTATTTTTTCCTTAACTTATTTCATGCATTTAAATGATGTTAATAAATGTATACAAGTGTGCAACAAAACTCTACAAATTTTAATTCGATAAAAAGTCGAAAATCCGGAAAGCGATTTCGATCACATTTTCAGTTTTTCATTGAACTACTTTTTTTTAAACCAATTTTCAAAATGAGTTTAACATTATTATTAAGAAATAAAATGAGTTATTTTAGCTTTTAAAATAAATTATTTAAATATTTAAAATTAATTAAATATTCATAAATCAAAGCGATGAAATTCCGGGTCGTTACATTAACATTCAATTAATATTTTATTAGACAAAATAATTTATTTAATTAAACATTTAACTAAATATTTAAAATATTCTTTGGAAATTTTATTTAATTTACCTTAAAGAATTCTAAGATAAATTTCAATAATAATGTTTATAGTTACACACACACACATATATTAATTAACTTTTAATTAATTATATATTTAATTAACCAAATTAATTATATATTTACAAAAATTTCAAAAAGTCTTAAATAATTTCTTAAAACAGTTTAGGAAACTATTATGTTTGTTTTATAACGTTTATAAAATTTCCTTTTAAAATTGACATAGCATTTAATTTAAAAATATATTTTAAATTTTTGATTCTTAATTTGTAAACTAGCCCAAGGCCCAAAATAAATTTGGGCCTTACATTAAGGTCAACCTTTTGGACTAATACACCCATTGGGCCAGTCCAGTGGCTAGGGAGAGGTGAATACTTTTTATTCATCCTCAAATCTAAACATTGCAATTTTAGATACCCATCAGAAAGAAATGTTTATTGGTTGGCTCTAAATGCTGGCTAATAAGATTAAATAGACCATACCCACTTTAGTTCCAATGTTGGAACCGGCCCATTTGGTAGCGGGTGAAATGGATAAATTTCAAAAAAAATTCCCTATTTGGATCTTAATGGGCCTATGAAATATACTAACTAGTATTAGATCCAACCTATGTATGTAAAAGTAAAATCATATTTTATTTTTAAATATATTACATTTATACAATTAATCATATCAATTAACTTCATTTAATGTTTGTTTTGAATATATCATATATATTCATAACATAACATGATAACATAAGACATACATCGCACTCAAAATATATTATAAGTGTGATATATATATATATATATATATATATATATATATATATATGTACGTACGTACGTATGTATGTATGCATGTATTATGTGTGTGTGTAATTTAGTTAGGTGTTCTATGTTCTATCATTTAGATATATGAAATGTCCTTTTGTTATTTATGCAGTACAACTTAATAAATCATAAATGTGGAAACTATGTAATTAATTAGGAGCAACATTTTATCACCTCAGGGTATGATGAATGTCAAATGGACATATAGGGTGAAAATTGTAAAGGAATACATATGTATGACATGATAACATAATATTACATGAGCATGTATATAACTATATATACATATTGGTATTGGGAATTATATCTATTGTATATGCATATATATTATACTTACATATACGTATGATAAATTCATATTCATATCAGGAATATAAACGCTTAATTATATGTGATAACCTGCACCCCTCGACACACCGATCCAAAGTCTAGGGTGACTTTTAGATCCATCTCAGTGCCAAGTAGTAGAGCCATCGGTTTTTATAACATTATGGAGACTAAAAATAAACAAATATGATCTAAGATATACTACAATTTCAAAACTCACAGCGGAATGGAACAAATTATAAATATAGAAAATATTTATCTTAGAAAATATCTCAAAACACAGTCTCAAAAAATAGTACATAATCAAATACAAAGTATATAGAAATAACACTCATGGTCTGATAAAAGAAGTACTAAGTACTGATAAGATAGATAGATACATGGAGAGCAAATAAAGGATAAGTAACTTCTGTGATGAGCTCGCCTCTCCACGTACTAAAATCGGGCTAAATCACCTGTTGCGCTGTCATCTTATGGTGGGGAAAAGAAAGGAAAATGGGCGTGTCAGACAAAAATCTAGTGAATGAGTACAGGTTTAATATATGGTGATCATGTGTAGTTGACTTTAATTATACTCTAAGTGTCCTAGGGTGTCCTAGTGTTCGTGTATTCCTAGGGTCCATTATTTAAGGGTTTTTATCCAACATACACCTACACTACAACCTGTGCAGCCTACTACAAGGATCAAACTACAGTTCGAACCTTAATAACTAACAATTGGCCACCGCTCCTAGAGCTACTCAATGTGGAAACACCGCTATGAGAACAACTAGATATGGAAACACTGCTACTAGAGCTACTCAATATGGAAACACCGCTACTACAACTACTCGATATGGAAACACCACTATTACAACTACTCAATATGGGAACACCGCTGTTAAAGCTACATGAGAATAAATTTCCTATAACTACAACTACACGTAACCCAACTACACATCGAGGGGGAACCCGCAATACCGACTCATCAGTGTGTCTCATCGTTTGAATCCGTGTTCATCTCTCAATCACAGTATACGTCTCTTATTGCATGCACTGGCCATCTACTACACAATATCACGTCATGTTAGAATCATGAATACCAGGGAGCCCTGTTGTGCTGGGCCCACACACTTCATCAAGCATTAGTCAGTGCTGAACATCCATTGTAGAACCTCCTACGACTACCATTTGCGATTGAATAGCCCCAGTCGAATAATTGACCCCTATTGGGTAAAGCGTATTTACCCAACCCCGCAACGTCCTAACGTCATCTTATAGGGAACTAGCTTCACTACTATCCCAAACATCCACACATATGTATACAATATACTTATACATACAACTAATAGTTTATATTTTAATCTAGGTCTCAACCTGAGGTTCAAATTACGCATTTCAGCCTTTAACCAATCGACCGGTCGTAGTGTAAATTTTGGGTGTTATGATTTTAACAATTCGATATTAAATGTTTGTTAGGCATCGATTCACACTAACCAGTCTTTGCAAATTTTACATTTCAATTCCATAGATTTATACCATATTAATTATACTTGTCTAATTCAGGGTTAACCAGTTTTTAGGGTTTCGATTCAAAAGCAAAACGGGTTCAACTCGGGTAAACCGATGTTAACCAATTTCAATTTCTAATTCAAATTTTAAGTTTAAACAATTAGGGTTTATGGTTTATATTTTAACTACTAACATCCTGAATTAGGTAGAATATGTTAAAATTAATTGTAGATAATTAGCTTACTAAACTTCTCCCACTCACCTCGGATCTAAACTCTAACTCTAAACTCGTTGGAGAATCATCACCCATTTGCTTTCCCCCTCCTTGATCCAATTTAGTAGTGCCCTATTACTTTGTTTTTAATTTATTTTTAAATGAAATTTTATAAGGGAGAATAGAAATTTTGGTGGAGTTTCAGCATGTAGTGAATTTTTTAGTGAAATTATGGTTACATTAGGTGTTAGTTTATAGGGGTTAGAGATCAATTTGGTGCATTAGATTTACCCTAGGGAATCTTAAGTTTCATCCTAGATGATATTTATTACTTAGAAGCAAAGAAAAATCTGGTTAAATCATCTTCGTCTAAATTCACGCTCCAAATCCGAAAATCACACTTCAACTGTCGACCTCTAGGGTAGATCGGTCGACCGCTTCATGTCAATCGGCACACCCTACGGTGTCGATCGGTGACCTAGTTTTATAAGGAAAGTTTTTATTTTTATTTTATTTTGTTTTCAAATTACCAAACGTCCGTAACTTCTCTGTAATAACTCTAATTTCAAAGTGTTACATATGAAAATTGTCCAAAAAACCACTATGAATGCAATGGTGCAAATTTCGTAGCCAAATTCAGACATTTGTTAAAAAAGAATTAGCCCTTATTTTATTTAAATTTAATTTTCTTATTAAATTTTCTGCTAAATTTCTAGGGTGTTACATTCGCCCCTTTTAAAAGAATTTTATGCCCGAAATCTCAAAGAATAGAAAAATATTACTTAGATACATAACAACCAATAGCTAAAACCATCTACTCATCCATCATCCATGGGGAATCATTGTCCTTAATAAATTTCTAATGTGGTATATGTATATATGCAAGCGTGAAATGCACGTGAACTTGTACCAATGCAAAGAGTAGGCAGTCTCCTGATCAAGTCGACCTCCAGTCTTGTAAGTGCTCATGCCATTCATCCAAAATATATGCAACATCCTAAGTAAGTATACTTGCAATTCTGCATATATGCGCAAATATGCAACATCCATATGCATAATGCTCAACAAGATAAACAAATAAACAAGAGATGATGTAAGTGTGTGTACTATCTAGAGGATATATTATCCTAAATGCGTAACAGTAACAATCAAAATAATACATCCACTAGCATCCACCATCCATAACATGTTCTAATGACACGTTTACAATCATTCTTATCATCCAATGGTCTCTACCTAAAGGGTATACCAAGCTAAGTCCTAATACCTAAGTAACCTCTACTTATTAAACTTATATTGGAAACATACCATAAAATAGTTGTGCATGGGTAGCTTAGATATTCTCCTCAGGCTCCCATGTATTCTCCACTGAATCATCTCCTTATTTGTAACAACCTTGCTTATTGCACTTTAAAAATACGTAAATTTAATTAATATTAAATTGTTTGAATTCGATATTTGATAATTAATATTTTTGAAAGTGAATATTTATTTAATTAAAAGTTAATAAATAAAGGATTTTTATTTTAATAAATTGAAATAAATTAATAAATTCTTTTTGGGTAATATATTGGAATCGAATAAAATGTTTTAATTAATTATAAATGTTTTAAGGTGTAAATAAATTTATTTTACACTAATATAATGAATAAATAAATAAATAATAAACAAGTATTGAATTGGAAAAAAAATTGTTCAGTTATCCAAACATATTGAGTAAAATGAATTTCAAATCAATTTATACTAGATCGAAATTATTTATAGATAAATAATTGTGTTATTTGAATAAAATGAAAAAGTAAAAGAAAATTTAGTTAATTAAAATCGTGGCCCAAAGTATACCTAAGCCTATTTCCTTCTCTTCTGGAAAGTTCCCTTGCTTCCCAATTAAGCCGAACCCAATCCTCTTTTATTTGATTTTTCCTACAATCGTAATGGTAATAAGAAAACCGCAAACATAAAAAATATAGTAAGCGTGTGATTAATCATGGTGCTTGGAGATGCCTAACAGTGGTGGCTCTATGGGGGACACAAGGCGATTAATGGTGACATCTGACTATGACTCATGCTGGAATGAGGTGATTCAACCTAGTGCATGCGGTCAGGCATAACGAAGGCAGAAGGCGACACAATGAGAGAAAATGAATTATAGTGGAGGTCTGCGGTTAGACGTATGGGGTTTTGCATGAACATCGATGTGAATTTCATGTAATAGGCAGTGAAGGTAGCGTGATGTCAATAGGTGAAGATATCAACTTTGGATTAGGAGCAAACCTCAAAGCACATACTTGGCTGCTATGATGGAAAGAGGTGCATAGCTTTGGAGCTGTTGCTTATGGCTATTGACGGGGGTGGCTGAATTGGAAGCATTGAGGGTTCTCAATTTGAATTTGATGAGTAAATTTTACTCACAACTATATCTACATTTATACCTTATTGTTTATATATATATATATCCCGATTATTGGTTAAATTGTATGATCGTTGTGTTTGTTTGGTATATGGAATTGGGAATTAGATGATATCGAGAAAATTGACGGTTTATGATGATTAAACATGACAATTTGCAAACGAAACTCTATCCATTTGCAAATTGAACAAAATATATGTGTGTGTCGATATATGTATTTTATAAATGATTGGAGTTCGATGGAACTCAACTCGGGTCATATGATATGTTGATTGGCTGATAAATATTTTTGGAGTTATTTTATTCTAGAATTTTTATATTTTTATATTTATTTTCTTATTTTAAACGATGTTTTGAAAGTTTTTAAAAATTATTTAAGTATTTTGAATTTTATTAAAACTATTTTGTAAATAATTTACAAAATATTATTCAATTAACTAAACTTTTATATACTTACAAATATAATTGAATTATAAATATAAATATAGCGTTACTTTGGTTATAATACTTTGAAAAAAATTAATATTATAGTATATTTAAAGTTTGGAATTGTTTTAAAAGGCAAAATATAATATATTGCTATTTTTAAAGTATTATAGAAATAATAATTTTATTTAAGTGATTTTTATTATAAAGGTTATTTAAATATTTCTTAAAGAGCTTTCAAAAATTAGAAAAACATAGAATTCTTTTATGAGATAATTATATGATTTTGAGTTATATTCGATGGTTTGAAATAATTATAACTTATTTATAAGTTTATAATTAAAATAGAGTTACACTATAATAATCTTTATAAGCTATATTTAATTAGTAAAGTAATTATGAATGTTTTATGTGTATATAAATAAGGATTTGAAAGTAAATTATAGTGTTAAATTTCAGTTTTTGGAATTATATAAATGATGTGAAATTTTTTAGTATACAGATGTTTTACTAGTTTTATTAGTTTTTGAATATAAAATTGACTGAAGAAAGGTTTTATATAAAATTATTAATTCATTGAAAAGGAAGCTATAATTGGTTTTTAATCATTATTTATAAGATTATATAATTCTAAAAATAAGAAATATTTTCTACTTAATATTTTAAGTATTATGATAGTTATTTTATAATCAATAAGTACAACTAAGAGGATAAGATGTTTATTCTACATATTTGTTTATAAATGATATTTTATTACACTTTCACGATTTCTGATTTCTTCTACATTGATTTTTGTTGTTACGAATAATTCACCAATAGATATTGATTTGATTAATTGCTTTTGATCTGATTTTATACAGTGATGACATTATTCTATTTGATTTGTGAGATTTCATTTCTGTATGACGAGAAATTTGAATAAACGGTTTAGTGATACCGTCTAGTATGAGACATTTGATAACACTTTTCTGGTTATTCATTGGACTTGTCATATAGAGATATCTAGTGTCGATCGAGTGTAGTTTGCGAGCCTTGAAAAATTATCTGAATGACATGCGGTAGTAAGGAACGCTGTTATGTTATTTGTTTGATTATTCATTGTAAGTAAATGTCATCCAAATGGAGATGGCACTTAAACACGCACACGCACACACGCGTGCGTGCGCACGCGCGCGCGCGCACACACACACTCACACACACACACATATATATATATATATATATATATATGATACTCGTTGAGGAATATTGTATAGTCAGATGTTGACTAATATGAGTTGTGCATCGGCCCGCTATTAGAGATACGTGAAGCTATAGGGTTTGAGTACTATATGACCATCATGACGGCCTGATCGTGGCGTTATTCCCCAGATCCACGACATTGTTGTTGGTTTTTATATTAGATGCGCATCATAGGATTGATAGTTGGTAGCCCTTTGGGTCACATAGGTCAGTAGTCTGTTACCATTAAGGGCAAAGCAGGGTCATGACCGAGGCTATGTGTAGACGAGTCATTGGTGGATGGGGTCTCAATGTCCATCGAGGTAACTAAAGAATGTAGGAATAGATGGTTACTCTATGGTAGGCGAGTAAACTAGGTTCATGAAGTAAGTTTGCATTAGGCGACCATCAGTCTTCCGTTTGATTCTGGGTAGGTGTGTGTAGTTGATTGACGTGTATGTCTCATTCCTATGATAAGTTGGCTATACTAGAGATTGGGTGGGTCTAATGTATAGTTTGTCCTCCTATATCCATGCTTTTCTAATTTGGTATTTTGGGGATAGCCTCCATTTATTGATTGTGATTTGGATGATGATTTCTGGATATGGATGATTCACCCATTGGATATGATTTTATGGTTTTCTACTGGTTTAATCTATGTGGGTGATGATATTTTTATATTAGATTTGTAGTACTTTACTTAAAAGATATTTGGGATTATTGGAGATAACATTATTATTATATTTACTTATACCCAATATATTTAGAGTTCTATATCTTAATTGACCATGAATTTAGATATAGTTTGACCCGTTTATTATTTACTTAACATTGGTCAGTCTGAGACATTTCAGGTACAGGGACTATAAGACTGGCTTTAATTTTCTGGATACAGAGGAGACTAGATATTCTGTATTGTAGATTATCATTTCCTATTGTATAATCTCTTGTGTATATATCATTATGATGTGTATTGGATAGATTTGTATATTGTATATTATATATAATCGCTGCGATTGACTCTGTGATCTCTAATGTTTATTATATATTGTATATTTTTCTATCTTGAAGGCACGTGTGTTTATTACTTTGTGCCGATACTGAGTACGTTTTGTGGTGGGTTATATCTGGTGTTTTAATACATATCAGTGTTAACCCAGGTGAATATTCACGTGTGTACCATACATCGCCTCATTCTCTGTATTACTCGATAGTATTACTTTGTAATACTCTTGGGTAGTATAAGTATAGAGGTGTAGGGTGTCACAGTTTGGTATCAGAATTGGTTACTTCGTGTGTGTGTGATAGGGGATTCTCGCCTTCTAATCCATGGCGAAGCATTGACTCTTACCCCTACACGTTCCATATGCATTTGGGTTGGTTACTTCATGCAACAGTCGAGAGGCTAGCCGTAAAACTAGTGTCTGAGGTACTGGCGATGGCCATCGCGGAGCCCATACCCGCGAAAGACACTGTTACAGTTTGGTATCAGAGCAAGTTCAGAATAAACATCTTATATAAGAGACATGAGTCAATACCTTAGGGAGACTTAGAGTCCTTGTTCCCTCGAGTGTGTTGGGTAGTTATCCTATATATTAAAGGGTTAGTAGGAGTATACGATGATTACTAGGGTAATCATCTGGGAAGTACTTGTTATTTTTCCTATTATATATATTATTTTCATTCCTATCACTTTTATGTGTTTGTTTCCGAGTGGAATTTAAGTGGTTGATGAGGGGGTGAAATAAAGAGTTGTTAGCCAGACCGGTATTGTTGGCGTTGATGAAGGTGAATAAAACTCCTTTGAATAGAATAGGAGGATCCGGTAATGATCTAAATTGTGCAGCGAAAATGAATTCATCACTTTCCGATGATGGCGTTTGTTTGTTTGTTTGTTTGAATAAGCGTGTATTGTTGAATAGTGCTTGTTTGATTTTATGGATGTTGTGATGATTTTCATTGTTATTGATGATATATGATTGGATGTGTATATGAGTTTTGACAATAAATATTTTCACATAAACAAGATGATGATATGATAAAATACGAAATAGATTTTATAAGTGATCGAAAATATTTTAACAAATTATTTTCGTGTTAATTTGTCAATCGAGTGCTTTAAGAATTCTGGACAAGGCATTTCGACATAATAATTTGAAAAGGGAAAAAATGTTTTGAGAAAGAAAGTTAACGTATTAAAAATTATATTTTTGGTAATGTCGAGATTTTGAAAGAAGGATGTTTTTGGGATATTTAAAACAAAATAATGTTTTTGAAATGGGTGTTTTGAAGATGAAATAATATTTTAAAGGAATATTTAGAACTAAGGAACATTAAATCCTCACAATAATTTCCACAATGATGACTTACGTATATTAAGGAAGAAAACTAAGTCTATAAACAAACTAAAGCCATAAGTAATTTTCATATATGTTTAACTTTTATAGATCACATACGTATGAACTTTTCAGTTTACTATTTCTTCTAGGGGACCTAGATGTTTATTCTACGGACTAATAAACTTGAGATATTTAAATCAATATACAAAAGCAGAAGACTGCAGTAAGCTGAACATTATATACAGTAAGTTGTGCAATGAAAACTCAAGCTAAAATAACTACAATATAACCACCATTCTATAAATAACAGAAGATTCCTATATCATAAGAAAATTTACAGTATGGAAAAAAATGCAAATACATTTTTGCTTGGCTAACATATGCATCTACTTGTATAATACAACTACAAGTGGTCGGATCTATCATGAGTTGTTGATGAATGTCTTCATTTTTTTAATGCTTGTAAAATAGTATCATTCGCTATTTAGCTTACCTTTCAAGGAAAGATATACCGTATGGTATTTACCTGAAATTAAAGATCAAACAAATTGCAGTCTACAGTAAAGCTTTAGAAGTTAAAAAAGAAGCAACCTATTTTTATTAAAAAACAAGCATTGCATCTAGTAGAGATGGTTGTCCATGGAAACAGAAATGATATATGTTTGATGAAAACACTTTACACGTTTAAATTTTGATTTATAACTAATGCAACTTTCAATATTATGTGATCCATGGGTTCCGTACAACAAATATAGAGGTACTCCTAAGGATACATAGTTGAAATAATGAAAACATGAAATTGTAAGATTTAATCTTTATCACTTTATTGAATAAATCAAATAAGCATACAATATATAGTAGACTTGATTATGAGCTAAAGCATGTATAAAGATCAGTACAGATCCTATGAGTCCTATACTATTAAATGTTTATAAAGCTCATTTTGCTTCTCTGATTTAATAAAGAAGACAATCAAAACGTCTCTTCTCTAGGATCAAGTGATGATTAAATATTCTCAGCTTTCATTCTGAATCTCAACAATTAAGAAACAAAAAGTGCAATACAGTATAGAGCATTTTTCCCTTTGCTAAGTTCGGACAAGCTCATGTTTCAAAAAGAGAAGGAAGATATAAAATGCCTGCTTTCATGTAAGTAATTATCAAGATAAAACACCTATTTAATGACATGTGCAAAGAGGTATTTAAATGTGATATGTAAACAAGCAAGTTTCAAGAAAAGGAGCGTTTAATAAATTTCTTTTAAAAAAAGAAGAGATTATAGTCCTTGCTAATATGATCATAACTTATATTGGAATGATCCGATTTTGTTGATTCTTCTTTCGTAGGTAAGACAATTGCATAAGTGACAACATCGCTGTTTATCTCATTCCAAAATTTTGAGGTTGGTGATGGTTTAAATATGAGTTAATAAGAGTAATGCTTGCTGTCCTGAAAATGTAAACACCATACAATAGGGCCGAACTGTTTTGACTATAACTTTTGAACGATTTTGACGACTTTAGCCCATTCCGGAAAGCTTAGAACATAAAAACAACTTTTTAAGAGCTTTACAAAATTTTGAAGTTTACTGAGTTAAAAACATGTATTTATAAATCAGGCTCGTGCTTAACTTATTACTTCAGAATTTTACACTTTTAGAAAAAATACCATAATTTGAGTTGTAATCCACTTTTGTGCAACTCGGAAGTTGTTTTGGAAAACTAACACATTGTACAACAATTCATTTTTTGATGACTTTGCCAATTTTTGTGTTTTTGATTGTTGAAATTTTGTCGGAAATGACCTAAACATGAATGTCAATATTTTGTTACATTATATAAATGCATACTTATCATACTTCATTATATATGCGATTAATGTTTAATTTAAGTTGAAATAGGTACATATGGAGCATATTTAGATAAATTGGCGGCATTTGCTCGCTAAATAATAAGGTAAATTGTTTGAAACACTAATAAAAAGGTACATTTTTACGATATATCGATATGTATTGTGATATTATTTTGCTTTCTCCTGTTTCAGATGCCCCATGTTTGGATGCCTCTTCGGAGATGTATATCAGCAATTATATTGTGTTTTGATTTTTTGGAACGCTCTCCATACGAAGGAGACTACTAATTTTTTTTGAAAAATACGACACTTAATTTTCACCAAATATATCGCATGCAGAAAATAGAAAGTCGTTGATTGAATCTATTTAAAATAAGAGCATATGGTAATAGAATTAGAATAATAGCCACGTAGAGGATTGAATGGTTGTGTTTAATATAATCTAGTAAATATGGAGAAATCCAAGGTTTGAGTTTTGTATGACGTTCCCTATAAGAAATTGCGAGGACGTAATTTTATAAGGGGAGAGTCTGTAATAAGCCTGCTTTCTGCGCTAATTAATATAAAATTGTTTGAATTCGATATTTGGTAATTATTATTTTTGGAAGTGAATATTTATTTAATTGGAAGCTATTAATAAAGGATTTTTGTTTTAATAAATTGAAATAAATCAATACATTCTTTTCAGGTAATATATTGGAACCAAATAAAATGTTTTAATTAATTATAAATGTTTTAAAATGTCAATAAATTTATTTTATGTTAATATAATAAAAAATTAAATAAAAATAAACAAATATTGAATTGGAAAAAAATTGTTTTGTTATGAAACGTATTGCGTAAAATGAAGTTCAAATCGATTTAAACTGGATCAAAATTATTTATAAATAAATAATTTTGCTTATTTAAATAAAATGAAAAAAGAAGAAGAAAACTTAGTTAGTTAAAATTATGGCCCAAAGTATACCTAAGCCCGTTTCCTTCTCTTACGGAAAGTTCCCTTGCTTCCCAACTAAGCCAAACTCAATCCTCGTTTATTTGATTTTTTCCTATAACCCTAATGGCAATAAGAAAACTACGAACGAAGTAAAAATTAGTATCCGCGCGATAAATCACGGCGGCTGGAGATGCTCGACAACGGTGGCTCTAAGGGGGACGCGAGGTGATCAACGGCGACATTCAACTACGACTCGTGTTGGAGTATGGCGATTCAACCTGGTACATGCGGTCAGGTCATGACGAAGGCAAAAGGCAATGCAATGAGAGACAACAACTTATGGTGGAGGTTTGTAGTTGGACATGTGGGGTTTTGGGTGAACGTCGATGTGAATTTCGTACAATAGGCAGTGGAGGTAGCATGATGTCAATAAGTGAAGACATCAACTTTGGATTGGGAGCGAACCTAAAAGCATATACTTGGTTGCTGTGATAAGGAGGTGCGTAGCTTTGGAGCTGTTGCCTATGGTTATTAATAGCGATGGCTGAATTGGAAGCATTGAGGGTTCTCGATTCGAATTCGGTGAGTAAATTTTACTCACAACTATATCTATATTTATACCTTATTGTGTGTTTATATATATATATATATCGATTATAGGGTGAATTGTATGATCGTTGTGTTTGTTTGGTATATTGAATTGGGAATTGGATGATATTGATAATTGATGGGTTATTATGGTTGGACGTGACAATTTGCAAACAGAACTCTTTTCATTTGCGAACCGAACAAAATATATATTTGTCCGTCAATATGTGTATTTTATAGATGACCAGAGTTTAATGGAAGTCAACTCGGGTCACACAATAAATTTATAATGTTGATTGGTTGATGAATATTTTTGAAGTTATTTTATTCCATAATTTATATATTTTGATATTGATTTATTTTCTTTTTTTAACGATGTTTTGAAAAGTTTAGAATAATTTATTTAAGTACTTTGAATATTTATTAAAAGTATTTTCTAAAATAATTTACTGAATTTTATTCAATTAGCTAAACTTTCATATACTTACAAATATAATTTGAATTATAAATATAAATATAATTTTTCTTTGGTTAAAAAATGTTTAAAAAAATCAATATTATAGTATATTATAAGTTTGGAATTGTTTCAAAACCCAAAATATAATATGTTGCTATTTTTAAAATATTTTGGAAGTAATAATATTATCTAAGTGATTTTTATTATAAAGGTTATTTAATTATTTTTGAAAGAGTTTTTAAACATTGGATAAACGTAGAATTCTTTTATGAGATAATTATATGATTTTGAGTTATATTCCATGTGTTAGTCCATGAGTTGATGGTTTTGATGACAACAACCTTAGAATAAGATTATAAAATATAAATACTAACATTATAGTTTAGATATATATGTATATGCAGGATTTAACCATGCAGGTACAAAGAATGAAGACTGTACAATATAGAGATTCAAGATATCAAGATTGAAGACTCATGAGTATCAAGATAATCAAGAGTTCAAGATTTCAAGATAAGTATTGAGTCTAGAATTATGTTAAAACTTCACAATAGCACTGAAATCTTCACTCCAATTTTCTTTTGGGATGGAACCCATTTCTACATTTTTATGGCTTACAAACCCACGACAAGTAGCTTACAAACCTACGACAAGTGGCTTACAAACCCACGAACATCCTAGTTTTGTACAAGTTCTCGAGTCCTGACATGATGAGATATTTTGCAGGAAGAAGCTTGCAAAACTACTTCAGAATGATTTTCAAAACTGCTTTTCAAAATGTTTTAGCCTTAAAAATTATCTTTTCAAATGATTTTCAAAAAGATGTTTTATCCTTAAAATATTCTTTGTTTTTGTTTTTAAATAAACTCTTGTTTTAAACTTCAATTGTTTTTAAACTATCTTTTAATTATAATATATTTATACTTAGATTTAAATATAAAATTATAGTAAAATTTTATATATATTATTCTCTATATTGATCTATGTATTTTATCTATAGTCAAGTATATTTATAAAGTTTAAAATAGTTTTAATATAAAATAAAGGTTATTTTCAAAGAAAAACAAAACATCAAAATTTCCTTTAGGATGTCGACATGCCCTAGTACCCCATGTCGACATAGTGTCAGTTAGATTCAAAAATTTGAATTTCAAAAGAAGTGTCTATTCGCCATAACCTTTCACGAATGGACATGATTGTTGTTCTTCTATAAATAGGGGTTAGTTTCAGCGAATTTGATATCAGATTTTCTGGGTTTTCACTCCTCTTCTTCTTCCATGTTTTCTTATTCAAAATCCTATCATTACTCTGCCGAAATCAACATTGAATCTAACTAGATTATCTCTGATTTGATTCTCTATCACTATCTCAACAAGATCTAAGTGATATTCAGAGTTATAGGCTTCTTTGTAATCTATCTAGTGAGAAAAGGTGTGATTGTAGCCTTGGAAATCAATCAAGCGAGAAAAGGTGTTATTGTAGCATTGGAAAATAATTGGGTGAACTTGTCGCCCGTAAATCAAGTATCTCTACCCAAAGGATTGTGATTCTGGAGGGTGTACCTCGTAGCCTTGAAACCGAGGGTTGTAATTGTTGAATTGCTTTTGAAAGGAAATCTGTACTTAGTTGTGCGGGACTGGATGTATACTTAGTTGTGCGGGACTGGATGTAGGGTAACCCCGAACCAGTATAAAATCCGGTGTGTTCTTTCCTTTACTGCATGTACTTTATTTCTGCATCTGTGTTTGTTTCTGTGATTATATCTATGTCTGAATATTGCATACATTTGTGTTCAAATTAACATAAACTCAAAAAGATTTAGTAATTTCTTAAAAACACTATTCACCCCCCCTCTAGTGTTATTCCTAGCCTTAAGATCCATATTCCGCATTCCTCGCATTTGGTATTAGAGCCAGGTTTTTAAAAGTTTCATAATCTGAATTTTGAAAAGTTTTCAAAATGGCTACCAACACTGGTACTGTTATTAACACTAGTATCCCTGTCACTAGTTCATTTGTAGAAGGTCAGTCTACTGCCAGACCACCACTTTTTAATGGCAATAACTATGCATATAGGGCATGTAGGATGAAAATATATTTACAATCTGTAGGATTAGAAACTTGGAATATCACACAAACTGAATATTCTGAACCCACAACTAATTTTGCACAGTGGACCACTGAGCAAAAGACTGTTGCACAAAATAATTCTAAAGCAATGAATATTCTGTTTTGTTCACTTGATAGGAATGAATTTAATAGAGTGTCAGTTTGTAAGTTTGCATATGAAATCTGGAAAACTCTACAAGTTACTCATGAAGGAACAAGCAAAGTTAAACAGACCAAAATTTCCATGCTCATAAATCAGTTTCAGTTATTTAAAATGAATACTAATGAGTCTATTTCAGATATGTATAGTCGATTTCAAGATATTGTGCATTCTTTAACATCCTTGGGAAAGGAATTTTCGGAAGAAGATCAAGTCAGAAATTTTTTAAATTCTCTCACTCCAGAATGGGATCAAAAGACACTTGCAATTGAAGAGGCAAATGACATCAGTACCTTAAAGATATAAGAATTGATTGGAAATCTAATGTCGTTTGAAGTTCAAATGATCGGGAGAAGAGAAAACAAAGCATCTGAAAAGAAATCAATGGCATTCAATGCATTAACCGACGGATCAGACTCAAACAGTGATAATGATGAAAATATAGCATTTATGACCAGGAATTTTCGGAAATTCCTGAAATACAGAAAGATGAATAATCTCAAGAGAAACAACTATAAGAATTCTGGAAATCAGAATGTAGTGCCAAACAATGTCAAATGTTTCAACTGTGATGAACCAGGCCATATCAAAAGAGACTGTCCGTATCCAGAAAGGCAGAATCCTCCTATAAACAATGATTCAGTAAAGAAATGGAAGCGTGCATTTACTGCTACTCTAGATGACTCAGACTCGTCCTCAAGCGATGATGATCAGAATACAGATAACTAAAATTTTTGTTTCACGGCAGTTCACGACTTCAACAAATTCAAGGAAACGGACTTAGAAAAAGGTACATATTTACAATACAATTGATTGAAATTGCATGCTTAGAATTAGATGATTGATTGTTTGATTGATTGATTTTGAATTGGTGTGTTGATTGAATTTTAAATTTATTTTTTATTATTTTTTTATTATTTTTTATTATTTTTAATATAATAATATTTTCTGGAATATACTATAAGAATACTCCAGATATATATATATATATACACACATATATAGACATTAAAATAATAAGTATATATATATTAGAATACTTAAGAAAAATAAAGCATAGAAATTCATAGGCATATGTCGACATGGTCCCTACCCTGATGTCGACATAGGTACCAGAATTTGAAATTCAAAATTAGAATTCAAATGGTTGAATTTCCCTCCATCTTTTCACTTCATTCAATACTCTGAAAAGGCATCTTTTGACCAGAGAACATGTCTTTCAAAAATCTATTTATTCACTGTCTTTTATCACAACTTTTCACTTTCATTTTCAAATTCAAACTCGCGAGTTCCTTCTAGTGTTGTTAGTGATAGAGATCCCATTTTCACTAGCGAGTTTTGGAGAAGCTTACAGGAGGCGCTAGGGACGCAACTTAGGTTGAGTACGGCCTATCACCCCCAGACAGATGGTTAAGCGGAGAGGGTAAATAGGGTGCTTGAGGATTTGCTGCGGATGTGCATTTTGGAATTTGGAGGAACTTGGGAGGAGCATCTTTTGTTGGTTGAGTTTGCATACAATAATAGTTATCAAACAAGTATAGGAATGGCACCATTTGAGGCTTTATATGGGAGACCTTGCAAGTCCCCATCCTGTTGGGTAGAGTCTACGGAGAAGTTATTACTTGGACCCTATATGGTTAGGGAGACCTCTGAGAGGGTGGATTTAATTCGATGAAGGATGAAGACGGCTCAAGACAGACAAAATTCGTATGCGGATAGGCGGAGGAGGGACTTAGAGTTTGAGGTTGGAGACTTAGTTTTTATCAAATTATCACCGCTTAGGAAGGTGGTAAGATTCGGATCAAATGGAAAGTTAGCCCCTAGATTTGTTGGACCATTTCCTATCACAGAGAGAGTTAGGAAGATGGCTTACCAAGTGAAGCTACCAGATAGGCTCGTAGGAGTGCACGACGTTTTCCATGTTTCGCACTTGCGAAAGTGCTTACATGACTCAGCGGAGGTTGTAGATCCTAGTCAGTTAGAGGAGGTGGAGGTAGAAAGGGAAGCTTCTATTCGGCGTATCCCCACGAAGATTGTTGGAAGGGATATCAAGCGACTAAGGAATAAGGAGGTTCCACTAGTAAAGGTGCAATGGGGAGATGATGTTGCAGACGCCACTTGGGAAGTAGAAGAGAAGATTCGTACTTCCTATCCTCATCTTTTTTATGGTAAGTTTTAGAATTCCTTTTTCCATCTTTATATTTGAATAGGTTCTTTCCTTTATTATCCTTTGGGAGGGTAGAACTTAGGATTTAACCTATGGATGGTAGCATTTGATGTAAACATGTTAATAGAACATGTTATGAATGATGTATGATAGTAGTTGCAAGTGTTTGCTAGTGGATGCTATGGACGTATATAGGTACACTATACACTATTATTCCTTAGGGATCAGCCTAACTAGGACACTAGAGCATATGCATATGGATGTGTGTGCATTTTTATTTTATTTCCATGATTTCTATAAATGGATGATTATCACATAATTGTTGCATTTGGATGATGTTTGTAGCACGCATATAGAACTATCAGTTATCATTAGGAAATTTTTGCATTCATTTGGATACATGGCACGAACATGATTGCATAAAAAGGAGGTAAACTGAATCAGTGGACTGCATAATCTTTTGCATTAGTTAGGGACATTTACACTACACTAACTGCATAAGTATCATAAAATGCATTAGAAAACTTAAGGACCATGGATGAATGGTTGATGATTGAGTAGTTGGTTGTAGAATTGGATGGAAATATTTAGTACATTCTTCTATCCTTAGAGATTTCGGGGACGAAATCCCTTAAGGAGGGGAGAATGTAACAACCCGAAATTTAACCCGTAATAATTAATTTATTAATTAATAAAATAATAAAATAACTTTGTGAAATTATCAGAATTAAGCCATGGAAGTTGCACCATTGTGTCCATGATAATTTTCTATTCAATTTCCATATATAGAACGTAAAAAATCGAGCTAATATGACCAAGTTACAAAAAAAACAAAATAAGCAGAAATATAACGAAAAATATATATATATATGGTCAGGTCAATCGGCCGGTCGACCTGGGCAAGGGGGCGGTCGACCGCCCGGTCGACCCACCTTGTATTTCTGTAGGCGAACGAATTAGAGGCCACCAAACACGTCATTTTCATCCTTTAGTTTAATCCGGTCCCTCTGTTTCTGCATCCGATGGCTCCTATTCAGCCTACGACGTGGTTGCATCCTATTCAATCTCCAAATCCAAAGGTCCGAAATCCACTTCTACACATATAAATAGAACCCTAGACCTAACACGTTTTCTCATTCTAGGTTTTCTCCAATTGGGTTCACCTTTCTAGAAAGGACCCTAAACGGAATAAATTTTTCACAGGAGAAAATCGTTATAAATTAAATTATTTTACAACTCCAAGTGGATCCGGGAAGACCAAAGGAAAAGCTTAGGACCGGAGGTGAGTGATTGTAATTTTTAAGATTTCTTTAAGTAATTTAAAATAATATGGTTTCCAATAGTTGTAGTTTTACTATGATTTTTGAAATAGCCTTTTAGTAATTATTTACAGTTTTTAATTATTTTCCGTCTATTTCCTTTCAACTATTCCTTTCAGTAATTTTAGTATTATTTCAGTTAATTGCATTTTATTACTATTAAACATAGTTTTTTATTAATTTACAGTCTATTTACAGTATTTAAGTTTATTTACTGTTATTTCTTTCTTATTTACATCTTTTCGACGTTTTGGATTTTATGCAAGCATCTATTCTCTTCATTCCCCTTTTCTACACATATGGATTAGAATAAATTGAACGCGAATTTGGATTTTATAAGTAAGAATATTGAATGAAGAAAATAAGATGTAAATTATAAAGACTATAATAAATAATGGAATTGGACTAAAATTACACCTAATCATAATTAGAATTGGACTAATTAAAGATAATTGGCATAGTTATAACTTAGAATTATAACTAAATGAAGTAAAAGATGGAAGAAGATTATTTTCACACTTAGACCCCGGGTTAAGTAATAAGCATGATTATAACGTAGGTTATAATAAGAAAAAGAACATAATGGAGCTTATTTTAAGGCTTGGGATAAATTAATAAGCGTAGAAAGTAAAAATGATAATAAAGGCTTATTTAAATAATTTATCTAAGTTAATAAGCAAAAATGAAAGCCGGACCTGTACCAAATAGCATTCCCTAGGGCACGCTTATGCTAAGAATGGTAATAATTGGTCTAATAGAAGTCCAAATCACGGGGATTTGGATAAGGGGCGCAACTAGATATTGTTTGGATAAAAGGCCAATACCAATTGCATTTTCTCTATTTTTCTATGGACACATGGTGATCTCGCATTAGCCTAAAGTGAGATGAGGGGCACGCTATGCTGAACGTTGAAGGTAATAAGAAGACCCAATAGGTGGAGCAAAAGGTAGCATGGGCATGGTAGTAGTTACGCGTGCGACTTCCATTTGGGTGCTCAATAATAGCTATGAGTTCCAAGCGCTTAGTATGGTGTCTTAGTAGCCACCATTGCCTTCTGTGTAGGGAGCTATATATGTCGTCTAGATCTACAGTAGTTGCTCTGTGTATCTTCCGTAGATACGACTGGCTCCTATGTAGGGAGTTATATAGCGGCTGGTCCATAGTAAGGTCTATGGAGTAGTAGGCCGATCAAAAAGGGTAGAATTAGGGTCACATCTTAATTATTGGATTAGGAATTCAGCCTAATTAAATCAGAACAAGTGCAAGAAATCAAAGTTAACCTATCTTGAGCAATATTTAATCGTATTTATTTCCAGTTTATCTCTTTCCTATTTCCTTTGTTATCCTTATTTATGCTAGAACTGTTGTAGAGTCTATTACTTTTATCTTGCGTAAAGACCCTAGTAATTTCTATCATTCACCAGACTTTTAGTCTGACCCACTCCTCTATTTCCCCCTTTTTTCCCCTATAGGCAATCAAGGGAGAAGCTAGTAGATCGCTGTAGCTTGGAGTTCTTCTTGGAGGAGATTTATTCTATGTACTTCTTTTATTTTCAGCTTTTGTTCTTGTATGCACTGGTTTATTTATGAGGGATATTACGTACTCTAATTTTGAGACTATGAATTTTTATTTCATAAGACACGATGGGTTTTGAATGTTGTATTTGGCATTTGACTTATTTATGAATTAATTCTGAAGCTTTGTTTTAATTAAATACTTATTTAGTTTCCGTTGTTTTTACCTATTTCTGTCTTGTGAATCTTAGTCTCTGTTAGTTTCAATTATACCTACAACGCACCACGCCTTTTAATGTGTCCTTTTGGGTATATTATGGGGTGTAGGGTGTCTTAGATGATTCACCCATTCGATATGACCTTTTTTTCTACTGGTTTGATATATGTGGGTAATGATATTTTTATATTGGATTTATGGTACTTTATATATAACATATTTAGGATTATTGGAGATAACATTATTATTATATTTACTTATACCCAGTATATTTAGGTTCTATATGTTTATTAACCTTGTATTTAGATATAGTCTGACCCGTTTATTATTTATATAATACTCAGGTCGGTCCGAGACATTTCAAGTATAGTGACTATGAGACCAGCTTGTATTTTCTGGATATAGAGGAGACTAGATAGTCTATATTATGGATTATCATTTTGTACCGTATAGTCTCTTGTGTATATATCATTGTAACGTGTATTTGGCACATTTGTATATTGTATATCATATATCATCATTGTGATTGACTCTGTGATCTCTGATGGTACTGTATATTGTGTATTGTTCTATCTTGGGGGCACATGTGTTTATTAAACTGTGCCGATACTGAGTACGTTTTTTGGTGAGTTATATCTGATGTTTTAATACGTACCAGTGTTAGCCTAAGGTAATATTCATGTGTGAACCCCAAAATCGCCTCATTCTATGTATTACTCAATAGTATTACTTGTAATACTCTTGGGCAGTATAGGTACTGAGGTGTAGGTGGTTACACCATTAGACTTAACAAGTTTGATTTCCTTATTGCAGAGTTACTTTGTATCATGCTCAAGAGTAAAAGTGGATGCATGGTTATAAGTGACTCCCTCTCTACCTCTACCTCCTCTAATTGACTCGGCTGGACTACGGTAGTTGAATCATGCAAACAATTTTGCAAGTGTGACACATGGAAAACATCATGTACTCCTGCCTACTTCCCAGGAAGCTCTACTCTACATGCCAACTTTCCTATCCTCTCTGTAATAGGAAAAGGTCCTATGAACCTTGGTGCTAGCTTCCTCGAACTATCAAACCTCGTGACGTGCTTAAGTAGTGAGACTTTCACAAACTCCATGTCATCCAATGCGAACTCTAACTCCATACATATCCTGTCAGCATAAGATTTCTACCTATCTTGTGTGGTTTTCATTTTTTTATCGATAAAGTCTGCTTTCTCCAATGTCTCCCTTGCCATATCCAACCCAAGAGTAATACTATCTGTATTTTCCGACCAATAGGATGATGATCTACCGGGTCTACCATATAACGCCTCAAATGGTACCATCCTGATGCTCGCTTGGCAGCTGTTATTATAGATCAACTCCACCAATGGAAAATAATCCTCCCAAGAGCCTCCAAAATCTAAGATACAGATCCGAAGGAAGTCCTCTAAAACCTTATTCACTCTCTCAATCTGTCTGTCCATCTGCAGATGATAAGCAGTACTCAAGCTCAACTCGGTGTCCAACGCCTCCTATAGACTCCTTTAAAACTCGCTGGTGAAAAGAGGATCTCGGTTGCTAACTATGCCAGTAGGAACTCTATGTAACCTAACGACCTCCCTCACATATAGAGTCACCAAAGATGTTGTTGTCCTCGTACTCCTAACCATTTTAGCATTTAGTCAGCCGATCGACTATGACCTAAGTACTCTCATTCCCTCCCCTACTCCTCGGTAAACCATCGACGAAATCCATAGATATACTCCCCTACTTCCACTGAGGAATATCCAACAGGTTTATCAAACCTCCCGGCTTCTTTTTCTCTACCTTTACCCTCTGATATGTCATACATTGAACTAAGTACTCCACTACATGCTTCTTCATACCCGACCAATAAAAGACTCTCTTCATATCCTGGTACATTTTGTCTCCACCAGGATGAATGGTCATCCTTGAATGATGAGACTCAGCTAACACTAGATCAATCAACTTTATAATAAGAGGAAAACATAGCCTGTCATCTCTCTGTGACCATCCCGTCGAGTCAATGGCATAATGCCTCAAATACTCGACCGCTCTCCTCTATCATGCTTCCTAAAAATATCTACTTGCTCCTTATTTTGCTTCTGACGGGATCCAATACATTCCATATGTGTAGGCTGCACATCCAAGGCTGCTAACAATCCTGAGGTAATATCTGATAATGTTTGGAAATCAAATGTAGAAATGAACTACAAATGCCTCCACTACAAGAACAAAGGACTCAATACTTCATGTTGTTTACTAAAGGCATCGGCCATTACAGTTCCCTTGCTTGGAATATATGAGATATTGAAATTGTATGATGCCAAGAACTTCATCCATCCATGCTGCCTTAAATTCAAGTCCTTCTATAAGAATAAATATTTAGAGACTTGTGATACATATATAGCTCAAACCGCTCTCCTAAAAGATAATACCTTCATGACTTGAGCACAAAGACAAGGGTTGCTAAGTCAAGATCATGGGTAGGGTAGTTTCTCTCGTAGACCTTCAACTGTTGACTAGCATAGCTCATCACACTTCCTTCTTGCATCAAGACCGCACCCAACCCTATACCACATGCATCGGTTTATACTGCGAACGTATTCATACCATCAGGCAATACCAAAATAGATGCACTAGTCAACGCCTCCTTTATCTTGATAAAAGCATTCTCACACTTCGCATCCCACAAGAAAACTAGATTCTTCTTGGTGAGTCAAAGGGGCGGAGATCTTTGTGAAGTCCTTAATGAACTTCCAATAGTAGCCCACCAAACCAAGAAAACTCCCCACTTCCATGGCATTCTTTGGCACATGCCAATCCTAAACTGCTGCAACTTTACTGGGATCATCCGCCAGCCCACTTTTTGAGAAAATGTGTCCCAAAAAGCGTATCTTCTCTTGCCAAAATGGCACTTCGAAAAACTTCGCCTTTAACTTATGCTCATAAAGGGTATTGAGCGCTTCTTTTAAATGCAAGGCATGCTCCTCCTTGTTCTTCCAATAGACTAAAATATCATCCATAAATACCACGATAAACTTGTTAAGCAACCCTCTAAAAACTCGGCTCATCAGAACAACAAAGTTGGCGGGTGCATTTGTCTAGCCGAAGGGCATGACTAACCACTCATAAAGTCCATCGGGTGTATGAAAGGCGGTTTTCTAGATACTACCTTCAGCTACACGCAATTGATGAAATCCGATAGCCAAATCAAGCTATGAGAACACCTTCCCTCCAAACAACTGATCAAAGAGTTCATCTATAAGGGGCATTGGATATCGATTCTTCTTTGTCAGTTTATTTAGCTTCCAATAGTCAACGCAAACTCTTAGAGAACCATCTGCCTTAGTGGCAAAGACAACTGGTACTCCCCACTCTGAAATGCTCCTCCTAATGAATCCTTTCTCCAATAGCTCTTACTTGCTTGTTCAACTCGCGTCTCTCCTTAGTGGCCATATGCCTTAAGGTTAAGGCAGCAGGTCTGGCATTCTCTACAAGGTAAATTTGAAACTCGATATCTCTCGAGGGTGGGAGACCAGTAACCTCGAAAAAGACATCTGGGTAATCTCTAACTATAGGCATTGATCTGGCTCGTCATGTGATAGGTCTAAAGAATATAAGTAGCTCAACATAGCTGATCCTCGGGGATCACAGTAAACCTCCAAGCTACTCCACTACATGTACTCAACCTAACAACTTTCATATCACAATCCAGTACAGGTTCACACACCATCATCCAATCCATTCCCAATATTAACCCAAACCCAGAAAATCCTAAGACAAAAGCATCGCAATCGAACTCGACCCCTAAAATAAATAATTTCAAACCCATACATATCATAGACAAATAGGTTGATCCTCCTACAGGGTTTGACACAACTACAGGGTTCGTAACTATACTAGTATCAAGGTGTGACTCATCTCAAGTCAACTAGATATAAAAGAGAGTGAAGCCCCCATGTGAAATAATTTGTGAATGGATAAACCAGATAAAGTCAACACACCTTCAATCACAACCTTCTTCCCCTTACCCACAATTGGTGGCGTACTTGTGATAGTTACAACATCTAGAGCATATGCTGTAACTATTTAGGTAGAGATCTTTCGACGTACTGGACACTCTCGCTTCATATGCCCAAACTAATTGTAATTATAGCACTTGACCTTTGAACACTCTGATTTGCACTCCTTCACGAAATATCCTGTTTTTCCACACTTCCTACAATGCATATCTTGTTTTTTGATCTTTTCCTTGGGTCCAAATCCTCCCTTGCATTGATTCTGCTGCCGTGATTTTCCTCTAGTCTTCTTGGGTTCTTCCTCGCTTCCTCCTTGGCGACGGTATTCAATAAAGGCATCTCCACTAAACCCTCATATGTAGCACCCATGGGAATATGACTTAGAGCTAACCTTGTAGAGGCTGGTTCGGCTCTTTAGTAAATTTCAAAGCCTTTTATGTAGGGCATCGATCAATCCCATCTCAAATCTAGCCAGTTCATTGAATTGATTAACATACTCCTTTACTGACATGTCTCCTTGTTTGAAGTGAATAAACTTCTCTAACTGCACTCCTTCCTCTGCTCTAGAAAGAAACTTTATCTCAAAGCATCTCTAAAACTCTCCCCAAGTAATCTCTCTTCCCTCAGTCTCTGCCTCAACTACCTTCCACCAACTAAGAGCCTCGCCATGTAATTGCCAAGTAGCTAACTGTCTCCTCACCTTATCAACAAGATCCATCAACCCAAAGATCCTCTCATAAGAATGAATCCATTTCCTTTAATCTACATACGAGTTAGTCCCCACATACGGTTTCCTCCAAGGCTAGTGAAATCCTTAAATAACTTAGCAAAATCTACGGCAGGTAAGTGGGCAGGAACTGCACCTATCGCTCTCACTGTGGATCTTCTAGTGGGATTAAGCTCAGCTTTTCCCCTCACCTGAAGATACCGGTGGAACCAAATTGGAACATTCACGTCTGGAATATCAGCTACGTCACCTGAGCCTGAACCTACGATATCGTTCATCTTCTATATGTAATTTTTAAGAATTTTATTAGCAACTTTTCACAGATAGTATAGGCACGAATAAAAGATAGCATAAGCATAAATAAGAGAGAGATTATGATATATAAAATTTTTGGAAAATTTTTATCTATATATATGTATGTATACTATGTAAACCCATTTTGGAAACATATTGAAAAACCATTTTCTTTCAAAAACTTTTCCAAGTTCATTCCCTCAATATGCTTCTTATCCGTATGAACTTTGAGCCTATGCTTTGATAACAAATATGACAACCCTTAACCCTCGACACACCAATCCAAAGTATAGGATGACTTTCAAGCTCACGTCAATGCCAGGAAGTATGAGCGATTGGGTTTTTATAACATAATAAAGACTAAAATAAAATATGATCAAAGATATACTACACTATCAGAACTCATAGCAGAATGGAGCAATATATACATATAGAAAATATCCATCTTAGAAAATATCTCAAAACAAAGTCATATAAAATAGTACGTAGTCAAATATAGAGTATATAAAAATACTACTCATAATTTGATAAAAGAAATACTAAGTACTTATAAGATAGACAGATACATGGAGAGTAAATAAAGGATAAGCAACTCCTGCGATGAGCTCGCCTCTCCATGTACTAAAACCAGGCCAAATCGCCTACTGCCCTGTCCTCCTATAGTGGGGAAAAGAAAGAAAAAAGTGTGGGCCAGACAAAAGTCTAGTGAATGAGTACAGGTTTAATATATGATCATATGCAGTTGACTTTAATAGAAAAACGTGTGGGTCATACAAAAGTCTAGTGAATGAGTACAAGTTTAATATATGATCATATGCAGTTGACTTTAATTTTACTCGAAGTGTCCTAAGTGTCCAACAAGTGTCCGTGTATTCCTATGGTCCATTATTTAAGGGTTTTTATCCAATACACACCTACATTACAACATGTGTAGGCTATTACAAGGATCGAACTATGGATCGAACCTCAATAACTAACGATCGACCACCGCTCCTAGAGCTACTCAATATGGAAACACCACTATGAGAGCTACTCGATATGGAAACGCCACTACTAGAGCTACTCCATATGGAAATACCACTACTATAGCCACTTGATATGGAAACTGTAACATCCCCTACTTGGACGCCCAAAACTAGTGGCTATGGATGCTGCAGTCATCCATAGTTATTAATCCTCGACGACCAAATACGGTAATGTTAGATACATTGATACACATAAAGACATGAATATGCAAAAAAAATTAAAACATCAATCAAGTTCCAGATTCCATTTTAAAATATTTCAAATTCATTACATAATCCCAATACGAGAACCATGTTCAAAGAAAATATATTTATTACAACATACGCCAAGAGGGACATATGAAGATGCTACTTGGATGATCAGAGTATATATAGGCAATTTAACAACTCTGCCTTTACAATAGCAACACAACGGAATCAAAATAAAAGAGAACTCTAAGTAGCTATCATGCCTTATGCACGTCTCCGGAAGCTTATTCGTCAAAAGAGGTACCTGAAAACCTCAACTCTCAGACTATGCAAAATCAATTGAGCGCCCGAGACTTTAAGGGGAAAACATAAACTTTGAATCAGACATAAAGCCTGGTATGAATAATAATCTACCATCTCAAACCATTTAGATATCTAGTGAGACCACACCGCTTAGCGGAATGGGTTTTCCCCTCACTAGTATCCTAAAACCTTTACAAAACCATATACTATACTCCTGCATCCACAATGGTTAAAACATCTCAAAATAATACGATGATATGCAACAAGTAAATCAGTTCGGGATTTCCCATCTCCATTCATTCTGACTAACTGTCTCATTTATAGTTTCTAGGGTCATTATTAACCTATTGGTTTTCATGGACTGACTAATAACATGTTTAATGTTTAAGGACACCCTGTCCAGTTTCATAGTTTTCATGGGATCACTAAGAACCTATTAGCCCCTGCCAATATCTTTACTGTTTCATGGGTTCTCCCTGAACCTATAGGTAACTCCAATATCTTTCCTCTTATCCTAGTTCTCATGGGTTGACTAGGAACCTATTGACTTCTATCAATATCTTAATCCAGATATAGTTCTTATGGGTTTACTACAAACCTATTGGCCCCTGCCAATATCAAATCATAGTTTTCATAGGCTAACTATGAACCTGTCTTCCTGACATCTTTGTTTATACATAGTTTTCATGGGCAAACTATGAAGTTATTGGCCCCTGCTAATATCTTCCTTTAATATTTTAGCATCCTATACTCTAGTCTTCCTGACCTCCTGGATGTAATTCTACTCATTCAGGAGTTAATTTAACTTATATTCACTACTGGGTCAACCTAACTGGTTATTCTGCCCTTCCCAAATTACAGTTATGGGTCCGTTACAATATGAATATATTCAAATACACATATGAAGAAGCAAACATAATAATACCAACTCCTGTGGTTTAATGTCCTTGAAATCATTTTATATAAGACTTGGTTAATCCATTTAACCCATTAATCAAGGAAAACTTCTTCAAAACTCCATTTCAAAACACTTTATTTATGCCATGTTTTTTTTAAAATGAGATTGAGTTTTTTTTTGAAAACTAAGGCTTTCGAAACCTTAAAACATTACTTTCGAAACTCTTGGATAACCTCCTTCGAAAGTATAGAAAACTTCTTTTCAAAACATTGCATATAAACCTTTCGAAGCTCTTTTCATCATCTCTTTCGAAACCAAAATATACCTTTCGAAAGTATCAAAAAATTACTTTAGAACATAGCTTCGAAACCAAAGAAAGTACCCCTTTTGAAACCATTGAGTTTTTCTTTAAAAACATCTTTTGGGTCAAAGTGAATATATACGAAAGTATCTCTTTCGAAACCTTTAATCGTCATATAAAATTGTTTGAGGAAAGTTTCATGACGTCGGCGCCATCCTTTCGAAAGCTTCAAATCATTTAAGAAATTTTTTTGAAGGATAGCATCGAAACCCTCTTTTGAAGACATTGCCTTCAAAACCCTTTCGAAAGCATTTAGAAAGTGGCTTAGTATAAGTTTAAAACAAAGGCTATCTTTCGAAAGCATTGATGACTTCAATACATTCAAAAGGCAAAAGAACAGCAGCTGGGTTTCGACTAGGTTGGAACCAACATTTTCGAAAGCATTGTTATATAAACAAGGGACTCATTCGAAAGCTTATACTTAAAAATGAAAGATGACAACCTTCTTCGAAAGATATTTAGAAAACCCCTTTCGACAGCATATGTTTCCACTCCTTCAAAAGCTTTAGTAAAACAAAGGCAAGCGCTTAACATTTTAAAACAAACAAAGGTGTGGACCCCAACGAAAGCAATGCTTTCGACACCATGCCTTCTTCCTTCCTCCAATCCACTACATACCCATGTTGATACCTTGTGTATTGGTTTTGGGTTTTTAGGGTTTCGACTTGATTGAGGGAGGAAGCTATGAGTCGAAAGGTACTTCTAATAGAGACGAAATCCGCTTTTCTGGGTAAAAGCTGATTAATGCCAATTAAAGCAAATACTTTCTAACTAACCTGCTCATGTGTAAACGTGTGATTGGTTGCCTCAACTTTTCAAATTCTTTACCAAAATAACTACCGCATAATTTTAGATCTAAACCAAGAATAATTTAACAAATAAGCCCTTCCATTAAGCAAAACTAATAATGCAAATAAGTCCTTCTAAGATAATTTAATTTCCATAGTAAATTACTTAGGAAAAATCCCCAAAAATCACAAAAAATCATTTTTAACATGTTATCTAACATATCTAAATTTCAGACCTAAATTCTCAATATAATTTCTTAAATAAATTCTAAACCTAATTAACCTTATTCCCCTTTACTTTAATTCCTTTGCTTTAGATTTGATTTTCTCCTCTTTACTTTCTAGCAATGGCCGGCTCCTCTTTGATTTACATTTGTATTTTGTTTGTGCAAAGTGACGTGTATGGAAATGAAACGTGAATGGTGTAAGGAACGAGAATATATATAAGGGTAATGGGTTAAGTGCAGCTATTTCCCAATATACCCTTGTGTAAATTAACTTGCTTATAAACCATTCTTGAGCCCATTTACTTAAGTAAGCTCGGCACTTAGTTTTATTTTCAAATCTCAATCCCCTTATCACTAAATATAAATATTATTCTATTTAATTTATCTAATTAAATCTCCTGAATAATGTTATTAAAAATTAGGGGTGTTATAGGCTCCCCTCCTTAAAGAATTTCGTCCTCAAAATTCAGTAAGGACTAAATATTAAACATAGCAATCATATGTAACGACTCCTAACAACCTTACTAGTCTACCTGACTAGAAACTATCTATATAAATCTAATATAGACATACCCTCAAAGTAGATCAGGATAAGTATCTCTAATCCTGTCTTCTGTCTCCCAAGTACAGCCCTTCTCGTTGTCGCTCCACTGAACTTTCACCAACTTGACTGTCTTGTTTCTCAATCTTTTTTCATCTCTTGCTACAACCCGAACTGGTTGTCTAACAAAAGTCAAATTAGGCTCTACTACCAAATCTTCCAACCCTGTCGGAGGAATAGTAGTCTTTGGATCATGCACATACTTATGAAAATGAGACACATGAAATACATTATGGACACCTACCATACTGCTCGGCAACTCTACTCCGTATGCGAGCTTTCCAATACTCTCTATAATCTGGAATGGACCAACATATCTCGATGCCAGTTTCCCTGACTTTCCAAACTGTATCACAGCCTTCATCGGTGGCACTTTAATGAAAACCTTATCTCCAACTGAGAATTCTAAGTCATTACGCCTCTTATCTGCGTAACTTTTCTATCTAGACTAAGCTTCCTTCATCCTTTCTCGGATCAACTCAATCTTTTTTGACGCCTCTCTAACCAAATCTGGACCTATGACCAATTTGTCTCCAATCTCCAACCAACATGCTAGTGATTTGCATGGCCTTCCATACAAATCTTCAAAAGGCGCCATTTCTATACTAGTTTGGTAACTATTATTATAGGAAAACTCAACCAAATGTAGGTGATCTTCCCAAGATCCACCAAAGTCCAATACACAAGCTCTTAGTAAATTCTCGAGTACCTTGTTGACTCTCTCTGTTTGCCTATCCATCTGAGCGTGATACGCAGTACTCATCTTAAGCTTAGTGCCTAACACATAGTAAACAAAGCATCACTGTCACTAATGATACTACTAGGAACTCCATGTAATCTAACTATGTTCTTCATGAACAACTTAGCTAAAACATGTGCCGTCCTGGTTGACTTAACTGGAATGAAATGGGCATCTTGGTCAACCTATCCATTATGACCCATATACTTTCATTTCCTCTATTCGACCTTGGCAACCCTTCTATGAAATCCATGGACATCTAATCCCATTTCCAAACTGGAATCTCTCAAGATTGAAGCAATCCACTTAGCTTCTGATGTTCGGCTTTCAGTTGTTGACAGTTTGCGCACTGCCTAATCCATAAGCCAACATCCCTCTTCATACCTTCCCAATAGAAGCTCCTCTTCATATCTTGATACATCTTAGGCCCTCCAAGATGAATCGTAAATTTGGATCGATGACATTCTCCAAGAACTTCTTTCCTCAAGTCCCTAACATTTGGAACACACAACCGTCCATTCAGTCCCAACCATCCTCTCTGGTCAAGACTAAAATCTTTTAGATCATCGATCTCGGTTCCAACCTCAAGTCTTCTAATCCTCTCGGCTAATACTAGATCCTCTATTTGCTTAGAAGCAATCCTCTCGATCAACACTGGACAAACTTCTAAACATGACAACATGGCAGTAGTCTGACTAGAACTAGTAGTCGATCTTAACTGCACACTACAAGTAGTCAAAGCTTCTAAATCCTTCCATTTTGCCAACATAGCTAACACCACATTCTGATGTCTTATGCTAAGAACATCCACTACCTTATTTCCTTTCTTAGGTGTATACTCTATACCAAAATCATAAGTAGCCAAAAACTCCAGCCACCCCTGCTGTCTCATATTCAACTCCTTCTGAGGGAATAAGTACCTTAAAGACTTATGATCTGTGTATAGCTCAAATCTCTCCCCTAAGAGATAATGCCTCCAAATCTTCAATGTGAAAATCACCGCAGCCAACTCTAAATCATGAGTAGGATATATTACTTCATACGGTCTAAGCTGTCGTGAAGCGTAGGCAATCACTTTATCATTATGCTTCTACATAGCTCCTAATCCAGTCCCACATGCATCAGTATACACCACCAACCCTTGGTTTCCGTCTGGAACTACTAACACTGATGCATTGGTCAACAAATGCTTTAACTTAAGGAATGCTTCCTCACATTTGTCGGACCAGACAAACTTCACCTCCTTCCTGGTTAGCTTAGTCAAAGGCGCCGCTATCCGCGAGAAATCTTTAATGAATCTCTGGTAATAGCCAACAAGTCTAAGAAAACTTTTAAACTCAGTCATAGTCTCTTGTCTCTTCCAATTGTTAACAGCTTCGATCTTATCTGGATCGACTGACAACCCTTTCTCTGAAACCACATAACAAGGAAACTTAACCTCTTTCTTCCAAAAATGACACTTGGAAAACTTCGCCTTCAGCTGATGCTGCCTCAACGTCTCAAGCACTACTCTAAGATGATCCTCATGCTCTCTCTCATCCTTAGAGTATACCAAAATATCATCTATAAACACCAGCACAAACCTATCCAAGTACTCTAGGAAAACTAGGTTCATCAAATCCACGAAGAAAGCAGGTGCATTTGTTAACCCAAATGACATTACTAACAACTCGTACAAACCATACCTAGTCTGAAATGCTATCAAAGGAATATTGTCCTCTACCATCCTTAACTGATGGAACCTTATCGCCAAATCCAACTGGGAAAATACTCTGACTCCACACAACTGATCAAATAGATCATCAATTCTCGGCAAAGGATACTTATTCTTAATCGTCCTCTCATTCAACTTACGATAGTGGATGCACATCCTCAACGACCCACCTGGCTTCTTCACAAACACCACGGCCGCTCCCCAAGGCGAACTGCTTAGTCTAACAAAATTCCTTCCTTCTAGATCCACAGCTGCACCTTCAATTCCTTCATTTTAGTTGGTGTCATCCTGCTAGGTGGTCTGCTAACAGGTTCAGCTCCTGGCACAAGATCTATCTGAAACTCAACAGCTCGTTTTGGTGGTAGTCCTGTGACTGGCTCAAAGACATCTGCAAAATCTCTTGCTACTCAAACCTAACTTAACTCTTCTCCCACTTCCATAGCACTTAACAAAGCACAACTACTCCAGTCAGAATTCTCCACTGAGAATATGATTCGGTTATGACCATCAGGGTGTCTTAGTGATATCTCCCCATCCTGGCAAAATATCCTAGCCTCATACTTACCCCACCCAATCCATACCCAAAATGGTTCCGAAATCTACGAAATTGAAAACATACAGACTGCATGCAAATTTATGACTTAACAAATTAAGTTCTAACTGGTCACATCTCATCCCAGTGTTGCATACCCTCCTATTGGATTCACAACCCTTAAGGAAGTAACAAGGTATGTGGGTTCTAAGCATAACCTATCAACTAACACTGGGATATAAATGAATGTGATGCACCGGTATTAAATAGTATCCTAACTGGTTTACTCTGAATCAAAAACGTATCTTCCATCACAGCCTTCCCTTTTTCAGCTGCAGTTGGCTTAGCTGATGATGGTCCAACAGCAAAAACCTTTCCCTTGTCCGCCTTAACTGGCTCTGGACGTTGGTTCTTATAATGCCCAACACAGTTAAAGCATTTCACATTCTTCTTATCTACAGCCTTCTTTCCCTTGCCTGACCGACACTCATTTGCATAATGGCCTTTCTTGTCACACTTAAAGCAAACTAAATCAACCTTTACCTTCTTGGCAATATTTCCCTTCTAGGCTCCCTTCTTCTTGAAGAACTTCCTCTTCTTTCCCTGAGAACCCTGGGTTTCAACTGGCTTCTCTCTAGCACAAACAACAGGTATCTCCTCATGGAAAATTACCATCTCCACCACTACATTACTAGGATCACGAAAATGTGGCAGAGTCACCCTAGTAATCTTGGGCCTCGGTCCCCTAATGAGCCTCTCATTTCTCCTAATGACGGTGTTTATAGTATTACATCCATAATGGGACAACTCATCAAACTTGGTGGCATACTCAACAACCGACATCTCTCCCTGCTTTAGATCCAAAAACTTCCTCAGCAGCGCTGATTTAGCAACCTCAGACATAAACCTCTTACAAATCTCCTTCGAAAATCAGCCCAAGTCAACTCTTCCTCTGGAACTCCGACAATAACACTATTCCACCAATGAAGTGCTGACCCTTGCAACTGCCTAAAGGCCAACCTTCTCTTCTGTTCATCATCTAAACCTAAATTAGCAAAGATACGCTCATAATGCAACAACCAATTCTCTACCTCTATAGCATTCTCCGTCCCCATAAATGGCTTCCTACCAAGACTGGTGTGATCTCTGCTCAACTTAGCATAATTGTTCCCAACTGGAGCCACGTAATTAGCTGCTCCAACATTACCAGCAACTCCAGCAGCAACTCCTGCTTGCATCATATTGACGAAGAACTGATACATCGCCCCCATATCCACTAGCGGATTTCTAGCACCCACATTGGCATCAGCATTTTGGTTAGCATTAGCATGTCGACCTTGGTTCCTTCTGGTATTAGGTCGAACATTTCCGTTGATTGTGGTGCTTTCTCCACCTAGATTTCCTCTTCCATTTCCTGCTTCCATATCTCCTTTCTCGTAAATTTGCATACGAGCCTTAGAAGAACGGTCTAAGAAAGAGGGGAATACATACTTATATATATATATATCAAATACAAGCACGTTGCTATAGCGTTATCTCAAACCCCAATCTTATTTTCTGATTTATTGGATTATGCTTGAAAATCTTTATGGTTTAAAATTCTTTTAAGTTTCATAAACCTATGCTCTGATACCAACTTGTAACATCCCCTACTTGGAGGCCTAAAACTAACGGTTACAGATGCTACAGTCATCCATAGTTATTAATCCTCGGCGACCAAATACGGTAAAATTAGATATATTGATACACAAAAACACATGAATATGGAAAAAATTAAAAAACATCAATCAAGTTCCACATTCCATTTTAAAATATTTCAAATTCATCACATAATCCCAATGCGAGAACCACATTCAGAGAAAATATATTTATTACAACATACACCAAGAGCGACATATGAAGATGACCCAGGATGATCAGAGTATATATAAGCAATTTAACAACTCTGCCTTTACAACAACAACACAGTGGAATCAAAATAAAAGAAAACTCTAAGTAGCTAGCATCCTTCTACACGTCTCCAAAATCTTATTCGTCCAAAGAGGTACCTAAAGACCTTAACTCTCAAACTACTCAAAATCAATTGAGTGCCCGAGAGTTTAAGGGGAAAACATAAACTTCGAGTCAGACATAAAGACTGATACGAATAATAATCTACCATCTCAAACCATTTAGATATCTAGTGAGACCACGCCGCTTAGCAGAACGGGTTTTCCCCTCACAAGTATCCTTAAACCTTTACAAAACCATATACTGTGCTCTTGCATCCACAATGGTTAAAACATCTCAAAATAATATGATGATATGGAACAATTAAGTCAATTCTGGATTTCTCATCCCCATTCATTCTGACTAATTGTCTCATTTATAGTTTCTAGGGTCACTATTAACCTACTAATTTTCATGGGCTGACTAATACCCTGTTTAATGTTTATGGACTCCCTGTCCAGTTTCATAATTTTTATAGGATCTCTGAGAACCTATTGGCCCCTGCCAATATCTTTACTGTTTCATGGGTTCTCCTTGAACCTATTGGTAACTCCAATATCTTTACTCTTATCCTAGCTTTCAGGGGTTGAATAGGAACCTATTGACTTATGTCAATATTTTAATCTGGATATAGTTTTCATGGGTTCACTACAAATCTATTGGCCCCTGCCAATATCAAATCATAGTTTTGATGGGCTAATTATGAACCTATCTTCCTGACATCTTTGTTTATACATAGTTTTCATAGGCTTACTATGAACCTATTGGCCCCTGCCGATATCTTCCTTTAATATTTTAGCATCCTATACTCCGGTCTTCCTAACCTCCTGGATGCAATTCTACTCATTCAGGAGTTAATTTAATTTATATTCACTACTGGATCAACCTAACTGGTTATTTTGCCCTTCCCCAAATTACAATTACGGGTTATTACAATGTGAATATATTCAAATACATATATGAAGAAGAAAACATAATAATACCAACCCCTGTGGTTTAATGTCCTTGAAATCATTTTATATAAGACTTGGTTAATCCCTTTAACCCATTAATCAAGGAAAACCTCTTCAAAACTCCATTTCAAAACACTTTAGTTATGCCATAGTTTTCTTTTAAAATGAGATTGGGTTATTTGTTTTGAAAACTAAGACTTTCAAAACCTCAAAACATTACTTTCGAAACCCCTGGATAACCTCCTTCGAAAGCATAGAAAACTTCTTATCAAAACATTGCATATAAACCTTTCGAAGCGCATTTCATCGTCTCTTTCGAAACCAAAATATACCTTTCGAGGAATCAAAACATTACTTTAGAACATAGCTCCGAAACCAAAGAAATTACCCCTTTTGAAACCATTGGGTTTAGCTTTAAAAACATCTTTTGGGTCAAAGTGAATATATACGAAAGCATCTCTTTCGAAACCTTTAATCTTCATATAAAATTGTTTGGGGAAAGTTTGATGGCATCGGCATGATCCTTTCGAAAGCTTCAAATCATTTATGAAAAACTTTGAAGGATAGCATCGAAACCCTCTTTGGAAGCCATTGCCTTCGAAACACTTGAACCCTTTCTAAAGCATTTCGGAAGTGGCTTAGTATAAGTTTAAAACATAGGCTACCCTTCGAAAGCATTGACGACTTCAATACACTCGAAAGGTAAAAGAACAACAGCTGGGTTTCGACTAGGTCGGAACCACCATTTTCGAAAGCATTGTGTTATGCACAAGGGACTCATTCGAAAGCTTATACTTAAAAATGAAAGATGGAAACCTTCTTCGAAAGCTATTTAGAAAACCCCTTTCGACAGCATATGTTTCAACTCCTTCGAAAGCTTTAGTAAAACAAAGGCAGGCGCTTGACATTTTAAAACAAACAAAGGTATCGACCCCATCAGAAGCAATGCTTTCGACACCATGCCTTCTGCCTTCCTCCAATCCACTTCGTACCCATGTTGATAGTGTATTGGTTTCGACTTTGTGGGGTTTTGACTTCATTGAAGGCGGAAGCTATGAGTTGAAAGGTACTTGTAATAGAGGCGGAACCCGCTTTTTTGGGTAAAAACTGATTAATGCCAATTAAAGAAAATACTTTCTAACTAACCTGCCCACGTGTAAACATGTGATTGGTTGCCTCAACTTTTCAAATTCTTTACCAAAATAACTGCTGCATAATTTCAGATCTAAACCAAGATTAATTTAACAAATACGCCCTTCCATTAAGCAAAACTAATAATGCAAATAAGTCCTTCTTATAAGATAATTTAATTTCCATGGCAAATTACATAGGAAAATTCCCCAAAAATCGTAGAAATTCATTTTTAACATGTTATCTAACATATCTAAATTTCGATCCCAAATTCTCAATATAATATCTGAAATAAATTTCTAAACCCAATTAACCATATTTTCCTTCGAAAATTCATAATAAGATTTCCATAGCTTGGAAAATTATCAAAATTAAAACCCAACTCCAAAATCATATTTTACATAACATAAAATTTTTCCATGGCATTCAAAAATCAATTTCAATCGGTTTTGCCCTAAAACCGCATAAATACCCATTTAAACAATTTTGTTTAAATCAAACAAATTATAATTCAAGCATATCATCATCCAAAACATCATAAAAATGAATTTAATCTTAAATCTAGAAACATATGATTATAAAACAAAATAGAGATGGTATAAATTATTATTCACCTTGAATATGAAAAGGAATTTAGATTAAGATTGAGATTTATTCCCCTTTGCTTTAATTCCTTTGCTTTAGATTTGATTTTCTCCTCTTTTCTTTCTAGCAATGGTCGGCTCCTCTTTGATTTACGTTTGTATTTTGTTTGTGCAAAATGACATGAATGGAAATGAAGCGTGAATGGTGTAAGGAACGAGAATATATATAAGGGTAAGGGGTTATGTGCGGTTATTTCCCAATATACCATTGTGTAAATTAATTTGCTTATAAACCATTCTTCTGCCCATTTATTTAATTAAGCTCGGCCCTTAATTTAATTTTCAAATCTCAATCCCCTTATCACTTAATATATACATTATTCTATTTAATTTATCTGATTAAATCTCCTGAATAATGTTATTAAAAATTAGGGGTGTTATAGAAACATTGCTAATAGAGCTACTCAATATCGGAACACCGCTGCTAGAGTTACGTGGGAATAAATTTCCTAAAACTACAACTACACTTACAAATCGGAGAGCCTGCAATGCCGACTCGCCGGTGTGTCTCATCATGTGCATCCGTTTCTACCTCTCGATAGTATTATATGCCATTTATTTAATGCACCGGGATCCATCAATAACACAGTATCATGCCACGCTAGAATAGTGAATACTAAGGAGTTCCATTGTGCCGAGCACATACACTTCATCAGGCATCAATCAATGCTGCGCGTCCACCATAAAACCTCCTATGAGTGCCATTTGCGATAGAATCACCACCAGTCAAATAATTGACCCACATTGGGTAAAGTACATTTACCCAGCCCCGCAACGTCCTAACATCATCTCATAGGGAACTAGCTTTCCTACTATCCCTAACATCCACATATGTTTATACAATATAATTATACATACAATTAATAGTTTATATTTTAACCTGGGCCTCAGGCCAAGATTCAGATTATGCATTTCAACCTTTAACCGGTCAACCACTACACCCTATCTGTCAACCCCACTCAAGGAGAACGATCAACCAATCATAGTGTAAATTTTAGTTTTTTTTATTTTAATGATTTGATTTTAAATATTTGTTAATTCTATCAATACAACTTACACAGTGAATCCTAGGCATCAATTTACACTAACCAGTCTTTGCAAATTTTATATTTTAATTCATAGATTTATGCCAAGTTAATTATACTTGTCTAATACAGGGTTAACCAATTTTAAATTTTCAATTCAATAACAAAAAGGGATTTAACTCAAGTAAAAATGATATTAACCAATTTCAATTTCTAATTCAAATTTTATATTTAAACAATTATAGTTTACAATATACAAATTAACTACTAACATCCTAGATCAGATAGAATAAGTTAAAATTAACTATAAATAATTCACTTATTAAACTCATTCCCACTTACCTCGGATCCAAGCTCTAACTTTAAACTCCGTCAGAGAATCGTCACCCATTAGCTTGCCCCCTCCTTGATCCGATTTACTAGTACTCTATTACTTTGTTTTTAAAAGAAATTTTATAAGTGAAGAGAAGAAATTTTTGCAAAGTTTCATTATGCGGTAAATTTTCTAATGAAATTATGGTTGGTTTAGGTGTTTATTTATAAGGGTTAGAGATCAATTTGAAGCGTTAGATTTACCCTAGGAAATCTTTAGTTTCATCCTGGATGCATATCAATTACTTGGCAACAAAGAAAAATACTTGGTTAAATTATCTCTGTCAAAATTCTTGCTCCAGATCCAAAATTTACATTTCAACTCTTTGTTGCTAGGGTAGACTAGTCAACCACTTCATGTCAACCGGCACACCTTGGGGTGTCGACCGGTAACCTAGTTTTATTAGGAATGTTTTAATTTCTATTTTATTCTGTTTTAAAATTTTCAAGCGTCCATAGCTTCTCAGTACTAACTCCGATTTCAAAGTGTTATATATGAAAATTATCCAAATAATCGATGCGAACACAATGGTGCATGTTTTGGTACGTACGTACGTACGTGTGTATATATATATATTGACATAAAGTTATAAAATTGCATTTATATAAATACACACACATACTCATAACATCCAAAAAATAATTTATAAAATTAAATTTCAAGTTTATCTCTTTGGTTAAGTAAACATCAAAATAACTCAATTTAAATTAAATTTGACTCGGTCAAATATTTTAAATTTAAATAATATATTACTATTTTAATTAATACGAAGATATTCATATAAATTCAAATTAAATATTTGAATATTAAATCAAATGATCATGGTACCAATAATTGATAATGGTATTTCAGAGAATTCACAAATATGGTTGTGTAACTCAGAAGTGTGAATTCAACCAGCGATTCACAATTGAAATATTAATTTTCACATGTCATATTGGCTAATGGTGTCATATTTTGGCTAAATTCATTGCTCATAGATCTTTTTAGTTAGAGAATTATATTTTGCATCACCTTAAGTAGTACCAATAGTGACAATAATTTACACAAATTTTCTTTGTCAACACTATATCACTTTAGGACATACGGAGTCTAGTATTAGTTAAAACTCTAATATTATCAAAATTTAACTTGACTAGTCCATAAAAAAGTCCTTGGTTCAATATAATATCTATTATAAATCACTCTATTCTAGCCAAAGATTTTGAATTTGAGTTGACTATAGTTGACCGTGATACTAACCTTATACAACCGAGGATACGAATTCTCAATTGAATATGCTTTGCTTCCAATGTTTCAACTCAGACCCAACTATATTCCCTCAATCGCTGTCATATCATAATATAACTATAATCAAAGTGGAGTATCCATAGTGAAGTTCTATAGTATTCTCAAGTTGGGAGAACTGTGTAACATTTTCATGTTAAGATTTTCTGCTTGACCTAGTTGTTATCAACCAACAAGAAACTCTTAATTAAGTCATTCTATAGTTAACCAATAACTATAACTATGTAACCCCTAGGTGCCCCTAACGGCCATGTGCAATACATTCCCTTACATATTAAAAACACTGCGTACTCTGGTCTCAACGAATGTAATATCCTTTCTCGAGACATCTTGACCATAAATATTTAAAACACAATGTTATTTTATATTATGATTAATTGCTCATGATTACAACTATTTGCAACTATAATCACATAAAATTTTGTTTTAAAATTTTCATATTAATATACTTTACATTAATTACTTTATTATTCATATCACAATATATACATTAAATGTTCACAATGTTTTTTATATCACATAACATCTAGTGCAGTTGCATGTGGTTTAGTGTAGTTGTGTGTGCATTTTACATGGGAAAATATCTAGCTCGTAATTGCTTTTTAGTGCAGTTGCATGTGGTTTTTGTTGATGGTTGTGAGTGTTTCTAGAAATCATTGTTATGCCAACTGTATTACTACGGATCACTATCCTGAATGCACTCGTCATGTTTGTAAAAATGCACATGCCGAATTTCGAGCATTGTCACCATCCCTCCAGTCCACAACACTCTCCAATACCATTGAAGCATGTTGAATTTATTGTTTACCCTGTTACTATTGATCCAATGAATCCTATTCCACAACCAAATGCACCTACAATGGTTAAAAAATGGATATCTCTCTTTTAATCTTTACTTCAAAATGTTGTTGTGTACTCACTCAAATCGTCTGAAACATTAAGATAGTTGGAGCATGGTTCCTCATATAGAAGTGGTATAGGCGGGTATAGATTTTTGGTGAGATTATTTAGTTGGGTTTTACGTGATGCAGATCCTCCATACAACTCGGTTAGAGACCGTTGTCGCCAAGTATGGAACTTAAGGGTAGATTGCAAGTACACTTCGATGACCCAATGTTTTACTTCAAATTCTCTAATTTAGATTAGCATCAATGCATTCTTGAAGCGAGGCGGTCTTCATAGAAGGAAAGCCTTTCATCATAACTACTCTGAACAGTATATGGAAATGTTAGGGAACAAGTCCTATTTATCCCCATATGGGCACATTTCTTGCATATTCCCTCTATATTGCAACCTAGACCTAGATTGGCTAGCTAGCTTGGTTGGTAAGCTTAAGTGCTTTGACACTAAAACTATAGCTAGGAAGTGGTTAGTGTATGTGAAGTTCCTAATTGAAATTACTCCGGATGAACCTCTACCTGTGAAACTCAAGATAAAGCTTGTAGAGGGACATGTGGCAATTGTAGACGTTAGATATAGCAGGGCACCTATTGTATACTCACCTGCAACACCTTTGGACACACCATCAACACCTACAAACAAGACACCCTTAAAACCCCTATCTTGGTCTCTGACAGAATCCCACTTCCTATGCCTTCGATTAGAAGATGGGTCCCCAAGGTTTTACCCCCTAAAGGCGACCCTATTGTTGACATTACTCCTCGCACTCCTACACAGGTTGTTGTTCCATTCAAGGTTGGTCCTTATTTGGCCATATTTCTTGGTATTATGGTGAACTCATTTGGCACCATGATAGGACTCTTATGAGATATGACCCCAAGTTTGGTAGATTCTATCAATTCATTGGTGAACCTGGGGATAACAGATGTCTTTATTACATTCCTACTAGAGATAGACTCACTCTTGCAGATAAGGAGGACCTTGAGGAATGGAACCGCAGTATTTTTGCTGATGACACATGCGATAGGCAATAAGTTTTCTGCAATGACACGACTTTTCTCAATCCAGGCATTTTCTATGGACATCTACATGTTCTTGGGCCTGTTTCTTCATCTAATGGTAGTGGTTCCTCCTCTTTTAAGAAGGACTAGCCTTGTTTTCATCTGTAATCGAGACACCTATTATCTTGCTCCAGTGCTGTAGTGTTTAATATAGTTATCTAGGAGCCTGTGTCTCGCACCTGAGTATATCTTGTACAAGTGTACGACCATTATAATCTAGTTTGCATGTGCAGAATAATATTGTTTTGTCCATCTAAAAAACAAAGTATATAAAAGAAAACAAACACCTTTACTACGAACAAGATTGATTATAAAGTTAGATAATTTACAATAAACTATATAATTTCCCTTTGGGCATACCACTCACTCTATCGCTAAGAATATATGTATACAAACCATATAAATATATCTTAGCATGTTAAAACATATGTATATACTTAGGCATGTATGTTTGATATGTATACGAAGTAATCATACATATATAAGTATAATATATATATGTATATACAATAGATATAAATCCCAATATATCTATATATGCATGTGTGTATATATTTATACACATTTTTACAGTTATAATGTTGTTATATTATACAAGTTTTTATATATAAAAGATTCAATCATACATCAAATAAATAAATATATAAAAAATTTAAAATAAAATAAGACATTAATTTAAAATGTAGATTGAATCTAATGCTAACCAATAGTTTACATAGGCCAAATGAGATCCAAATAAGGAATTTTTTTTAAATTTACCCATTTCATCCACTACCAAACAGGGCAGATCCAACAATGATACCAGAACCCGATTGGTCCATGTAAACATATTAGTCAGCATTAGGGCTATCTAATAAACTTATCTATCTAACGTGTGTCTAAAATTGGAGTGTCTAGGGTTGCCATTGGATAAATAGTATCAGCCCCTCCCTGTCTTCTGGTCTGGCCCGATGGGTGGAGTAAGTCCAAAAGGTTGACCCAAAAGTAATTCTAAATTTAGTTTGGGCCTTGGACTAATTTTAAATTTAAGATTTGAAATTTTAAAATGTATTTTAAATTTAAGAGTTAAGTTTAAAACATATAAGGATTTTACAAATGTTATAAAATAAAACTTAAAAATTTTCAAAATTATTTTGAGAAACTAATTACTAAATTTTCAAAATTCTAATACGAATATTTAATTAATTAAAATAAATATATATTTATATAGTATATGTATAAAACCATAAAGGTCCATTGAATATTTGTCTTAAAGTGTTTATGATAAATAAAGAAAAAATTTCAAAAATTATTAAATACTTGATTAAAATATTTAATTAAAGTAATAATTAATTCCATAAATAAATAAATAATTGGTTAACTAATATATATATATATATGACTATAAAGGTTATAATTAATATTCTTCTCAAATAGTTTAAGATGAATAAAATAAATTTTAAAGAATTTAAAATTATATTTAATTAATTTTTTAATTAAAGTAAGAATTAGAGATTAATCAAAACTATTTTAGTTAATAAGATGCATATAAATATATTGTATATGTTAGTCAAATTATAATAGTTATAAATAAATTAAACTTATATAATTATATGTATAAACTAAATATAAGTTGTAACACCTGTTAATTTTACAATAATTAATTAAAAAGAAAAATTAACTAATAAATGATAAGGCCAAGAAATAGGATTTGTACAAACGTCAGAATTTGGCTATGAAACATGCTTTATTGAGTTCGCGGTGATTTTCTAATCAATTTCCATATATAAAGTTTTCCTATTTGGGTTCAAACAAAAAAGTTATTAATGCTTGAAGTTTTCGAGTCAAAAATAATTATATATGTGTTTATGGTAATAAAATTAATTAGCATTAATTATCAGCATTAACGATTGCTTAAACATGAAGAAATGGAATAAAGGAAAGATATTATATCGACCGGTTAAAGAAGGATCTAAATAAAAACAAATCAGACTCGAATAATTAACGTTGCCTAAAACACATGACTGGTCGACCCTTGACGCTTGCTAGTCGACTGGTAGCATCGACCGGTGTTGTTGTAAATTCGAGAATAAAATGTGGCCGCATGGCCTGGATTTAATATAATTTAATCGGACAGCTGGCATTGATTTGAAACCCAATATGTACGGATCTAAACCCTCACATCTAAACTCATATTTTTGGAGCGATGTCGAAGCTCTGCCATTTTCTCTTTTCCATAAAATTCTAAATTCTTAGAAATAGTTATATATTAGACATATATACATGGAGAATTGTAGAAGATGAATGAGGAAGAGAATAGGGTCAAATCAAATTGCCAAAGCCAAGGTAAATTATTAATCCGGATCTAAAATATAAATCAAATTACAAATCTCTTTTCTAATCTAGATCATTGATAAATCTATATAAGCCTGTGATGTATGAATCTAAATAGGAAGAAAAGGGAGTCAAATTAAAATAATAGGGATTAGCTAGAGATTTGGAAAGCTAAAAAGATGAGTGAAAAATTATATATTTTTTATATAATATTAGATTTATATCATTGTAGATCTATTCCTGTATGCCTGAAATGTAAATAGGAGTTTGTTATCCCACCTTTTGGTCAAGGCCGGAATATCAACAAATTAACTGTAAATGATGAATATCAGGATTGGTGATCGATCGGAAATGAGGCTGTGATCGATATCGTTAAAATTTGGCCGAGCTCCGATCAAGGCAGGATCGATTGGGAATGATGATCAAGGCTTGGAGAGGCTACGTTTCAATTTTTGGGTCAATCGGAGATCATATGCTCGAGATATGGATGGGTTAAAGTACGTGAATAATGGTTTGAATCGATACATTTCGTATCGATCGGTAGGCAGCACTTCGAATCGATACTGTTCGTATCAATCACCATGGATGCGAATTAGGCATTCGTATCGATTAGGTAGGAAGGCCAGATGGGTTTCGATTCGGTGGATATGGACTTGGATTGAACAAGTAGGCACGTGATGATTTGTTCGGCTCGATGGTTTCGTATCGACCAGGATGGAGCGTAGCAGTATACTTCGAATCGATACAGTTCGTATCGATCAACATAGACTACATTAAATCGATATAGTTCGTATCGATCAACATTGGACACTTCGAATCGGTACTGTTCGTATCGATCAACATGGATACTTCGAGTTGATACGAAGAAGACCGAAGGGCATACTCAGGGTGGCTGTGTTGGATGGATACGAAGGAGCCATGTTCATATTGATCGTGTTCGTACCGATCGATACAAACAAGGAAGCAGTTGATGGATTCGAAACGATGTGCACAGATGGGACCGATGCAAACTAATGGATGCGAAATTATGGATTCAAAGCCGAAAAGCACAAAGCTTGGATGCGAGCTAGGAATGTGCATGGTTTGAAGGGAGAAGCGTTCAACGCGGCAGGGAAAATGTATCGAGCCTTGAAGATAGGGCCACATCGCCAACGAGCATGTGCATGGTATCGATACGAACCAGTATCGATACGAAATGGATCGATATGAATTAGACACCTCAGGAACACTCTAATTCGTATCGATCATAACTGGAGATTTTCAAGTCCAAATGCTATGAAATATTTACAGGAGCTTACATACGAGCTAAAGAATGTTCACACCAAGTTTCGACTCCATTGGACAAAATCTTGATCGATACGAATTACGTTCGTATCGATCACAGATCGAGTCGAAACTACATGGGATCGATCGCGTGGGCCCACTCACGTGCCAGAAGGAGTCTCCCGAAGTTTGAGCGAGATATTTGCATGGAGCGCCTATAAATAGCATCCTAAAGCCTTCAAAAAAGGGACTTTTGGATCCAACAACGTCCAAACTCTTCCAAAATCAAGATCGAACTCAACTTTACTGTTTGTACTCGAAAATTACTGCTGTAATCTGCTGTAATCAGCAAAGAACATAAATAAAAGATTAACTTTTGGAGTGGACGTAGGCCGGAGATAGCCGAACCACTATAAATCTTGTGTCTCTGTCTATTTCTTTCCATTTTAAGTTTATTATTTCTTCACTTTTTATCCTCTACATTACTTAGATCTGTGATTTGTGATCATTGATTATTGATCTGTGATCATACACTGGTGCTTTCACGACATTTGGGGTTTGTGACCAATTTTGGCGCAAACACTTTGGTGCTTTCACTGAGAACACATAACTCAGGGATTCTACTACATAGATATTGGGTTGGAAGGCTGAAGGATTCAGATCTGAATAGCAATGACGCGACAATCAACAAGAAGACAGAGAGAAGAAAGGAGCCAGCAAGAGGGAAGCCAAGAGGCCTCTTCTGGAGCTGGAGTAGGTCAAGCTTCGGTCTACATCACCAGGGATGAGATGGAGGCTATGGCGAATTCAATTCATGAAAGATTGCTGAAGAGTCAACAAGAAATGATGCAGAACCTCCTCAGACAGTTTGGACAAGCAGGAACAGCTGGATCTTCAGGAGTTCAGATCCACGGAGCTGGAGCAGAAAGGCCAAACAAGCAATCGAATGGAGCAGCTCAGCAAGGCACAACCCGTGATCAGCACACAACTGCTAACCTGGACGGATCCAGACATAGGGGCACACCACCCGGAAACAATGGACCAATCCATGGAGGAATTCTAGGTGGCACCACACAACAAGATCCTAGAAGGAATATAGGAGCGCGGGATGAGGAGTATGTACCAGAATTCCCTCGGAGACTCGGGGGGCAACCCTTGACGGACGACGCTGGACTAGTTGAGATTATCAGACGAACTATGCGTGGAGGTTTGACAAGCAGGGATCTGGAAGGGGTAAATAGGAGTCCGTTTACTCATGACATCAGAATTGCTCGGAATCCACCAGAGTTAAAGCTACCTACTTTGGACATGTACATTGGCAATGTCGATCCTACAGATCACTTGATGAGATACACAAGACATATGGAAGTGCTGGGGGGCATCGGAGGAGGTGATGGCCCGATGTTTCCCTCTGTACTTGATAGATATAGCTGCTATGTGGTCCAGACAGTTGGAAGAAGGATCTATTAGGACATGGACAGAATTGGTGGACAGGTTTCTAAAGCAGTTTCGGGTTCATATCAAAAGGCCGAAGAACGTGATGACGCTAACATCAGTAAAACAAAGGAAAGATGAATCGCTCAAGGCTTTCCTAACTCGGTTCAATGCAGCGGTTGCTTCGGTGGATCGGCCGAATCCATCGATGGTTCTAATGGCAGCAGTATCAGGAGTCAGAGAAGATTCAGATTTCAAAGTATCTCTAATACGGGACCCACCATTGGATCTTGGGGAATTCTTTCACGAAGCTGAGAGATTCCTTCGATAGGAAGATGCATGCTCAGATATGAAATTAAAGGAGGTGAATTCGACTGAGGATGGAAGGCCATTCAATGGAGGCTTGGATAAAGATAAAGATAAAGCAAAAAGGAAGCTGGATGACGAATCAGGAAAAGTTAGGAAGCGGTGGAGGGAACCAAAGTTTTCCACTTACCCAGGATTAAACGAGACGTTGGAACAAATATTTATAGAGACTCGGAATCGCCTTCCCTACCGAAGGCCAGCTAGGAGAGAACCCTCGTAACGTGAAAGGGCATCAGGGAGGCACTGTCTTTTTCATGATTTAGACGGACATGACACCAATAGTTGCAGACATCTGAAGGACATAATTGAGAAGCATGTAAGGAATGGACAGTTGCGACAATATGTCCGGGGCCAGAATGTGGCGGTAGAGCAGGAGCAACCACCGTCTACCTAAAACAACGATGGCGCGAGGACCAGGAATGATGGTCAATTGGTTATCAATTGACAGGAATGATATGAAATAAGTAGCGAACTATTGGAAAATGGCCAAGTCATTTACTCATGCACGGGGACGGAGATGGCCCCTAGGCATGCTCTGACTGACGATAAACCGCGACGCTATGGTTTGTGAAATCTGTTTCTTCTTTTGGTTTGGACATTTGCTTTTTTTGGTTCGGTTTTGGAGTTTGGTTTGAACTCCTGGTTTTGTTTGTTTTCTGGTTTGGACTTTTGTTTGGATGATTGCTTTCTATTTTGCATATTGATTTGGATTTCTGATATGGATTTTTGGTTTTTTGATTTGATTTGGATTTTGAATTGGATTTTGATTAGGTTTTCATCTGGATTTTGGTAAATGGTCGTCAGGTATGGATTATGCCTGGCAAGGGGTAAGTCTCTTTATTTGAACGTGGCGAATTGGCTTATTCAGGTCGTCGAGTATGGACTATGCTCGACAAGGGTCCGGAGCGACCAGGATTCAGTCTAGGACTTAGGCCCTATATCATCGGTTACTATTTCAGGTCGTCGAGACTATGCTCGGCAAGGGTCCGGAGCGACCAGGATTTGGCTTAGGACTTAAGCCTTGGTATTACTCAGTGTCTAGGGACACTATACCACGGTCATCAAGTGTGGATTGCGCTTGGCAAGAACCCGGAGAGGTTACGGATATGAATATTGGCTATGAATGGCAAAAGACTCGGATATCGACCCGGAGAGGTCATGGATTCGGCTATTGGATGTTGGATATGGATGGACTAGAACTCGGTTATCGGGTTCGGATGGATATGGAATTTACTAAGGCTTTGGTTGCTAGATTTGGAATCTGACATCGACTCGGAGCAGTCAAGAACGATGCACTTGGATGGGCTGGCTTGGTAATGGATTGAATTATGAATCGGATGGTATGGCTATGGACGGAATATGGACTTTGGATGACGGATTCGGAACTATTCAAAACACACCTTCTTACCACAAGGCATGTTTTGGGGGGCAAATGTTATCCCACCTTTTGGTCAAGGCCGAAATATCAACAAATTAACTGTAAAGGATGGATATCAGGATTGGAGATCGATCGGAAATGAGGCTGTGATCGATATCGTCAAAATTTGGCCGAGCTCCGATCAAGGCGGGATCGATTGGGAATGATGATCAAGGCTAGGAGAGGCTACGTTTCAATTTTCGGGTCAATCGGAATTTATATGCTCGAGATATGGATGGGTTAAAGTACGTGAATAATGGTTCGAATCGATACATTTCGTATCGATCGGCAGGCATCAATTCGAATCGATACTGTTCATATCGATCACCATGGATGCGAATTAGGCATTCGTATCGATTAGGTAGGAAGGCCAGATGGGTTTCGATTCGGTGGATATGGACTTGGATTGAACAAGTAGGCACGTGATGATTTGTTCGGCTCGATGGTTTCGTATCGACCAGGATGGAGCGTAGCAGTATACTTCGAATCGATACAGTTCGTATCGATCAACATAGACTACATTAAATCGATATAGTTCGTATCGATCAACATTAGACACTTCGAATCGGTACTGTTCGTATCGATCAACAGGGATACTTCGAGTCGATACGAAGAAGACCGAAGGGAATACTCAGGGTGGCTGTGTTGGATGGATACGAAGGAGCCATGTTCGTATTGATCGTGTTCGTACCGATCAATATGAACAAGGAAGCAGTTGATGGATTCAAAAGGATGTGCACAGATGGGACCGATGCAAACTAATGGATGCGAAATTATGGATTCAAAGCCAAAAAGCACGAAGCTTGGATGCGAGCTAGGAATGTGCATGGTTTGAAGGGAGAAGCGTTCAACGCGGCAGGGAAAATGGATCGAGCCTTGAAGATAGGGCCACATCGCCAATGAGCATGTGCATGGTATCGATACGAACCAGTATCGATACGAAATGGATCAATACGAATTAGACACCTCAGGAACACTTTAATTCGTATCGATCATAATTGGAGATTTTCAAGTCCAAATGCTATCAAATTTTCACAGGAGCTTATGTACGAGCTAAAGAATGTTCACACCAAGTTTCGACTCCATTGGAAAAAATCTTGATCGATACGAATTACATTCGTATCGATCACGGATCGAGTCGAAACTACATGGGATCAATCGCATGGGCCCACTCATGTGCCAGAAGGAGTCTCCCAAAGTTTGAGCGAGATATTTGCATGGAGCACCTCTAAATAGCACCCTAGAGCCTTCAAAAAAGGGACTTTTGGATCCAGCAACGTCCAGACTCTGCCAAAATCAAGATCGAACTCAACTTTACTATTTGTACTCGAAAATTACTGTTGTAATCCATTGTAATCAGCAAAGAACATCAATAAAAGATTAACTTTTGGAGTGGACGTAGGCCGGAGATAGCTGAACCACTATAAATCTTGTGTCTCTGTCTTTTTCTTTCCATTTTAAGTCTATTATTTCTTCACTTTTTGTCCTCTACATTACTTAGATCTGTGATTGGTGATCGTTGATTATTGATCTGTGTTCATACACTGGTTCTTTCACGACATTTGGGGTTTGTGACCAATTTTGGCGCAAACAGAGTTGTAAGCTAAAAATTGTATACGTGAAATAAAATTGTGAACCGTATCTATATATTCTATTATTAATAACCTGAAATTGTATGTTGCATGTATCTGAAAAATATTAGGTATTAATAGTCCTTGAATTTAGTCTATAAAATTTATAGAATATGAGATAATTCTATATTTCTGAATTTAATATGACTTATGCAAATGAAAAAGGTAAATTGAGTTATCATAGTAAATTGTAAGGATTTAGTGGTATTTTAATTTATTGGATTATATAGTGTGTTGCAATATGAAATTCTATACATTATCAAGTTTCAAATTTATAAATCAAAGCGTAACGATTGAAATAACGAGGAATACACCTAAAAAGAAAGATATGTATAAAATAGGGATATTTATCGTATTTTGTATGATCTATTTCAATAATTATAGATAATTCTTTGTAATTCCAAACGTAACACAAATTCTCTTTTTAGATAAGATATAGAAATTTACAGTGTTAACCATTCCATTTAGGAAAAATGTAATTCCAGTGCATTAAAATACTCAAAATCCCTAAAGATAAATTAAAAGAATTATAAATACAATAAAAACAGTTTATGAAAAGAATATGCGCAATATAAGCAAAACATAAGTGACAAAAAGAAATAAAAAGATAGACAAGTCATAATTTAAAACCAAAAGGATATAGATAGTCCTCTAAAACAAGGTAGTGAATTAAACGTTAACAGGAATAGAAATAAGAAGTTAAATAATGAAGGTAAGGGAAAGTAAATGAGAAAAGATATTTGAAAGAAAGCGGTAAACAAACTTAAATTAAATAGGATGTAAACACTTAGAAAAGTAAAGAAATATTACCAATAGTGAACGGTAGAGGCATAGTAATTAAATAAGAATGAATAAAGATACACACATACACACATACATACATTCATACATATATATACACACACACATGCACGTACCCTCAAGTATGTGCTTATAATGAGTGTGAAAATAAGTATATAAATAACTTAAATGGATAAGAATGACAGTCATTAGTATGGGCTGGAATGTGAGTTTAGTTGTTTTATTCAATAGAAGTCTGCCCACCGCAAAGGGCCACCAACAGTTGTCTAAACATAATACTGATGTGGAACATATCCAACTATATGACCCGTGGAGTGTAGACGCTTGTATATAGATGAAGGAATACCCTCAGTAGAGTCTTCTTCAATAAAGTAAGGTAGGGTATTGCCTTGATTGTGTTAGGCAATCTAAATTGAGTGGTGAGCGGCTCGATGCTATGTCAGTATGTATTCGTACCAAATCAGGAGTAGGAGCTATACATAGGTTGAGTGCATCATCGGTCCTGTGCGATCAACGGGGAAGACATAGTTACACCTAATGGACTACGCCTCCTACTAGGGTAGGTCCCGTTAGCTAATGCACCGCCACAACCTTTTGCTAGATTGTTTATTAGTGGTAAGGCTAGTTAACCTATAAAAGAGTTTTTTCAAAAACGAATGGGGTAGTTCGAGGAGCTGAGTCCTCTATAATCAATAAGAAGCAAACAAGTAGTAAATCCCCAAGGCAGGCACCACGAGATGCATGTCGAGTTGTGAACTACCATTTAGAGGTGGACACAGAGGAAGACGATGAGGCACACCAGCGAGTTGACATTTTGGTTTCCCCTCCCCAATGCATAGTTGTACGGGTAATCGTATTATTAGATGTAGTTCCATATAGACTTGATTTTACATTGATGATGGATCTTGACATGGTGCCAGATTACAAATACCAACGGGGATAATATCTTGGTCCAAAAAGGGACCATGGTACTTATATATATTTATATGTAGTTATGGTCTACTTTGGGTAGATAGGGCATATCGTATGCGTACGTGGAGTCGAGACGACTAAGTAAAAGTAAAAAGCATAACTTGTAATGGAATACAATGGGCATAACCTAATGTTATGTGTAAAATGTATAATTCACTAGTCATAGAACGTTGTTCGGACCCCTCCTCATAACAACCCACATAATAGCTTAGAGGAACAGGATTAGTGCATAGCAGGAATAGTAGGAGGACAGGTTTCCTTAAGCATGCTCAGCACTAACAAAGACACCGGATATTGGAAGTGTCAATCTTGGTCAGTATTTATATAATATATTATACTTTACTATTCCATTGTGAGTTATATCAATAGTGCTCCGATATGCATTTATTTGTTTATTTATAGGATACAAAAACAATGATCCATATCTTGGTGGACTGGGATTTTCAATTTAACGACAATTTTGAACCACTGGGGTGCGGGTTGTTACATAGTTGGTACTGAAATAAACCCAAAATATTGTTTTGGAATAAATACATATGAATGGTACATATACCATGATATCAGGTATGTCCGACACTTGTATCATGAGGGTACTTTATAATAAGTACATTATTCTTTAAATCGATATCACTTTAAAAAACATTATAGATTATGAATCATTAATATAGTTGTTCTTTGTTATTTATATAATAATTGATTACTTGCATATGCACTAGTTGTTGAGAAAACTCATGCTAAGTCTGTTATGTTTAGTACTATTAATATATTTCTAGACAAGGTAAGATAAATGCTTATGTTTGTTGAGCAAACTCAAGGTATGGGCACCTATACTTGGGCCGTTGAGAAATGATAGGTAAGAGTGACTAATCTCTTTTGATTTATTGAGAAAACATAAGATCAAGATCAAGATTAGGGAAAAGATAATAGTTAGGAGTTATATATGGTATAACCGATAAAGAGATATCCATTGCTTGTGGGGCTATGATTTGTTGAGCAAATTCAAGGTCAGATTCCCAAGGTAAGCGAGTAATAACACTCACTAGAGGAATCAGAAGGTTTCTATATTTTTCTTAAGGTTTTGAGAAATATAAAAGTCAATTGGGAGCCTTATTAGAAAAATGAAATGGCAACATTTAACAATCCTAACATTGTAAGGGCATATGTTATAAAAAACTATACTAATCAACTTAAAGATAAATTTGCAGAATAATAACTGATCTAAGATTATTTTCTAAAGACGACAAACTCGTCGAACCTAATTACAACGACTAGATAAGAGCAATAAAGATAACTTTAACTTATAAACGTTTAGGTTTCGTTATAACTAAATCTCTAAAGTCCAATCCAGCTGAGGTTGCGGATCCCATAATAGTGAAATCTTATAACACTTGGGTAGATGATTATGACATGGTCTAAGCTTATGTGTTATCTACTTTAGATAGCACATTTCTAAGACAACATGAAGACATGACATTCCACAAGGTACTCGGGGTAGCTAACAAATTGTTCAATATGAAGTTGAGTAAGGACAATAGTATGAAGGACTATGTCATAATGATGAAAGACTATATTGATAGAAGCTCAATGATGAGATTGCTGATAAACAACAAGTAGACTTGATCCTAGACTCATTGAGACTCATTGACCTCGAAGTTTAAGCCATTCATATTGAATTTCAATATGAAACAAATGAAAGTGAACCATGTTAAGCTACTCAATATGTTAAGGTGAGCTGAAGGTTAATTTAAGGATCAAAGTACAATGGTCCTTGTGAAAGGTAAGGCATAAACTTCGAAAAGTTTGAAGAAAAGAAAGTGAGTTTAAGAAGGGCAAGAATGGTGCCTCTAATAATAAGATTGAATGTCACCATTTTCATAAGAAAGGGAACTAGAAAAGGAATTGCCCAGACCATCTCAAGATGGTGAGAGAGAAGAAGGAATCAGATTCCTTGGCTTCTAAAGGTATGTTTATGATTCAACATTGTTTTGCAATCAATGGAAACTCATGGGTTTTAGATATTGAATCTGGAACTCGTATCTGTAATCCGTTATAAGGATTTAGAGAAGTAGGCCTATGGCATAAGGGGCAATGAGCCTTCAAGTTGCTGATGGATCTATAGTTGATGCAATTAAAGTTGGAGTTTTTCATTTATGTTTGCCTAATGGATATGTTATTATTTTGAATAATCATTATTATGTACGAAAATTTTGCGGAACAATTTCTATTTATAGGTTAGCTAAGACCGATATGGTTTTCATTGTAATATCGGTGTTATTAACATTATATTTAATGTAAATGATATTTGCATTGGTGCTTTGGATAATGACTTTTATGTTCTTAGTTTTAAACATGTATTTGTTGTCAATAATTCTTTTGATGCTAATGTTAAAGATAGTTGTTTATGGCACTAAGGCTAGGACATATTAGTAATAAAAGATTGCAAAAATTGAAAACCGAAGGGTTTATTCCGCCCTTTTATTATAAATTACTTATCATTTACGATTCATGTCTCAAAGGAAAAATGTCCAAGCATCCCTTTGATGATAGGAATGAAAGAGTTAATGAACTCTTGGGTCACTTACATACTGATGTATATAGCCCCGTACCTATAGTGACTAAGGATAATTCCTCATATTTTGTAAGTTTTACTAATGATTTCTCTAGGCTAGGATATGTATATATTATGAAGAATAAATCTGATGTCTTCGAGAAATTTAAAGAGTATAAAATCGAAGTTGAACATTAGGCAAACTATAAAATTAATATATTTCAAGCCGATCGAGGAGGTGAGTACATCAGACAAGAACTCCAACAGTACTTAAAAGATAATAGGATTATCTCTCAAGTTACTCCATCTTATACTCCAAAATACAATGGTGTTTTTGAGAGAAGGAATCGAAGCCTATTAGATATGAATCGATCTATGATGAGTGAGGCTGAGTTACCTCTTTCATACTAGGGATATGCGTTAGAATACGTAGCGTATATATTGAATTTGATGTCATCCAAATATGTGCCTAAGACACCATATGAGATGTGGTATGGGAAGAAACCCCACCTTAAGTATTTGAAGGTGTGGGATTTGTCTAGCCTCTGTTAAGAACGTTAACCCCAATATGCAAGGAAAGATCAGTGGTATGTAAGTTTATAGGATATCCCAAATATTTTATGGGATAATTTTCTATAACATAGAGGGACAAGAGGTCATTGTTTCTTGATAGACTGTCCTTTTTGAAAAGGAATTTCTATCAAAAGAAATTAATAGTGAAGTTATAGACTAAGATGATATCCGAGAAAGTAACACGGAGACTGAACGTGTTGAAGAATCAAATTCATCAATATACGATTAAATTCAACCTATTAGATGAACTAGAGATAGCCCACTATTTCTAACATCAAAATTTGGTTTCAAGCGCATCAAAATACACCGGCAACTAATTTCATATATTAAAAGCAGTGGACCATTGGTTATATAAAATTAAAAATCTAAAACTATGATTAAATAAAGCCTCACAGCGGAATTAAACATTAATACGTATACATTATCTTAGCAACTAAATACTATGCAAATTCAATGCATCATATTACATCATTATTTTTCAATACATTAATCACCATTAATACCAAAATGAATGTATCTATAATGGAAGGGAAATATACCGAGTCTCAATTTGCAAATCTGACCTATGTTCAGACCTTCGCTCCCTTCTTCACTCAAGCCTGCAATCTTTGCAAATGCATGGAAAAAATGTTTTGCTATGTTTGGAATATGCCTTATTCTATAAATTGAGGCCATAGGCTCGATATCTATTACATAGGAAAATGCAACCTACATACCCTTTTGGGGATCAAGCCCATGCAGTTATGTTTCCTTCTCTTCTCGTGTATCAAATACTTGTTAGTACATAACAACTATACCATCCATGTAACCAATTCAACCAGTGCAACAAATTAAACTAGGAAAACTACTCCTATTAATCCATCACAATCAATTATTGAAAATATAGGGCAACAATAATAGTGACTAAACACGATAATTAAACATCACAAATGTTCGACAACACTAAATGTCAACCCCAACAACAAATACACCGACATATGTAATAATCATCAACTATTAGTAATACATCATCAATGTATGTATAAATCAAACAAGTGTGTACTAACCACCAATGTAAGTAACCCAAACATCAACTTATCAAAAGTGCACTAACCCATTATATTAATAACGCAAACACAAATCGTTGAATTTGTACTAACCCACTACATTATAACAAAAACATAAAATCACCAATTGTGTACTAAACCACTATATTAGTAACACAAACATCACATGTTTTCTAGCTCACTATATCAATAACACATACATCAAATCATCAAATGTGTACTAATTCACTATATTAGCAACACAAACGTACCAAAACCATAATTAACTACCCACTATGTATTAAAAAAGGTTAAAAAAATTGCATAATTCAACCTAGTGTGATTTAACTTCACACATTAGTCATATATAATAATTTCAAAAATAATTGACATATATAAGCCGCAACAATCCAAATTAATTTATTTACTCTTATAAGTCCCACTTACGTATAAAACCATTTTATTATTGTTTGAAAAAACATATTTATTTATTCTATCTAAAAACAGTAATAATTCTTCATAAACGTTAATATACTTCAAAGATCAATTAATTTCAAATGAATCAAAACATCGTAATTTAATTAAAATATCATTTTTCATCAAATTAGTTTTCAAAGCAATAATTGTTAACCCATCTTTTGGCAAGGCAGTACATAGGCGGATTTAACCTAACATGACTTCATGATCATCAAGGCAAAAAGCCCGAAGAGATGGTTACTAGGATTGGAGGTCAATTATATTTGAAACTACATATTATAGTTGAATGGATTTGGATGGACAACACGCAAAAAATGGCTAAGTATGGGAATAATACTTCCCCTATAAGAGGGATCGAAATAGACAGGATGCACACGACACAACTCAACGATGATCGCTCCATATCTCAACAATCACAAAGAGGATTGAAGTGAAACTTTGGAAATAGGAAGAGGGGATCCTAGGGAGTCTATCCTAGGTATCAAATAGCATTTGGAGTGTTTTGGAGGGATCGGCCCCTACCCTCAGTAGGGAACCGCCCTTTTCCCTCTTAGGGATTGGCTAAACTCAACTTTATAGCAAAGATCGATCAATATCTCGACATCTACACATCCAATTGACATGAAATTTGAAGCACAAGCTTACTACAACATGGGAAGTACCTCATAGGGATCTCACATCAAATGGGATAATTTGGGAGGATCGGCCCCTATCCTTCCAAAGGGATCGGCTAAAATTAGAATATGTGCAACACCACTTCACAGAAAATGCTATATCTCACAAACCGGAAGTCGGAATGACACAAAATTTAGAGGGCAAATAGCTAACATCATGAGGAACTCCCCAGAGGGATCACACCACATTTGGATACGAAAATAGGGATCGGGGACAATCCCTATTGTGGGCCTAATGGGTCTGAAAATTTTTATGTGGCTTCGTCATGGCCTGGAGGTTCTTCTGCCAAAATTTCAGCCCGATCCATGCACATCTTCCCCTATAAATATAGCAGGCATGGCATCAAAAAGATCTTCTTTCTGCTTCTCTTTATCTCTAACCTAGGCTACGCTCTGCCAATTTTATTCCTAGATTTTCGATTTTAACTGTAAACAAACTACAATATAATAAAAATGATTATTCTGAAGTGGACTTAGGCCGGAGTTAGCCGAACCACTATAAATCTTGTCTCTTTTTACTTGCTTTCATTTTGATTTTTTTATTCTTCATATTATATTCTCTACATTAGATACTATCTGAGATCTGTGATTGGATACTGGTGCTTTCGTACAACTAGGTGTTGGTGGCTATTTTTGCCACCAACATTTTGGTGCTTTCACTGAGAAAGCTAGCCCTCGTGGATTTTGAATTCAAATTCAGAGCTTGGAAAAGATCTAGAGCTTAGATTTGGAGCAATGGTGAAACAATCAATAAGGAGAGTGCTACTGGAAAGAAGCCACCATGGAGGGAGTCAAGACGATTCCTCAGGAGCTGAAGCTAATGAAGCATATATCTACATCACCAGGGATGAAATGGAAACGATGATGGATGCTATGTGGGAAAGGATGCTGAAAAGATAGGAGGAGATGATGCAAAATTTACTCCAACAGATTGGACAAGCTGGAGCACAGAACCAAGGAAATAGAGTAGCAGAAGCTAATGACAACTTAGATCAAGGAGTTGTAGTAGCAGGAATCGCCGAAAATTAGAATTGGGAACATGGAGATGGAGCTATTGGACAAAGGACTAGAACAGAGTAGCCAAGGCAGTCCCCTGCTATCTTAGAGGGATCTTCCCCGATCCCTCCAAAGGGATCGGCTGCGATCCCCAAAGACTAGAAGGCATGCCCCCGAGTCTCATTGATCGCGATGTTGGAAGACCTGCAGCTAATCCCATGGAGCTTGGTGCAAATCGGAATTCAGATGCTCGTCTGGAGGAGTATATTCCAAAATTCCCTCGTGGACTCGGGGGCATTTTGGAAATGATGATGGGAGACTACTGCTGGATGACAATGATAGGTTTGCAGAGATAATCGGGTGAGCTATGCGTGGAGGATTGGTGAATAGGGATCTGGAGGATGTAAATAGAGGTCCATTCACTCTTCATATCAGGAATGCTAGAAATCCACCGGAGTTAAACTACTAGCGCTGAAAGTATATGACGAAAAGTCGGACCCAACTATGCATATAATGAGATATATACGACACACAGAAGTACTGGGGGCATTGGAGGAAGTCTTGGCAAGGTGTTTTCCAGTTTATTTGACGGAGTTAGCTGCACTCTGGTTTAAGCAGCTGGAGAATGGTTAATAAGGACATGGACGAGTTGGTAGATCGATTCATGAGGCAGTTTCGGGTCCACATCACGGGACCCAAGAATGTTGTGACATTGGAAGCACTGAAACATAGGACCGGAGAGTCTTTAAGGAGTTTTCTAACATGATTTAATGTCGTGATGGCATCGGTGGATCGGCCAGATGCATCCATGGTTTTGATGGCAACTATATCAGGAATTGTCGATGGCACAGATTTCAAGGATTCATTGGCGCCGGTTCCAACTATGGATCACTGGGAGTTTTATCATGAAGCATAAAGGTTCCTGCGGTAGGAAGACGCACAAGCTGACAAACCGGAGGTGAACGCTGTGCAAAACGAAGGATCATCAGGAGATGAAAATGAGAATGATAAAGGCAAATGGAAACTGGATGATGGGTATGATAGGACAAAAAGGCAATGGAAAGAGCGAGAGCCAAAGTTCTCCTCCTACTTGGATTTGACAGAAAACCTATAACGGATTTATCTGGACACTAGGGGAAACTCTCCTATTAGAAACCGACAAGGAGGGATCCCACGAAGCAGGAGCGTTGTTTGGAAAGTACTTCCTATTCCATGAATTGGACGGGCCCACCATGAATGAATGCAGGCATTTAAAGGATATGATCAAGGAGCACGTCAGGAACAGTAGACTGCCGCAGTACATGAGGAATCAGGCAACAATAATGGAACATGAGCAACTACTGTCCACATCAAATGGAAATAGGAATGGACCTGGATTGGGGTTACGGATCGCCATTAACTGATCGTAATGATAATGGTCGAGTTTAGGACTTGGACTCCTGCCATAATAATAATGATAATAAACTCTATAATAAGGCGGCTAAGTCACTTACATATGTATGGAAAAGAAGACAGTCCCTAGGCATGCTCTAAGATGATGATGTACTGTCATGCCTAGAGAGGCACCCTTTGGTTTTTTAGTTTTTTGCATTTTTGGATGTGCGAACTCTTATTTATCAGGTTATTTATGATCCCATTACTGCGTGGATAAAATAGGATGCGATTATTGTCCCGATCAAAGTGATAGGGCGGTAACTGCAAGGTGCGAGTCCCTTTGTCGGAGAGTGATAGAATGGACTCGCACATGGATTAAGTCCTCGACTGGAGAGTCAAGGTTAGAGAATAAAACCGAACAAGATGGCAGGTATGGATTATGCTTGGCAAAGAGTAGGTCGCTTCATCGGAGAGCGACAAGATCGACCTACTTAGGTCGTCGAGTATGGATTATGCTCGGTAAGGGTCTGGAGAGACCACTATCGGCCTTGGACTTAAGCCAAGACATCACTTGACATTTAGGGACACTGAATCGGAGCACTGGAAATAACGCTGCTTCGTCAGAGAGCGGTAGGATCGACTTACTTGGACGCCGAATATGGATTGTGCTCGGCAAGGACCCGAAGAGGTCACAGATTTGGATATCAGCATCAAACAACTATGGATTTGGATATTGACCTAAAGCAGTCGTGGACTTGGATATGGGCCCAGAGCGGTCACAGATTTGGCTAATGACCCGGGGAGTTCGAGGGTTTGGAAAAATGATCCGGAGAGAATGTGGATTTGCAATGGATACGGATTTGGATGAAATGAACTGGAGAGATCGTGGATTCAGAATTGGATATCAACTCGGAAGGGTCATGTATTTCACTAACGATTTGAAGAGATCATGGATTTGGATTGGTAACAGATTGGATTTGGATTGGATAATATGGCTATCGATGGATTATGGACATCGAATCTTGGATTTATGGCAATTCAAAACACACCTTCCTATCGCAAGGCATGTATTAGGGAGCAAAGTGTTAACCCACCATTTGGCAAGGTAGTACATAGGCGAATTTAACCCAACAGACTTCATGATCATCAAGGCAGAAAGCCCGGAGAGATGGTTACTAGGATTGGAGATCAATTATACTTGAAATAATGGACTATAGTCGAATGGATTCGAATGGACAACACTCAAAAAATGTCTAAGTATGGATGTAATACTTCCCCTAGAAGAGGGATCAAAATAGAGGTATCGGATTAAACAGGATGCACACAACACAACTCAACGATGATCGCTCCATAACTCGACAACCACAAAGCGAATTGAAGTGAAACTTTGGAAGAAAAGAGGACTCTAAGGAATCTACCTAAGGGATCACATGGCATTTGGAGAGTCTTGGAGGGATCGGCCCCTACCCTCAATAGGGATCAGCCATCTTCCCTCTTAGGGACCGGCTAAACCCAACTTTATAGCAAAGATTAATCAATATCTCAATATCTACTTATCCAATTGACATGAAACTTAGAGCACAAGGTTATTACAACATGTGGAACACCCTATAAGGATCGCACATCGAATAGGATACTTTGGAGGGATCGGCCCCTATCCCTCTAAAGGGATCGGCTGAAATCATAATACGTGCAACACCACTTCATGGAAAATGCGATATCTCATAAACTATAAGTCCGAATTGCATGAAATTTGGAGGGCAAGTAGCTAATATCATGGGAAACCCGTCAAAGGGATCACACCCTATTTAGACACCAAAATAAGGATCGTTGCTGATCCCCATTGTGGGCTCCAATAGGCCTAAAATTTCTTGTGTAGCCTCGGTATGGCCTGGACGTTCTTTTGCCGAAATTTCAGTCTGATCCATGCACGTATTCCCCTATAAATACAACAGGCATGGCATCAAAAAAGGTACTTCATTCTACTTCTCTTTGTCTCCAACCTAGGATATACTCTACCAATTTATTCTTGGATTTTGGATTGTAACTTTAAACAAATTACCATATAATAAAAAGGATTATTCTGGAGTGGACGTAGGCCGGAGTTAGTCGAACCACTATAAATCTTGTCTCTTTTACTTGCTTTCATTTTTAGTTTGTTTGTTCTTCATATTATATTCTCTACATTAGATACTGTATGAGATCTATGATTAGATATTGGTGCTTTCATATAGTTGGGTGTTGGTGGCCATTTTTGCTACCAACCATAATATTATTGCTTTACGTTAAAATAGTAATATTTATTTACTTAAATCATCTTAAAAACCTCTTTATTACCATTTCACTCAAAGTTAATAATGATATCATGCATTAAACCTCAAAAATCACTTATTATTATTTTTCTCAAAATAATAATTGGTATTCAAATTAAGCTTCAAATTTATTACTAATCATTTTTCAGATTAATGTGATTAAAATACATCCAAATTAACATTATAGATTAACATTCTAGTTAATGTCATCAATTAGTATTATAACTAATGTCACAAATTTACATAAAATTAATGTTATTAGTTAACATTCAAATTAATGTTATCAACTACATCATAATTAACATAATTAAATGTCGAATTAATGCTATTAATTGACAAATTAATGTTATTGATCCATATTTAAATTACAAAGCATTTATTTTAATGTTATTTATTAAACCTCATATTGATATAACATTTATACCATTATTCAAATTAAAACATTAATGCACTAGACAAATCATTGATGTAGTAATTGAAGGATTTGCTGAAGCATTAATTTCAACGTACTTAAGATGGAAACTATTAATGGATAATATATATATAAACATTGAAAAATAATTTATTAGTTTAAGAATATAATTAGTTAAAAAAGGTTTAGAAAATACTTTTACTAAGTAAGGAATTTACTAATTCATTCATATTGATTCCTTGCATGGCCAATGTTTAAAAAGTAGTTCCAACAAAAATTTGTCAACATAAGAATCAAATATTATTTCTTCTAAATTATATTCTAAGAATTATCCCATGCATGCTCATATTCTAAAGCAAACATCCAAAACCACATTCAACACATGAACATGACAACTTGCTAAACATCCATCAATCAAATAATCGTAAGTATAAACCAGTAAACACATTAAATATATATATATATATAAACCAATAATAAGTAAGAGATTTATACAATCCACTCATTGCAACCATTAAACAATCTAGGAAATCCAATAATATAAATCCAAATAAAATTTCATTTTTAAAATATTGAACTAATTACCTCAAAAATAGATTTACCTAAATCCATTACAAAACAGTGAAAATTAGCACCTTCCTCAATTTCAACCGAAATCGCTCCAAATCTCGAATATATTAGCTCTGAGTATGTTGCTAAATCGCTTGGCCTTCCTTACGTATGTTAAAACTTAGCCAGCACGTAGCAGGTTAAATAGGTGAATTTCAATTTTTTTTACATATTTGGATCTTTAATAGGCCTATGTAGTTTACTTCATTTAGAACTTTGCTAAAATTTTTGTTAAATAAAATTAATATTTTATTTGAATTTATAAACATTTTTATTTTATATGTAGTTTTTATTATAATATATATGTGTATCTTATACACATATGTGTGCACGTGCACGTGCACATACAACAAAACAATGTGTACATGGTTTAACTGTAATACCCCTAATTTTTGGTAACATTATTCAGGAGATTTAATTAGATAAATTAAATAGAATAATGTAAATGCTAAGTGATAAGGAGGTTGAGATTTGAATAAATTTAATTAAGGCCGGGCCTAATAAAATAATTAATGGGCTTAAGAGTGGTTTTTGTTTTATTAAACAACATAAGGGTATATTATGAATTTCCCGCCCATAACCTTTACCCTTATATATTTTCCTTCCTACTATTTGATTCCTCATTCACGTCATTTTAAAACACAAGCCAAAAATCTTAAGGAAAGGTCGGCCGTTAACAAGAGGAATACAAACTAAAAGATAGAGAATCAAGCTTAGGGGAAGTCAATCTCAATCCAATCTCCTTATCTTAATCAAGGTGAATAATAATTCCATCTCTATTTTGGTTTTTTATAATCATATGATTTTGGATTTAAGGGTAAATCGTTTTTATGATATGTTGGATGATGATATGCTTGATTTATAATTTATATGGTTTAAACAAGGTTTTTAAAAGAGGTTAAGAACGGTTTTAGGGCAAAACCGAGATTTAATGATTTTTAAAATGCTATGGGAAAATTTTATATTATGAGAAACATGATTATGGAGTTGGGTTTCAATGTTGATAATTTTTCAAGCTATGGAAAGATTATTATGAATTTTCAAAGGAAAATATGGTTATTTGGGTTTATAAATATATTTTGGTAAATATATTAAGAATTTGGGTCTAGAATTTTGATGTGTTAGATAACATGATTAAAGTGAATTTCTGGAATTTTTGGGGATTTTTCCATGGTGATTTGCTATGCAAATTAAATTATTTTAGAAGAGAGACTTCTTTGCAAAGTTTGTTTTAATTAATGGATGGGCTTATTTAATTAACTTAACCATGGTTTAGATCTGAAATTAGCGGTAGTTATTTTAGTAAAGAATTTGAAAATTTTAAGGAAACCAATCTGGTGTTGACACGTGGCAAGTTAGTTAGAGAAAAGTTTACTTTGAGTAGTATTAAACTAGGTTTACTCAGAAAAGTTGGTTCCGCCTACTTTGGGAAGTACCTTTCGACACAGAAGCTTTCGCCTTCAACCCAGTCGAAACCTACAATGCCAAAAACCAATACACAAGGTATCATGTTGATGACATGCAGTGGATTGGAGGAATGCGAAAGGTAAGGAGCGAAAGCATAACTTTCAAAGGAGTCGCTACCTTGGTTTGTTTTAAAAAGAGAAGCGCCTGCCTTTATTTTGTTTTAGACTTCAAAGGAGTCGAAGCATATGGTTTCGAAAGAGGTTTTAAAAGGTTTGGAAAGGGTTGCCATTAACATAAATTTGGTTTTGAATGAATTCCTTTACTTATGAAATGCTTTTGAAAGAAGGGATTCCGACCTAGTCGAAGCCCTGCTACCATACTTAGCCTTTCGATGGTATTGAAGATATTAATGCTGTCGAAAGGTACTTCGTTTTATAAATATAAGCCATTTCTTGTAGCTTTCGAAAGGGGTTAGGGGTTTCGAAGGTAATGGTTTCGAAAGGGGTTTCGACGCCAACCTTCCACTATTTTACCCAGATGTTTTATGCTTTCGAAAGGATGGTGCCGACGCCATCATGTTTCCCCAATATTTTTATGTATGAAAAAGGATGGTTTCGAAAGATTTGCTTTTGCCTATGTTCATTTTGACCCAAATAATGTTTTAAGTATAAACCCAATGGTTTCGAAAGGGAGACTTTTAATGATTTCGGAAGGGTTAATTCCAATGGTGTCGAAAGGGGTACTTTCAACAAGTTTCGAAGCTATGCTTCTAAAGTTATATGTTAATACTTAAATACAATTGAAAGGTTTCGAAAGGAAGGTTTTAAAGTATTAGAAAGGTAGGAGCCTAATGTTTTAAAGATAGATTTTAATGCTTTCGAAGGAGGTCATCCTATGAAGTCGAAAGCAAGGTTTCGAAGGTGTCGAAAGGTTTTGTAACCCAAACTTATTTTTAAAGGATAAACCCATGGCTAAATTAAAGGAGTTATTAAATGATTTTAAGAAGAAGCTTTCTTTGATGAAATTATGGGTTAAAGGGATTAACCATGTTTTATACTAAACCCACAGGAGTGGTATTGTTATGTTATTATGTTTGCTTCTTCAAATATGAATATATCACATTGTTTTAAATCCCATAACTATATTTTGTGCAAAAGTGCAGAATAACCAGCTAGGTTGACCCAGTAGTGAATATAATTGAAGTTAACTCCTGAATGAGTAGAATTTCATCGAGGAGGTCAGAAAAACCAGAATATAGGATGCTAAAATATAAAAGAAAGATATTGGCAGGGGCCAATAGGTTCTTAGTAAGCCCATGAAAACTGTGTATAGGAAAGGATATTGGCAGGGGCCAATAGGTTCATAGTTAGCCCATGAAAACTATATATAAAAGAAGATGTCAGAAAGACAGGTTCATAGTAAGTCCATGAAAACTATGATTTGATACTGGCAGAGGCCAGTAGGTTTGTAGTTAGCCCATGAAAACTATATCTGAATTAAGATATTGATAGATGTCAATAGGTTCCTAGTCAACTCATGAAAACCAGGATAAGAAGAAAGGACATTGGGGTCACCAATAGGTTCCTAGCCAACCCATGAAAACTAGGATAAGAGTAAAGATACTGGAGTTGCCAATAGGTTCTTAGTGATCCCATGAAATCAATGTAAATGGACGGGGAGTCCTTAAATATTTTACCGGTTATTAGTTAGCCCATGAAAACTAATAGGTTGATAATAATCCTAAAAACTATAACTGTGACAGATGGTCAAAAATGAATGGGGATGGGTAATCCAGAATTAATTCATTTGTTTTGCATATCATCATATTATACTGTTTTGAATTGTTTTAACCATTGTGGATGCAGGAGCACAATATATGGTTTTATAAATGTTTTAAGATACTAGTGAGGGGAAAACCCGTTCCACTAAGCAGTGTGGTCTCACTAGATATATAAATGATTTGAGATGGCATATTATTATTCATACCAGACTTTAGTTTGTGTTTTCCCCTTAAACTCTCGGGCACTAAATTGATTTTGAGTAGTTTGAGAGTTGAGGTTTTTAGGTACCTCATTAGACGAATAAGCTTACAAAGATGTGTAGGAGGCATGATAGCTATTTAGAGTTCTCTTTTCTTTTGATTCCACTGTGTTGCTTGTAATAGCAAAGTTGTTATATTGCCTGTATATACTCTGATCATCTAAGGGGGCATTTTATATGTCGCTCTTGGCGTATGTTGTAATAAATATATTTTCTATGAACGTGAATTGCGATTGTGGGATTATGTAATGAATTGAAAATATTTTGAAATGGAATGTGATTTTGTTTGAAGTTAATTTTTTTTTCCATATTCATGTGTTTCTGTGTATCAATGAATCTAACATCGCCGTATTTGGTCGCCAAGGATTATTAACTATGGATGACTGCAACAACCGTAGCCATTAGTTTTGGGCCTCCAAGTAGGGGGCTGTTACATTAACATGTCCATGTATAAATGCAAGGATTTATATCACAACGGACATGTTAACTCCTTTTATATAAATAAATACACACACACACATATATATTAAATGCTAGTTATAAATAAATTTATATAAAAATGTTTGTAAAATTTATATTTACATATTTTTATGTAAATATATATATATAATTAAATTATTAACTTAATTAAATTAATTAAATATTAGTTTATAAAATAATTATAACACCTAAATATGTGCATAATATATAATACACATAAATAATTTATTTTATTTTGAATTAATTTTCACAATACATATAAATATGAATAATTAGATAGATATATATCTATATATAAAATAAAAACAAATTTTTTTAAATTATGCTTCTGCAAATTATTTCACTTGAATATATATATATTTTTATATTTCTTTTTGGTTTTGAATTTAATATACTTTAAAATTAAAAACCATGCAAAATTAAATATAAGAATTATAAAATATTATTTTCAAAAGTTTTCTATATAATATATATTATGTAATATTTTTATGCAAAATTTTATTACTTGTAATATGTGTTTGTGTGTGTGTGTGTATGTATGTATGTACGTACGTACGTATGTATATAGACACTCATGCACACAAGTATTTCATATTACTTAAACAATTTTAGGTTAAATAAATAATTAAATATATTTATTTAAAGAAAAATTAATAATTTTTTTACTACTAAATATATTATACATGAATAACAAAAAGTCAAAGTAAAAAAGCAACATTTATTTATTAAATATGGATTTTGATTAATTAATTCATTTAATAATATTATAAATATAATATTTTTTAAATTTATTGGCCGTGGGCATATAGTAATAAGGCATAATTTTTTTTTATTATATATAGATATAACAATATTCACTACCAACCAATTTGTGATAGCATTTCGATATACAAGATTCATAATATAATTATTAGATTATATAAATAATATATATAAATATGATATAACAAAATAAAACAGAGAATTACCTTTCATCGAAGCCTTTGCATACACATTAAACATTAAATCGAACCCCTTGAATCCATCCATAAATCAAAACTTGCAAGCTTCAGAACTACTTTACCACCAACGATCGAATCAAAGAGTTTTGATGTAAGTTTTACTTGGATTTTTAGGGTTTAGGGAGGATGGTTGCTGGTCGAAAATGATAGCGGGGAAGAAAAACAAAAGTCTAAAATAATGTTGCAAAGAGGTGGAATATAAATACAAAGTCAAGAGAGTGAAAAATGAATCTCATCTTAATATCTCTCTCTTAATATTTTCACTCTTTTAATCATTCAAACTCCTCTCTTTTGACTACCATATAGTCGGCCTAAATACCCTTATATAACCGAAAATGACATGCCCATATGGCCTCAAATCTGGTCCACGTTTGAACAATATTCAGTGTAATTTTTAATCTTACTTAAGTGCATACCGATTCGTATACCAATCAATATATTTATAACTATTATAAACACTGTTTAATATTGTTCAATATACATCAAATAAAATTTTATAATTAATATTTCATAAATATTAGTAGATTTAATTAATTTACAACTTTATAAATTAATTAAATCGGGTAGTAAAAGGAATATTCAACGTTTCAGTTGTGTGACTCTTAGGTGTAAATTTGGTCAATGATTAATATTGAACATTTCAAATATTAACGTTCACATGCCACCTAGTGACATTATGGTTAAATTTATCACTTATTTGGTTTCGGTAAATCCAATTTTACTTTATTAAGCGTTTCTCAACAGTGACAATTATCTACACCAATTCTCTTAGTTAAAACTATATCACATTAGAACTTATGGAATTTGGTAATGGTCAAAATTCTAAAATCATCCATATTCAACTTTATAGTCCAAACACAAAGTCCTTGGTTCAATAATAACAATTATTATTATTAATTATACTACTCTCGATAGAGACTTTGAGTTTGAGTTGACTTCAGTTGACCATGATATTAAACTCATATAATCGAGGAGACTAATCCTCTCTTGAATAGTCTTTCACTTTCAATGCTTTCACTCGATCCAAGTATAGTCATTCGATAGACATCGTGCCTTGATTTAATTATAATCAAATCAGAGCTTCCATATTGAAGATCAATAGTATTCTCAAGTCAAGAGAACTGAGTAATTTTGTCACATTGAATTTTCTGTTTGACCTTAGTTATAACCAATAGAAAACTATCAAGTGAGTCATTCTATAATTATATAATAACTATCAATACATATCCCCTTGGTAACCCCAATGGCCATAAGTAATACATAGCCCTAGCTCAGTTATAAATTTATGCATCTATATTATACATTGCTATTATTGTAGCGATATTCAAGGCGATGTACTTAGCCTTTCATTTAATCAGCCACAACCTTTCATGTGAAACATTTCCAACTTAAAGCTTCTTAACTAAAGATTCGAACATTAAATTACTATTGATATATTATACTTAATATCACTTATGAAGTTTGAGTCTGAATACTCCTTCATATGGAGTTCATTATTTCTATAAACAATTCTCTAGTATTTCATAAATACTTAAGAAGACTCTAAACCACCTTTTAGTGATCTTAATTTGGTTTTGATATTCGCTTAATGCATCAAATACATAAGCAAATTATGATATTGTAGATAGTACAACATGTATGATAATCCTTATTGTCAATGCATAAGGAATCCATCTTACATATTTCATATTAAACATATTAATAAGGCATATTTTCATATCGCTAAGAACATTCCCAACATATTTTATACTTGATGTAAAAGATATAATTTACAAATCCAATACCGAGTATTAAATAACTATACCATTACTGATTTTAACATAAGTACATCGTTAATAATCGGCACTATGTTGTTTATTTATAGTCTAGAAATATATGTGTACCTATTAATGTTCTTTCTTATGGATACACGGTTCCTCTATATTTTGAATGAAAATCAAACTATTCGATATTTATATCAAAATACTTATTCAATTGTGATACTTATAGAATGATACTTTTGTATCATTTCTTGGAACATATCCAAAACATACATTACTAAATATCGTCCCACTGACTTCGGGATTCTTTGGATGTTATATGTAAACGGTTTATTCTAAATCATATTAGAATTCTATATTTCAACACATATGTATCAAAGCACAAAGTCATACCAAGCGATAATTTGTGAGTAAATTTGAATTAACTTGAGCATATTGAATAGCGAATCTATTATGCTAATTTCAACTATTAAAATTTCAACTATTAAAATTTACAATGTTATTCTTACCAACGTTGCTCATTATATTCCAACCGCATTAGTCTTACTCTTGAAGACACATTTTCGGTCGATGGATTATATCCCTTTGTATACAACTACCAAAATCATATTTTGATAACGTACTAGGAATACACTTCGTATTTGCACATCATACCATATCATGGAATCAATACTCTTAATGGTTTAATTAACAGTAGGATTATCTATTCTCAATATTGATAAAATTTATAATTTCTCTTTAATGTGTGAGAATACTTATTAAATACTTCATTCCTATATGTTCATTTAGGTTAGGTTAATTTAATTTTATCCCACGTAATCAGTTTTATCTTTGGATCATACCAAATCCATTTTACTACCAATAATTTCTCAAAGAAATTATTTCACTACAAAGTTGGTATTTCTTGAAACAACAATTGTTTCTCAGTGCAGCGGAATATGTATTCATAAACACTTTATGAATTGTCTTATGTATAAAACTAATTTGTTTTTAGTTTACAAAACTAATTTTCAAAACATAAATAGGTCGTCCAATGACAATCGTTGCCAAAATTCTTTTAGGGCAATTCAAAAAAATTCCTCATGTACAATTATTATGTGTGGCCTTTCGACTCACACAGCCGGTTTACTCCTTAGCCTAGGATAAGTTGGGGTTTCTAATAAACTCTTATCTTTTATGATTTTGTAAATTTTCTTTAAATGAAATTAATTTTAACCCGATGTACTACTCTTAAGTATACGGCCTTATAAAAAGAAGTTAACTTCACTCATCATTATTCGTACTTTGTTTAATAAAGTTTGATTACTCCTTATCGATACATCATTATGTATTATAGCGAGGAGTGACTTTTGAGATTCAATATTTATTCATTTTGGGTACATTTGGAACACTTTCTAATACCTCACATATTCGATCGAATCGAATCGATTTTATTTTCTATTGCATGTTATTTTGTTTACTTCCATTTTATACTCTATGAGCTTATCATAGGTATACTACATGTGTTTCAAATACACATGTCCATATTGGTGATAACTCATTGGTGAATATAATGAAGTATATGGAACTGTTTTGGTATTTATAGACTTTTGATTGCATACATCTATATGTATCAATCCGTAGAGTTCATCAACTCTTATGATGCTCCCATTGAATGGGTGCTTTGCGCTTAGTTGTTTGAGATATAATTTACTAGTACAATATGATTCATAATCAGATAATCAAAAAATATTTCTCAAAACTGTGGCTTAGTCCATAATTCCAAAATAATTGCAAATAAATTTAATAATTCTATATTTACCAATGCATTACAAATACTAATACTATAATTTTATTTTATAACGAATATTCGTAATATTCGTATTGAAATAAATCTATATCTATTTTTCAGTCAATACTGAAAAACAATTATTATTTTATAAATAATGATTGATACATTTTAAAAAAATAATTTTTGAAACATGATGCAACCAATAAGTCTTATATGGCATGTTCCTACTATTTCTGCCATTACTATAGTAGCCTATGAAATACGATGCTCCATTCAACCACTTAATATAAGTTATTGTTTTTCATTTACTATAACTGGTTTACAATATAGAATTTTTAGGTCAAGTATCTTAAATTCAAAGAAATAAATATCATAGAAAACAATTTTTATATGAAAACCCTTTTGGAATATAAATCATATTTCTCATTCCAATGTTAAGTATCTGTTATTATTTCACAATTCTTATTTTTGAATTTCTTTACGAAGCCGGAATAACCATTCTCTCTCTTCATCCTAACTGTGTCATAGGTTACATCCACTCTTATACATTATATTTCCTTTCTAAACAGTTGAACCATTCAAAGGAAATCTAGACTGCTATATCATAACAAACTCTTTACAAAAATGCATTTGGTCATCCTTAAATTTTGAGTATATCATATAAATTCCACTTGGTGTAAACCGTTCAAATTGAAATTTCAGCAATGAATTCTTAGATCTATCTTGTAGCCTTTTGTCCAGTGTTACATTTAATACAATAAGATTATTATTATAATCTATCATATTGAATACACGATCTCACACTGCAGGTTACTTATTTATTTCAACGAATTAATTTCGTCAAGGTTTCGTACATTATGAATTGTGACTATTCAACATAAACATTTATATGTGACTGTGTATGGATCAAATCCCTAAATTCTTGTAATTATTTTAGAGTTCGAAACTCATTAAAGAAAATACATAGCCTCTAGCAAGTAAACTCACAAGTGACTATGACGACCCACCTTTTCGACCCTCAAAAGTCGACACTAATACATCCACGGTATTCACATATTGAGCATCCAAGTATCGGAAAGATAGATTGTTGGACTGAAAGAAAAGAAAAGACAGAGTAGAATATTACATCATAACGAGTAATATATAGTATCCCAATGATCTTCACAAATTAAAACTTTAATATCCATACACCAATCAGAGTCTAACCTATCATCAACCTGGATAGTTATAACATCCGTCCTTACAAATGCTGATAAATACAAACAAGTAATGTGGTGGAAAAATAAAATATGTCAGGTCTTGGAGATACCCAGCTCGTCTTTTGAAGCTCTAAAGCATCCAAAGCGAACTCTGGAAAAAATACCCGGGACTGACCCGAGTATTATAAGAAAATTATACCTAGATCAGTCTGGTAAATCAACATGAGAAACTTAAATCACTTGGATTCTTTTATGTTATAAAAGCCTTTAAAAAATAATGGTATCTCACAAGACCACGTCGCATATAAAAACGAATAGGTTTTTACCTTACGATAACCAAATCATTTTAGATAGAAAATTCAGCGATATTATAATAATGCCTAGGGTTTAAAATAAATATATAACATAGCTGAAATGCTTGCATCTCACGTTCCAACATATTTGGTATACAACTAAGTCCATGAAGCACGTATTGGAAAATGGATTCCATGCAATGACAAGGCTACTGGTGTACCGCTTATCATGGTACAACTCTAGAAGATGTACCGAGGGCCTCACATGGACCCCCTACAAATCAGGACCGGCCTACCCTATACCGGATAGTATTGATATGTCATCACCTCAGTTACGGCCGATAACTGTACTGAGTCCCAAGCATACATAAACCCCAAATATTGATCCAGATCGAGTATGAGGCTTGAGGCTACGTTTTACCTTTTTAGCAAATCCCACATGGAATGCTAACACTATCCTCCAAGCAACAATGCAACACCAACAATCATCCAAACAAGTTGTTTAGGAAATGAACAAATCAAAGGCACTACTTCTACTATATCCTTAGAATTTGTAGCTAGTAGCCTTTGCACTTCAGAACTCCGTCTTTGATTTCCATCATCTTTAAGATGTTTTCAATTCGAACACTTATGTCGGTTCGAAGTAGTTTTTGGATAAATCATGATTATCCGATCCCAATCTCTCCGAACTGACAATCGATAGTTAAAAACTAGTCAACATTTGATAGTTGGTTATTTAACTATCAAATAAACACATAAACCAATTAGAGATTTAATTTTGCATGGAAACCCCACATGATTAAGCATATAAACAACCACCAAACCTCCTTAGTTAATCCTTTCAATATTTAAACTACTTTCTTTCTGATGTAAGTAAATGGATCATATGGAAATTAGACCAAATACACTTACCACCACTTTCCAATTTCAAGCAGTACTATCCCTCGATTAACAATGAAATTGGACAAGTTAGAAAACTATCATTCCCTTGACATACATTCTTAATTCTCAAGATATAGATGAGTTTTCATACCTTGGAATTTGGTGTTAAGTATGAAAAGAGTATTTTCCATACCACCATAAGTTAAAAAGATCAGTTATGGAAACCAAATTCGAATACAGAAATAATACTTCATATACTCGGTATCAATCTTCGATTTCAAGCTTAAACTATCCTTTAGTTAATAATGAAGCCATTCAAGTTGGGGTACTATTACCTCTTAAACCTTAACTTGACAAAATTCTTAACTTTTCGGATAGGTGGAAGTCTACCTATGTAACATCCCCCTACTTGGAGGCCTAAAACTAACGGCTACGGATGCTACAGTCATCCATAGTTATTAATCCTCGGTAACAAAATATGGCGGTGTTAGATTCATTTATACACATAAACACATGAATATGGAAAATTTTAGAACAACAAACAAATTCCACGTTACATTTCATAATATTTCAAATTCATTACATAATCCCAGTACGTAGACCACGTTCAGATAACATATAGTTAATACAAAATATGCCAAGAGCGACATATGAAGATGCCCCCTTGGATGATCAGAGTATATATATAATAAGGTACTAAAACAATTTGCCTTTACAATCAAACACACATCGAAAATAAAAGAACTCTAATAACAAGCTTGCCTCCTACACGTCCTCGGAAGCTTTATTCGTCTAAAAGAACACCTAGAAACCTTAACTCTCAACCTACTCAAAATTAATTGAGTACCCAAGAGTTTAAGGGGAAAGAAAAACTTCGAGCCAGACATAAAGCCTGGTATGAATAGTAATCTATCATCTCAAACCATTTAGATATCTAGTGAGACCACGTCGCTTAGCGAAACGAGTTTTCCCCTCACTAGTATCCTAAAACATTTATAAAACCATATACTGTGTTCTTGCATCCACAATGGTTAAAACATAGTATTTCAAAACATTATGATGATATGCAAAATAAGTAAATCAAATCTGAGTTATCCATCCCCATTCATTCTGACTATCTGTTTTAATTATAGTTTTTAGGGTTACTATTAACCAGTTAAACGTTTATGGACTATCTTTCTAGTTTCATGGTTTTCATGGTATCACTAAGAACCTATTGGTAACTCCAATATCTTTCCTATTATCCTAGTTTTCATGGGCTAACTCGGAACCTATTGACTAACTGTCAATATCTTAATCCGGATATAGTTTTCATGGGCTAACTATAAACCTATTGGCCCCTGCCAATATCAATCATAGTTTTTATGGGCTGACTATGAACCTATTGGCCCCTGCCAATATCTTTTGTTATACATAGTTTTCATGGGCTTATTGCGAACCTATTGGCCCCTACCAATATCTTTAAATAAGATTTTAACATTTCTTAAGTTATATTCACTACTGGACCAACCTAATTGGTTATTCTGCCCTACGCCAAAATACCGTTATGGGTTAATTACAATGTGAACAAATACATGAAAAAGTAATCATAACAACAAAATAATACCAACACCTATGGTTTATTGTCCTTGAATCATATATATATATATATATATCCTGGTTAAACCCTTTAACCTTTATGGTAAATGAACACTTCTTCATTCCAAAACCTTTTGCTTGCTTATGCCATGGTTATTCCTTTAAATTGAGATTGGGTTTATGCTTTGATATCTTAAAACATCTCTTTCGAAACCTAATATACCTTTCGATGGTATTAAAATGTCCTTTAGAACATGGCTTCGAAACAAATGAAAGTATCCCTTTCGAAAGTATTGGGTTCATTCTTCTTAAAAACATCATTTGGGTCAAAGTGGTTATATACAAAAGTATCTCTTTCGAAACCCTTATAAAGTTGTTTTTACGTAAAAGTTAAGGGTGTCGAAACCATATATTCAAAAGTATAACCCTTTAAATTTAAAACTTTGAAGGATAGAGTCGAAACCCCTTTCGACTCCATTGCCTTCGAAACCCTTAACCCCTTTCGAAAGCATTTAGGAAGTGGCTTAGCTTAAGTTAGAACATAGATAACTTTTCAAAGGCATTGATGGCTTCAATACACTCGGAAGGACCAACATATCTTGGTGCTAGTTTCCCTGACTTTCCAAATTGCACCATACCCTTCATCGGTGACACCTTAATGAAAACCTTATCTCCAACTGAGAATTCTAGGCCCTTACGCCTTTTACCCGCATAACTTTTTTGTCTGGACTGAGCTTCCTTCATCCTTTCTCGGATCAACTCAATCTTCTCTGATGCCTCTCTAACCAAATTTGGACCTAAGACTAATCCGTCTCCAGTTTCCAACCAACATGCAGGTGATTTGCAAGGCCTTCCATACAAAGCTTCAAATGGCGCCATTCCTATACTAGTCTAGTAACTATTATTATAGGAAAAGTCAACCAAATATAGGTAATCCTCTTAAGATCCACCAAAATCTAATACACAAACTTTTAGTAAATCCTCGAGTACTTTGTTGACTCTCTCTGGCTGTCCATCTGTCTGAGGGTGATATGCAGTACTCATATTAAGCTTGGTACCCATCACTTCCTGTAGACTCTTCAAGAATTCACTAGTACACAAAGCATCTCTGTCACTGACTATACTACTAGGAATTTCATGTAGTCTAACTATGTTCTTCATGAACAATTTAGCTAAAACTGGTGTCGTCGTGGTTAACTTAACTGGAATGAAATGGGCACTCTTGGTCAATCTATCCACATAACCCATATACTTTCATTACCCTTATTTGTTCTTGGAAACCTTTCTATAAAATCCATGGATATTGAACCCCATTTCCAGACTGGAATCTCTAAAGGCTGAGATAACCCGCTCTGTTTCTGATGTTCAGATTCCACTTGTTGACAGTTTGCGCACTGCCTAACCCACAAGCCAACATCTCTCTTCATGCCTTCCCAATAGAAGCTCCTCTTCATATCCTGATACATCTTAGTTCCTCTAGGATGAATCGTAAACTTGGACTGATGACATTCTCCAAGAACTTTTTTCCTCAAGTTGTAACGACCCGTAAATTTCAACTGTTTTAATAACGTGATTAGTTAAAATTTTGTGAAATTTTAAACGATAAAATTTCGAAATAAAAAAATTTAATATTTGGAATACGTCTAATTAAATCTAACAACTGGTAAATTTTCGTCCGAAAATACGGAAGTTTATTTCGCACGTAAATTCACTTCAATTTAATCAGTTAAAAAGCGTTGAAAATAAAACGTTTTCAAAACCAAAATATTTTTACATAGAAAAATTCTAAACTATCTTCTGAGCAAGATTTCAGTTTGTCGTTTTTCCAAATTCGGACATCTTTGGCTCCGTCGTTCTTATTTTCTGCAAAATAGCAGCATTCTGGTACCGATATCGATTTTTATCGGATGACCGTACCACTGATTTCTGTATACCGTTTTGATCGTCTCGTCGTGCCGATCCTTACGGTCTACTTGATTGTAAAATTCGGAGTCCGATGGACGTTGCACTTTACGTAACGCCTACCGTATCGGTACCGGTTTTGTGGCTTTTGGTTATTGTGAACTTTCAATATTCCACCGTTCAAACAGCCACTTGTTTTAATGATTTTAAATGGCATGACTCTTGTTATTCCTGCTGTTTAATCTAATAATTCTAGAACCAAATTTACTTTTGAAAAAAAAATTATTTTTCGAATAAACAGTTTGTATGCTATTAAATTTTATTTCTGACTTTTATCATTCTACCTTTTAAATTCTCGGTGCCATTTCATTTTTAACTATGTTGGTTCGTTTCCTTCTCTGGTCCCCTTCCATTTTCATTCTCACGCTAGTAAATAAAAAGATATAATAAAGTTTATATTCGCTTCCTACTCCCAGATCCATGGCCGCATCCCTACTAGCAAAGCATCTCAGCCCACCTCCATTCCTCTTCTTCCCAATAGTCGAACACATCGCCACCCACATCACACTCCCATGCATCTGTTTCCACCACCAAGCTCACCCTTAAGGCAGCCACCTACCGACCGCATACGCCTGCAGACCCGCCACCATCGAACTCCTGGCCGAAGATCTTCCTCGCTTACCGAACCCCTCCACCAACCCGACCTTATCTCCGCCTCCCCATACCCACACGCCTTTCCACTCAAGTGTGCAGACACCACAACGACCTCCTCTGCCTTCAAGCAACACCACGCCCAACACCCTCCACCTCGCCCGCCCATGCTCGGTCTACACTCACCAGCGAACGCCAGCCCCACCGAGCCTCATGCTCGCCACCATCTCTGCCGAGCTGATTCACTCTCCCCTGACCCATCATTTTTCCAGTGAGTTAAGTTTGTTTTGGTTCAAGTTGATAAGAGTTTTATTTTTGTACTATTTTTTTTTATTTGGATAGCGTGAGTTCTGATTTGAGTTTTTGTATATAATTCAGTTCGTATATATATATTTGATCTGTTATTATCTTGTTATATAGTGTATATAATACTATATATTGTTATTAGCTTATATGGTTGATCTGTGTTTCAAATGAATCTTGTATGAAATATAAACTATAAGATCCATAAATATATAAAGTTACCAAGTGCATACGTTAGAAGTTTAAAATAGTAATATAATTATTTTATAAATTTTTGATTTTAAATTGTTATATAAGTATAGATCTAATATATATATATTGTTTATGTAAGTTGTTTATATGTTATACATGTTAGATAGGTTGTATAAAGTTATATTTTAGCTCGAAATTTTGTCCAGATCATATGTGCATTGAAGTGGGTTGTTGTTATGCATTTGTTATGTAAATATCAGTAACCATTGTTGACAGTTGCATTGTTTTAGGTGCCGATTTTTTTTAACATATATATACTGTATAAAGTATACATATAGTATTACTTGTTTTGGATTTTACAGACGTTAGTCATATATGTTTTGCATGGGAGTTATTTACGATCTATTATATATAAGATTTTCATAGATTTGTTTATATATATTGTTTGGGTTTAATGTACCAGTTTCAATAGTTTAGGTATATAGATAGTTCTTAAAAACAATAGTTACAGTGTTATATATGTTTGTGTTTTAAATTTAATATTGGTTTTATAATAAGGATGATCTTAAAGTATAATATATTATATATTGGAGTGGTTTGGGCATATTTATATGTGTGCATATGTGTCAGTATATATGTATATAAGGTTATAACAACACTGATTTGAAAATAAATATATATACGTATTATTTTAATTATATGGTTGATTTTAATATATATGTTTCAATTTAAAATCAATAATTTTAATTTTATACATATACATATTTGATTTTAATATATGTGTTTTAAGTATTGATTTCAGGGAAATAATATTAATATATTTTGTTCAGTTATATCTAGATGATTCTGATTCGTTTCCATCAATTTCTATTATCAGCCCTATCCGTCGAATTCGTGCACATCTCACTTTGCTTTGGAACTCGTGCTTGGATTCGTAACTCATTCCATTTCTCGTTCATCTCTAGCCTCGAAAGGTGAGCAATCACTCACGATTAATGTTCTTTTATTTATTAAATTTGATTTCAATTGAAACGACAATTGAAATATGCTGCTGTTAGTTAATTACACTGTTATATATGCTATTATCTGTATCAGTTCACCTGTGACATCTGACACCATTATCTGTTAATTATTTATGTGATGATAATACAGTTTGGCTGAAATTGATTGATTGTTGATGTTTATATTGGACGTTAAATTGTTAATGTTAAAATGATAAATAATATGCAATTGAACTTGACGTAGGTTAGTTAAATGTTAAATTTGATAAAAATGACATTTGTATAATATGACCCCTTTAACTGTTGAATTTATTGACACGTAGGATTTGTTTAATTACATTTTGAACCACTGAATGTATGTTGTTAAATTGATGATGTATGAAATTGGAATAGATGACAAGTGAAAACCGTAATGTAATAATCTTTAATCTACATGAAATGATAGTGTAGATTTTAGAAATAATTATATTAATTCGTACAAATAACAATGCAGATTAATACGGTTATTTCGGGATTATTTGAATTGATTATTGGATTGATATTGATTGTTGTTATTGCTTGTTTATTTACTTTGGCACCATCCCAGCTATCACACTGCAAGTTCCCTTTATTATGCTTTGATTTTGAATTGAATTGGAATCGGGTTGAAATGATAAATACCCAAATTGAACTTTGACCTAGGATAGGAAATTAAATAAAACCCGATTGGTTAATAATTTGATTTAAAATAAAACGAAGATTTTATTGGAATAAATAATATGGTTTTGAAACGAAGTTGAAATTTGAATTTTAATGAAAGGAAAATGGTAATATTTAATAATCTGAAACAAAAGATTAACAATGTAATCAATGAAAGAATGTTGTTTAATTTGAGAAATGATTGAATTAAGTTTGAAATGATTTAATAATTAAGTTTGAAATTATAATTAAGTTTGAAATTATTAAACTTTGAAATTATTTAATAATTAAGTTTTGAACTATTTAATAATGAATTATTAAATAATTAAATTGAATTGAAATTCTTTAATAAGAAAAATTGAACTTTTGAATAAGTGAATTTTACTTCGTAAAGAATTGAAATTGAGTTTCTTTATCAATTAAGTTTTGGAAAATTATTTAAGGAAGTAAATAAGTGAAATTGAATTTCTTTAACAAAAATGAAATGTGATATTTTTGGAATTAATGTAAGACTTGTAATTGGAGAATTGATTTGACGAATTTAGTTTAATTCAAAATTGTAAGTTTTGTTTTAATGAAGTTGAACTTAAGAATTGATTAAATGAATTGGAAATTTAATAGAAATTGTTTTGAATGATAAAGTAACTTAACGAATATTGAATGAAATCGATAAATGGGTTTAAATTGATTTGAATGTTAAATAGAATTTATTTAAATGATTTCGGAATGAAACTTATATACGAACTTGAATCAATATTTGAATTGTTTTAAATAGAAATTGAAATTGAATTATAAGATTTTGAAACGGAAAATTGGAAGTTTTGAAACGAAAATTTGGAAATCGTTTTAGAAAGACAAATGAAATGTTGATTTACGAATTCTATTTGAAATTGAAATTGATTTGGTTTTTGAAATATATAAACGACCAATCGGTGTAATAATTACGAAAGTTATTAAAGAGACCGGAATTCGGTTATGGATATACTCTCTATCTAAACCGAAAACCACTTTAATAACTATACGCGGAGTGTTGATCCAGAATGAAGTGGATGGTTTGGTGAACGCGTTGACTGAAGAAAGAGAACGATTTTGGATGACCCCTGACATGACTAAAACAGGAGCCGCGCCGGGCCATTGAGGATCGCCATCTCTAGCGGACACACTTCTTCGATACCATATCTATTACTTTTGTGATTCGATTTGGGTGCACCCCTCGATTTGGGAGTGTTGTTTCGCGGTGTTGGGGTAGTAGCTGCTATGCCCAACATCAGTCCGGATCAGGCAACTACTAGTATCCTAGTTGGTATCGCCTCATGTACCTTGTCATACTGATTATCCTATTCGCGACCACTACGATTTTGATTTGTACCTTTAGTATATGGATTGCCCTCTGGTGACTTCCGGTTTTGGGGAAACTACGGTCTTGTATATGCTTTTGGGAATAAACAGGTTAAGAGGTGTATGGGCCCTGCTTAACCCTACTTTGATATTTTTATATTACTGATAGACATTATCTACTTATCGTACATTACTACATAGTAGATAGTTTGACGGATCCTTAAAGGATGGTTATTCCAAACATCCTTTGAGTTACTTGTATTTCAATTGCTATTTCACTTGAGTTGGATTTATTAATATAAGAATGTTAATCCTGACTCGAGTGTTTTGTATTTTGCTTTACGCTCGGGTCAGACTGAGTGGTTCAGCTTTCGAGACTCACCTTTGGAGTTGGAGCTTTGCTTGAAGATCCAGCCATCTATTCTGCTTTCAGTATTCGATGATTCCAGGGATGCATTCTGATTTGTATTTGATGTATCGTATTACTCTTCTGTTGTAAACTCTGATGTATTTTATATATTCATATAGTAGCTTCATGAACTACTATCTCTTTTATTTCCGCTGCATTTATTACTCTGTGTCTGTGATCTGTGATTATATCTATTTACTGTATATGTTCAGTTTTGCCAAATTTAAATTAACAACGCGGTATTTTGAGCAATTCAACTCCGGCATGAGTGTCTACCTGTACACTTATAATGGATGCGAATGGTCCAAAATGGCGGGTCGTTACAGTTGGTATCAGAGCTTTGGTAGCTCTAGGCAAAACTCAACATATAGGGTAAATGTATTTACAGAATCACTCTCATTCGAGTTTCAATCTCTTCCTTTGACTCAATTCCTTTGAATTTTGGAACGTTCCCTACGGTTCCAAATTTCATTCGTGTCCCTCACTATTCGTCTCCTTTCAATTTTGGAGCATCACATAACTCCACTTCGAATGACCCTTAGAGTGAATCGGCGGTCTCGCCAACTTCGAATGATTTGTAAAGGGGTGAAACTCCTTTATAATAGGTATCGATTTACCAGAGATTTCTGTATCTTCGGTTTACGATGCTATCTATTACCTGATATACCTGAATTCCATCTCTTGAGATCGAGTGTTGATTTACCTCGGAATTCAGCATCGATCTTATTCTTGAAGTTACGGTCGACCCGGTTAAGGTTGCCCGTGAATTAAATAAGCTTATCCATCTCCTGATTCTGTTAATTAAATCACCTTATCTTTTCTTTCGAATTTATTTTCGAAAAAATTCTCTTTGATTTGAGTCCATCAAATTCGAATCTCTATCTTTGCTTTGAAATCTATTCTTGTATAGTCGAGCGAGGAAGTGTATTTGTAAATTAATATTAAAATGTTTTATTATATTGTGTTGTTTGAGTTGTTAATGTTGATTTGGGTTTTCGATCGATTCGTCTGATCAACGCTATCGATAGGATTTCCAAAATACTTGAGCAGAGCAAACTGACACAATATTGTTTCAAAATTTGTTTGATTATAAAAAAAATAATAAGTAAAATTTTCTGAAATTTAATAGGTTAATTAAATTGTTTGTTTGAAATGATAATATTTGATTATCATTTATTGTTCTAAATAAATTTATAAATACGGTTTATAAATTGATTTGGAATTTGAAATGAATTAAATTCAGAAATTTGAGAATTTAGTTTCCGATGATTTCGAACTTTGGTTTTAAAATTTTAAAGGACATAGTATTGGAAGTATTTTCGAATAGAAATCGTTTTCAAAGAATTTTAAAATGTTGAAATCAGTGCTCTTCTCTTTGTCGCTGGAAAATAATTTCGGTGATGGCGGCCGCATCATCGACATTCATTTTCGAGTTTCGAAGTGGAGAAACCATTCTGTAGCTTTGCTACGGTTTTGTTTTGAGAAAATATATTTGATTTGAATTTCTTCAGTATAATTTGATTTATATATATATATATAAGTATCTTATTTTAAAATTTAATTTGATTTGATATAAATATATTATATATATCTCTAAATTGTTTAAAGTTAATCGGAAATCTAATTCTTAAATTTTGTTAAAGGATGATTTTAATTATAAGTAAAACCAAAATTTGGAATAAATATTTAAACTTGAATAATTGAATTGGGAAAATTTTATTTGTATATTGTTCAACTGCATTCTAATACAACTTACCTAACTCATTCAGAAGTTGAAAATGTAATTGGATAATATATAAGATAAATTGAATTTATAGATAAAATTTGAGTGTCTATAATAAATGTTATACACTAAATTTTGATTATAAAGATGCTAATAGAGTTAGATAGGATAATTAGTAAACTCAATTACTAATGAAATAAATTTGTTTTGAGAAAAAAAATTAACAAATTGAATTAGATCAACTTAGGGAAATAGCTTAAATTTAAACCAATAATTGAATATAAATTAATTTAAATTGGAATTTATATAGTTTAAATTAATTTATATGGTTTAAATATATGTAATAAGATATATTAAGTAGAATAAAGTTAATAATTATTTGGAATAAAAGAATTAGATTTGTTGAATAAAATATGATTAAAATAAAAGACTATTTAAGTTTATGATTTTAGAAATTGTTAATAAGGATAATTGGATAATAAAACAATGAATAAATGAGATAAATAAAATAAAATTTTGTTTTGTAGAAATCTTTTGGTATCAAATATTAATAAATTGGAATTAAATCAACTTATTGAAATACCCTGAATTTTAAATCAAATATTGAGTATTAATTAAGAAAAATTGAAATTTATACGGTTTAAACCAATTGTTTTATTTTGTTTTCAATCTGTTTTTCTTTCTGCTTGTTTCTATTCTTCTACCTCGTTCCTTTTCGGGGACGAAAAGTTTTGAGTGGGGGAGAATGTAACGACCCGTAAATTTCAACTGTTTTAATAACGTGATTAGTTAAAATTTTGTGAAATTTTAAACGATAAAATTTCAAAATAAAAAAATTTAATATTTGGAATACGTCTAATTAAATCTAACAACTGGTAAATTTTCGTCCGAAAATACGGAAGTTTATTTCGCGCGTAAATTCACTTCAATTTAATCAGTTAAAAAGCGTTGAAAATAAAACGTTTTCAAAACCAAAATATTTTTACATAGAAAAATTCTAAACTATCTTCTGAGCAAGATTTCAGTTTGTCGTTTTTCCAAATTCGGACATCTTTGGCTCCGTCGTTCTTATTTTCTGCAAAATAGCAGCATTCTGGTACCGATATCGATTTTTATCGGATGATCGTACCACTGATTTCTATATACCGTTTTGATCGTCTCGTCGTGCCGATCCTTACGGTCTACTTGATTGTAAAATTCGAAGTCCGATGGACGTTGCACTTTACGTAACGCCTACCGTATCGGTACCGGTTTTGTGGCTTTTGGTTATTGTGAACTTTCAATATTCCACCGTTCAAACAGCCACTTGTTTTAATGATTTTAAATGGCATGACTCTTGTTATTCCTGCTGTTTAATCTAATAATTCTAGAACCAAATTTACTTTTGAAAAAAAAATTATTTTTCGAATAAACAGTTTGTATGCTATTAAATTTTATTTCTGACTTTTATCATTCTACCTTTTAAATTCTCGGTGCCATTTCATTTTTAACTATGTTGGTTCGTTTCCTTCTCTGGTCCCCTTCCATTTTCATTCTCACGCTAGTAAATAAAAAGATATAATAAAGTTTATATTCGCTTCCTACTCCCAGATCCATGGCCGCATCCCTACTAGCAAAGCATCTCAGCCCACCTCCATTCCTCTTCTTCCCAATAGTCGAACACATCGCCACCCACATCACACTCCCATGCATCTGTTTCCACCACCAAGCTCACCCTTAAGGCAGCCACCTACCGACCGCATACGCCTGCAGACCCGCCACCATCGAACTCCTGGCCGAAGATCTTCCTCGCTTACCGAACCCCTCCACCAACCCGACCTTATCTCCGCCTCCCCATACCCACACGCCTTTCCACTCAAGTGTGCAGACACCACAACGACCTCCTCTGCCTTCAAGCAACACCACGCCCAACACCCTCCACCTCGCCCGCCCATGCTCGGGCTACACTCACCAGCGAACGCCAGCCCCACCGAGCCTCATGCTCGCCACCATCTCTGCCGAGCTGATTCACTCTCCCCTGACCCATCATTTTTCCAGTGAGTTAAGTTTGTTTTGGTTCAAGTTGATAAGAGTTTTATTTTTGTACTATTTTTTTTTATTTGGATAGCGTGAGTTCTGATTTGAGTTTTTGTATATAATTCAGTTCGTATATATATATTTGATCTGTTATTATCTTGTTATATAGTGTATATAATACTATATATTGTTATTAGCTTATATGGTTGATCTGTGTTTCAAATGAATCTTGTATGAAATATAAACTATAAGATCCATAAATATATAAAGTTACCAAGTGCATACGTTAGAAGTTTAAAATAGTAATATAATTATTTTATAAATTTTTGATTTTAAATTGTTATATAAGTATAGATCTAATATATATATATTGTTTATGTAAGTTGTTTATATGTTATACATGTTAGATAGGTTGTATAAAGTTATATTTTAGCTCGAAATTTTGTCCAGATCATATGTGCATTGAAGTGGGTTGTTGTTATGCATTTGTTATGTAAATATCAGTAACCATTGTTGACAGTTGCATTGTTTTAGGTGCCGATTTTTTTTAACATATATATACTGTATAAAGTATACATATAGTATTACTTGTTTTGGATTTTACAGACGTTAGTCATATATGTTTTGCATGGGAGTTATTTACGATCTATTATATATAAGATTTTCATAGATTTGTTTATATATATTGTTTGGGTTTAATGTACCAGTTTCAATAGTTTAGGTATATAGATAGTTCTTAAAAACAATAGTTACAGTGTTATATATGTTTGTGTTTTAAATTTAATATTGGTTTTATAATAAGGATGATCTTAAAGTATAATATATTATATATTGGAGTGGTTTGGGCATATTTATATGTGTGCATATGTGTCAGTATATATGTATATAAGGTTATAACAACACTGATTTGAAAATAAATATATATACGTATTATTTTAATTATATGGTTGATTTTAATATATATGTTTCAATTTAAAATCAATAATTTTAATTTTATACATATACATATTTGATTTTAATATATGTGTTTTAAGTATTGATTTCAGGGAAATAATATTAATATATTTTGTTCAGTTATATCTAGATGATTCTGATTCGTTTCCATCAATTTCTATTATCAGCCCTATCCGTCGAATTCGTGCACATCTCACTTTGCTTTGGAACTCGTGCTTGGATTCGTAACTCATTCCATTTCTCGTTCATCTCTAGCCTCGAAAGGTGAGCAATCACTCACGATTAATGTTCTTTTATTTATTAAATTTGATTTCAATTGAAACGACAATTGAAATATGCTGCTGTTAGTTAATTACACTGTTATATATGCTATTATCTGTATCAGTTCACCTGTGACATCTGACACCATTATCTGTTAATTATTTATGTGATGATAATACAGTTTGGCTGAAATTGATTGATTGTTGATGTTTATATTGGACGTTAAATTGTTAATGTTAAAATGATAAATAATATGCAATTGAACTTGACGTAGGTTAGTTAAATGTTAAATTTGATAAAAATGACATTTGTATAATATGACCCCTTTAACTGTTGAATTTATTGACACGTAGGATTTGTTTAATTACATTTTGAACCACTGAATGTATGTTGTTAAATTGATGATGTATGAAATTGGAATAGATGACAAGTGAAAACCGTAATGTAATAATCTTTAATCTACATGAAATGATAGTGTAGATTTTAGAAATAATTATATTAATTCGTACAAATAACAATGCAGATTAATACGGTTATTTCGGGATTATTTGAATTGATTATTGGATTGATATTGATTGTTGTTATTGCTTGTTTATTTACTTTGGCACCATCCCAGCTATCACACTGCAAGTTCCCTTTATTATGCTTTGATTTTGAATTGAATTGGAATCGGGTTGAAATGATAAATACCCAAATTGAACTTTGACCTAGGATAGGAAATTAAATAAAACCCGATTGGTTAATAATTTGATTTAAAATAAAACGAAGATTTTATTGGAATAAATAATATGGTTTTGAAACGAAGTTGAAATTTGAATTTTAATGAAAGGAAAATGGTAATATTTAATAATCTGAAACAAAAGATTAACAATGTAATCAATGAAAGAATGTTGTTTAATTTGAGAAATGATTGAATTAAGTTTGAAATGATTTAATAATTAAGTTTGAAATTATAATTAAGTTTGAAATTATTAAACTTTGAAATTATTTAATAATTAAGTTTTGAACTATTTAATAATGAATTATTAAATAATTAAATTGAATTGAAATTCTTTAATAAGAAAAATTGAACTTTTGAATAAGTGAATTTTACTTCGTAAAGAATTGAAATTGAGTTTCTTTATCAATTAAGTTTTCGAAAATTATTTAAGGAAGTAAATAAGTGAAATTGAATTTCTTTAACAAAAATGAAATGTGATATTTTTGGAATTAATGTAAGACTTGTAATTAGAGAATTGATTTGACGAATTTAGTTTAATTCAAAATTGTAAGTTTTGTTTTAATGAAGTTGAACTTAAGAATTGATTAAATGAATTGGAAATTTAATAGAAATTGTTTTGAATGATAAAGTAACTTAACGAATATTGAATGAAATCGATAAATGGATTTAAATTGATTTGAATGTTAAATAGAATTTATTTAAATGATTTCGGAATGAAACTTATATACGAACTTGAATCAATATTTGAATTGTTTTAAATAGAAATTGAAATTGAATTATAAGATTTTGAAACGGAAAATTGGAAGTTTTGAAACGAAAATTTGGAAATCGTTTTAGAAAGACAAATGAAATGTTGATTTACGAATTCTATTTGAAATTGAAATTGATTTGGTTTTTGAAATATATAAACGACCAATCGGTGTAATAATTACGAAAGTTATTAAAGAGACCGGAATTCGGTTATGGATATACTCTCTATCTAAACCGAAAACCACTTTAATAACTATACGCGGAGTGTTGATCCAGAATGAAGTGGATGGTTTGGTGAACGCGTTGACTGAAGAAAGAGAACGATTTTGGATGACCCCTGACATGACTAAAACAGGAGCCGCGCCGGGCCATTGAGGATCGCCATCTCTAGCGGACACACTTCTTCGATACCATATCTATTACTTTTGTGATTCGATTTGGGTGCACCCCTCGATTTGGGAGTGTTGTTTCGCGGTGTTGGGGTAGTAGCTGCTATGCCCAACATCAGTCCGGATCAGGCAACTACTAGTATCCTAGTTGGTATCGCCTCATGTACCTTGTCATACTGATTATCCTATTCGCGACCACTACGATTTTGATTTGTACCTTTAGTATATGGATTGCCCTCTGGTGACTTCCGGTTTTGGGGAAACTACGGTCTTGTATATGCTTTTGGGAATAAACAGGTTAAGAGGTGTATGGGCCCTGCTTAACCCTACTTTGATATTTTTATATTACTGATAGACATTATCTACTTATCGTACATTACTACATAGTAGATAGTTTGACGGATCCTTAAAGGATGGTTATTCCAAACATCCTTTGAGTTACTTGTATTTCAATTGCTATTTCACTTGAGTTGGATTTATTAATATAAGAATGTTAATCCTGACTCGAGTGTTTTGTATTTTGCTTTACGCTCGGGTCAGACTGAGTGGTTCAGCTTTCGAGACTCACCTTTGGAGTTGGAGCTTTGCTTGAAGATCCAGCCATCTATTCTGCTTTCAGTATTCGATGATTCCAGGGATGCATTCTGATTTGTATTTGATGTATCGTATTACTCTTCTGTTGTAAACTCTGATGTATTTTATATATTCATATAGTAGCTTCATGAACTACTATCTCTTTTATTTCCGCTGCATTTATTACTCTGTGTCTGTGATCTGTGATTATATCTATTTACTGTATATGTTCAGTTTTGCCAAATTTAAATTAACAACGCGGTATTTTGAGCAATTCAACTCCGGCATGAGTGTCTACCTGTACACTTATAATGGATGCGAATGGTCCAAAATGGCGGGTCGTTACACAAGTCCTCTATATTCGAAACACACAATCGTCCCTTCATTCTCAACCATCCTTTCTGGTCAAGGCTAAAATCCTTTAAGTCATCGATCTCGGTTCCAACCTCAAACCTTCTGATCTTCTCAGCCAACACTGGATCCTCCTTCTGCTTAGAAGCAATTCTCTCAATCAACACTCGCTAAACTTCTAAACAAGATAGCATGGTCGTACTCTGACTAGAACTAGCAGTCGATCTTAACTGCACATGACAACTGACTAAAGCTTCTAAATCCTTCCATCTGCTAACATAGCCAACACCATATTCTGATGTTTTCTACTAAGAGCATCTGCTACCTTATTACCTTTCCCTGGTGTATACTCTATACCAAAATCATAAGCAACCAAATACTTCAGCCGTCTCTGTTGCCTCATATTCAATTCCTTCTGAGAGAATAAATACCATAAAGACTTATGATCGGTGTAAAGCTCAAACCTCCCTCCTAAAAGATAATGTCTCCAATCTTTAGTGCAAAGACTGCTGCAACCAACTCCAAATCATGAGTAGGGTATCTAACTTCATGTGGCCTAAGCTGCCTATATGCGTAAGCAATAACTCTACCATTCTACATCAACATGGCTCCTAATCTAGTTCCACATGTATCAGTATACACCACCAATCCTTGGTTTCCGTCTGGAACTACTAACACAGGTGCATTGGTCAACAAATGCTTTAACTTAAGGGATGCTTTCTCACATTTGTCGGACCAAGCAAACATTACCTCTTTTTTGGTTATCTTAGTTAAAGGTGCTGCTATCCGTGAGAAATCCTTAATGAATCTCCGGTAGTAGCCAGCATGTCCAAGGAAACTTCTAATCTCAGTCACCATCTCGGGTCTCTTCCAATTATTAACGGCTTCTATCTTATCTAGATCAACTGACAGTCCTTTCTTTGAAACCACATGACCAAGAAACTTAACCTCTTTCTTCCAAAAATGACACTTGGAAAACTTTGCCTTCAGCTGATTCTGCCTTAGTGTCTCAAGTACCACTCTGAGATGAACTTCATGCCCTCTGTCATCCTTAGAGTAGACTAGGATGTCATCTATAAACACTAGCACAAACCTATCCAAGTACTCTTGGAACACTCGGTTCATCAAATCCAAGAAGAAAGCAGGTGCATTCGTTAATCCAAATGGAATCACCAACCACTCATATGAACCATACCTAATTCGAAATGATGTCAAAGGAATACTGTCCTCCGTTATTCTTAACTGATGGAAACCTATCGCCAAATCTAACTGGAAATACACTCTGGCACCACTCAACTGATCGAATAGATCATCTATTCTCGGCAAAGGATATTTGTTCTTAATCGTCCTTTCATTTAACTTACGATAGTCGATACACATCCTCAACGACCCATCCGGTTTCTTCACGAACATTGTGGCTGCTCCCCAAGGCGAACTGCTTGGTCTAATAAAATTCCTTCCTTCAAGGTCCACTAGCTGCACCTTCAATTCCTTCATCTTAGTAGGTGTCATTTTGCTAGGTAGTCTACTCACAGGTTCGGCTCGAGGCACAAGGTCTATTCTAAACTAAACAACTCTTTTCGGTGGTAGTCCAGTGACTAGTTCAAAGACATCGACAAATTCTCTTGCTACCCGAACCTACTTAACTCATTGCCTACCTCCATAGCATTAAGTAAAGCACTAACACTCTGGTAAGTATTCTCTACTGAGAATATCACTCGGTTATGACTATCAGGGTTTCTTAGTGATATTTCCCTATCTTGGAAAAATATTCTAGCCTCATACCTACCCAAGCAATCCATATCCAAAATAATCCCGAAATATACGAAATCAATAACATAAAAATTGCATGTAAACTTATGACCTAACAAGTCAAGTTCTAACTGGTCACATCTTAACCCTAGAGTGGAATACCCTCATATTGGATTCACCATCCTTAAGGAAGTAACAAGGTAGGTGGGTTCTACACATAATCTATTAACCAAACACTGAGATATAAATGAATGTGATGCATGGGTATCAAAAAGTACCCTAACAGGTATACTCTGAATCCAAAGCATACCTTCTAATACAGTCTTTCCTTTATCAGCTGCAGTAGGCCTAGCTGGTCCTATAGCAAAAACTTCTCCTTTATCCTCCTTAACTGGCTCTGGCCACTGGTTCTTGTAATGCCCAACTTGATCACAGTTGAAGCACTTCACATTCTTCTTACTTGCAGCTTTCTTCCCATTTCCTGACCGACACTCATTAGCAAAGTGACCCTTCTTGTCACACTTATAGCAAACTATCTCAGCCTTTGACTTTTTAGAAGTATCTCCCTTCTGGGCTCATTTCATTTTAAAGAATTTCCTCTTCTTCGCTTGAGAACCCTGAGTTTCCACTGGCTTCTCCTTAGCAAACTTAGCAAGTAACTCCTCATGGAGAATGGCCATCTCCACCACTATATTACAAGGATCACGGATATGTGTCATAGTCAATCTAGCAAGCTCGGTCCTCAATCCCTGAATGAACCTCTCATTCATTTTGATGTTAGTATTTATAGTAGCGTATCCATATCGAGACAACTCTTCAAACTTAGTAGCATACTCGACTACTGACATCTCTCCCTGAACTAGATCCATAAACTTCCTCGTCGGTTTTTACTTAGCAAACTTAGATACAAACTTCTGCTCAAATCTCATTTTAAAATCAGCCCAAGTTAACTGCTCTTCTAGAACTCCGGCAGTGACACTATTCCACGAATGTAGTGCTGACCTCTGCAATTGTAAATATACGCTCATAATGCGACAACCAATTCTAAACCTCTATGGCACTCTCCATTCCCAAGAATGGCTTCCCACCTAAACTGGTGTAATCTCTACTCAGCAAAGCATAATTATTCCCAACTGGAGCCACAGGATTAACTACTCCTACATTTCCAACAACACCAGCAGTAGCTCCTGCTTGCATCAAACCAACTAAGAACTGATACATTGCCTCATATCTACTGGTGGGTTTCCTACACCCACAAGAATTTTGATTACTAGCATTAGTCGGTCGACCCGGAGTTAAACGACGAATTTTCTATCGCTTTAGAAAATCGCCGATAAATTTTGAATTAAAATTTACTACAAGCGCACGACGTACAATTTTAGTATGTGGTGAGTACGGGTCGATCTGCAGGGAATTTTTAAGATTTTAAAATTTTCTAATCAATCAAATTAAACCAAAAGTGGAGACTGTTTTGGAAACTAGAAAACTAAGCAAATGTTGAGATTAAAAGCTATGTGATTAAAATTCAATTTAGAGGCAAATCCGCTTTCTTATATTTTTCACATAAATCAACATAAAAATCAAATGATGATCTCTTTTAAATATAAATAGGATTAGTGATGTATATATCATAAGCATGGCTTATTTGAGTTATTAATTAACACAAATCAAGCCATCAAACTATAATACAAATCTAGTCCTACTTTTTCAAATCTCATGAAACATGGCATAGAAAATGAAACCAAAATCCAGTTTAAGCATGATTTATTTACTATTAATTAGTAACATAGATCATCAAATTTTGATTAAAACTTCACTTCATTGCCATGATTATATTTAGATGAAGAGGAAATTTGTGATTAATGAGATAAGCATAGCCTATTTGTTATGAACAAAGTAGGCTATCAAATTCAACATAAAACACTAACAAACATAAACATCCATTTTCTCATGAAGCATAAAAGATATCATACATAGAAAATTATGTTGAATCTACATGATAAAAGAAAGCTTCATTACCCCTAAATTGTAGGGATTTAGCCTCTCATTTGTGTTATCATTTCAACACATAGAGATTTCAACATTGAAAATAAAATAAAGTAGAAAAGAAAAAAAGAAAAAGAAGATTAACTACTAGAAGGAAATGAACTAAACTAAGTGCATAAATGTAAATCTAAGCTATGAACATGAAATGAAAGAGAGCATAAGAATAAAAATGAGCATAAAAGTAAATAAAAGCATGTAGAAAAGAAAAGAGAAAGAGGCTAGGAATCCATTTTTATTTCATGTAACATTGAGCTTACAACTTTCTTGCTTAATTTCCTAAGTAAAATGAAAGGTAAGAAGATATTGACATGTACATAAGAGGGCTATTTATACATGCATAAAACCCTAATTCAATTTTTAGGGTGCTTCTCAAAATTCCCTTTAGGAAGTGTGGCCTCCAAGTAACCATTAGCCTTTAATTAATCCATCATTAAATATGCATGAACCTTTAACCTCCACTTAGTTGTCCATTAGCTTCTAATTGTAGATTTAGGCAAGTGGGTAGGGTCCTCCATGATCATGAGCATGAATTATTTCCTCTTCATTTCTTTGTATTCCTTTGTGCATACATATATCTTCATGAAACCATCTTCAATATACATCCAAATTCCTATAAAATTATGAAAAATGTCCAAGTAAAAAGTCCCAAATTAACACATGCACAAAAATTACTATTTTGCCCCTGTATGTAGATAATATATGATGATTTGGAAATAATTGAATTTTGGTTTTAAACATGTTAAAATACCCAAATATGACATTTATTTAAATAAAAGTAGATAAAATATGGATGTAAATATATGCACATTTACGTGCACATCAAATACCCCCACACTTATCTTTTTATTCGTTCTCGAATAAAGGAAAAATAAGATGAATCCATTTTTGTAAGGAGCACGCTTGCATTGAGCATATGCAACAAGCCGTTAAACCTATGGGTGTCCCCAGTAGGACGAGTGTTGTCTCATGAGGGTTTTAAGCGGATACTACCCACAAAATCCAAATGCAAAGTGAAAACATTTACAAAATGCAAGATTTATTTACAATGGGATGAATGCAAGTTTTTGAAAGTATTTACAAATGAAGGATTTACTTTCAAATTGACACTAATAAGTTAAATATAAGTTCTGGTCATTATCAAGAAATTTAATTCCTTTTACTTGTCAAAATTTCCAACAAAAATTAAGTTGTCATTATAGATATACTATAGTTTGGTTAGTTGTTTCGTTTGATAACACAATGTAATTATGAAATGGATCCTTAGTTGATTACCAAAGTTTGTCAAAGTGGTATTCCCACTTCTTTTCAATAACAAGTTAAATCAAACAAGTAAAAATATTGCTTAGATTTCAATTGCTTACTCTCTCTTATTTGAAATTTTTATTGATATTAACAATATTTACATATGCCTAACTCAGGTAAACTGAGGCCAGATATATTACCCGTGCACTGCCTTGCGGACTGATGTAAGGGGAATATAGAGCGTGGCGGTGAACACACAAGTGTGAACACTTATCGACTGTAGGCGTTATTAAAAAGAATTTTTATATACATACACCTAACTCGGATAAACTGAGGCCAGATATATCGATCGTGCACTGCCTTTCGGGCTTACGTGAGAAGGGTACAGAGCATGGCGAGTGAACACACAAGTGTGAACACATGACTCTAGGTGTTAAAAATATTTACATATATACAAATGTTTTTTCTTTATACTTATATTTTTCTTTTTTTTTCTTTTTTTTTAGAAGGAGAGAGTTTTGCAAAATCATTTTAGCACCATTTAACTTAGAAGATTTTTTTTTTTGAGAGTGACGGGTGTGTAGCGTGGAGCTACACAGCCGGTTAAATAGTTATATTATATAGTACTAAAGAGGTCGATCGACATGCCCGATCGATGGCCAAAAATAGAAGTGAAGCTACAAACTGTACTGAAAATACAAGAGTATCATTAACTATTACATGTTAACTGTAGTACGAGTTAACTCCCTGAAGGTCAAGACTATCTTTCCGGAGATGCGGTGGTGCTTCCTTGGGATTCTACTGGTTGGACGCTGCACTGTGGAAGGCTCAGGCGGAAGGGTGCGGAGTGACTTTGACCTGTTATGGAGGAGAAAATATGAGTGATACTTCTACAAGTTCCTTCGAAATGTCGTGGTGGTTTTCCAAATACAATGGCATTCCTTTCTTTCCAGATGTACCAGCTAAAGGTTGATATGAAGGCGTCCATCAGCAGATTCTGCTGATTGAGCTGCCAGTATTCGAAGTGAGAGGTCACACTGGGAATATATCCTAGGAGATAGGCACTAGTTGCCGCCCATATTGAATATGAGAAATCGCATTCAAAGAAGAGGTGAGTTACTGATTCGTTTTGGGTTGAGCAAAGGACGCAGCGTGGGTCGATAGGGATGTTGAGTCTGATGAGTCTGTCTTTGGTATTGATTCGGCCTGAAATTAAGCACCATTGGAAGAAGGCTATACGGGGTGGGAGTTTGCAAAGCCAAACCCTGGGGTAGGAGAAAAGGCGACCGGGGTGGGTTAGATAATGATAACAGGAGGCGACTGAGAATCCTTTGGAAGGTGCAAGGGCCCAGAGAAAATGGTCTTGACTGTTGGAAGGGCGGATCGACTGGAGGATATTTGTGGCAGAGAGAAGTTCAGGGATTAGGTCTGCTTCGAAGATGGAGGGAGGGCAAAGGTGGTCAAGGCCTAGGGTGAGATAATCTTCAACCGTTGCATTGGGGAGGGTGGTGTGTGAAAAGAGGTTGGGTAGAGTTTTAGCGAGGGGTAGTTGTTCAAGCCATGTATCTAACCAGAACAGGCATCTGTTACCGCTTTCTATTTTCACCTGGAACAGTGCTTTGACTCTGGGTAGGGTATGAAGGACCCCCGACCAGAAAGGGGATGGGTGGGACCGGATGGTAAGGTGTAGTGCCAAGTGAGGGTTTGATTGGTAATGATAACCTAGGATCCACGATTTCCAGATAAAATTTCCGGGAGTAAGTAATCTCCAGAGCCATTTGGACAGCAGCGCCTGATTGAAGGAACGAAGGTCTGTAATCCCCAACCCACCATGGTTGCGGTGCAAACACACCGTCTTCCAGTTCACCAGACATTTTATTTTGCCTCCATTCCAAAGGAATGTACGTCTGATTGAGTCGATTTTCTTGGTAACCCAGGATGGAAGCTTGAGGATGGACATCCAGTATGCGGGGATAGTTGATAGGACCGATTTGACTAGGACGAGACGACCTGCAGAGGATAACGAGTGTGCCTTCCAGGTTGCGAGTCTGGATTCAATTCTGGAAATTAGAGGAAGCCAGTCTGCCCGGTGGAGGTTGGAAGGACGGATAGGGATGCCTAGATAGGAAATGGGAAATGAGGCTAAGTTGCAGTTGAGTAGGGATGAGATTGTAGGGCCGAGGTTTGCGGAGTTGCCAAGCATGATGACGGAGCTTTTGTTAAAATTTATGGAGAGGCCAGAGATTGTTTCGAAAACATATAGTGCTACCTTGAGGCAATGGATGTGTTTGATGTCAGTAGTGGCGAATAGGATCGTGTCATCTGCAAATTGAAGGTTAGACACAGCTAAATCGGAGTTTTGGAGCTGGATACCTTTAAAAAGATTATTGGTCGATGCAAGCTTGATCATTTGGTTGAGCACATCCGCTACCAGGACAAAGATTAAGGGAGAGAGCGGGTCTCCTTGCCTCAGACCCCTTGCTGATTTAATGTGGCCACCAGTAGAGCCATTGATTGAGATGGATGAGGTACTTGTGTTGAGTATCGCTTCGATCCACCCACACCATTTTGTCGGGAAACCCCTGTGCTTCATAAGGTCCAAGATGAAGTCCCAATGTACCGTGTCGAAAGCTTTGGAGAAATCAAGTTTTAAAAGGGTTCCAGGGGTTGAAGTTTTATGACAGTAGGAGACGACTTCTTGGGTGGCGGCGACGCAGTCTAAAATGTTTCTGCCTTGTATGAAGGCCGATTGTTCCGCTCCAACCAGGGGGTCGATGACAGCTTGGAGTCTGTTGGCAAGGACCTACGTGATTATTTTGAATGTGGTGTTAAGGAGACTGATTGGTCTGAATGCGGGAAGGGTGTTGGCGCCAGAGGATTTAGGGAGAAGGATAACGTTGGCATAATTGAGGCGGGCAATTGAATAGGGGTTGGCTTGGAATTCTTCGCACATGTCAAGTATGTCGGTTTTGATGGTTTCCCAATATCGTTTAAAGAAAAATGGGCCGAAGCCATCCGGGCCCGGGGCCTTGTCATCTGGCAAGTTTTTGAGTGCGGCCCAAACTTCCTCTTCGGTAAAGGGGTGGTCAACAGAGATTTGGGGACAGGATGGGTATAGGAGGTTCCAATCTATGGGGGGTATTGTCTGCGAAGCTAGGCCTAGGATACTACGGTAGTATTCGGTGAAGAGACGGAGGTGATCCGACGTTTCGGTGAAGCTATGGTTGTTGTGCACTAGTTCCGAGATGTAAAGAGATCTACGTCTGCCATTGGCCATACGATGGAAGTAGGAGGTGTTCCTATCTCCCTCCTCCAACCATTTGGCTTTGGATCTTTGCTTCCATCCAATTTCCTCCTGTTTGATTAGTCTATCAAGCTCGGTTTCTAAAGTCTTCAGTTGAGAGTGTTCGGTTGAGGTGAGGGGTCGAGATTCTTCGAGAATGTTGAGATCTAGGATGGCATCTTGGGTGGAGGAAATGCACGAGCGAAGGGAGCCCCAAATATTTTTGGCCCAAGGTTTGATGATCTTTCTGAGTGAGCGGAGTTTGGAGACTACTCTGGCGGTTGCGGAATTGGACGGCACAGGTTGGGACCAAGAAGACTGGATGAAATTGTCGAAGGAGGGTTCCATGGTCCATAGTCGTTCGAAGCGGAAGGGGCGATTTGGGTTTGGGGATGAGCCCGAGTCTAGGATTAGTGGACAGTGATCGGAAATTGTCGAGGCTAGACCGGATACGTTAGAAAGAGGGTGCAAATCATCCCAATTGATATTGAAAAGGAATCTGTCAAGCTTAGCTAGGGATGGGTCCGATCTACGGTTTGACCAGGTATAGAGTCTATTGGTGATTGGTGGGTCGATTAGGGAACCGGAGTTGATGAAGGAGTTGAATGAATCTGAGTCTAGGGAGGCGTTTCCGGAGTTTCTTTCGAGGGTGTTTCTGGTAGTATTGAAGTCTCCCCCTAGTAACCAGGGGCCATTGAGATGTGTAGCGAAGGTGAGGCAGTTGTTCCAGAGGGTATTTCTATCGGTGGGGTTTTGGGGGCCGTATATGTTGGAAAAGAAGTAGATGGTGTTGGTTTGGATGTGTCGAAGTGAAACATGAAGAGCAGAAGGCTGAAGGATGGTTTGACAGTGAGACCAAATGGATTCATTCCAGAGGGTGATTAAACCACCACTGGAACCATTGGCATTCGAGTGGGCCCACCCAGAAAGATGGGCCCCACCTAGCTGTCTAATTAGGGTAGGAGAGGGGTCCACAAGTTTAGTTTCTTGAATGAGGAGAATGTCGCTTTTGTGTGGGGACAGTGTGAGATTTAGGGCGATTCTTTTATTGGGGTCCCCTAGGCCCCTGACATTCCAGGTGATAATCTTCATTGGGATGAGGATGAACGCTCCAGTTCTAGTGATTGCATGGCAGCGAGATGTTCCTCTCGCAGTTTCACCCCCATGCAACGTGCAATTTTTTTATTTAAAATTTTATTTGCAGAGGAAAAGACTACGGGTTTAAAAAAACTACCAGGGTGAGATGCAGCTTTGTGTAGTCTGGCGCTTCTTCTGACAGCTGTGGGGGTGATCAATGGAGATTCTTGTCTGGTCCGAGGTGGGGTGAGTGCGACTGCTCTTTCGTCTGGGGGAGCGTTGTTCTCGGATTGGTTGCCCAGGTTGTGGGAGTTGACTGGAGACGGGGGGATGAGTGCAAGTTGATTATTGGGAGCAGGAGGGTGTCTGTGGACTGCACTGTCTTCCATGGGAGATGGTGTAAAGTTCTCGGTTTGGTTTCTTGGAATGTGAAAATAGAATGGAGGCGGGTGCGAAGATGAGGGGATGAGTGCAAGTTGGTTACTAGGGTTGGGATCTGGGGGGAGACTGTGTATGGGGAGTTGGAAGGGCCAAGGGTTGGATAGGTCCAGGTCTGCGTAAGGGTTCCAATTAGGTTCTTCAGCCGGCCAGCTGTCCCAGCCTAGAGGACCCATTACTTCAAAGGAGTTTTCAGGAAGGTTTGGGGCTTCGGGTTCTGGTATGTTTTGGTGGATTGGGTCAACCATAAGGATGTTGTCTAGGGGGGAGAGAGGGGCGAAGATGTCCTATATGCTATATGCTAGTTAAACCATTGTTATTTGTAATCAAGATTACCACATATGAAAATCCTAATGTTCATAACAAATTTACCACTTTTTTAAACCAAGATTTTCAATTAGAATATAGGAAGGTTCATAACAAATTTACCACTTTTTTAAACCAAGATTTTCAATTAGAATATACTTCATAATTAACACATATGAACCTTCCTATATGCTAGTTAAACCATTGTTATTTGTAATCAAACTTCATTTTTATTTTTGTTAAGACAAATAAATTTTCAAAAAATTTCAATTTATTAACCAAAACTTATACTTATCCTATAATGTTTCTTCAAAAATAAATCAAAATGCTAAAAAGAATTTTTTTTGGGATTTAGAAATTTTGATTTTTTTTGAGTTAAAAGAAAATGAAAATCCAAAAATGCCATGAAAATAAAAAAATGAAAATGAGACTCCCCCCACACTTAATTTTGACTGTGTCCCCACAGTCAATGCACGATATAATGAGTGTAACGGGGAAAAATATGTACACATTTACAAAAAAGGGTTAACATTCTTACTAGATGTAGCTTGGCTAATGAAGAATCATGAGGTCCTCCTCTTGGTTACTTGGCAATTCCAAGAAAGGTTTTAAACGATGACCGTTGACTTTGAATATCGATCCATCCCTAGGGTTTTGTATTTCTATGGCACTGGTGGAAAAACGGTTCGTACCACAAATGGTCCGGTCCATCGTGATTTAAGTTTCCCAGGGAATAAATGAAGTCTAGAGTCATATAAAAGAATTTTTGGTTAGGCGAAAATGTTGTTCTTAGGATTGACTTGTCATGAAAAACTTTTTTCTTTCTTTGTAAATTTTCTCGTTTTCATATGCGTTGTTCCTAAGTTCTTCTAGTTCGTTGAGTTGTAGTTTTTGGTTTTCGCCAGCTTTCTCGAGATCAAAGTTTAAGTTCTTTATTGCCCACAAAGCTTTGTGTTCGATTTCAACAGGTAAATGGCAAGCTTTCCCGTAAACTAAGCGAAATGGAGACATCCCAAGGTTAGTTTTAAAAATGGTACGGTAAGCCCAAAGCGCGTCGATTAATTTCTAAGGCCAATCTTTTCGATTTTTGTTAACAGTTTTCTCTAAGATTTGTTTTATTTGATGATTTGAAACTTCAACATGGCCACAAATTTAAGGATGATACGGAGTGGATAACTTGTTGGTTATCGAGTATTTCTTCATTAAAGTTTCAAAAGAACGATTGCAAAAATGGGTGCCGTTATCACTGATTATTGTGCGAGGTGTGCCAAACCTCGAAAAGATGTTTTCTTTGAGAAATTTCACAATAATTCTATGGTCGTTGGTTTTACAAGGAACGGTTTCGACCCATTTTGAGACGTAATCGACAGCGAGAAGAATATACAAATTTCCAAAAGAATTAGGAAAAGGTCCCATAAAGTCGATACCCCAAACATCAAAGATTTCGATCATAAGAATAGGGTTTAGAGGCATCATATTTCATCGAGAAATCCTTCCAATCATTTGGCAACGATCGCAAGTTTTGCAAAATTCGAATGAGTCTTTGAAAAGGGAAGGCCAGTAGAAACCACATTGAAGCACCTTTTCCACAGTTTTTCGAGGACCGAAATGTCCATCGCACGCTTGATCGTGGCAAAATGAAAGAACACTCCTGATCTCATTATCCGGAATGCAACGTCGGATGATTTGGTTGGGATAATATTTGAACAAGTATGGATCGTCCCAATAGAAATACTTAACTTGGGACCTGAATTTGCATTTGTCCTGTTTGGACCAAGATGAGGGAGTTTCTTTAGTTACTATGTAGTTTCCTTTCATTGTACTATGGGTCGATAGAAATTGAAAGAAGTTGTTCATCGGGGAAATTTTCATTGATTGACAAAGAAGATGGTGTGTTCAGAAGACGAGATAAGTGATCGGCTATAACGTTATCGGATCCTTTTTTGTCTTTGATTGTAAGGTCAAATTCTTGAAGTAAAAGGATCCAACAAATCGAATGAGATTTAGCATCCTTTTTGGCAAGAAGGTATCGAAGAGCAGTATGGTCAGTGTAGACCGTGATGTGTGAACCTATTAAGTAACGTCGAAACTTTTCGAGTGAAAAAACGACAACTAGAAGCTCTTTTTCGGTTGTTGTGTATTTGAGTTGAGCGTCGTTCAAAGTCATACTTGTGTAGTAAATGACGTGAAGGATTTTTTTGATGCCTTTTCATAAGACAGCACCAACCGCAAAGTTAGAAGCAATACATTATTTCAAATGGGAGATTCCAATTTGATGCGCAAATGATTGGAGCAGAAATGAGTTCGTTTTTGAGACATTCGAAAGAAGAGATACAATCAGAGTTAAAATCGAAAGGAACGTCTTTTCCAAGAAGAGTCGTCAAAGGACGAGCGATTTTGCTAAAGTCTTTCACAAAGCGCCGGTAAAAGCCAGCGTGTCCTAGAAATGGTCGAATGTCCTTAACAGATTTGGGAATGGGTAGATTTGCAATTACGTCAACTTTTGCTTTATCCACCTCAATGCCTTTATTTAAGATGATATGTCCAAGGACTATGCCTTGTTTAACCATAAAGTGGCATTTTTCCCAATTCAAAGTCAAATGTTTTTCTTTACATCGATTTAGAACCAACTCAAGATGATGTAAACAATCGAAAAAAGAATCACCAAAGATAGAGAAATCATCCATAAAAACTTTTAGAAAGTGTTCAATCATGTTAGAAAAGATGCCAACCGTGCATCGTTGGAAAGTAGCAGGAGCGTTACAAAGTCCGAATGGCATACGTCGATAAGCAAAGGTACCGAATGGACACGTGAAAGTCGTTTTCTCTTGTTCTTCGGGAGCGATTGGAATTTGTTTATAGCCGGAATAACCGTCAAGGAAGCAGTAGAATTCGTGCATGGCTAAACGTTCGAGCATTTGGTCGATAAAAGGAAGAGGGAAGTGATCCTTACGTGTTGCGGCATTTAGTTTTCGATAGTCAATGCAAACACGCCAACCCGTTTGAGTACGAGTTGGAATAAGTACGTTTGAATCGTTCTTGACAACGGTTAGCCCAGACTTTTTCGGTACAACGTGAATTGGGCTAACCCATGAACTATCAAAGATTGGGTAAATGATTCCGTTGTCGAGAAGTTTAAGAATTTCATCATGCACCGCATCTTTTATTTTTGGATTAAGCCTTCGTTGCGCGTCATGAACAGGCTTGGCATCGTCGATTAAATGGATGTGATGTTGAACAAGAGCGGGACTAATTCCCTTTATATCGAAGATCGACCATCCAATTGCTTCCTTGTTTTTGGACAGGATTAAAAGTAAAGAAGTTTCTTGATTGAGAGAGAGAGTCGTAGAAATTATGATGGGAAATGTTTCGTTATCACCTAAGTATCTGTACTTAAGGTGATCGGGAAGTGGTTTGAGGTCCAACTTAGGGAGTTGCTCGATCAAAGAATTTGGTTGAGATTTAGACTCAACTGGAAGCGATTCAAAGGGAAGAGTATATTCAATCTCATTGGGGATTTCGTGAAACAATTTTTCGTACTCGGCTTCGCGTTCGTCGTTAAGGTCAAGTGTCTCATTTTCGAAGTTTTCGTGAATGGCACTAACTTCTAACGTTTGGTCACGAGGTTCACTCGATTGGTTTTCATGATTGAATATGTTGAGATCCAAAGTCATGTTTCCAAAAAAGATTTTCATCGAACCGTTACGACACTTGATTAAGGCATTTGAGGTGGCTAAGAATGGTCGGCCTAAAATCAATGGAATTTAACTTGTGGGATTTGTCACGAGTTGTGTTTCGAGAACGATAAAATCAACAGGGAATATGAATTGCCCTACTCGAATGAGCACGTCCTCAATTTCTCCCACGGGCTTCTTAATGGAACGATCAGCGAATTGAAGCATAACTTTTGTGGGTTTGAGCTCACCTAAGCCTAATTGTTCGTACACGGAGTATCGAATCAAGTTGACACTCGCGCCTAAGTCAATCAAACATTTGTTAATCGTCTTGTCTCCAATTGTACACGAAATCATAGGGCATCCAGGATCTTTGTATTTAACGGGCATGGATTGGGACAAGACTTCACTCAAACTAGCAGCTAAGAAGACTTTTTTGGGCACTTGAGTGTGTCACTTTTGGGTGCACAAGTCCTTAAGAAATTTCACATACGTGGGGACTTGCTGAATGATATCAAGAAGCGAGATGTTAACTTTCACTTGTTTAAAAATTTCCAACATCTTTTCCATTTGGTCCGAGTGTTTCTTGGGTCGAAGACGATGTGGAAATGGGACGCGATACTCAGTAGGCTGTGGTCTACTTGAGTAGAAGAAGAAGAATTTTGATTGGAATTCAATTCGAAGATTGGCTCCCCGTTCTGTTCAGATTCATTTGTTGTTTTAGAAGTGTCGAGAGAGGTTTTCGGTAAATCATTTGAATTAACGACTTGATTATCGATTTGTTTACTGGAACGTAAAGTTGTGATAGCATTCAATTAGGTGACGTTGCTATCTTGAACAACATGGGCTTGATTTGAATTTGCATTTTGTTTTTTGGGATTTGGAATTGGTTGGCTTGGGAATGTGCCTCGTTCACGTTCACTTATAGACGTGGCTAATTGACTCATTTGCATTTCCAGTTTTGCAATCGATTGGTTTGTGTTTTGCATATACGCCATAAATGGCCTTCTGCAACACAAAAAAATGTTGGGTCAGGCCCAAAAAATGTTGCCATAGGTCTATGGCAACACTTTTCGGATGATGCAATTTTTGCCGTTGCCTTAGACCTCAAGGGCAACATTTTGACTATCTAAGGCAACATAAGTAATATTGTTGCAATAGAACCCTATTTGGGTCTATAGCAACATCCATAGGTGTCTGTAGCAACATTCCAAAAATGTTGCCATAGGTCCACATCTTGTGGTGCCCACAATGTAGAGCATATTTTATTTTTTAATAGAAATATTTATTTAATAAAATGCTATTGCACAGAATTTGATATTAAAACATTATTTTATTTAAATTAATATTCTATTTCAACATTTGAAATAGTACAAATTCCTGACTCCACTATTTTACAATTCAATGATATATATAACACTGATATTTTCATATACAGATATTCCTCTCACTCAGTTCACTCATTACATATACAGTTTCATTTACAGACACATACCGACTCATACACTGAATCTTCAACTACTTCTGTATCTGTCCAGCCATCTGTACACCTGTCAAATATAGAAACATACACACACGGTAAACTGGAACAAAAATAGATTTAAATTCAAACAAATATAAGTTTATCCCAACTTATAACAGATGAAACTATCGATTTTCTTATTTTTGTAAAAACGTTTAATGCTATATAGTTTTAGCAAATTCCTATATTTAACATTAAAAGTTGTCGTTTTAAAAATATACAGTAAATAATACATGACCTTTAAAAATATACTCTTGCACACAATGGTTCAAACTTTAGTGCCTAATTGCGCTAATTATATGTAAATCCAACTTTAGTGCCTAATTGCGCTAATTACACATAACTTTAGTCCAGCCAACTACTTTCATATCGATCACAGTATCAATGCATAAATCATAGATTTAAATCCAACTCATACACTGAACCTTATTCTTTATTACATATAAGCAGATTTATTAGCTAAATAGAAAATTATAAACACTGAACGAATTAAGTACCTTGATAGGATAATGGCATAGTAGAAAGCGCATACCTGAAACTTTGAGGCCAGTGATTATTATAAGATCTGCTACTAGGATGACTTGACGTTGAATCATGATCTGATTCATCAGATATGTTGACATCGGCTACTATAACATTCCCTTCTATCATTGCATCACCAACTTCCTCACGACTGTCACTTTCTTCCAATAAGCATTGATCATGTCTACCATTGTTCATTTCTGTGTACCGTTAATTGTCAAAATAATCCAAAGATTTCTTGCAATGTGGATTGAAAAATTGAACAAATATAATACAAGCACGTATCTTCCGATCAAAATAGAGAGTAAAGACCACTGATATGATCTTACTGTTATATGGGTTAATACTTTTAGTTTAATTAAGCGCTTGTAAAGACCACTGATATAACCCATGCCCCAAATAATAGAACATTGAATCTCATTTGGTAAATCTACAAAATTAAAATCATCAAATCCTTAAATCCATGATAAAATGAGGATTCTTACCCAGTAGTGGGACTGAAAGCAATGAGAAACTGAAAATCGCCACTGTTGACGTTTGAGTTCCCAAACTGGTGTTAAAAGCATCAACTTTCCAAGTCATTCGTGTTTAACTGAGTACTCCACAACCGCCCCTAAACACGACATCACTCTTCTCAATCGACCGTACACCAAGTCGCAGCAATCCCCTAGCCCATCACACTGCCCTATATCGCCGCCGTAGGTGCTATCCGACCTCAACATCCCAAAACCAACACAAAACCCTAGCCTAAACCGCGACTTTCAACAACCTGGATCAAAACCCAAATCATCGAACCTCATCTAAACTCCATCGCGCTTCACAAATTCCCACCAGAAACTGCTACAAGCCTAGAAAACCCGAAACCAAGCCTCGTATTTACCATTGCTGACCAACAATCTCGAAAACACAATCTTATATTTCTGCCTAACATCGATCATCCCAAAACGGGAACCGCACCCATCGAAACAGATGTAGATGCGTTGATCTCGGCATAAGAAGTCCAAAGATACAAACTTTTAAATTTTAGGATTTTAATTTGAATTGATTTCGAATTAAAAACCATCGTGTTTTTTTTTTCTTTACATTTCCATTTACAAACATAAGGAAGAGAAGAGAGTAGGTGTAGAAAAGAAATGAAAAAGGAATACTCAAACGCGAAACCTATGAAGATTGCCATAGATCAGGCCAGAGCAAAAAGAAATTTGGGGGAGAAGCCTAATTTTTTGTTTCTGCGATTTGGGGAGAACGAAATGAAAAGGAAGCGCGTGAATGAAAATGTTAGCGGGAAATAGAGGAAGCGTAATAGATCGTGGATGAATGGTTGAGATTTTGTTTTAACTAATGGTGTGGATCGCTGAGGTGTAATTTTTTTTTTAATTAGAATATATCTATAGCAACACTATATAAAAATGTTGCATCATGTTACACTTGTTTAGCTAGAGCAACACATTTTTATGGCTAATGTAACACCAAAAATACAACGTTGCAGTAGGACCAAAATTTTATAGCTGTCGCAACATTTTAGCTGGCAACACCTTGCAAAAATGTTGTAGAAGGTCATCTATAGCGTAGTGATATATGAGGTAAATAAATTTTGCAAATTTTTGTTTGATTGAAGGCTTTGAGTAGTTGCTTTAGCCAACGTTTCAAGAGTTTTCTCAAGTGAACTTAAACGTTTATTGTCTTGGGAAGGGTGAGCAGAATTTGATTGAAAATTTGATTATTGCGGTTGATTATGAGACGGTTCCTCAAAGTTTGGTTGAAAATGGTTGGGCTGAAAGGGAGGATTTGAAACATTATTGGGAAATGCTTAAAAATTGGGACGAATCATATTCGTGTTGGTATTTTTTTGGTTCCAAGCAAAATTTGGATGATTTCTCCAACCAGGATTATACGTTGGAGAAAAGGGGTCGTTTTTGGCTTTATTGAGAGCATTGATTTATTTGACAGAATTGGGGCACTGATCGGCTATATGATTAGGATCATTGCATTTATAACACATGGGTTAGGAAGCTTGATTCATTTGGTTTGATGAGAAAACGTTGTTGAATTTCTTAATCATTGTGTCGATTTTAACTTCCAAGGCCAAAGATGATCCTATCGAGTGTGCGCTCAATCGTGAGTAAATTGATTTTTCGTTCGAACATTTCCATTGGGAGGATTTTTTGGCGAGGTTTTCAAGAAATTGCCAAGCATCGTCGTGATGTTGGGCAAGAAAGTTGCCTTGGCACATTGATTTGAGCATGGTTCGTGAGCTGTTTTCGAGTCCATCGTATAAGATTTGGCAAATCGTCCATTTTTCAAAGTTATGGTGTGGACATTTTATCAAAAGCTCTTTGAATCTTTCAAAATATTTTCCAAATGGTTCTCCCCTAAATTGATGAAAATTGATGATTTCGTTTTGGATTTTTCTTGTTTTTTCCAAGGAGTAGAACTTCTTTAAGAAAGCTTTTACGAATTCTTCCCACGTTTTAATCGAGTTCGATGGTAAGCTTTACAACCATTTTTCAGCGTAATCCGTAAGAGCGAATGGAATTAAGCGAAGTTTAATTCCATCATCGAAAAGTTATTGGAGTTTCATTGTTGCGCAAACTTGTTCGAATTTCGTTAAAAAGATGTATGGGTCATCTTGTTCAAAATTGCCAAATTTTGGTAGCGTGGCAATATGGTTCGAGTGAATATCGAAATGGTTACCCGTAGGGGCGGGTAACGTTATGCAAGATGGAATAGAAACTCTATCGGGAAAGATTTTATCCATAAGAGTTCGAGGGGCGTTCTCGTTCGCCATTTCGAGAGGATCGTTTGTTCGAGTTAAACGGTTAGTTGTTGAGTCGCGAGTCCAACGATTTGTTGTTGTGTCACGAGTCCAAGTACTCATGCACAAGTGAAATTCGAGAAGAGAAGGAAGTTAAAATCAAGTTTGGAAAATAAAACAAGATTTGGAAAATGAAGTGAAAAATTGTTTTTGTTTTCTTTTTTTTAAAGGAAGAAAAATATTTAGTGTTTGTACCAAAATTGGGCACAACACTCTTCGGAAGTTTTTGAAGAGATAAAATGAAGAAATTAAATGGAAAAAAGAGGATTATCTAACAAAAACTCCAAAAATAGATATGTAAATGATAAAAATGCACAGAAACATAGGGATTTAGAGTGGTTCGGCGTATTGCCTACGTCCACTATGAAATTGATCGCTTTATTGATGTTTCTTTGATGATTACAATTGATTGCAGCGGGTTACAGCAGTTAACAATGGATTGCAGTAGTAAAATTAGTTTGGAGCAGCAGTAAATGACTTTAGAATTAAATCCGGCAGAGTCTGGGCGTTGGAGAATTCAAAGATCCCATTTCTGTAGGCTCTGGGGCTCTATTTATAGGTGTAGGAGGCTGATATTGAGCTCAGATCTCGGGAGACTTCTTCTGGCACGTGAGTGGGCCCACACGACCATGCCCGTGAAGTTTCGGCCCGATCCGTGATCGATACGAACGAATTTCATATCGATCGAGATTGCGTCCAATGGAGTCAAAATTTGGTGTGGACATTCTTTGGCATGCACGTAAGCTCCTGTGAAAATTTCATAGCATTTGGACTTGTGGATCTCGAGTTATGATCGATTCGAATTGGGGTTACTCGGTAGGCTGTTTTGTTCGAATCGATCATTTCGAATCGATGGTTGCATGTGATCAGGTGGTGACGTGGTGCGCATTCATTATATCGATCCACATTCTTCGCCGAGTTGATCGAGTCGTTCCAGGTTTTTTGCCTTGTTCGTATCGAAGTATTTGTCTTGTTCGAATCGATGGAAGGTGACTCACGTTCGCATCGACGAGTTGAGCTCTGTCGTATCGATGGAGAACACATGGAATAAGTCGATTGCGTGGCCTTGTTCGTATCGATTGGAAACGACTCCAGTCGATCGATACGAAGTTGACGTGGCCAGATGGACTCGAACACTGGTAGCCCGATCGATACGAATAACCATGATATGATCGATACGAACAAGGACTCCTTGATGGATACAAAGCAACTAGGCTTGAAGGATACGAACAAGGGGTCTCCTAGGATGGATACGAACTAGACTTCATTTGTTGCTGGTCTATTCGAAACTACGTGTAGACGATGGATTCGAACAAAACTTTCCCTGATGGATGCGAAGCGGTGTGGTTGGATCGATGCGAAGTCGATCGATACGAAGTGCGGCCTAGTGATGGATACAAAATTGGGGCTATTTCCTTCAACTTGCATCGATCGTAACTTGAGCATACGAACTCGGATTGACTTGAAATTTGGAATGCTGGCTTCCATGGCTTTGCTTGTCGTGTCTTGTCGATCTTTGCTTGATCCAAACTTGAAAAAATTCGTCGATATCCATAGTGAACCTGGGTATAACCGATCTCTAAGACAAACCGTCATTGGTTTCTAGTCAAGTTCTTGGTGTCACGGCCTTGCCAAAAGGCGGGATAACATTTGCCCCCCAAAGTATGTCTTGTGGAAACATGATGTGCTTTGAAAACTTGCAACCTTTACTTTGAACAGTTATCGTCTTTTCGTTGAAAGTTGTAATCTTTGACTGATTTTCTTGGTAATGTGAACCGTTGATTGCCAACTGTTGTACCCTGTATCATTGTAACTGATTGCTACTTGATTGTGGTTAGCTGTTTGTTGTTGTAATCGTTATCAGATAAGTATCCAATTCCTGTGAATGTAGAAAATTGAATATTAGACCGACATATATGCATATATGTTAATCTTACTCTCGTTGACGTTTGCACGTTCACGAGTCGTTGTCAGTTTATCTCGTATCGAATTCCGTATCGATCCTCTCCTGAACCGATGTGAAATTCGAATTGTAACAATGCTCGATGGTTGTTTTTTGAATGTTCCTTCGTATCGATCCTCTCCTGAATCGATGTAAAAGGTTGAAATATTGTCTTTGCATTAGTATACATTGTATTGATGGATACGAAATGAACATTTCGCATCGATGGATGTGAGGCTCGATGGATATGAAACGATCGTTCATATCGATAGAGTTCAATGCTTTTAGAACAGCCCTCGTTGTGTATTTCGAATCGATGGGCCTTGTGCTGCTGGATACGAATAGACAATTCGTATCGATGGGTACTGGCTTCTGGGAGCTGTGATTTGATGGATTCGAACTGCAAAGTTCATATTGTTGCACTGGGGATGGAGTCGAAAATGATCGATACGAACAATGGCTTCGTATCGATGGATTTGGGTGGCTCAGAAAAGCCTTCGCGTCCAATTTCGCTTCGATAAAGGCTCGAGTTGATGGATTCGAATAGCTTGTTCGAATCGATTCTGTGGCGACATTTTGTAACCGGTCGAATTCACTGGGAGGCGAATCGTTTTTTACCTTCACTTTCGAGTCCATATAAATACTGTGGACTTAGTCACTTTTTATCTTTTCACTTTTCTGCCTTATCTTCGTATCGATAAAGAACTCGAGAAAGGAATATTGCCTTTGTCTCCGAATCAACTTATTCTTTAATCTAGCGCAACAATATCTGAATTTAGGTAAATAGATGACGAATCCATTCTGAAAATGACGAGACTCGAATCTTAGTGCCGGCTCGTTCAATGTCGTCGCCGATTCCGTCACTGTCGATGCCGGAGTTTGGTCGACGTTGAGTCGAGAAGGAGTAATGGCGCGTCAATTGCTTGGGGAAGAAGGAGTAAGGAGGGATACGAAGGAAGTGGTTATTGATAAACGCTCGGCCCTAACTTCGTATCGATGATGGGTTAGGAAAACTCGATTTCATCTCAAACTCCAACAAGGAACTGCGTATCGGCCACCTCTCCTTGATTTCGTATCGATTGCTTTTCCTTGGTGTTCGTTTTTGTCACTTCGAATCGATATGTATACGAAGCGTGGTTGTGATGAATTCGAACTCTGTTGCAACCTGGTCGATGCAAAGTCAACTTGCCCTGATCGATACGAAATCATTGGATTCGATCGATACAAAACTGAGGTTTCGATCGATACGAAATCAGTGGATTCGATCGATATGAAACTGAGGTTTCGATCGATACGAAATTAGAGGATTCGATCGATACGAAACTGAGGTTTTGATCGATACGAAATTGGAGGATTCGATCGATACAAAACTGCGGCCTTCACGAGGAACGATCCAAGTTTTGGATTTTGATAAACATAAAACTTCATGCATATTTAAACACTCGATTCCGACGAGCTTCGTTCCTGCATATCTGGACTTAACTGTAGAACATCATACTTGACTGCCTTTTGAAGCTCGTCGATGGAACGGTAACTTAAAATGATAACAATTTTTAACTTGGATCGATCGCTAGCATCTGGATGGCACGGTTGTGACGGTCAGCGATGACGGTCACTCCAGTTTAATCTCGAAGTCTTGTCACTTGCATGTTTTTCATACTCTGTAGAATCTTTTCAAGTACTTCAAAGCACTGCACTACATATTCACACACTTCACACTACGGGATGCACGGGTTTATTATCTGTTTAACGATGATTTTTCATGAGCTAGTTAGTCATGGAACCTTCAAGTTCACAATAGCAGGAAGTTCAAAGTTCAATCCCTCCAATAATCGAAATACCGGCCATCCAGGCCAAAGTCATAGATCCAGCTCCGGACGAATTTCCAGGCGTCCGGTTCATTTGCAGTCCACAAGACTCTGTGCCATCCGGCATCTCTGAAGATATGCTGGGATGGATTTGTTTAAGGCATGGCTTGTCGCTTGACGACGTATTACTGCCAGGGCAAAATGATAGACCACATGCTCCCCCGAAGGGGTTTACTGCTTTCAACCGTCATGCTTGCACAGCGGGTACACTTCCTTCATTTAATCAATACATAAGGGAAATGATGTCATTCCTTGGAATCGCTCCATCCCAGCTACACCCCAACGGATAAGCCTTCTTGAATAGTACTTTCATCGTTTTCATAGAAATTCTCTTTCGACCACCAAAGCCGATCGAGATTAGATATCTTTTCAACATTAAGAGCCGCGGAGACAGCCCTTCTTTCACATTCTTGGAAGCGGTTAGGAACTGCCAAATAGTAACGGGGTCCTGGGGAAGGCTGAGTTACTTTAAGATGGAATGGTTCTACGTTCGATGCCCCCTGGATTCGCTAGGCGATGGTTGGATGGACGTAAGCGTTGCAGTCTTTCTCATGAATTATTGAGATAATAATAATCGACCTCAAAAATGACATATTTCTCTTCTTTTACAGTCGCAATCTCACGACCTGACGATGGGTATTTCAGAGAGTTAGTTCGGATCCTTCAAGCAGTTTCGGTTGAGGAGAGGAACATTGACTTGGTTCTAACCGACAAAAACTTGAGAATTGTCGGGTTGATTGAACGGAAGCAAAGCATAAGGCTGGAAGGGACACTTAGAACGGTCTCGAAGAAGTGGGTGAAACGCAAAGCGCCCGGCATCGTGATAACCGAAGGGGTCGATCCAGAGAGAACACCCACTGACGATGAACTTATAGCTGGGCCTTCTGGTAGTTTCCAAGATTCAGGAGGAAGGAGAAAAGGCAAGGTAGTTGCTTATAAGTGTTCTAAATCCATGAGATTGAAATCCGTGGTCGTATCTTTGCCTGTGCCGAGAATTAGAATTTCGGAGGCTCCTCCCCTGCAAGTAGAGAATCCTTTCGAAGGGCTTGCTGATATTCCGATTCTAGATTATGTGTCGTTTCAACACGACACCGGGATGGAGGAGCTTGACAGTGCTCTTGATCTGAGCGAGTCGCTTGCTATGAGTGCTACCAACATTTCCGGTTGGTCGGGGGGTTTCACATACATACACTTCATGGCACTACACGATTTTCTAATCGCAAATTGTCCAATCCAAGAGATAATTAACTTTTCTTTTGTTTCTTGCTTTCAGGTACGATTTCCGGGAGAGAATCAATGTTGGGTAGTCTTCATTCGGCTCACAAATCTTCTTCATATTATGGGTCACGTCGTAGAGAGGGCGATAGAGACCGCGATCGCGGGTACTCTAGTCAAGAAAGATATGACAGAGATAGAGGCAGGGACTACAGGCACCGATCTAGGTCCCGTTCTCCACCTCCTAGAATTCCATCTCCACCTCCTGTTTAGGCTTCACATCCACCTGAGCCTCCGCGACACAGACCATCTTCTCACACTTCCAGGCCCGAAACTCATCTCCAGAGAGTCGAAACCATCCCCCCATAATTGCAGAGCAGGTCCCAACTGAGCCCACGGGGGAAGGGGCTACTAAAATTGCTCAGTTGAGGAAGGAGTTCCCGAACATATGCTTCGATGGCTACGTCTTCCCACCTCACTTAAAAAGAATTCCATCAGGGGTGGAAAACATGGTGCATGATTACGTTCATGACGTCTACACCCAGTATAGAGAGTGGGTAAAGGCTGCAGAGAAAGCTTCCAAGGTGGCCTTTGAGCGAGACAAAGCGATCGAGAAGATGGAGTCTGATCTTGCTCAAAAGGACTGAATCATACAAGTGCTCAACACTGAGGCCGAGTCTTCTTGGAAATCTGAAATTGAGGCCACCAAAAAAGCTGATGAAGCGACTGTGGCGATGGAGAGGTTGAGGCAGACACATGTTGCCTTGGTGGAGGAGATGGGCCACCGAAATACTACAGTCACCGTCGAACAGGATGCGGCGGTTAAGGAACTCAACGAGCTTAAGGCCAAATTCTCCGACATGGCCAAGGAAAGGGATGATGCAAACAACGCAGCCCAGGAGGGGTGCGAACAGGCTGTTCTGCTCTGGGGTGAATGGGATGTGGCTATGGCTAAGGTCTGCGAGGTGGAGACTGAGGTTGAGGAGAAGGTGAGGTCGGCTGAGTCCAGGCTAGAAGCTGATATTGAAGATCTTCTTGTCGTTTACAACGCCAACGTGTTGAGGCATAGGGGTCTAGCCTGGCTCGATGATTACCTGGCACATTTATACAATGCCTGGGGCCGACTGGTTGAGGAGGAGAAGGCGGTGCATCTGGGTGAGTCTATCAATGAGTTTGAGCTCGAGAATCGACTACTGAATGAAGATGAAAGGAAGATTCTCCACGAGTCAATGATTTCTCATGAGAAAGAGAGACTCGGCATCCAGCACCTGGAAATAGGAGAAAGCTCTGGGGTTGAACACCACGATGCGAGTCTTGAACTTCCCGTGTCAACCCAGCCTAAACCCGTGCATGCGGTTGATCCCCAAGCCGTTCATGCCTACAACCGGATCAGCCGCAGATGTCTCTGGCTACAGGGCAAGTTGCTGAAGCTGTTCAGCCTTCTACAAGCCAAACTGAGGAAGGTATTATGAACATTCCACATATCTGTCTTGAGATGGAATCGTCATTCGAACTAAGCATTAACAGTTCTCTTATTTTTGCCCAATGATTGATGCTGCACCGGTCGCGCCTCCTGTCACTAAAGAATCTCATCACATGCAGGGGGCTATCTTTACCGAAGCGACCACCGTAGCTACAACTGCGTCACTTAATGATGTGCAGGGAAGCACGCTTGTGTTTGATGTGCAAATGATGGAGGAACTCTTTCACCGTCATAGCGATCCTTTTGCTGACCTGCCGATTGTGATGGGTGGAGGCCCTCCTGCTTCAGGCCCTTCGATGCCAACTACTGATGCTCCCAGCGAGGCCCGAGTGATTACTGAAGAGGAAATATTGGCCGAGATCGACGCTGAGATGGAAGCAGCGGCTCATGGTGGCAGTTTTGGAGGTGGGATGGCGACACCTGGTCCAGCTCCGCTCAGAATGATATCTCTCGGTGATACGATTTTCGACACTAGTGTGCCCATTCCACCTTCTACACTTGATCCTGTTCCTCCGACTCCACCCGCAGGAAGCATCCCTATTCATTCGAGCTCGGAGGAGGATGTCAAGATAATGCCCCCGCTTGGAGACCGACCACCGAAAAGTAAAGGCTCAAAGAGGAAAGGTAGTGGCGGCTCCAGCGGATCTACACCGAGGAGGAACACGAGGAAGAAGAAAGATTAGACATGCTTCCTCGGTTTATTTTGATTTTCATTTTGTTAGCCGTGTATAGATGCGGGTTCGGCCCCTGCTAGTAGGAATTTTTTGGACCAAACTTGTACACGAATTTCTTTCATGAATAGTAGAAATGAAACTCTTCTTTTTTAGCTTCTTGTGTATTTGCTTAAGTGTTTCAATGTTTGAAATGCACTTGTAAAGTTCCAGCTTCCGAGTCAAGTTTGTCTTTTTGCGCCAGGTCTGGAGACTGCGGATACGATTCATGACTAGGAAGTGAGTTGAATTTTAACGTCACACTGCTTCAGTCAATGGTCGACACTTAAGCTCTGCCCCCCCCCAGTCTTAGGGGTGAGTTGTAGAACATTAGTCAGTGATTGCTCCTCACTTATAACATGTCGAGTCCAGTGCCACTGAATGGATGTTTGAGACAAGTGGAGATTGAGCGGTTTATCCTCACTCGCTTGATTATCAATGATCATATCCGCACTCTGGGGATTCCCATTTGTTTTCTGGCGGTTGGTCACGCCGGTTTAAGTTTCAATTATATGTCCACGCTCTGGGACTCGGAATCGACATTTATACTCCGACTCGCACTCTGGGAATTCGGAGTTGGCGTTTATACTCCAATTCGCACTCTGGGAATTTGGAGTTGATGTTTATACTTTGACTCGCACTCTGGGAATTCGGAGTTGGTGTTTATACTCCAATTCGCACTCTGGGAATTTGGAGTTGATGTTTATACTCCGACTCGCACTCTGGGAATTCGGAGTTGGTGTTTATACTCCGACTCGCACTCTGGGAGTTCAGAGTTAATGTTTATACTCCATTTCGCACTTTGGGAATCCGGAGTTGGTGAACAGATAGTCAGTCACATCTGCTGCATGTTTTGGATTTCGTTCGCACTTTGGGAACGAAAGGTGTATCAGGATCGTGGATGGTCGGATAACATCCACCCTGAGTTAACAAGTGAAGTCGTTAGATGGACGGGTCCACCCACCTCAAGCTTGGTTTGGGTACGGGCGAAGTCGTTAAGTGGATGGATCCACCCTCTTCGCAACCGCATTTTGTTAGCGGGTGAGGTCGTTAGATGGACGGATCCACCCTCCTCAAAACCGCGTTCATGAGCTTATACTCTAACTCACACTCTGGGAGACTAAAGTTAGCGTTTATACTCCACTTCGCACTCTGGGAACATGGAGTTAGCCGACAAACGGTCAGTCACGTTTGTTTGGGCGTTTGGATTACGTTCACTCTTTGGGAACGATGGATTTATCAAGATCGTGGATGGTCGATTCACATCCACCCTGCGTTTGACAAGCGAGGTCGTTAGATGGACGGATCTATCCTCCTCGCACTTGTTTTGGATACGGGTGAGATCGTTAGGTGGACGGATCCACCTTTCTTGAAACCGTATTTATGAGCGTATACTCCAACTCACACACTGGGAATTTGGAGTTAGTTAAAGGATCGTCGAACATGGGAGCTCTACGTCGTGGACCACGATTCTGATCTCGTTTTTTACCTTGATTTCCATTGTCCCTCTGCTGGTTCTGTTTGTTTTGTATATTCAACTGAACCTTTCCGGAACTCTCCCCGGATTGTTTAACTGCAATGTTACTTTAAATGCCTTCAATGCTGGGTCCTGCGTCATCCTGCTTCCTAAACTGTTTCACATCCTCCCTTCTCAAGGATTCGGCTGCCTTGGAATAGAAACGGTCCAATGACGCAGGTGGCTTCCCAGCTAACCAATTTCCGAACTCAGAATCAGGATCAATCCCCTTAGTCAATGCCATCAGAATAGAGTTGTCATTGGGATTGCTTATTTCTGCACACGCAGCATGAAATCGCTCCAAGTAACGTCTGAGTGTTTCTCCGGGATCTTGAGTGACACTGGACAGGGTATTAACATCTTTAGGCCTCGCTACGAGCATATGGAATTGTTCAACAAACTTGGTGGCCATCTGATCGAAATTAGAAATGGATCATGGTGGCAAACGAGTAAACCACATAGTTGCAATGCCCCCTAAGGAAATGGGGAAACTACGGCATTTGACTGCATCATTAGCTCTCACAGCATTCATTAGCCATTCATACTTCAGGATGTGTTGATTGGGATCAGAACTTCCTTCATAGACTGGCAAAGTTGGCATCCTGAAACGCCGAGGTGGTTCAGCATATAATATGTCATCAGTGAAAGGGGTATGACTCCGGGAGATTCCCCAGTTGTCATTAGTGAGACCCTGACTTTCATGGATCATCTGACGAATCATCGTCGGTATATCCGGCATCCGGATATTTGGAGCATGTTGTGCCAAGGTGTGGTCAGGTTCCACAGCGCGAGTCTGGACCGGATCCGGTCGACGGTCCGTGCCTCGCCTCCTTGGTTCAACATTTTCTGGGACATAAGGTTCTGGAGTGAGTTCTCGTTGGTTACGATGAAGATCATCTTGATTTCTAGCATCAACCCCTTGTTCGGTAGTGGTGGTGGTAGCAAGGTTGCCGGTGACATGGTAAGGAACGGTACCCCCTCGAAGGTCCGGTATGATGACTAGTGGATGGTCCAGTCCTAGGTTGTCCAAGATTCAAGGCAGGTTGGTGTCCTGTGGCCTGGGTGTAGCTTACATCCAGCCGTGAGCGTGTAGATCGGTGATGATCGTCAGATGAGGCTGAACTCTCCGTGGAAGAATAGGAACCTTGATCTCTTCTGGATCTTCTGCGCCTTTGGCGATTCAGCTGGTTGGTCAACTCTGTATTGGCGCACAGTTGTTCAGTGAGTTGTTGCCGACTTTGGGTCAACTCTTGAAGCAACATCTGAAACTCTTTTTTGGTGACCGGGCCCGATAAATTTGAAGGTCCGACGGCATCTTGGTTGGATGGAGGCAATTGCACGTGATTCTGTCTGTCCCATCCTTCTTGATCAGTAGCTGTAGAAGTAGTTTGTGTGCTTACCATGATGAATTGATGAAGTCCTTTCCTAGATCTGATGCAAATATGAATAGAATGGAAGGGCTTTAAGGCTTGAGATTTGGATCTTCTTCTTGGATTTATGCATTCCGATATCGATTAGGAGATCCAAGGAGCAAGAGAAAAATTGGGTTTTTTCTCAGTGAAAGCACCAAAGTGTTTGTACCAAAATTAGGCACAACACTCTTTGGAAGTTTTTGAAGAGATAAAATGAAGAAATTAAATGGAAAAAAGAGGATTATCTAAAAAAACTCCAAAAACAGATATGTAAATGATAAAAATGCACATAAACACAGGGATTTAGAGTGGTTCGGCGTATTGCCTACGTCCACTATGAAATTGATCGCTTTATTGATGATTACAATTGATTGCAGCGGGTTACAGCAGTTAACAATGGATTGCAGTAGTAAAATTAGTTTAGAGCAGCAGTAATGGACTTTAGAATTGAATCCGACAGAGTCTGGGAGTTGGAGAATTCAAAGATCCCATTTCTGTAGGCTCTGGGGCTCTATTTATAGGTGTAGGAGGCTGATATTGCGCTCAGATCTTGGGAGACTTCTTCTGGCACATGAGTGGGCCCACTCGACCATGCCCGTGAATTTTCGGCCCGATCCGTGATCGATACGAACGAATTTTGTATCGATCGAGATTGCGTCCAATGGAGTCGAATTTGGTATGGACATTCTTTGGCATGCACGTAAGCTCCTGTGAAAATTTCATAGCATTTGGACTTGTGGATCTCGAGTTATGATCGATTCGAATTGGAGTTACTCGGTAGGCTGTTTTGTTCGAATCGATCATTTCGAATCGATGGTTGCGTGTGATCAGGTGGTGACGTGGCGCGCATTCATCGTATCGATCCACATTCTTCGCCGAGTTGATCGAGTCGTTCCAGGTTTTTCGCCTTGTTCGTATCGAAGTATTTGTCTTGTTTGAATCGATGGAAGGTGACTCACGTTCGCATCGACGAGTTGAGCTCTGTTCGTATCGATGGAGAACACATGGAATAAGTCGATTGCGTGGCCTTATTCGTATCGATTGGAAATGACTCCAGTCGATCAATACGAAGTTGACGTGTTCGGATGGACTCGAACACTGGTAGCCCGATCGATACGATAACCATGATATGATCGATACGAACAGGGACTCCTTGATGGATACGAAGCAACTAGGCTTGAAGGATACGAACAAGGGGTCTCCTGGGATGGATACAAACTAGACTCCATTTGTTGCTGATCGATTCGAAACTACGTGTAGATGATGGATTCGAACAAAACTTTCCCTGATGGATGCGAAGCAGTGTGGTTGGATCGATGCGAAGTCGATCGATACGAAGTGCGGCCTTGTGATGGTTACGAAATTGGGGCTATTTCCTTCAACTTACATCGATCGTAACTTGAGCATACAAACTCGAATTGACTTGAAATTTGGAATGTTGGCTTTCATGGATTTTCTTGTCGTGTCTTGTCGATCGTAGCTTGATACGGACTCGGACAAAATTCACCGATATCCATAGTGAGCCTGGGTATAACCTCTCTAAGACGAACCGTCATCGGTTTCTTGTCAAGTTCTTGGTGTCACGGCCTTGCCAAAAGGTGGGATAACATTTACCAAGTGAAATTTATTTTTTAAAAAGGAAGTTCGATTTTTTTTTTGGTTTTTCAAATTTTTATATATTTTTGTTTTTGTAAATTTTTTTTTTAACTTTCAGATTTTCAAATACTTACCAAAAGGAAATTTTTGTTTTTTGTTATTACAAAATGGGAATTTGATTTCTTTTTTTGAATTTTTAAATTTTTTTTCTTTTTGAAAAGAATATATATATTATTTTTGGATTTTTGTTTTTGATTGAAAAGTTTCAAAGGAAAGGGAAAATGGATTTGTTTAGGATTAAAAACCAAATTAAGTAAAATTTACAAATTTGTTTGGATTTTGGATTTTTTTTAAATATGCATGAACTAATGCAACTAAATGAATGCAAAGGACTTAATTACAATTTTCTGTCCTTAGTAGCTCCTAATCCAAAATTGTATAATCACACTTTGTCTTATATCAACAAAAATATTTCTTAGCTAGGTAACGGGCAGGGGTTATCGGTGCACCACGAATCACCGTAGAAATGCAACCGAAGATTTAAGTACCTTCAAAGGAACAACCAGTATAATATTTACGAATCACCGTAATTTTTATAACTGGTTATTACTCTGCCGTAGCCTAGACACCAAGAAATAAACTTGTTCAAAGAAAACAATTGTGAAGATACAATTAAGCCCTATATGAGCTCGCGACACCCTTAAGTCGAAGGTCTAACCTTTATTATTAGTCAAATTCTACGATGAAATGCAATTTGTGGGCTAAGGAAAGGGTGATGAAATCCCTCACCTTATGTGAATTGGGGTATTGCCCTTAGAAAAGAAAAACAAGATGAGATGAATGCAAAACAAAAATTAAACGTGTATTAACAATGCAACTAAAATGAAGTTTGTTTTTGTTTTTGGATTTTGAAATGTTTTTTTAAATGCAAATGCAAGCAACCAACAATGCAATTCAAAATAAAACTAGAGATGAAAGCACGATACTAGAGCGTTCAGAATTATTAGCAATTTATTTTTTTACTTTTTTAAGCGGCGATTTTTTATAAGAAAGCAAAGCAATGCGATTCTTTTTTGTAAGCGGTTCTTTCTTTTAATCTGCTTTGGCAACCTAAATAGGAGTGAACTAAGATATATACAATTTTTTTATAAATATATATCGATGGACCTTAAAACAATTTATAACAAAACAAAACAAATTAATTTTTTTAAAAAAGGATGAAACAAAATAATAATAAAAGTAAACCCAACAGATTAAGCAAAAGCTTTTTTTTGAATTGGACTAAAAACAATTTAACAAAACAAAATTAAAACAAACAAATGAAAATTAAAAAAAATTCACTCAGGCCCTCATTCCAACCCGGCCTACTTTCTACTGTGAAAACAATTCGTAAACAACTCCTTTTACGAACAAAATCAAAATTTTTGCAAATTCGCGACTACCTTTTCACGGCTACAAGAAAGATTTGCAATCAAATTAAAGTTCTCAAATCGAAATCCTGTTCTTTCAAATTTCTCAAATCAACTTCGATTTCTCAATCAGAAGAAGTATGGGGAGGATCGCGGTTGTGGATTTCGGTTATGGTCGAGGTGATGCTGCAGCTTGAGTTCGAGCGACGATGGGTTAGCGATTGCAAAACTGGGGATTGAGCAGGAGTTTGTAGGTCAATCAGATGTGGTTCCAAACGAAAGAGGAGATTGGGGATTTGGGAGTTTGTTGTAGTGGTTCGAATCGATGTTTGATTTGGGGCGATTGGGGTTTCGAGTCATTGCTGGTTGATGTGTGGAGAAGTCAGTGGTTCTGTTGCATGCGACGAAGCAGGTTGCGGTGAGGATGGGAAGTCTGGTAGTTTGTTGAAGTGTTTGGGAAATTTGATGGTTGAGTTGGTGGTGTTGCTGTGGAGTCTGTTGATATAGTGGAGGCAGGTAGTAGCACTGTTCTATGAATGTTGAATGAAGTGTGGTGGCACTGATGGATAATGAAATGATTGTAGAGAATTTTTGTTCAACTCTGTGGAGCAGTAAGGATGTATGGAGTTGTGGAACGTTTTAAAGTGGATGATGTAACAGTGAGTAGGGTGTTCCAGAGGAATGAAGGAAGTGGTGGTAGGTTTGTAGAACTGCATAGTGGAAGTTTGCATAAGGGACTTGTAGTTGCTTGTGGAGATGAAGTTGTGTTGTAGGAGTATGATGTTTGTAATGTTGTCAAATTTGAAGTCGTGGAATGGCAGTAGTAGGCGGTCGAAGTTGTGAAGTGGTGTGTTTGGACAGGTTGTTTGGTGGTAATGGGGTACGACAATGCTTGCTGTTGTTTGGCTATTGTTTGGGGTACGGTTGCAAGCAGGAAGTGATTTATGAAAGAGGTGCTGTGGATGTGAAGGAGATGGTAATAGTAGATGGTTGCAGCAGTATGGAGTTGTATTGTCAGTTTTGAAATGTAATGAGCAGTATTTTAGTTAGTAGTCTCGACAGCAGGGTGATTTGTTTCAGGTGGGAGGACTGGGATGGATTGGAGTTGTAGTGGAGTGGTAGGAGAATGCAATGGAAGGCAACAGTTTTGGGGATGATGGTTTTGAGGCACTGTGGTTGTTGCAGTGTGGTGATGGTCAGTTGGGTTTGTAGCAGTTTAAAGCAGTTAGAGGATGATGAAGAAAAGTTGTATTGTATGGTATGGGAACAGTGGCGATTGAGTTTGGCCGATGAAGGGAATTCGTGAATTGCGGCGATGGTTGGAAGTGACGAGGATGTTGGGCCTGTGTTTGGCTGTTGCAGTGAGTTGTTGCACTGTTATGTAGCAAAGGTGGATGTTTGGTTGTACTATGGCTATCAGGTGGAGGAAGTGGGTGATTGAAGATGATGGTCGGTCAATTGTGGACGTATGAGGGTGCTGTTGGGGTTTGTATTTGATGGAGTATGTCAGTCTGTTAGGTTTGAAGGGATGCGGAGGTAGCACTGTTGTTGATTCGACGTGGATTTGTTTGCGAATTTGGGTTGCAGGAGCTTGGTCAGTGATGGGTTATCAGCGGGTTGCTCAAGGCAAGAGTCTGGATGATAATGGGTTGTCGGAGAATGAGGATGGAAGTTGTTGTGAGGGGTAATGTAGATTGCTTTGAAATGAATGGTGTTTTGAGATGGTGAAAGGTAGTGGGTTAATGAGGCATGTTGAGATGTTGAAGAGGGGATGATGAGGTGAAGGGATGGTCTATTTGCTGTTGACAGAGCAGTGAACGGAGTTGTCAGAGGTGATGGTATGTATGGTGTTATATGGGATAGCACTTTTGTCCATTGGCAGTGATGGTGGAGGAATGATATGGAGGAGGAGCAGTTCCGGTGGTTCAAAGGTTGTTTGAGGGGCAGTAATTGGGTATGGTATGATGTTTGTATGATGGTAGGGTAGTCGAGGTAGTGCAGTGAATTGGAAGTTGTAGAAGTTGATGGTTCAGTAATGTGACAGTTGTGGTTGTAGGTGGTTCTGTGGTATGTTGGTCAGTGAAAGGGGTGTCGGCTCTCTGGTTGTAGGAGATCAGTGAAGTATGTAGTAGAGTGGGTGGTGACTGGGTGGTGAGAGAATGAAATGTTTGCTGTGGTTTGTATGACAGAGAATAGAGATGGGGAAGTTGTGGTGAGTTTGTATGCTGTAGTGGTTTTGCTTGTAAGGGAAGGCAGTGTTTGAAGCACTGAAAATGTATGTATGCACTGAAAATAAATGTGTGCGTGGATGTAACAGTGCAATAATATGGAACAGAGAGTTGTAAAAACAGAAAATGAAAATTGTAACTTGCAATAAAATAAAATATTTTTGTTTTGTTTTTGAAATTGTATGTTTTTTTAATATATATGCAAATGCAAAACAAACAAAAAGAAAACAAGCACACAAACAAATGCACACAAAAATCAAACAAACAAACAATATTTTTTTTTAAATGCAAACACACACAAAATAAAAACACACAAAAATCAAAAAACAAATAATTCGAAAACTAGAAAACTAAAATCAAATCAATTCCCCGGCAGCGGCACCAAAAACTTGTTTAACGATGAATTTTCTATCGGTTTAGAAAATCATCGATAAATTTTAAATTAAAATTTACCGCAAGCGCACGTCGTACAATTTTAATACATGGCGAGTACGGGTCGATCCGTAGGGAATTTTTAAGATTTTAAAATTTTCTAATCAATCAAATTAAACCAAAAGTGGAGATTGTTTTGGAAACTAGAAAACTAAGCAAATGTTGAGATTAAAAGCTATGTGATTAAAATTCAATTTAGAGGCATATCCACTTTCTTATATTTTTCATATAAATCAACATAAAAATCAAATGATGATCTCTTTTAAATATAAATAGGATTAGTGATGTATATATCATAAGCATGGCTTATTTGAGTTATTAATTAACACAAATCAAGCCATCAAACTATAATACAAATCTAGTTCTACTTTTTCAAATCTCATGAAACATGGCATAGAAAATGAAACCAAAATCCAGTTTAAGCATGATATATTTACTATTAATTAGTAACATAGATCATCAAATTTTGATTAAAACTTCACTTCATTACCATGATTATATTTAGATGAAGAGGAAATTTGTGATTAATGAGATAAGCATAGCCTATTTGTTATGAACAAAGTAGGCTATCAAATTCAACATAAAACACAAACAAACATAAACATCCATTTTCTCATGAAGCACAAAAGAGATCATACATAGAAAATTATGTTGAATCTACATGATAAAAGAAAGCTTCATTGCCCCTAAATTGTAGGGATTTAGCCTCTCATTTGTGTTATCATTTCAACACATAGAGATTTCAACATTGAAAATAAAATAAAGTAGAAAATAAACAAAGAAAAAGAAGATTAACTACTAGAAGAAAATGAACTTTCGACTCATTGCCTTCGAAACCCTTTAACTCCTTTCGAAAGAATTTAGGAAGTGGCTTAGCTTAGATTAGAATAGAGATAACCTTTCGAATGCATTGATGGCTTCAATACACTCGGAAGGAAAATAGCGGCTGGGTTTCGACTTGGTCGGAACCAATCCTTTCGAAAGCCCTTATTTAAAGAAAAAGTACCCCTTCGAAAGCTAATACTTTAATGTAATAAAGCAACATTTTCCGAAAGCTATTTATATAAACTCTTTCGAACGCATATCTTTCGACTGTGTGGAAAGCTTTAAGAAAAACAAGGCAAGATCTTATCTTTTGAAAGCAAAATAGGGTTTCAATCCCATCGAAAGCAATCCTTTCGACACCATGCTTCCGCCTTCCTTCCATTCCACTGCATACCATCTAGTGATACCTTGTGTATTGGTTTCGACTATGTGGGTTTTGATTATGTGGGTTTCGAGTAGGATGGTGCAGAGTCAATGGAGACGAAAGGTACTCCTATTTGAGGCAGAACCAACTTTTCTTAATCAAAGGCTAAAATTTAGCCACTTTTAGTAATTGCTTTGTGACTACTTGCCTATTTGTAAACCTTTGATTCGTTGCCTTAAAACTTTTCAAATAAATCTACTGCATTTAATTAGATCTAAATTAAAGAAATTATAACATTTAAGCCCTTCCATTTAACAAAACCAATGTTTGTAGAAAAGCCCTATTTTTAAATAATTTATTTTCCCTAATAAATCAACTGGGAAAAATTCCCAAAAATCGCAGAAAATATCTTTTATCATATAATCAAACATATTAAAATTTCAGACTCAATTTCTTCTTGAATTTCTCGAAATAAATATTAAACCCAATAATATCATATTTTCCTTTAGAAATTCATAATAAATTTTCCATAGCTTGGAAAATTCTGAAAATTAAAACACATAAGAAAAATCATGTTTTACTTAACATAAAAATTTTCCATGGCATTCTAAAATCATAAACTCTCGGTTTTACCCTAAAACTGTGTTAATTCATATGTAAATGAATTAAAAATAAATCAAACATAACATTGTTCAAGCATCTCACCATCCATATCAACATAAATACGAATTTAATCATAAATCCGAAAACATATAATCATAGAATAAAATAGAGATGGTATAAAATTATTATTCACCTTAGATATGATAAGGAATTTGAGATTTGTTGTTGATTAATCCTTCCTAGCTTTGATCCTTAGCTTTAGATTGAATTCTTCCTCTTTTCCTCCTTGTTAATGGCCGGCTCTAATTTAGGTTTATGGTTTTCGTTTGTGAAAGTGAGAAAATGAAATGTGAATGGGCAATTACAAAGGAGTATAGCCATGTATAATAAAGTGGCTATTTACTAATATGTCCATGTGTAAATTTGATTAGCCTATAAACCAATTTAAGCCCATTTAGTTTATTATTATGCACGGCCCCATATATAATTTGTTCAAATATCAATCCCTTATCGTCATTATTATATTTAATTTATCTAATTAAATTTCCTGAATAATGATATCAAAAATTAAGGATGTTACAACCTACCTTGAAGTCTAATATCGAGTATAGGATTCATAAATTCCGTACATTATTTATAATAAACAAATTATTATAAAATAACCCTTCATTTCATCCTTCCCAAAATCATTTACTATAACAAAAAAGTAATAGTCCATAATCTCTTCCTTCTTTTTCAAAACCATTTATTACAACAAGAGTGTTATAATCCATGACTTCTTCCTCTTTTAAAAATACTTTTTAAAAATTTCTTTAAACAAAGTTTAATCTCTCCATATAAATCTTATTTGAAATCTTTGTTTAAACCAAAGATGAATTGGAAACCAAGATTCCTTTTATAAAACACTACTTGTTTATCATATCAAATATTCCCTTAAAATAATTACATAAATTTCAAGTCCCCTTTAAAACACTTTAAACAAAGTTTAAACTTCCATTTGAAACATAATTTAAAAGCCATCACTTCAAAAGAAATCCAACTTTGAAAAAATAAAGGAATTTGTTTAAAATAAACCATTGTTTTAACTTAAAATTTATTTAAAAAGTGCAACTCCTTTTAGAATACTTATATAAATTTTATAAAACACTTTTGAATTATTTTTTATGAAATGTTTACAATAGATAACCTTCTTTAACTTCACTAAAATCATCGATTTCCAAATTGCATCCATATTGACTACCGCTATATGGACCGCAACTTTTCGAACTTTGATTTATAAATCAAATAACTTTTAAAAACATTTCTTTCAATATATTAAACCATTATAAATATAGAAAACATTTCACTTCAAAATATTATAAAGTTGAAGTCAATTTAAAATCAATAACTTTCAAATTTGGAAAGAGGCATTACGACCGCTATGGTACTTAAACAAGCTACCATTTGTTTTTATTCTCAAATGAATTCAACTTTCCAATTTATATTCAATATTTCCAAACCATAGCATATAATCATTTCATATACACATATATAAATGAAACGTATAACAATGGGCGAGGAATCCTTTTAGATCCCTCTATAAATTTCTATTCTTCGAAGTGGTTCATTAGCGACCTATTCGTTATGAAGATGTTTTGACTTCCATTCATTGCTTTTGTCCCCTGCAACACAATAATTGTTTATGTCATCCACTTTTAAGTAGGAATCAACAACAAAAATATATACACATCACAAATACATACACACAACACTATAAGCTAACACTGAATTACTACAACATTTTGTTAATTTTTAAAAATATTTTGAAGTGAGAAATCTCACTTTAATCACTACCACTTCATATCACTACCTGAACAACAAGCACAACACCTCCCCTTCTCCCCTAAAGCCCATGCAAGTCCCCCTATTCCTCCTTGTAGCTCACGGCTCAAGGCCAAAAATGGGTTCGGGTGCTAAAGTTTGGACTTTTGAAATGGTAGAGAGGCTTGCTTATATTTTTATAAACTTGTTCTATGAATTAGAGAAGAAAAGGAATATTCTTTTTAAACTTTACTTAGGAAAATGGAGGAGAGGAAGTGAGAAAGAAAGTAAGAAAAGAGGAATGAAATGGAAAATGAGAAGGGAGGGAGAGGGTGTTCTTTTTATAGAAATTGAAACTTGGTAAATTACTAAACTACCCTACTTAAAATATGTAAATACTTTCCTTAGAAATTTGATAACACATCTCTCTCTCATCATGTTATGAACTAAGCCATCACATCTACCTTTTTCTAATGTCCTTTACACTTAAAATAAGTAGAAAGTGTCTTATCTTACTTTATTATCTTAATTAATTACTTTTTAAACACCTTAATCACACTTACTTTTATTGTCCCTTTTTAATTTATTAAATTACTTATTATATGTATAAGTGTATGTTACAAAATTTTACACATGTGTGCAACAATGTTGTGAAACTTTTGTTCGATGAAAAGTCAAAAATCCGAAAAACGATTTTTGATCATATTTTCAATTTTTCATCGAACAATCTATTTTTGTAAACAAACTTTCAAAATGATTTTACCATCACTAGTTATTAATTAAAAAGGGTTATTTGATCATTAAAAACCATTAATAAATATTCTCAAACCAAAGCGGTAAAATTCTGGGTCATTACAATGACCATGTTAGGAATGTATTTAGTGGTTGTATAAAAATGCGCTTGCATGGGTCAACATGCAAAAAATTTGGTAAGTATATTTTACATTTCTTTTTGTCAATAATAATTTAGTTCATTTGTATATTTTAATTGATAAATATTTTATCAATTATATTAGTAGCACAAATTTATCAATGTAGATTATTATCACTTTATATAGCAGATGTTCTTACAATATTAGAAAGGTTAAATGTTACTATTTAATTTTTCTAATAAGAATCCCACTAGTCTTTTATGTTTCTCCAAACCCTAAGATGAAACATAGAAGTCTATTGACTTCACTAGTGGGTGTGTGGATTCGTATGTCTTGGGATTCTGACCTTGAGGAAAGCTCAACAAATCATACTCCCCATATACTATGGATAACTCTTTATTAGTTGTATCTTATACAACTCATAACCTAGTGTTCCTTGTCCTAAACTCATTTTTACCTTAAGGAAAGCTCAATGAGTAAAAAGAGATTATTCACTCGTGCTACCATTTCGCGACGGTCTTAGTATACTATACATACCTTGAGGAAAGCTTAACAAATATGCATAAATATCTTATCTCGTCTAGTTTATACACTAATAATACTACACATAAAATATGTAGCTTAAAGAAAGCTCAACAACAAGACAGTATGCAAGTAATTTATTAATGTATAAATAGTAGAGGACAACTTTATATGAAATATTTATAATCTTCAGTATATTATATCAACTTGTGGAATAATGTATTTCTTATGAAATACCCTCGTGATTTGAGTGTCAGACATGTCAGAAATCATGGTACACATACTATACATGTGTTTGTATTCCTTAAGTCTAATTAGGTGTCTTACTATTCCACCTTTAGTTTATACATTCGTATTGCATAAGTTTTATTGTTATATAACTTTTGTACTTTATTTAACTTATAAAACATTTTATGTATAACATTATATTAATTAAATATAATATAATAAATTTAATTAATTAACACTTTAATTAATTATTATTCAATTATAACATATTATATTTAATATATATACTAAAACCTTAATAGTAATACACACATATCTTATATATATGTATTTTAATTTATTAATTAAATTTTAACTAATTTATTTAATTAAACAATTTTAATTAAATTTTATCAATTTCGAAAATTCTTTTATATACACATGTACACTCGTATTGTTTTAAATAATTCAAGCCAACATAACACATATCATTATATATATTATGCATGTATATATATTAATCAACTTATTTAATTAATTAATTTATCTTATTAATATTATTAAAAAATAATATTTTTGAAATTAATTTTGTAACATTTTCAAACATTTTTAAAAATTATATTATAACTTTTATAATATGTGTTTTATTTTAAATTTAACTTTTAAATTAAAACTTTTATTTTAATTTTTAAAACAATTTGAAAATCTATATTAAAACATTATAATATTTTTTTATTTTAAATTTCACTTTTAAATTTCAACTTTTATTTTAATTTCAAAATAGTTTTGAAATTAGGCCAATGCCCAATTGAAATTGAGCCTCTTTTTATTAGGGATAACCTTCAGGCTTATCTCATCCTTCCTTGATTATTCAAACCCAACCTTACATGATACCTTTCTAGACATCATAGTATATGGGTAGGCTTTAATAAGTTACCCCAATTATAACTCCCCTCTCCGAAATGGGCTTAATTTTCGACCCAATAAAAGCCCATTGAAACTTGGGTCTATTTTGGAGATGGTTGTTGGTTGGTATCATTGATAAAAAAATATATAGAGCTATCTATCTATACTTTCAAAATCTCATAGCATAAGGAATAAAATATAATAATGAAATAAGTATCCATTGCATAAAACCATGTCTCAGAAATACAATATCTCAAAACACAATAATCAAGTCAAATACATTGGTTTTAGGGTACATAAAAATATAAATAAATAATTAGTACTACCATCGAGACTTCATCGTCTTCTCATCCACCCACATCATCAAACCTGTAATGACCCACTATTTTGGACCATTCAAATCGACAATAAAACCACACATGTCGGACTTGAATAATACAAAACAATAGATTGTGATAAATTTGGAGCAAATAAAACCAATCACAGAATCACAGACATAGAATATCAGAATAACTCGCAGCGGAAAATAAAATAAATAGTGGTTCATGAAGCCACTACAATACATAGTCTCAAAACAGATTCAAAATACATAGTTTGAAAAACAGATACAACAGAAGTCTGAATACATAAGTATAGTACAAATACATATGTCTCTAATACAAAGCTGACATAGAAATACTGAATGGAAATAGAGAGCAACTAAATAAAAGATGATCTCCAGCAGTCCTAGCTCCAGAAGGTGAAATCCAAAGCTGATACTCAAGCTGACCCGAGCGTAAATAAAACACAAACACTTGAGTCAGGACATACATACTTATACAATGTAAACCAACTCAAGTGAACTGTAACAAAAATGCACAAGTAACTTAAAGAATGCTTGGGATCGCCCATTCTTTAAGGATCCGTTAAACTATCTACTATGTAGTAATATTCGCTATTATAATAATGTCTAAATATAAAATAATCATACTTTAAAATAGCATTAAGGAGTGACCCAATATTCCCCTTAACACATAATAGTCCCAGTAGTCTATCCAGTATTAGCATACTCCTAGATCGGGGGCTACCCTCAATACTCCATAGGCTACGGCACAAATCCAAACTCGTAGTAAAGCTCGATATGGTAGGTGACACGGCACAACTAGGCAATGCCAGGGTAGATATACCAATTACGCATCCGGGCTGGTGGAAACGCATAGCAGCCACTACCGCCCACCTCGAGCCACACTCCCAAAATCAAGGGGTGCACCCAATCAATCACAAAAGTAATAGAATGGTATCGAAGAAGTGTGTCTGATCAGAGGTGCTACCTCATTATGTTTTAGCCACCTTATGCAAACTCACGGGAGTTGGGTCCACGTAAATATGACTTTAGGATCGTCGCCACCATCCTACTTCATTCTAGAATCTCCATCGCGTACACAGTTGTTAAAGTGGTTTTCGGTATCGATAGAGAGTATGTCCATATCCGATCCCGGTCTCTTTAACAACCAATCGTTATTATAACCCGTGGTTATAAATTTCAAAAATAGTTTATATTTCAAATCAAAATACTTCATTTAAACCATTTAAAAGTGAAGTCATTATACCTTTAAATCAAATACTCAATTCCCAAAAATTTAGAATTTTCTGAGCTCATTTATTCACTTAAATACTTTAAAACATTAAAATTTCAGCTTTCGCAGCACTTAGAAAATGCTGCGGCAAGTTATATTTGAAAACAATTCATTTCAGCAAGGACATCATTTATAAACTGCTGTGGTAGATCGATTACATTTGAAAATCTCATTTCAGCAAACTGCAGCACTTATCAAGTGCTACTATTGCCCTTTTATTAGTTTCAGATTTTAGATTTTCTTTCTGCAACCACAACACTTACCAAGTGCTGCAGTAGCCTTTAGTTAATTAGCCTTTAGTTCATTTGCATCAACCACAACAGTTACAAAGTGCTGCAGTATATATTAGTTCAGATTTTAAGTTAATTCCAGAAATGATAGCATTTCTGAAGTGCTACTAAATAAATTTCCAGATTTATAATAAAATTTCAGAAACAAATAAACTTCGATTTTAACCATTTTAACTTATAAAAATCATATATTTCCACTCAAAAATGTTCATTTGAAAACCCTTTAACTTATGATTTTTATAAAGTAAAATTTTCATAATTAAATCCAAGTGTACAATTTTCTTATTCTTTGCATTTTTTTAACAATTAACTCAGCACTTAAATTTAAATTACCATTTCAAAAATAAAACTTAATTTCCATTTTATTTTCTTTACTTAAACTTTCATTTTAAACCAAATCTAAAATTTCAAAATGAAGGTATATTTCAAATTACAATTTAATCATTTATTTATTTAACATTTTTAACTTATAGAAAAATCACTAACCCTTTATTAAATCATTTTAAATTCAATTTAAATCAAATTATCATATTTTTTACATTTTAAAATACTTTAAATTTTCCAAAAATATATATAAAATAACCACGGGTCTATATAATATTTTCTAACCTAGGTCAAATGATACGGATAATATATCATTTCAATCCGTAATTTACAAAGAAAAATCCGGGTTCTATCATTTCAAACCCGCAATCCCAAGTAAATAAAAATCGCTCGGGCCTATCTTTTCAGCCCATAACGATTTTTCCCTATTCTAAAGTCCGTTCGGGTATGTATCATTTCAACCCATAGTGATTCTATTCTACAAGGAACTTGCAGTGTGAGAAACAGAAATAAATAAACAGTATAACAAAATATAATATATCAGATGATGTGACAAGTTTATAACAGGGTTTAACATCATATAATACATATCACAGGCAGGTATAACATGGTATAACAGTTGTACACATTCACTTGTTATCATTTCACAATTCTATAAGTTTGAATGTCAAGCGTGAATAACTCACCTTATTAAGCTGGAGTTTGCAAATCAAAACACACAAATAAATCCAAAAAGCACGATACAGCATGACTTTTGATTCAAGTGGAGAGAGAGCCAAGATATTAATCTTGTATACAACAAATAAAACAAAGCAAATATAAAATTATATACAATACAAAGATTAATTGGAAAAAAATGGAAATAGAATTAACAAAGAACATCACCAAGCCTTTAAATCAAAATTGCTTGATCTCAACTCAACTTTTGCTCGACCATACATGTTTATAGGCTCGGCCATGAAGGTTTTTGCAAATTTTGTGGTGTTTGCTTCATATGGTGGTCACGGCCAGATCTGGTCAGAGGGTAGGAGTGGTATGCCGTGGATGATGAGAGGAAGGAGGTGATGGTGGTGGTCAGTGGAGAAGATGGTGGGTAGGGCCGAGCAAAGCATGAAGAGATCAAGGTAAAAATCAAGCCAAATGAAGAAGAAAATAGGAAAAAGAAAGCCATGAATTACATTTTTTTTCTTCAGAATTGATGTTAGCCGTGAATTGTGAAGAGAATGAGGAGTTTCTCACGTGAAAAGTAAAGAGAATACATGGCTACAATAAGAAAATGAAAGGCCAAGCAAATTCCAAGACCAGCAATTGAAAAGTCACAAGTTTTAAAAGCTTTTGTCTCTTTGAATTTCCACTTTCTTTTAATTCAATATAAACAAATAAAAAATTAAGTAAATAAAATAAAAAGTTAAAACAAAATAAAGTGGAAATAAAAAAATAAATAATGTCTTAGGAAAATAGAAAATAAATAAAGAAAATAGTTTATTATATTGAAACTAGAATTAAAAATTATAAACAAAATACAACTAATATTGGAAAATTACAACTACACTTTTAAAATGTTTTAAAAATAAAAATTTGAAATAAAAATCAAATAAAAAAATGTTTGCAAAAATCTTGGGTTGTTACACTCTCCCCCACTCAAATCTTTTTGTCCTCGAAAAGAACGGAACAAGGAAAATAAGGAAAAGCAAGATAGAGAAACAAATAGTACCTGAAACGAACAATTCCGGATTCGAAGCATGAATGCTCTCCTCCGTCTCCCAGGTACAGTCTCGATCATTAGTACTCCACTGTACTTTGACCAGACTAATAGATTTCCTTCTTAGCTGCTTCGTACCTCTGTCGACAATACGAAGTGGCTTCCTTTTGACAGTCAGATTAGGCTCTATATCCAAACTATCGAGAGCAGAAGGCTGAACAATAAGAGATGGATCATGTAGATAGCGACGAAGATGAGAAACGTGGAATACATTATGCACTCCAGAAAATTTCTCAGGCAAATCCAGACGATAAGCTAAAGAACCAATCCTCTCCAAGATACGGAAAGGACCAATGAACCTAGGAGCAAGCTTCCCTCTACGACCAAACCGAATCACATTCCTTAATGGAGAGACCTTAAGGAAAACCAAATCACCAACAGCAAACTCCAAACTCCTCCTACGACGATCAACATACTTCTTCTGCCTATCCTGCGCAACCCTCAACTTCCTCTTAATCTCCTCAACTTTCTCCGAAGCTTCCAAAATCATCTCAGGACTAAGAACCAAACGATTATCAGATTCAATCCAGCAAGATGGGGATCTACAAGGTCTTCCATAAAGAGCAGCAAACGGAGACATCTTAATACTAGCCTGAATTCAAAGATAGAAATGATATAGATAAAAGATTAAGACAAGATTCAAAATAAAAGATTTAGATTATACCTGATAACTATTGTTATAGGTAAATTTGACAAGAGGAGATAATCTTCCCAAGATCCTCCATAATCAAGCACACAAGCACGAAGAAGGTCCTCTAAAATCTGATTCACTCTTTCCGTTTGACCGTCGGTCTGTGGATGGTAAGCAGTGCTCAGATTCAAGTGAGCACCCAAAGATTCCTGAAAATCTTTCCAAAACTGACTGGTAAAGATATGGTCACGATCACAAACAATACTGAGAGGAACACCATGGAGACGAACAATCTCCCTCATGTAGATCTCAAACAAGCTAGAAGCAGAATGGGTGGACTTGACCAGAATGAAATGAGTGGACTTGGTCAGTCTATCCATAATAACCCAGATACTCTCATTACCCCTCCTAGTCTTTAGTAATTCATCAATAAAATCCATAGAAACTTGTTACCATTTCCAATTGGGAATCACAAGAGGCTGCAACAAACCAGAGGTCTTCTGATGATTGGCCTTGACTTGCTGACAAGTCACACACCTACTAAAAAAAATAAAGATATCACACCTCATACCTCTCCACCAATATAACTTCTTCATATCCTGATACATCTTGGTCACTCCCGGATGAATAGAAAGTCTGAATCGATGATTTTCCCGAAGTAACTCCTGTCTCAATCCATCAACATTTGGGACACAAATCCTATTATTAATCCTCAAAATACCTCTATCATCGATCCGAGCACCACTGCCATCCAGACTACTACTACTAACCCTACTACGAACATTCTCCTTCATCAATCTAAGCATCTCATCCTCATCCTACTTAGCCATGATATGATCCAAAAAAGGAGAAGAAACAACCAGCTGACACAACATAGCCTTCTTCCAACTCAAAGCATCTGCCACAACATTATCCTTCCCATGGGTATAGTTGATGTCGAGGTCATAAGAAGCAAGGAACTCTAACCACCTAGCTTGTCTCTGATTCAAGTCTTGCTGAGTGAAAATATACCTTAAAGACTGATGATCAATGAAGAGCTCAAACATAGTTCCCAAAAGATGATGCCTCCAAAGCTTCAAAGCAAAAACCACAGCAAGCAATTCCAATCATGAGCAGCATAATTGGCTTCATGGGTCTTCAACTGACGACTGTCATAAGCAATGACCTTCCCATCCTACATCAGAACAGCTCCCAAACCTTCACGACAAGCATTAGTGTATGCCGTTAATCCCTCATTTCCATTTGGAACGGTAAGAACTGGTGCGGAAGTAAGCTTGTGCTTCAACTCATTGAATGCAGCTTTACACTCATCACTCCAAATAAACTTAGCATTCTTATGAGTCAAAGCGGTGAGAGGTGCAGCAATCCGAGCAAAATTCTCAATGAATCTCCAATAATAACCGGCAAGGCCCAAAAAACTACGAATATCAGTTGGAGTCCTAGGAGTTTCCCAATCCTACACAGAATAGGGATAAATAAGGACAACTGGAAAGATAGAATAAATTGAATGAAATAAGGAAAGAGAAGGAAAGAAAGACTTACATTGATCGCAGCGATCTTGACTGGATCAACAGAAACTCCATTAACATAAAAAATATGCCCGAGGAATCAGACTTCATCCTTCCATAAATGGCATTTAGAAAATTTAGCCTTCAACTGATGATTTCTAAGAGTCTCAAGAACAGAGTTCAAATGCGCCTTATGTTCTTCCTCGGACTTAGAAAAAATGAGAATATCATCAACAAAGACTATAACAAATTTATTAAGAACATCACGAAAAACACGATTCATCAAATCAACAAAGAAAGCAGGAGCGTTAGTCAAATCGAAAGGCATGACTAACCATTCATAGAACCCATTCTCAGTACAGAAAGCAGTTTTGGAAATACTTTCCTCAGCAACTCTGAGCTGGTGAAAACGTGAGGCAAGATCAAGCTGAGAGAAAACAGTAGCACCATAAAGTTGATCAAACATATCATTGATGTGAGGCATTGGATATCTGTTTTTCATAGTTAGCTTGTTCAGCTCCCTATAATCAACACACATCCTCAAAGATCCATCGGACTTGGTGACGAAAACCACCGCTTCTCCCCATTCAGAGTGGCTAGGTCTGATCGGACCCTTGGAGAACAAGTCCTCAATTTGCTTCCTTAACTCAACCTTCTCACGGGGTGCCATCCTTCTAGAAGGAAGAACTATAGGTAGAGCTCCAGGAATAAGATCAATATGAAAATCAATTTCCTGCTTAGGAGGTAAAGCGGTGACTTCACCAAATACATCGGGATAAAGTTTGACCACACGAGTCGACTGAAGATCAACAGGAGAAGAATCCATAGAATAAATAAAGCTACCAGCATAATCATGAGGCATACGACACTGAATAACCAAAGGATTACCCCAATCATCAACAAGAGAAACAGTTCAGGATTTACAAGAGATGTGAGCATCATGATTCCTTAACCAATCATCTCCAAGCAATAAATCAAAAGTATCAAAACCAAGAATATAGATATCGCCACTAAAGCGATGATCATAATGGAGAAGTTTTACTCCTCTACAAATCCTACTAAGGTTCGCGGGACCCCCAATAGGATTAGAAACCCATAAAGGAACAGAAGCATACTTAGGAGAAAGGCGATGCTCAAACTTATCACAAATAGCCATAGAAATAAAACTATACGAAGCTCCAGTATCAAATAAAACACGAACAGGATGCTTAAATAAAGAAAAGGTGCCCTGGAGAGTACCTTGGTTATCACTAGGAGTAGGAGCAGGTGCAGCAGGTGAAGAAGCGGAGGTAACAGCAAAAATACTAGACGGCTTGCCCTTCTGATACAAAGGACAATCATTCTTGAAATGACCAGGTTGTAGACAGACATGACAAAGGTTGTTGCTGGTATTCTAAGGTAGAGGAACAGCAACACCAACTGAAGTAGGGCAACTATTAGCATAGTGTCCCTTCTGATCACACTTGAAACAGGTGATGGTAGATAGGTCGATAGGGTGCCTCTGAGAAGGAGAAGATGAAGATCCCAAACCCGGATTCTTAAGCCAATTCTTCTTCTGCTGATGGAAATTTGGCTTTCTCTTCTTAGATTTAGCAGAGGAAGACTGAGATGAAGGAGCACTAGCAACAGTAGGACCCTTGGAAGTAGGGTTCTCATAACGAATAGCCATATCCATAAGCTCGGTGAAAGTGCCATGAACATGAGAAATGAGACGATCATAGAACTCTGGGCGAGCTCCAGCTATGAACTTCTCATTCTTCTTAAGTTGGGTGTCAATAAGGCCAGGACCAAACTTGGAAAGTTCGTTGAACTTCGGCTCATACTCAGAAAAGGACATGGTACCCTGCTTGAGATCCATAAACTCACGATAAAGCTGAGATTTCTCGGCTTCTGGCATCCATTTTGCCACAAAAGCCTCCTTGGAAAGAAGATACGTACAAAAACAAAACTTAAGATAGATTCAAAAGAAAGGAAATGAGAACAAAATTCAAGTTAACATAAAGAATACCTAAACTTCTCCCACGAAATATCACCCTCGTTAGTGTGAGCTGTAACAGACTCCCACCAATCCAAGGCTGACTCTTGCAGCTGTCAAGCTGCTAACTGACGCTTCTGGGCATCAGAAATCTCGAGACCAGTAAAGATCCTCTCTAAACTCTGTAACCATTGCTGGGCTTCAATAATGCTCTCTGAACCGGTAAACTTAGTTCCACCAAGCTGAGAGAATTCCTTACGGAGAACAGTAAACCTAACAGGTGCAGCATGTTGAGGAGCTGCGGCAATACCACGACCCCTACATCTGGCATTTCCACGATTCATCTTGAAAAATCAAGAATGAATTTTAGGACAAAGGTAAAGAGAAGACAAAGATAAGATAAAATCACTTGGATGAATATCCTAATTAAAGAAATTTCTAACAAGGAAGATACGAAAAGAAGGAAGTTTAGAAAATTTGCTTTTAAAACAAGAAAATTTTATATCAAAATAATCTTTGAAAAATCATTTTAAAATCATTTTATACTTTGGAAATACATTCTCTCACAAAGAAATGATTCTGAGGTTGATTTCACTCATTCTAGGGTATTTCTACCCTATCTCTAATGAGTTTTTGCTCCATAGGCTAAGGTTTGCCTAAAAACCAAAGCTTCGATACCAAATGTAACGAACCACTATTTTGGACCATTCAAATCGATAATAAAACCACACATGTCGGACTTGAATAATACAAAACAATAGATTGTAATAAATTTGGAGCAAATAAAACCAATCACAGAATCACAAACACAGAATATCAGAATAACTCGCAGCGGAAAATAAAATAAATAGTGGTTCATGAAGCCACTACAATACATAGTCTCAAAACAGATTCAAAATACATAGTCTGAAAAACAGATTCAACAGAAGTCTGAATACATAAGTATAGTAGAAATCCAAATACATATGTCTCTAATACAAAGCTGACATAAAAATACTGAATGGAAATAGATAGCAACTAAATAAAAGATGATCTCCAACAGTCCTAGCTCCAGAAGGTGAAATCCAAAGCTGATACTCGGGCTGACCCAAGCGTAAATAAAACACAAACACTTGAGTCATGACATACATACTTATACAATGTAAACCAACTCAAGTGAACTGTAATAAAAATGCACAAGTAACTTAAAGAATGCTTGGGATCGCCCATTCTTTAAGGATCCGTTAAACTATCTACTATGTAGTAATATTCGCTATTATAATAATGTCTAAATATAAAATAATCATACTTTAAAATAGCATTAAGGAGTGACCCAATATTCCCCTTAACACATAATAGTCCCAGTAGTCTATCCAGTATTAGCATACTCCCAGATCGGGGGCTACCCTCAATACTCCATAGGCTTCGGCACAAATCCAAACTCATAGTAAAGCTTGATATGGTAGGTGACACGGCACAACTAGGCAATGCCAGGGTAGATATACCAATTACGCATCCGGGCTGGTGGAAACGCATAGCAGCCACTACCGCCCACCTCGAGCCACACTCCCAAAATCAAGGGGTGCACCCAATCAATCATAAAAGTAATAGAATGGTATCGAAGAAGTGTGTCTGATCAGAGGTGCTACCTCATTGGCCCGAGAATCGCTCATGTTTTAGCCACCTTATGCCAACTCACGGGAGTTGGGTCTACGTAAATATACCTTTAGGATCGTCGCCACCATCCTACTTAATTCTGGAACCTCCACCACATACACAGTTGTTAAAGTGGTTTTCGGTATCGACATAGAGTATGTCCATATCCGATCCCGGTCTCTTTAACAACCAATCGTTATTATAACCCGTGGTTATAAATTTCAAAAATAGTTTATGTTTCAAATCAAAATACTTCATTTAAACCATTTAAAAGTGAAGTCATTATACCTTTAAATCAAATACTCAATTCCCAAAAATTTTAGCCTTTTCTGAGCTCATTTATTCACTTAAATACTTTAAAACATTAAAATTTCAACTTTCGCAGCACTTAGAAAATCCTGCGGTAAGTTATATTTGAAAACAATTCATTTCAGCAAGGACAACATTTATAAACTGCTGCGGTAGATAAATTACATTTGAAAATCTCATTTCAGCAAACTGCATCACTTATCAAGTGCTACTGTAGCCCTATTATTAGTTTTAGATTTTAGATTTTCTTTCTACAACCACAACACTTACCAAGTGCTGCAATAGTCTTTAGTTAATTAGCCTTTAGTTCATTTGCATCAACCACATCACTTACAAAGTGCTGCAGTATATATTAGTTCAGATTTTAAGTTAATTCCAGAAATGATAGCATTTCTGAAGTGCTACTAAATAAATTTCCAGATTTAGAATAAAATTTTAGAAACAAATAAAATTCGATTTTAACCATTTTAACTTATAAAAATCATTTTTTTCCACTCAAAAATGTTCATTTGAAAACCCTTTAACTTATGATTTTTATAAAGTAAAATTTTCATAATTAAATCTAAATTTTTCAATAATTTACTTATTAAATCCAAGTGTACAATTTTCTTATTCTTTGCATTTTTTTAACAATTAACTCAACACTTAAATTTAAATTACCATTTCAAAAATAAAACTTAATTTCCATTTTATTTTCTTTACTTAAACTTTCATTTTAAACCAAATCACAAATTTCCAAATTAAGTTATATTTCAAATTACAATTTAATCATTTATTTATTTAACATTTTTAACTTATAGAAAAATCACTAACCCTTTATTAAATCATGTTAAATTCAATTTAAATCAATTATCATATTTTTACATTTTAAAATACTTAAAATTTTCCAGAAAAATATATAAAATAACCATGGGTCTGTATAATATTTTCTAACCTAGGTCAAGTGATACGGATAATATATCATTTCAATCCGTAATTTACAAAGAAAAATCCTGGTTCTATCATTTCAAACCCGCAATCCCAAGTAAATAAAAAACGCTCGGGCCTATCATTTCATCCCATAACGATTTTTCCCTATTCTAAAGTCCGTTCGGGTATGTATCATTTCAACCCATAGTTTATAACAGGGAACTTGCAGTGTGAGAAATAGAAATAAATAAACACTATAACAAAATATAGCATATCAGATGATGTGACAAGTTTATAACAGGGTTTAACATCATATAATACATATCATAAGCATGTATAACATGGTATAACAGTTCTACACATTCACTTGTTATCATTTCACAATTCTATAAGTATGAATGTCAAGCGTGAATAACTCACCTTTTTAAGCTGGAGTTCACAAATCAAAACACACAAATAAATCCAGAAAGCACGATACAGCAAGACTTTTGATTCAAGTGGAGAGAGAGCCAAGATATTAATCTTGTATACAACAAATAAAACAAAGCAAATATAAAAATATATACAATACAAAGATTAATTGAAACAAAATGGAAATAGAATTAACAAAGAACATCACCAAGCCTTTAAATCAAAATTGCTTGATCTCAACTCAACTTTTGCTCGACCATACATGTTTATAGGCTCGGCCATGAAGGTTTTTGCAAAGTTTGTGGTGTTTGCTTCATATGGTGGTCACGGCCAGATCTGGTCAGAGGGTAGGAGTGGTATGCCATGGATGATGAGGGGAAGGAGGTGATGGTTGTGGTCGGTGGAGAAGATGGTGGGTAGGGCCGAGCAAAGCATGAAGAGATCAAGGAAAAAATCGAGCAATATGAAGAAGAAAATAGGAAAAAGGAAGCCATGACTTATAATTTTTTTTCAGAAATGATGTTAGCCGTGAATTGTGAAGAGAATGAGGAGTTTCTCACGTGAAAAGCAAAGAGAATACACGGCTACAATAAGAAAATGAAAGGCCAAGCAAATGAAAAGACTAGCAATTGAAAAGTCACAAGTTTTAAAAGCTTTTGTCTCTTTGAATTTCCACTTTCTTTTAATTCAATATAAACAAATAAAAAATCAAGTAAATAAAATAAAAAGTTAAAACAAAATAAAGTGGAAATAAAAAAATAAATAATGTCTTAGGAAAATAGAAAATAAATAAAGAAAATAGTTTATTATATTGAAACTAGAATTAAAAATTGTAAACAAAATACAACTAATATTGGAAAATTACAACTACACTTTTAAAATGTTTTAAAAATAAAAATTTGAAATAAAAATCAAATAAAAAATGTTTGCAAAAATCTTGGGTTGTTACAAAACCTAACTTGTATGTTATAATGAGGAGGGAGTCAAAACTATAATACTGGTGAATGAAAACCTCAAGTTTTGCATTAATAGTATATGGGTGGTAATTATTTAGATAAGTATAATGTCTTATGTATTTAATATATATATTTCTCCACTTATATCTCTACTATAGAATAGTGGCCCTATAAATTCTACTCCATGACTACAAAAGCGGGTGCAAAATAGCTATAAATTATATCAGGTTCAATAATCCATCTTCCATCCAATCTTACCTTAATGATGCAAGAGGAAATACCTAGGCTACTTAATACCCTTAAACTGGGAAAATAAGCAAACCCTCCTGTCATTTACTACCTAATCCTAGGAGAGCCTCTCCTAGTACTCACTAATTGCCATCATATCAATCCTCATGCGGTCCATTTACTATTTCTTGAATAGGGAAGAGGCAAACTCCCAATGGTCATTAATACCTCAATCCTGAAGTGAACCTCCCAGAAGGGGTTTCACTAACTCACTTCAAATAAACTCCCAACCTTATGGCCCCCATAACCCAACCGTGATGTCTCACATTAGTCCGACTATTTGTAGGTGTCGGTGCCAGATCAGCAAGGTAAACTTACCCTACAAAATTGCGACTAACTTGCATCCACCATAGGTACTTATTATAGGTAATGTCTCACATCAGTTACAAAAGTGACACTGTTGGTAGACAAATTAGCCGGCCAGACTTCTGTGCGCTATTAACTGACCTTGCATCTCTATAACTCAACCATATTTTCACTCTCTCCAACTTTTAACAAGGTACTATACCTACATATATGTATAATACTTACACACACACCTACACATTAAAGGACTTATAAGGGAAACTCCTTATTTTGCCTTTATTTATGGATAAATTTCCATAACTATCCTTAACTCATCTTTATTAGATTGGTTGTTGATTATTAATTGCCATTTATGTGTCTTAATAATTATATAAGTAATAAGTCTATTGTAATTGTAAATTTCAGAATTTAAGAAAATATACAGCTTAATATTAAATTCTACCTAACTAATTTCTATTCCTACTTTATTACATTGTCTGTTGTCTATTCAGGGTGGTATTTTATTAATAACTACAATTTCCATACAAGTCCAAACAATATTGTAATTTCACTAGGGCCAATTTATCAATAATTTGACACATGATTTAGAATTGTATCTATATATAAAAATGGAATCCAATCGTACAATATTATTTTATATTAATATAATAAGACTACACTGCTTCTTCCAAAGAAGAAATTTCATAATATAAACCTAGTATATTCCATCCAACATTTTAAACATATGGCGTGGAAACAACACAGAAATCGGGTTTATTTCAATTATTCAAAATAGGCGGTGCAAACTACAAATAAGAGTAAAAACCTCTTTTTCCCTACTTTGCACACCTATATCTATATATTGTTCTGGAATTCTTTGTTATTACAATAGCAAAGTGAAAAGTGAAATCAAATAGAATACAAAATATTTATCCTCCAATCCTATTACATAATATAAAACAACCAAGATTTCAAATAATTTAAGATTTACATAATATGTGGAGATTTTGGGGATTAATTTATTAAATTTTTGTATGCAAAATCTTCTAAGGCATAATAAAAATCAAACAACAAACAACAAAACATCTAAGGGAAAAATCTAGACTTCCACTCAGAGATATCTCCAATTGAACCAGCTTGGATTTGATTTTGCAGTATAGTCTCTCCCTTTCTCCAAGTTATCTCATTTTTGTTATAATTTTTTTTGCGCATATTAGATTTAGAAACTATAGATTAGGGAAGAAGAGAGATATAAAATTACCTTTCTAGTTTCTTTCAATATTCTTCTAATCCTTGCATATATATATTGAGGAAGTTTTATTTTAGAGAAAGAAAATGATAGAGTTTTATTGATGGCTTAAGATTTATGTGCAAAGAATAAGGTGGCTATCATCTTATTTATAGTTTCTTGGATGCATCAGGACCGATGGATGGAGAATATTTTAAAAAGTTTAAATCTGGGCCATTTAGGCCATTCAAAATCCTAGCCACTATTAGACGATCGATCGACCGGCCCAAGGAGGTTACCGACCGGTTAACGGTCCTTCGGCGTTATTTATTTCTTAGACTGTTTAACGTTATAAATCTTTATTTCCTATGTGCTAAACTATATCTTTAACATTAAGTTATCGTTAATGTTAATATATTTGTTACTTTAAATATTTTTTGAATTATTTTTGATTTGAAATTTTCAAATATCAATAACTTCTTCGTTTGAACTCCGATCGCAAAGCCCTATATATAAAAATTGCCATGAACACAATGGTGCAAGTTTCATAGCCAAATTCTAACAATTGCAACATTCATTTTTGGCATCATTATTAATTAATTGATTTTTCTTAATTAATTTTCTAATAATTATATGGGATGTTACATTCTCTTCCCCTTTAAAGAATTTTGTTCTCGAAATTCCCAAGGGACGGATAGTGTAACGCGCACTCTACCACCATGTTGTACAACCAAGTTATCTGCACAACCATCTACTCAACTAAAAGTGCAATGTGATTGTGTATGCAACATATATATAGGTAAGCTCAACCCTAGCGTAAATGCAAGATTGTGACATATAGGCATGTATTCAAACAACCTAAATATGCATAAAATTCTAATAAGTGCAAAAATAACAAGAAAAATTATGGTAACCATCCCCCACCATCCAATCTAGCAACCATGATGCAACCAAAATGTGATGACCCACATTTCAGAAGGTTTAAATTGATAATAATCCACACATGTCCAATCCAAACAATCCAGAACATGGATAATCATTGGGGTTAATTAAGAAAAATAAGAAAAGAAGAAGAAACAAACATAGAATCTCGCTGCAGAACGATGAAATATAATAATCAAATAAACAGTTCATGAACCTGTTTCTATTATACATTTGATTATAATTTATACAACGTTTATCAGAGTTATATATACACTTCATGGATAAATAAATAATGCAGCTGACAACATGGTGTAGGGAATACTAATAGTAATAATATACCAAATCTTCGTCTTCGTCCTCCAGAATAAGTGTTCAATAAGTTGAAAACTCAGGGCTGACTCGAGCGTAATGAAAAGACAAAACACTCAAGTCAGGACTAAAATATCCTTATGTAAGTCAAATCAATATCGCATATAACATGAGTGTAATGGCGTCAGAGATGTTTATGGGATTTCCCATCTCTTATCCAGTGTATAACATGCATGCAATAACTCAAGAGATGTTACAGGATTTTCCATCTCTTAAGGATCTGTCAAAATATTTATATGTAGTAGAATACGCTATATATAATGTCCATCAATAAAATAAATATTTTTCTTAGCGTTAAGGCTTTACATTGATCCCCCTTAACGCATTTTTAAGCATTGTCATACAGTTTGCATATAAAACACCAGTAGACGGTCGATGGATAGGGACGCGCCGTGATACGACAACACTAAACCAAAATCGTATGGGTCTCGTTTAGGGATAAAAGTATGAGAAGGCACGTTAGGCAATGCCCAATGTAGGAAACTACCAGTTTACCCTTCCTGGCTGATAGCCATGCATCATAGCTATGATCGCTCCATCGCGTAAAACACTCCCATAATTTGGAGGGTGCGCACCAATCAATCACAATGTAAATGATGGTAATATGAAGAAGTATGTCCGCTAGAGGTAGCTACCTCATTGGCCGGTAGGGCTCCTGTTTTAGTAATTTCAAATTGGCACAAGTGCCAGGCTAATCCATCATCGTTCTCTTTCTTCAAATGCAGCAAGCGGCGCCAAATCCAACCACATCGTTTTGGATCATCACTCCACGTACACAGTTGTCAAAGTGGTTCCGGTATCGACAAAGAGTATGCCCATATCCGGCCCCGGTATCTTTAACAACCAAATGTTGTTTTACACACCGGTTGGTACTTTTACATTTCGAAAACAATTCGTATTTGATATCAAAATATCATATTCACTTCAAAATCAAATTCATTTCGAAATCATAGTATTTACTCAAAATATACAATTTCAATTCATAATCATATCGCCTTAATATCTTGATTTCGCGTCCAAAATTGTCTCGAATTTCAATTTAAGTTATAACTTCATTTAACCCAATTCGTATTTAAATCCATGATTTAAAAATAAACATTCCACCCTTGACTATTTTGAATTTTTGAAAAATAGTTTGGGTAGTTTTAAAATAGTTAAAATAATTAAAATAGTTAAAAATAGTTTAACTGGTTAAAATATTTAAAAATAGTTTAAATAGTTAAAATAGTTTAATATAAAATAGTTTAAAATATTAAAATGGTTTATATAGTAAAATAATTTGGAAAACCAAAATAATTTAAATATTTAAAGAATATAGATTTTAAATAGTTTATACTAAAATAATTTATTTGAAAATAGTTTTAAAGTCAAACCGATTTAATTCCAACTTCCCAATTCAAGTCAATTCCAATTTCCATTCAATCGATTCGATTTCAATTTCAATTCAAATCAATTTGAACTTCGGTTCTCAATAATTCGATTTCGATTTAATTCTAATTAATTTCAATTCAATTCCAATTTGAAACCATTTCAATTCAATTCTCAATTTTTAAACCATTTCGATTTACATCAATTCCAAGTTCGATTTCCAAAATATTGATTTAAACACTTAATCAAATTTACCTTCAGTATTCAATTTAAAATCCAATTTTCAAATATAATTCAACTTCAAGTTCAATTTTGAAATATCGTTTTATATCACTTTTACTTAGCAATATCCAAAGTTCGAATAAAACTCCAATCTTTAAAATAATCCAATCTTTAAAATAATCCAATTTCCGAATTTCAAATCTTATTTTGATTATAATTTCAAAATCTCAACTTCAATTATTTAACCAATTTCGATTACCACACTTAATTCCACAATTTGAGCTCAAGTTCGAAAAGAATTCGATTTCCATAAACTCAATTTTATTTCTTTAAATCTAAATCATTTTAATAATTTCAATCAAAAATTTAAAATCATTTAATTTAACCATTCCGGTGTCCGTATATAATTTTCTATCCTATATTCAAGTGATCGGTTATTTCAATTTAATTTCAGGGATGTATATATATCATTTCAATCCAAAATAAATGTCATAGGTAAATATCATTTCAACCTATTTCTTAATTTATTTAAAATAATTCAATTTACAGTTTTATATACTGTAAATAATTTACCAGGTGATAACAGGATATATAAAGATAAATAAACATCCAATTATCCAAATATCAATCAATTGGCATCCATCATAATCAATCGTCCAAACAGACAATATAATTCACAACAATTCCATAGTTATTAATATCGAGTATTTTACTGGCAATTCAATTCCAATTTCAAATTTAACTGTCAATTTTGATTTCTACCGTTAATTCAAATGACAATTTAGAGGACAATTTATCAAACAACAATCAATAAATTCATATTACTTCATAATTTCAAATTTAACAAGCATAAAAATATTTTAGTACATTGTGAGCGTTATAAAACACTCACCTTGATTTTCTATTATCGCCGAGACATTCTGTTTTGTTAGCACCAAAATTGGTCACTAACCCCGTTTAGAAAGATTATGTAGAGAGATTAATGAAGAAAGTCAATTTAAATAGAGAACAATATGCTAAATTGAATGCAAAGACGAGAACACTAGATTTATAGTGGTTCGGTGTAACTGCCTACGTCCACTTTGAGGTTAAACTTTATTGCTTTACTTGATAATTGATTACAGATACAATCCGTACACCAACTACTTGAATACAATTGCTAAGTAAAAAGAACGAGTCTTGAAAGCGGCAGAGTCTCCCCAGTGTTCTCCAAAAAGGTCCCTTTTCACTGTGCCCATGCCTCTCTATTTATAGACAAAGACGGGTTGGACTCCCCTGGTGGGCCTGACAACCGATTACCTCAGCCCAGAAAGAGTGAGTTCTGTGTGCCGAACCATTGATGCCGAACCATTGATGCCGAACCATTGATGCTGAACCATTGATGTCGAACAGCCGGATGTCAAACCATTGATGCCGAACAGTCTGATGCCGAACCATTGATGCCGAACAACCTGATACCGAACCATCGACGCCGAACAGTCTGGTGCCGAACCATTGATGCCGAACCATCGACGCCGAACAGTCTGGTGCCGAACCATTGATGCCGAACAGTATGATGCCGAACCATCGATGCCGAACAGTCTGGTGTCGAACCATAGATGCCGAACAGATTGATGCCGAACCATCAATGCCGACCAGAATGATGTCAGACATCTCTAGACGCCGATCAACTCCGTATGTCGAATGCTCTGCCATGCCGAACAATGTGTGGATGCCGAGCAGTATGGAATTCCGAATTCTCTGTCATCCCGAACGATTCATTTATGTCGAACGATCTATGTATGCCGATCACTTTGGAATACCAATCCATGTATGCCGATCACTCTAGAATGCCGACCCATGTACAATACCGAACGAACCTCCATGCCGAATGATGTGCCAGTGCCGAGTGCATAGTTGCCTGGTCAAACCTTCAGGTAACACTTGCCCCCCAAAGTACATCATGTGGTTAAATGTGGTGTGCTTTGAATCATCCTGGATGACGAACGATATTTCCATACCGAATGACACAGCCGAAGCCGAGCGCCCTGGATGCCGAACGACAAAGCCAATGCCGAGCACCCTGGATGCCGAATAATGTCGATTTGACCGGTTCTACCGGTTATAGTCTCTTCGACTTCCCTTCTCTCTATATATGCCGATGCTCCTTCTTCTTCTCCCTTTTACTTTTACCTCCGCTTTTCAGTACTTACGAACTTTGCCTCTCAATAGACTTCAAAGAATTATTTACTTTTCCCTTCCCTTCTCAAACACCATACGTATCCTCACGTCCTTCCCCAACCAATTGAATCCAACTAAAACCACGTTCCCTACTCCAGAATCTCCCCGAGCTTCGACTCATCTCTTAGGTAAAAAACTTTTCCTTGAATACTTCACTCCAATTAGGGAACCTAGCATGAGATTCGAACTCACGAATCTCTGCAAAGTCAAGGTCGGAAGTAATTGCGTGGAGTAGGAGGATTTAAGGGCGAAGTGTGGGTGTTTTAAAGGAGTTTCAGGCTAAACGAACGGTAGAAGAGAAGAGGATGGCAGAGGTGTTTGAAGGAGGGAGTTGGTGGAAGACGTATTGATGTGGCTCGGTATTACTTCCTTATGCCGAGCGATGGAAGTGAAGTATGGTAGTGAAATTGGAGTTAAGGTTTAGTGGAGTGGATCGGCATAACCGTGGTTTGACACGGCTTGCCGGACCACTCGGGTACGTTGGTTGGGAGAGATGGAAAAGAAGGGAAATGATGTTAAGGGCAGAAGGCCGAGTGAATCAACTCGGCACGATCTGCTACGTGCACTCGTTTTTAGGCCGAACAGAAGAGAGTTCGAACAGAATTCTGTTCGGACAGAATTTTGACCGAGCATAATTTTGGCCGAACAGAACCTAAACCGAACAAAACCTAAGCCGAACAGAACTTAGCCGAACAGAACTTAAACCGAACAAAACCTATCGAACAAAACTTAGTCGAACAGAATTTAAACCGAATAGAAACTAAGCCGAACAGAACTTAAACCGAACAGAAACTAAGACGAACAGAACTTAAGCCGAACAGAACTTAAAACGAACAGAACTTAAGCCGAATAGACTTAGGCCGAATAGAACTTAAGCCGAACAGAACTTAAGCCGAACAGACTTTTGCCCGAACAGAACTCTAAGCCGAACAGAGTCCTAAGCCGAATAGAATTCTAATTCACCTTGCCTAATCAAACATCAAACACAAAGACAAGGACTCAAGCATACTGGCATATCGAACTAATCTGGACTGATAACTTTTTAGTTTCAATAATCACAAGCCTGAACTTAAACCAATAAGAACGGATTAAATTTTTAACATGCAGTGCCAATGTCCGAGTTCGAAATTGAAAACATTGCAAGGCTGGCTTTCGAAGACGGTCAGCGATGATGGTCTCCGAAGACGACAGTTGAAGGCTCAACTTTATATCATCAATTCTGTGACTTATAATTTCTCAGCGTTGACACCTGAATGATCGCACTAGTTCACACACTACACGGGGGGAATATTCGTATTGTTAAGTCTGACATCGATTATTTTTAAGTATAGTTCGAATAGGTACTTTGCAAGATTCAATCTTTGTCAACGATGTCTCGGAAGTCTATCTCCGCCATGATTTTGGACAGTCCTGGGCCGTCCTCCCAACGAGAAGTCGCAGATACTTCAAATCCGTCAACTTCTCCTGCACATGACTTAGCTCCCGATGCGCTAGAGGCAGCAATTTTCTTGGACAACCCTGTCGATTCACTTGCTTCAAAGATTAACGAAAGTAGACTCTGTTGGATATGCTATGTCCACGGAATCCCCTTTGATGACGTGCTAGTCCCATCGGGGCATGACCGTCCACACTTGCCCCCAGTCGGATACACAGCCTGGAACAAATTCATGTGCTGGGTTGGCAGTGTGCCACCATTCAACTCGTTTCTTCATGATGTGCTGCAATACATCGATGTTGCTCCATCACAACTGCACCCGAACGGCCATGCATTCCTCTACGGCACTTGCATCCTCTTTATGAATGTCTTCTCTAGGCTTCCAACTCCGGGCAATATCAGATACATATATTGCATCAAGAAGCGGAAGGATAACCCATCATTCGTGTTTCTCGAGCCGCACAACAAATGTCAAATCTTAACTGGAGCGTGGACTAAGTTCGCTCTGTATAAACAGGAATGGTTCACTACAAGAAAACTAGCCTTTAGTTGCATAAATTGGTGGCATTTATTTGTGAATGCAACTAAAAACATTTCACCCTATAGTCAAAACGCGGCAAAAATTATTTCACCTTTCGCACCTTACCAAAATCTTTCCGCCTAAGTCTAATAAACGTAACCAGTACATTCCCTATCATTAAATTATCTAACACTTATAATTTTCTAAACCTAAGGAACAAAATTTCCCAAATCGCTTCAAAATAATTTCCCAAATCGCTTTTTGATTCAACCATTCCTCTCCACATCACTCATCTCCACATCGTTGTTTATTCTCATCGTCGCATCTACTCCTCTCCACATCATCGTGGTAGCTCTCTAGCACGATTTCCTCCTCGTGGTGCCCTAAATAGGTACATTTAGGTTGAATTTTATAAATCGATTTTCTAATTGTGATTAAAGCTTGCGCATAAAATTGTTTGTGATTATGTCTGGTTGTTCGTTATGTTTACTATTCTATTGATACTGCAAGTTATTATAGATTATATTGCAAGTTATTTTGTGATTGTTGTGATTACTGTAGGTTTTATTTTGTGATTGTTTGTGATTACATCTTAGAATGTAATTGTACAGTTTATTATTTTGATATTTTCAATAAAAAATAGAATTTTTACTGAGAAATTTTGTGATTGTTTGCATTGTAATCACTGCAAGGGTATCTCAGTTATTTTGTGATTACTGACGTCATTACTGCAGGGGTAGCTCAGTTATTTTGTGATTGTTTGCATTGTGATTTATTAGTTAACGAAACCGGATGAGCAATCTTTTACTGGTTGGAAACATGTGTTTTTCTGGTTCTACAAATAGTAAAATTTGATAGAAATGATACAATACTACTTAATAAAGAAAGCATTTTGTCCGCCTTTTATTTTACAAGGAAATAACAAATACAAATATGTATTACCATATATTCATTCACAGTTTGGACCTTGTACACCATTTCTATTCCTCAAAAGTTATAGGTACTTTCATAAACTTCAATGCCAAGATTTACTTTCACTCATGAAAGCTTTTCTTGCTTAGTTCTTAAAATAAATCGTTCAACATGGCTAGGAGAACAATTTTTAATGCAAAAAGAAATAAAATGATACTGTCAAGTAGACCTTAGTAGTGGTTGTCTTTGTAATGTGGACCTTAGTGATGGACAAGTAGAGCTATATGGATGCAACAACTAATAATACAAGCAACCAATGTTAACACACACTTATAAAATTCATACTAACATCTTTGGTATTTTTGAAATAAAAATAAAGGATGTGTCCATATATATTTTGCAGTAACAGCAAACTCTCTGTAATTTTAATCAACTTTAGTTTGGTATCATTCTTTCACAAATTTGTTAAGTATTCAAATTGTTGTTGCCGTAGGCTGCTTGAAATATCTAGATTGTTCAAACTGCTTTTATTCATTGCATTTGTTCCTGTACAAGCGCATTCCGTCCAAAATTAACATTTATTTTGCAACAAAAAGAATTTGCTTGTCTATCAAGTGCTAATCTACACTATACTTGCTGATGAAAAATGTATTACCGAATTATAAAATACACTTGCTTATGTGATACTCTACTATTTCATTATTATTTTCACGAGCTTGAAATATTTTCTTAGTTTCAGACTAGAAATTTGAAAGATAATATTTTGATTTTTAAACATTCGTATTTTTTCCAACCAGTACGACTTCATTTAAGGCAGTATGGAAGATCCACACCCGCATTCGCAAATGTATGGATTACTCATGTTTAATATGTTCTTTTTATATGCAATTTTAATTACCATTTGCTGAATGGCTTCACATTTTTGTGCGTTCACAATATAAATAATTTTCCGGCAGATGCGTTTACATGGTCACATGGAGTTATCTCACTGATACATATCTATATGCGTTATATTTTCAGCAAATGCGTCATAATTTCAGTCACCAAACGAAGAAAAACAAATCTATGTAACCTTATGAACGGGGTGTTATTCATGTTTGCAATATCCTAAAAATAAAAACTATCTCTGTTATTTCATTCACTGCAGCACATGTTATCTATGTTATTATTCATTTTATGTGGTTTATTGTAGTTTATTATCCTTACTATGGGCATGTTACCAATGTTCCAGATAGTGCATTATTTATAAGATGCTTGGATGTTTTTTTGGGTAATAACTTCAACGTCTAGTTATTTTTTTGATTACGATTTACAATAGATAACCAATTTATACGTCAAAGATTGGAAACTTATTTGCCTTCATATGTCGAAAATGGAAAAAGAGTGGGTTTTTTTAAGCAGGTGATAAAACCATAATTAACTTAATATGTATTTTGAGAATTATAACATATAATCTAATATTAAAGCTCAATTTTTTTATTTGTTTTACTTTTTTCATAGAACTGGTATAGAGTACCGACAAGGAGCAATGAATTTTGTGAATGCTGCAAAGAGCAATGCAAGAAGTGTAGAAAAAAATTCATGCCCTTGCAAGGATTGTCGGAATCTTAGTCGTCATGATGAACAAATCATCGTTGAACATTTAATTATAAAAGGAATGGATCCTAAATACATGGGTGGTGTATGGTTTAACCATGGTGAAGAGATAAATGTAGAGAATAAAACAAATACGTTTGATGTATATGATCTATTCAAGATGATTCACTATGAAGATGAAGATTTTTTGAATCAAGATTTTTTTGATGATGATAAAGATAATGTTAATTCTCAAAGAAAAGATGATGAGTTACTCAAGAACTTGGAAGATGCAGAAACTCCATTATACCTTGGTTGCATAAATCATACAAAATTATCTGCTATCACCGTCTTGTATAATCTTAAATGTGAGACTGGTTTGTTTGATAGTGGGTTTGATAAGCTTTTAACTGTGCAACATTTATTTCTGCCGAAGGATAACGTGCTTCCCAAAAACTTATATGAAGTAAAGAAATTTCTTAGAGCATTCGACATGGGTTTTGAAAAGATACATGCTTGTGAGAATGACTGTTGCCTTTACAGAAAAGAATACAAAGATTTAGAAAGTTGTCCAAAATGTGGTTCTTCAAGATGGAAGAAAAATCAAGATACTGAAGAGGTTATACAAGGTATTCCAGTTAAAGTATTGAGATACTTTCCAATAATTCTGAGATTTAGAAGAATGTACAGATCTCAAAAGATGGCAGAAGATTTAAGATGGCATTTTAATAATACAAGCAACGATGGAAAAATGCGTCATCCCGTGGATTCTACGACATGGAAAATGGTGAATGAAAAGTATAAATCTTTTTCATCTGATCCACGCAATCTTAGGCTTGGTCTTGCTACATATGGATTCAATCCATTTTCCATGTTGAGTTTGAAATATAGTTGCTGGCCGGTGATGCTTGTGACATACAATCTCTCGCCTATGTTGTGTATGAAGAAGGAAAATATTATGTTAACTTTACTTATTCCGGGCTCAAAGCAACCCGGGAATGACATTGATGTATATTTGGCGCCTTTGGTGGAAGACTTGCATCATTTGTGGTGTAATGGAGTTGATGCTTATGATGCATTTAGTAAAACTTTGTTTAAACAAAATGCAATTTTGCTATGGACGATTAACGATTTTTCGGCTTATGGAAATCTTGCTGGATGTCGTGTGAAGGGGGGAAAAGCTTGCCCATTATGTGGTGTCAATACCCATTCTCGTTGGTTGAATCATAGTCGAAAGAGCATCTACATGGGTCATAGAAGATTTCTACCTGCTTCAGATTCATGGAGGAAACAAAAGGCATTGTTTGATAACACCATAGAGAAAGGTAGTGCTCCTAGAATACTAACTGGGAGAAACATTCATGCATTGTTGAAGGATTATCCAAATGATTTTGGAAAAGAAAAAGAAGAGAAAAGTAAGAAGAGAAAGTGTGTTTATGATACAGAAGATGAAGATGATAATACTAACGATTCTACAAAAATGGAGCTATCGAGGTGGAAAAAAAGATCAATTTTCTTTGATTTTCCTTATTGGAAGGTTAGTGGTTAGTTTATTTATTTTTCATTGTTTTAATAGAAGAAAAACCCAATAATGCGTTATAGTTTTGGTTTTCGCAGGAGCTTCCATTATGTCACCATATAGATGTGATGCATGTGGAGAAAAACATTGGTGAAAGCCTATTGGGCACGATGTTGCATGGTAATAAATCAAAAGATGGAACTAACTGTAGAAAGGATTTAGAGGATTGGGGAATTCGAAGTGAGCTTCATGCACAACCTCGTGGGAATAAAATATATCTTCCACTGGCTCCATACATGTTGTCAAAATCCGAGAGAAAAATATTTTGCAAAAGATTGTACGATTTCAAAGGACCAGATGGCTACTGTTCAAATTTGAAAAATCGGATTTCGTTGCAGGATTGCAAAATTAGCGGATTGAAGTCACATGATTACCATGTATTAATGCAACAGTTATTGCCAGTAGCATCGAGAGGATTAATGGCAAAGAAAGCAAGAAAAACAATAATTCGCTTATGTTCTTTTTTCAACAAATTATGTCAACGTGTTCTTGATAGAGAGAAGGTAGAACAAATCAATGTTGAGATTATTGAAGTTTTATATGAGCTTGAAAAATACTTCCCACCATCTTTTTTTGATATAATGGTACATTTATCCATTCATCTTGGAAAAGAAGCACTAATGTGTGGACCGGTTCATTTTCGTTGGATGAACCCATTTGAAAGATACATGAAGACACTTAAAGACTATGTCAGAAACTATGCACGACCAGAGGGATGTATTGCAGAATCCTATCTTGCAAAAGAATCCATGATGTTTTTCAATGAATTTTTGAAAAAATCAGGACATATAAAGGAGAAAGAAGCTCGAAATGAAGATTATGAAAGCAGTGTAATACTCGAGGGACGTCCGATTTCAATATCCAAGACAGTTAAACTGTCAGTTAATGACAAAGAAAGTGCTCATTTAGCCGTGTTAATGAATATGGCTATGGTGGAACCATTTATAGAGTAAGTGTATGTTATATTGTTTTAATTATTTTGATGTGTTCGTAATGTTATATATAACTTATAATCAATTATTCAATACTAGTTTGCATTTGGAGGAATTAGAAAAGTCAGACCCATGCATGACAAAAAATGCGACCTTACTTTGGGAAACACATACAAAATTTTTTGCCGATTGGATTAAAAGAAAGGTTAGTTAGATTTCAAATATATTCTCTTTTGACTATTAATCTTACTATAAAATATACATGCTAAATAAAATTTGTTGTAGATACCTATTACCTCCAAGGATCATGATGACATGTTAAGATGGATTGCTTTTGGTCCGAAGGATGATGCCATGTCTTACAACGGATATATCATCAATGAGCAACATTTTCATATAAAAGATGTAGGGAGAGAAACTCAGAATTGTGGGGTGACTTTTGATGAGACTACTATGTATAGAGCAAGTGCAAAAGATATATCCCAAGTGGTTGATGTGGTCACTTACTATGGAATATTGACATATATAATTTTATTAGATTATCATACGTTTTATATTCCAGTTTTTAAGTGTCGTTGGGCGTATAAAGGAAATGGAGTAAAAGTTGATGATGATGGGTTCACTCTTGTTAATTTACAGCAAGCATCGTTTTCACGAGATCCATACATACTTGCATCTCAAGCAAGACAAGTATTTTATTCAAGAGAGAATGATGTTCTAATTGGTATGTTGTAATGAAAGCACCATCAAGAAGTTTTAATGATTTAGAGGATCACGATTGCATCGAGGAAGATATCCAAGTCGTGGAAGATAACGAAATAACCGAAATGGATGATGAAGATGTTAGTTATGTTAGAGAGGATTGCGAAGGCATACTTGAGTAGATTATATGTTCTACTTGAGTAGATTATAAAATTTGTTGTACTATCATTTGAAAAATGTATTACAATCAAGTAGTTTCTTTTCCTTGTTTCATGACAGCTTTGACATTTACCACCGTTGTTCTGTCTACTACTTAAGAATCAAAACCTAGCATTAAACCTTACATATATGTCATTTGAAGATGTATGGTCAGCTTCTGATTGAGGATCTTCATTTCTACTCTAGCATGCATCATTAAATTTGTTCATTCCATCTCAAGTCTCCTTTTCACATCATTCTAACATTTAGAATCACATTCAAGAATGATTCCCTTCTCCTTGTACATTTACTTATTTTCTCTACGACTTCTTTTATTCGTGCACAATGATTTGATAACATTTCTTTTTTGTCTGACTCTATTTGGATTTGATATGTCAAATCAAATTTAATATTATGTTTATGTTGAATTTAATTCCATTCCTATGCCAAGTTTGTTCCCTGTTGCATAATTGTCAAAAGATATCTTAATTGTCAAAAGAATCGGAACTCAGAAGACAGTGAGTGATAACCAGAGGATAGTGACTGATAAGGTAAGTGGGTAGTTAGTCTACATATGTGTTTGTGTGTACTGTGTTTGTGAGGGTTGTCTGAGTGTCTGTAGGGTGAGTTGGGTTTGTGAATATGTTCTGTACTATGTGCTTGTGTGAGTTGTGTGTGAGTTAGCATTGCTATGTTTTGTGTTTGTGAGAGGCTGCAAATTTTGTTGAGTGTGTTGTGCTTTTTTTATTAGATGTTAGGTGCCTTCATTTGTAAATGCAAGCATAGAAAACATATTAATATACATTTACAGAAATTATATGTTTTGATTATTCCATTATTAAGTATTAATGTGATTATTTACAGAGTTTACATTACAGAGTTCATATACATGTATTAATAACTATTGTATTCAAGGTTACATAATAGATATTGTTAACTGTGCTTTATATGAAGTATTCTCAAAATAAGTTACTGTTTTTTGTTTCATTTGAAGAAAAAAGATGCATTCAAGCTTTGTACGTACTCGCAACTAGAGAAAGGCTGAAGAGGAATCTCAAAAGTATAAGTCAAAGCGGAAGTATAATCCAAAGAAAAAGGTTAAGATTCCAGCTATGCTTGCACCGACAGTGAAGAACCAACAGTCAACGCTAAGAAGCAAGCCATTGTTTGCAATGAAGACAAAGAACAAGAGCCACCTGTTACCCCCTCCGACCCAAATGAAGGACTTCGCTCAGAAAATGAAATCCTTCCTGAACAAACTGATGATGCTGAGGGAGAAATTGGGAGAGCAAGTGAAGCTGAATCCAGAATTACATCTCGGAAAAGAGGCGGTAGAGGTCCAGCAAAAGCAAAAAGACTCCCATTAAGCAGTCAGGATCGAATTGAAGTTGAGTTCAATGATATAGGTATACCAATAGGGAAAGGGTCAGTACATTTACCCTCTTTTCTTGGACTTCTTGTGCGGGAGCTAGTTCCATACACACTTGATGATTGGAGGAACCTAAGTGATGAGTTAAAAGTTGTTTTGTGGAAATCGATTCAGGTATGAGTTAAAAATTGTTTTTGTTGTTTATACATCTATTTGCAAGTTGCTACATTGCTACATTGTTACATCACGTATTATAGTTTTGGCTGAAAAAAATTATTTGATGCATACATATGGCTGTTGTTTGATTTTAATATCATGTTTTCATGTATTGTTGCAGATTAGATTTAAACTGGAAGAGGATTGGCAAAGAAAAGCTGTATTTCAACAAATGGGAATAATTTGGAGATCGTCAAAAAGTAAATTGGTTCGAAAATTAAATACAGTGGAGAACGAAGAGGAAAGACTAAAACTGAAACCTACCAACATCAAAAACATGAATGAATGGAGAAGGTTTGTGAAGGCGAAAACAAGTCCGGAGTTTAATGTAACACTATTCACTATTTTATTTTCTAGAACACTTTAAAAGTTAATGATTGGGATCCAATAACACATATGCTTATTTGCACAGCAGAGTTGATTATCATTTTCAAAAGAACAATTTTATTATCCAATAACACATATGGTTTTGTTTTAGTCTCAAAAAAAGAAACATTTTGCGTTTCATTTGTTTTACATTTATGTTCACTGTGCATTTTTGTTCTTTGTTCTTGTGTGCATTTTTGTTCTTTGTTCTTGTGTGTTTGGTTTTGTATTGTATTATCTTGCATTAAAAAATTGTTGGATTTGTTTTCATCTTGCATTGGAATTTTCAATTAGTTTGCTATTACATTTCATTTCCTGGCTTTTGCGTTTCGTTTTCTGTTTTACATTGCTGTTGCATTTCATACTTCAACAAGCTTGCATTGCATATACCCAAAAACAAAAATAAAACAAAAAACATTGCATTGCATCTTAGATTTTAGTTTTCATTTTTACATATCTGTTTCTTGTGCTCACTGTTTTCACTTGATATTATGTTCACTGTTTTATTTCATTTGTCTTTTAGTTTCCGATACATTGAATTTTCCTCTACTACAAGCAACTGTTTTCAAGTTTTTGTTCTCTATTTACAAAACAAAATATCCATGTTTCTTCTTTACATTGCCTTTATCAAACACTTCTCAAACAACTTCTCTCTGTCACTCTTCACTTCCTCAACCAAGCTGTCATTATCCTATAACAATATATCAACTTCTGTCTGTCACTCTTCACTTTCTCAAACAACGAAGCTGCCATTATCCTATAACAATATATCAACAATATATCTTTCTATTTTACAGAAACGAAGTGAGAAATATTCGGCCCTTAGGGATAAACAACTTCCACACACAACTGATCGTAAGGGAATGGCTAGATTGACCGAAGACATGGTTAGTTAATTAAGTATAGCTTTATTTAATATTATTTTATACCTGTCTGGTTTTTTATTTAATGTTATCCTAAATTTAGAAAAAAAGAAAGTCCAAGTCCATCGTCCATAACTAGAGCTGATGTTTGGATTAAATCTCACATAAAAAAAATGGAGAACCGGTGACCGCGAAAGCTGGAAATGCTATTGTAAGTTTATTTTATTTTATCTGTATATAAAAATTGTCTGAAACTACGATAATTTTACCATTGTACATTATCTATTTGTATTTATTTATGTAGGAGGAGATTAAAAAATTTGGTAGCCTATCACATTCCGGTTCGTCACAGAATGTCAGTGGAGATGCTCTTGTACATGTACTTGGACAAGATAAACTAGGACGGTTAAGGGCATTGGGAAGGGGTTGCACTTTAACCAAGCTAGCTGTGGCCCAGGCCAAAGATAAACAAGTATCGCAGTGTCGAGAGGAAATAGCAGAAATGAAGAGTATGCTGCAGGTTCTGATGAACTAGAAGGTAAACTATTAAAAGTAATTTATATATGTAAAATAAAAAATTCAAAGCGCCATATAATTTAAAATACTAAAAAGAACAAATTTATTCTCCCTCACAAACTTATTATATGTTCTTTGCCATTTTAAGTATGGTCATTTTAATTTTAGCAAACTTATTACATTAACTGATCAAAGTCCCTTTAGTAGTTTTCGATAGTCAATTAAACGCCTACATTACATTTAATTGAGTGCTTTTAAGATTAAAATATCCTAATATTAGAGCTTTGCTACAGGGTGTAGAAAGTTCGAAAAGGAGCACATCTGAATTGGTAAAAATAATAATTATATTACTCAAGAAATAACATTTAGATTTTAAATTTTGATCCAGTGATTGCTATAATTTTTGGTTGAATAATTGCAGAGCAATGACGATGTATGTTCGATGTTGAATTGGGATGGAAACTGTGAAGTTGTTGCCAATGGGAGGGTGTTGTCCAGGGACCTAACTGCAGTTGTCAATGGCATTCGTCTTGGACCAAATGCTATGAGCGTTATTGTAGATATCGTGGACAAACCAGATACTTATTTATGGAGGCCTACACCTAAAATGACAGTATTAGCAAACGCTGTGAATAAGGTAGTAGCTTGGCCATCAACTTGCATTAAGATGGCGCTGCGAGTAAATTTGAACGACGTCAGTACGGTAAATTTTACACTTCTCATACTAAACTGTTGAATTACACTTCTCATTGAAACATACTAAAGTTTTAGTTTTAGTTTTTAGATATTAGTACCCCAAATTAATCCAGTTGAATAATTTTTTTATATTAATAGCACTGTCCACAATATTATGGTTGGAATTACACTTCTCATTTTATAACCTGTGAATGAATTGCTAAGTAATTTGCTAAGTCGAAATTTATTTGTTTGTTAAAATAAACCATCTTTATATTTATTTGTTTGTTAAAATTACACTTCTCATTTTATAACCTGTGAATGATTTGCTAAGTAATTTGCTAAGTAGAAATTTATTTGTTTGTTAAAATAAACCATCTTTATATTTATTTGTTTGTTAAAATTACACTTCTCATTTTTAGAGTAACAACACTGTCCAAGATGACAAATGCAAGATTTATGGTTGGAATGAGGGTGAAGGAGTAGTTGCCGAAGGAAGAGTCTACTCCAGAGAGCCACAATATGTTGTTAATGGTATTCCGCTCGGTCCGTCTGCCGTTGTGATTTCGGTCGACAAAGTAATAAATAAAGATGCTTATTTATGGCGACCCACATGTGATATGTCGTGCATTGGAGATGCAGTTGGTAGGAAAGTAGCATGGCCAAAATCAAAAGTTGAAGTTGATAAAGAAAATGGAAATGACAGTGTAAATTGTGCGACTTCTCCTATGAAATCTACACCCTTGGTCATGAAGAAATCAGAGCATGTAAGTATTAATTTTCCAAATTGAAGAAATTACCTATGTATGAAAGTTTATTTATTATGTGTATGTATATATTCTGCATAATAATCTCTTTTTTTCCAGCCAATTGCAAAGTTGACAAAAGATAGCAAATGCCAGTTGATCGATTTGGGTGGAACAAACGTAGTGGCTGAAGGAACTGTTGCATCAACTGATCCGATAACGATGGTCCATAGTCGTATATTGGGACTTAATGCTGTAAAAGTTTGGGTTGATATTGTGAGAGATGCAAATGCAGAGCTATGGAGACCAACATCGAAGTTGACGTGCATGGAAGATGCACTTGGCGTTCCTATAGCTTGGCCAACGGAAAAAGTCATTCTGAAAACAAACTGAAAGGTATATAACTTGTTCATCATAAATGTTTTCAAACTTTGATTCTAATACCCTGACAATATTCCAAGATAACCGACTATAAAAATTAGTTATATTACTCATTAAATATTGGTGTAGAGCTAGAGTTTGTGTGGCTGTTGATAGTGGATGGAACAGAGTTTGTGTGGCTGAAGTGTTGAATTTATATAACCAATTTTAACACATTCACCGTGTACTAATAAAGGTTACTGGAGCCTGGTACAACTTTGATAGAAAAGTATATCCCTAGTTGATGTAACAGAACCAGTTTTAACACCTTTAGTGTACTCACTGCGTAGCCTGATAAGCTATCACATTATCAACAACATATTGTTCTAGCAATAATGCAATACTTTGGTAAATTAACTACTAGCTTGTATTCAACATCCACCAACACAGTGAAACTGCGTTGCCCCAACTATAGGTGCTATGAGCCAACAGGGTCGTGTTGCTTGCTACAACTAAGGTGAACACACGTTCATTCTTTAACATATCTAAACCCCTAGTAGTTAGTTAAATATCATTCTACACTTAAGCACTGAATGGTTACAATCTGCCACATGATAAAGACATTTATCTTTGTCATAAGTTCATCTGCTAATGTGCAAGTCTAGTGCACTGACTTCACAAATATGATGTAAAAGTTGTTGGATGATTACAATGTGCTCACATCAGTGGTTAATACGCAGAGGCATATTTGTTTGAAGTATTACAGTCTAAGGACTTCTATATTTGTCCATTTTTGATCTTTGATACCTTCACCTCACAAATATTTAGTAACATGATTATTATTGTTTACAGGTAGATAAACGTTTGTGAAGAATTCAAGCAGCAGCACTGGTTTTTGGTATGGTAGCAACACATGTATGTAGTTAAGTTGATTAAAACTGTTATGAAACTATTATGAAACTAGTATGTATGGTAGCAGCACTACTTTAGCTGCATGTACTATTATGAAACTGTTTATGGTAGTTTGGTTGTGTAAACGTATGGTTAACCTTTTGTCTTGACACTAATGTTATGATATAGTGGTGATTATGTAATTGCTTTTGTTTGTGATATTGTGGTTCATTGAATGTGTTATTTTTGAATGTGTATGTGTTTATATATTACGTTATTGTATAAGTTTGGAAGTAATTGAATTGGAGGCGAAATCAGATGCAATCGTGGAACAACAGGCAATAAAATCGAAACATACGGTGGCGGAGAAAAAACGCCACCAAAAATAGTAACTCAGCAATTATAGTAACTCAGATAATCTCCGTGGCGTTCAAAAAACGCTGCAACAAATAATAATAAGTGCAACAAAAAAATAAGATAGTACACGGCACCTTTTCGGTGGCGTTTTTTAAACGCTGTAAAAAAGATCTTTAGTAACGTTTAAAAAACGCTGCCAAAAATTCATTTACAGTGGCGTTAAAATAAATGTAACAAAAAATCATGGATTTTTAGTCGCATGTTTTCTAGCGGCGTTTATCAAAACGCCACCAAAACTTTTTGTGGCGTTTTTTGTACGCCACTAAAAATCAAATTTCTTGTAGTGGTTCTATGTGCGTTGTCCTCCCGGCTTTGCGAGGAGATGGGTCGAAGGAAGTAAGCCTTATTTCTTGAACCGTTACTCGTGTTTAGCAGCAGTCGTACCTCTTCTAACTTTCACCCGTCTTTCAAGTTATCACTCCACGTCCTGACGGCCGTGGATATTCTGATGCTGTCGAAGCTATTCGAGCCCTTCTTGCCGGAGAACGGGACATTAGAGCTCTCATTTCGAACGAGTCACTTACAAGGCTTGGACTGTTGGCAGAAGGCTGTCGGATAAGCCTTCCTTAGGGCGTCACCATTCCCAGGCCTGCCTCTGGCAAAGGGAAAAAACAGGCTGAGTCTTCAGCATGCAACGCTCCTAATACACTAGAAGATGGAGAAATCAAGGAGACTGAGACACCCGAAGCACAAGATGAGAATGTCGGTCACACTCAAGACCCAACGGTCGAAGTTCACGACATCGAAACATCATCTTCCCCTTCCAAGGGGAAAAAGTAACCGAAGTACAAGATGAGGAAGGAAAAAATTAGTGGAACTTCTAAAATTACTCTTGTCCCAGTGGAGAAAGAAGCTTCCTCACAACATCTCGAAAGTTCTCTGAAGGGTCTGTCGAACCTTATCATTCCTGACGATCTACTCAACTACGGTTTCGACGATCCAGAGGCCCTTAAGTTTCATTCGCCCGCTAGAGGCGATACGGGAGTTCAAGCCCTAGTCAAGGGAGATAATACTCCAATCAGTAAAGATAAAGGAACTGGTTCATCGGGGGGAACACTAGGACGCACACACGCACTTCACCATACACTTCAATTTTTGCCATTACCCCGATTCTTCCTAACTCGTTGTTATTGTTATTCTATGCAGGTGACATGGGATGTTCCCATGGATTCGATCATCTCCATGGCTCATCCATTTTTCACCATTCTGGCCGGGATTCGGGATCTGGCAAGCGCCGGGATAGGGACGATTACGGAGATCGTGACAACCGTCCCCGGGACTCGACTTATCGGAAGAAATCACATTCTCAGTCTTCATATTCTCGCGATCTTCCTCCTTAAATAGAAACGGACAGAGAAAAATCTTCGTAGAAGGGGTCTCAACCCGATGTTTCCCGATATCAACATTCTGGTTCATCAAGCACACGATAATCTCAAAAACATCGTAAGAGAACTGAACTTTCAAAACCTTCTCCCCCTGTTCCAGCGGCAGACCCAACTATATCAGAGAAGCTGGTCGAACTTAAAGCTAAATTTCCCAAAATCTGCTTTTTCGGTCTGAAGTTCCTCCCAACTATTCATCACATTCCGGGACACGTCAAGCAGAGTGCCATTGCTTGCAACAACGACGTCTATGTTTAACATGACGCGTTTGTTCATTTGGTCGAAAAAGTCTCGGATGTATCCATTGAGAATCAACAAGAAATCGACCGCTTGAAGCTCGAAGCTATCTTTGATAAAGACATCATCAAAAACTAGGACGAAGAGCTCGCTTTATAAAAGTCTAAACTTCAAGCTGCAGAACAGAGTGCTAAGGAGACTGCGGAGGCCGTCGGTCGTCTAGAGACGACTCATAAGAAAGAACTTGATGTCGCAGTCCAACGCAGTGGGGCCCTAGCTTTAGAGAAAGACTCTATTCAAAAAGAAAGGGATGCGCTCGCCCTGCAGGTCAAAGAGTTGAATGAGCTACTCTCTAAAGAGAGGGAAGAGAAGATAGCGGCTCAAGAGGAGTCTCAACAGTACTGTGATGAGATTGTCGACACACATCTCTTGAAGGCAAAGCTCGAGGATGAGCTTTCTAAGGTTGGGACAATGAAAGCTGAAGCCCGCGAGGAGGGCAAGAAAATAGCTTCTGCGGAGATCGACTCCCGCCTTGAAGCGGCTGTAGAGGCCGACAGAGAAGAAATCAAGTGTATGTTCGACCCACTAATAGCCGAATACAGTGCCCGTGTCCTCATGCACCGGGACTTGACCTTTTTAGGCGAGGGCTACCTTGAATCTTTGGCCGAGGCTTGGGAGACTTTGATAAAGATCAGGCAGGTGGAGTCGGGCGTCGAAGAGGTTGACGAGGAGGCTTTAGTGAAAGAGTTTCTCAGGGGGAATGAGCCATCAGACTTGTCCGCAGCTATGGCTCTCTTTGGTAAAGGCTCTTCTCCGTCAAAAAAGAAAGATGACGAAGCTGGTCCATCTGGAACCGAGGCTGCAGCCCCTCCTTCTACTCAACTGGCCGATCGGCCAGCACTTGACCCGTTTGAGCAGCATGTCGGCTATGATCCGGAAGACTCCGGTCTCGGCATTCACGTGCTGTCTCCCATTCTAGAAGATGAAACTCCATGCACAATTTAAAGCCAGTAAGAATCTGGTATAAAAATCTTCCTCTAGAAGTTCAAAGATCTATCGCTTTCTGCGATCGGTCATTGGTCCTGATGTTTGTTCTTTATGTTTTTGTGCAGGCCGCTCTGACCCTGAACCGACTCTGAGGAGCGATGATGCCAAGGAGGAGACGGGGAAAACAAGCGATGCTACTCATGCGGGAGTAACTTCCGATCCTGATGCTCAAGTGATCGGGGCGCTAGATGATGATAAGTCTGACACTTCATCTCCGCTGAAGGGAGTTATGAAATTGAAATCACGGGCGCCATAGAACCCACTTTGAAAGTGAGTATGAAGGAGCGACTCGCAGAGGAGAAGAAGAAGAAAGTTGAGATCAAGGTCGAGTCTCAAGTACTTGAACTCACCGACCCGCTGAATAGGCCTCTGAAAGTCATCCTTCCCGGCAAATCCAAACCACTTGATGTTCCTTCTCCCACTCTTGACTCTGCTTCCTTGGCAAGCAAAAAGTCCAAGAGGAAGCGTGAGGGAGAGGAGTCATCTGAGAAAGCAAAGGAGGACAAGAAAAAGAAGCCGAAGAAGTAGCCACTATGCTTGTTCAACGAGATTTTGCTTAGGTCATGGAACTACTTTTGCTTTTTCATTTTCGTAGTTTATGTAGATGGATTTTTGACTCCAAGTTTTGGAGGAGTGGTTGTATAACCCCATTTTGGATAATTGAATAAAGTTTAGTTTCTTGTCATTTAAACGATTTCAGCTTTTTAGCTTTCTGTATAACTGTGGTCGAAACTCAAGTTCTTGTGAGTTGCATAAATTCCCAATCCATTCTTACATTGTTCGGACATTCTTTGGAATTGTACATCTCTTGTTTCACATTTTTGGTACTTAGAATATTTTCTAATCCACGCTCCGGGACTTAGAGTAATTCAGTCCGCATTCAGGGGACTCAGAGGTTCAATTCGTTTATACTCTAGTCCGCAATCTGGGGACTTAGAGTACTCCAGTCCACACTCAGGGGACTCGGAGATTCAAGTCGTTTATACTCTAGTCCGCGCTCTGGGGACTTAGAGTACTCTGGTCTGCACTCAGGGGACTCGGAGATTGAAGTCGTTTATACTTTAGTCCACGCTCCGGGGACTTAGAGTACTTCGGTCTGCACTCAGGGGACTCGGAGATTGAAGTCGTTTATACTCTAGTCCGCACTCAGGGGACTTAGAGTACTCCGGTCCGCACTCAGGGGACTCGGAGATTGAAGTCATTTATACTCTAGTCCGCGCTCAGGGGACTTAGAGTACTCCGGTCCGCACTCAGGGGACTCGGAGATTGAAGTCGTTTATACTCTAGTCTGTGCTCTGGGGACTTAGAGTACTCCGGTCCGCACTCAGGTGACTCGGAGATTCAAGTTGTTTATGCGAGTTCGTACATCATACGGAATAATGTAACTCCAACAGTTCATCATCAGATTATAAGGTACAGAAACATTAATAATTCATGGAAAAGACAGCTTCAAGCCTTTATTAATGAAACAAACTAAATTGTCCGATTACATGCTAAAAAGGAAACTAAGAATCAATAGAATAAAAACATATAACAAATAATTGTACCTAAAACAGGAAAGAAACAGGCTAAATGTAATAACGTCGCAAATGTTCACTGTTCCACGCTCGGGGGAGTGTCACGCCATCAACGGTCGCTAGCTTGAAAGTTCCCTCTCCAAGCTTCCGTTCAATGACATATGGACCTTCCCAGTTGGGATTCATACGTGATAGTATCGGGAAAACTCGTTTCAAAATGAGATCACCCACATCAAGGATTCTTGGGCGGACTTTCTCGTTGTAATATCGCTTGACTCGATGCCTACATGCTGTCGCCCTTAATTCAGCTTCTTTACGTTTTTTATCAACGCAGTCCAGTGATTCCAACAAGAGACCCTGATTTGTCTTAGGATCATAATGCGTCACCCGATGTGATGGAACTTCAAGCTCCATGGGTATAACACCTTCCGAGCCGTATGCCAATGCGAATGGAGTGTGGCCAGTCGCGGACTTGTGGGTAGATCTATAAGCCCATAGCGTTGTTGGGAGTTCATCTACCCACTTGCCTCCAGCCTTTTCCAAACGCTTCTTCAATATGGACTTGATTATTTTGTTCACGGCTTCAACTTGTCCATTAGCCTTCGGATGGGCAACGGCGGTGAACATTTTCTCAATGTCGTCCTTTGAACAAAAATCTTTGAACTCTCTACTTTCAAACAGAGTTCCGTTGTCTGTAATAATGGTTCGCGGGAGGCCAAAGCGGCATATAATGTTTCATACAACGAAATTAATGACCTTCTTGGAGGTGATTGTGGCTAAAGGCTCTACCTCGGCCCACTTCGTGAAGTAGTCGACCGCAACTATCGCGTATTTTGCACCACCTTTGGATATAGGCAAAGAACCGATTATGTCAATTCCCCAGATTGCAAATGGCCAGGGACTAACCATTTGTGTGAGTTCCGTTGGTGGAGCTCTCGGGATTTTCGCTATCTTTGACACTTGTCACATTTTCTTGCATAATCTGCAGCATCCCGATTCACTATTGGCCAATAGTATCCATAACGGAGGATCTTTTTTGCTAGCGTTTGCCCCCTAGTATGGTCGCCACATTCTCCTTCATGAACCTCCTCCAAGACCCGCTTTGTCTCATCATGGGCAATGCATCGTAATAAGGGAACCGAGAACCCCTTCTGATACATTATTCCATCCTGCATCACATATCGTGCGGCTTTTCGAATGACCTGTCGTCTTTCGCTCCTTTTTTCTGGTAAAGTCCCGGTCATCAGGTATATTTTGAATGGGGTCATCCATGACTCCCTCTCGATTCCCGTTTCCCACACAAAATCAACTTTCATCGCATCTATGCTTGGAGCCTGTAAGGTTTCAACGGGAACCAATCCCATTTGCTGTGCATCGCCAGTGCTTGCGAATTTAGCCAACGAGTCGGCTTCCTTGTTCTGTTCACGTGGGACATGCGAAATGTCATAATGTTCAAAGTTCGCCGATAGTTCCTAAACCAGAGCAAGGTACGGAGCAAGCTTCTGTCCCCTTGCTTGGTAATCTCCCCATACTTGGTAGACCACCAACTGTGAGTCACAAAATATTTCGACTGACTTTACCCCGAGTTCTCTAATAAGCTTTAAACCAGCGATCAATGCTTCATATTCTGCTTCATTATTCGTAGCCGGGAAATTGAGCTTCAAAGCGTAACAAATCGATCGATTTTCTGGAGTCACGAGAACTACACCAGCTCCGGAGCAACGGTCGTTTGATGCCCCATCGGTGTACAATTTCCATTCAATGGGGGGAATGACACTATGACCACCTGGTTCGTCAGATACAGTAAACTCAGCGATGAAATCGGCTAATGCTTGCCCTTTTATGGTTCTTCGTGGCATGTAGGTAATATCGAACTGACTCAACTCAATATTCCATTTTAACATCCTTCCAGAAGTTCTGGTCATTGGAGTACCTGCCGTAAGGGCTGATCGGTATAAACACTGACTGAGTGTGCTTGAAAGTATGGACGCAACTTACGTGATGCAATCACCAAGCAATAGGCCAATTTCTCAATTTTAGGGTAATTTCTTTTTGCCCCCGTTAAACGTTTGCTAACGTAATACACCGGCTTTTGGACTCGGTCCTCCTCGCGGACCAAAGCCGCACTTATAGCAAGCGGGGATACGACCAAGTATACGTACAACATCTCATGGTCTACTGGTTTCGACAGCACTGGAGGACTCTCCAGATGCCTCACTAGATCTCGGAATGCTTCCTCACAGTTGGATGTCCATTCGAAATTCCTCTTCCCTTTCTTTATTATATCGAAGAAGGGAATGCACTTGTCCGTGGCTCTGGATATAAATCGACTCAGTGCAGCCACCTTTCCATTCAAGCTTTGCACCTGTTTTATAGTTCTGGGCACTTGCACATCTCGAATAGCATGAATCTTTTCTGGGTTAGCCTCAATTCCCCTGGCATTAACAATGAATCCCAAAAACTTCCCCAACGCAACGCCGAAGGAACACTTCAGAGGATTGATCTTCATCCCATAATATCTGAGTATATCGAACATCTATGCTAAGTCTCGAATGTGGTCGTTTGACTGTCGTGACTTCACGATCATGTCATCCACATAGACTTCCATCGTTCTACCAATCTGGTCTTTGAACATTCGATTCACCAAACGCTGATAGGTCGCTCTCGCATTTTTCAATCCGAAAGGCATTACTACATAGCAATATAGCTCAACATCTGTGACAAAACTGGTGTGTTCCTGGTCTGGAATATGCATCGGGATTTGATTGTATCCCGAGTATGCATCCATGAATGACAACAACTCATGTCCTGCAGTGGAGTCGACCAACTGATCAATCCTAGGCAATGGGAAACTGTCCTTGGGGCATGCTTTGTTCAAATCGGAATAATCTACGCAAGTTCTCCATTTCCCGTTTGCCTTTTTCACCAGCACGGGGTTTGATACCCATTCAGGGCATAGGGTGTCGCGGACGAACCCATTGGCCTTGAGTTTGTCCACCTCCTCTCTGAGAGCAGCGGACCTCTCCGGGTCCATTCCTCTCCTCTTTTGTTTAACTGGGACGTACTTCGGGTCTATGTTCAACATATGACTCATAATAGCGGGAGAAATCCCACACATGTCGGAATGTGTCCAAGCAAAAACATCAAGATTCGCTCGGAGGAAATCACTAAGGTCTTCAGTCATTGCGGGGCTGAGTTGTGATCCGATCTTCAGTACTCGCGATGGATCGTCTCGACTGACTGAAATGTCAATTGTCAGTTCAGCCGGTGCTGCTTATTCTTCCCTGGGTTCCTCATCGTCGTCTCTCGGATCTATGTCTCTGTAGACCCAAGAATTTTGCCCGAGCCAGGGCTCGGGCATTATTTTTCAATTGTCGGCATTATGGATGCAGACGGAATTGTCCACAACCTTTCTTTTCTCTCTCCGCTGGGCCTCTCGGAGCTCAGCCACATAACATGCACGACCGGTCGCCTGGTCGCCATGAACAACACCTACTCCTTTGTCGGTTGGAAATTTTAGAGTCAAACACCACGGGGCTATTTCCGCCCTAAACTCAGCCAGGGCCGGTCGACCCAAAAACACATTTTACGGAGAATCTACATCCAAAACTACGAAAGGTAGGATTCGCACCCTCCTTCGCTCACCTTGTCCCAGTTCAACTGGCAACTCAACATATCCCACTGCATCAGTCGCTGCGCCATTAAAGCCATGTATACGAGCTTTAGATGGCTTCAAATCCTTCGTCTCCATTTTCATCTGGTCATAAGCCTTCTTGAAGATGATATTGACAGAGCTTCCGCAATAAATCAAGATTCTTTTCACATAAGCCGGCCCGATTTTCGCAGATATGACCATCGGGTCAATGGTAGGAGCTTCCACTTGGTCAGCATCTCTGCTCCTGAATACTATATCGTCTGTCATCATGCGCAGCTGTTTAGCAAGGGTCCCGTCTTCTACGTTGGAACATCATTCAAAGTCTACATGCCTCATGGAATTAGCGTACCGTTCCATCTCTTGCCAGTTCTTATCCGCAGGGTGAGGTCCACCGATGATCGTGTTTATGACTAGCCTGCCCACGGTTCGAGCAGGCTCCTCAGGATGACGTGGAGCTGGTGCACGACCTGGATTGGATGTTCCCTGTCCACCTTCCTGTGGATTCTTAACAAACTCCTATAACTTTTTCTGCCTAATCAACTTATCCATAGCGTCGTGTAGGTGTCTGCATTCTTCAGTATTGTGCCCATAAGTCTCATGAAAGCGGCAGTACTTCCCGGTCCGCTTTTGTTCTTCGGTTGACTCCTTTGGACGTGGATTTCTGTATTGAAAGGTATTGCAGGTTGATAGGTAAATGTTCTCAAGAGGTGCATTCAACGGGGTGTACTCGTTGTAGGTTGGAATTCTCGGTTTCCATTTCCCCGCTTCTCTCTTCTTCCCTTGATTTCTTCCTCCGGATTCCTTAGATTGCCCGGGCTTGTTCTGGACATTGACTTGAACTTTCCTCGAGTAGTCTCCAGACTGCTTTACAGCAATGTTGCTTTTTACGGACTCTTGAACAGGCCCCGGCGCCTTATCTCATCCTATCCACCTGGCTTCCTCCCTTCTTATGAACTGATGTGCCTTTGAGTAAAAACTTTCTAGCGTAGTTGGAGGTTTTCCTGCCAGCCAGTCTCTGAATTCTGAATCCGGATCCACACCTCGCATTACAGCCGTAAGAATTGCATGATCATTGGGATTACTGACTTCGGTAGCCGCAACATGAAATCTTTGTAAATACTCCTTCAATGACTCCCCAGGAGCTTGGATTACACTTGATAGAGACATCACGCCCTTTGGACGAGTAGTGTGTATCCTGAACTATTCTATAAACTCCTTTGCCAACTCCTCGAAACTGGATACGGACAGCGGAGGAAGTCGGGTGAACCACATGGTAGCGATCCCAGATAGAGTTATTGGAAAGCACCTGCACTTGGTTGCATCGTTCGCTCTAGCTGAATCCATCATCCATTCGTACCTCATTACATGTTGTCTGGGATCAGTCTTTCCTTCATAAGCCGGGATAGTTGGCATGCTGAACTTCCTTGGGTACTCCGCCTGTAGAACAACGTCCGTGAAAGGAGTATGACTTCTAGAAACTCCCTAATCGTCATTTGATAGGCCTTGATTCTCTTTCATCAACTGTCTAATCATAGCTGTTAGGTCTGGGGTTTGTATGGAAGGTGGAAGGTTGGAGTCTGTCCTACGGGATTGATTAGGCTGATGCCTCCTCTGCTGGCGATCTGCCAAACGTGCGTCTTGAGGTTCGACATCATTAGCATCTTGTTAAGCCGGTCGTCCAGCCTCCACCTGCACTCCAGATCCTAAGTTTCCCGCTCCTGCTTGGGCACGGTCTCCGAGGTGTAAGTGGTCCCCAGCTGTTCGGACAGCAGCACCTGCCTGCGTAGTTTCAGTCTTGCGGCGTCTACGCCTGGGAGGTTCATCGGACGAAGTCGAGCTATTAGATGAAGAATAAGGAGCTGGGCTTCCCCCAGCGTTCTGATGTTGTTGTTGAGTGAGCTGTGCCATGAGATTGCCGTTGGCTTGCATCTTCTCTCCGAGTTATCTCCTGCTTTCCCTGAGTTCTCTCATCAAGTCGTTGAACTCTATTCTGGTGACAACTAGCATTTGGTCCTGGGCGGTAGTCCCTGCACCTAGAATTGCTTGCTGATTGCTAGGCCCTGCTTGTTATACGCTAGCAGTCTCATGGGCGTCCGCATTATGAGAGGCTGATATGGTACGTGGTCTTGCCATTGTAGAGTTATTGGTATGAACTCTGAGTAGAATCAACGGACGTCCTACGAATGACTCGGATCTTCTTTGGGGGATTTATTCAATCCAGTAGCTTCAAGGCAGATCCTTGAGGTCTGAGAATTCGATTCTCAGTGAAAGCACCAAAGTGTTAGTGAAATGACCCTCCTATTTCTACCCTAATTTCATAAGGAATTTTTTTTTACTTCATCAAAGGGAATTTAAATCACGTAGAAATCAAAATGCCATACAAGCTATTGACATAGCCACTTATTTCTTTTCTAAATAGGCAAATTAGGCAAAATCAGCAGTTCAGACGTCTAAATTCTTATGACAGGCGTCTAAACATAATTACAGACGTCTATCTAATTATGACAGACGGCTCAGAGATCAAAAATTGAAACAGAGAGAAAAAGACATTTTGAACTGAATTCAGACGTCTAATTATTTTGTGACAGACGTCTACATTTAACCTTAGACGTCTAAATTATTTAGACTGTCGTCTAAGTTTAATCTCAGACGTCTAAATTATTAAGACTGACGTCTAAATTCGATTTCTATGTACATGCATATGCACATTCAATTTATATGTGTCTGGATGTCCACCTACATTCATTTACACTTTTAAGTTCGATTTAAACTTCCTTAGAACTATCAGAGATGATATATAGATTGATCATTTATTACAATTATATTTTCCAGGGTCATTTTCTTTTTCCAATAAACCAAAATATATCCAGGATCAAAACAGTTAACCAATATAAATATATCAGTACTTTCACAAAGATAAGCACATACATGTGAGGATGTATATGCCTCTCTTGTTTAAATCAGAGTTCTGGTAAACAAGAGGAGATTGGATTGATTGGATTTAATCAATCCACACATAGTACAGTGTTATATGCAATAAAACTTCCATTCATGTTTGATTTTCTTCTTATAAAATCTGTCTGGAATTTAAAATGCATTTGGTTAAAATCTGAATGAAAATTCAGATTCCTATTACAAATACAAAGGAAAAGGTGTGTTAATATTTGCACAAAACATGTTTATGTGCATATATAACTGCAACTATTTGGATCTGGCTTTCAATTCCCTTATTACAGATCCTTCCTTTATTTAAAAATAAGACATGAAACATTTGTATGAAACAAGTTAGGTTATGGGAACCTTGCAGTCATATAAAAACATTCAACCTATGCCTATTATCTTTTGTATACACTTACCATGTTTGAAAGATAAAACCATTTAATTTTTCTGAGAATCAACTATCCAGATTTCCCAAAACTTAAATCCTTTCTAAAGACTCAAAATTGACTAATACATTTATAAAATGTAATCATTCAGTTTTCAACATGGTGTTCTTACTAAATCCACTTACAATATTTTGATTAACTTCTTTAATATCAGATATTAACTAGATTCATAAATTCCAGATACAAGTCAATCTCTTAATAAAACACTTAACCAAATATCCATCCCATATTCAACACTTAATACAAGTAACAATTTAAATCATTAATACATGCGGATTTTATCATTTTGGCTCTTATCTAACTAAGTTTAGCATGTTATAATCCTCTTCTCAAAGCCTTGCTCCTACTCCTACTTAGTTGCTGCAATCCCTGAAAAAGCATTTGAAGCTGCCTCATTTTAAATGAGACACCCCAGATGCCATTAGCACACTAGGGTCAGACACATGTCTGGTATGAGAAAATTCACAAAAGCAATTAGTTAATTAGGTTAAAATCAAATTAAATACATATACATAAAATTCTGCCCTTTAGAATCAGATCATACTTGTGTGCATGCTCTGTGTCATTGTGCATGTGCACACTTTGATTTTTCTTTCCAGAGACTCCATATATATATATATATATAAATATGGCACATACATTCAAACATACAATTCAGTCATAATCAAACAATCATTCACACCAACAGGAAAATAACCAATATGAGTTAAATCATTTATTCAATCCTCATATTTCAAATCTGGGAAAAACTCTAGTTTTCTCATCATCTCAAATATTATTCCCTTGGTATATTTATCTATCCTGGTCTCATCTGCAATATTTATGAATCAATGGACACACTGTAATGAACTAATTCACTCCATTACACAAAGATCTCAGGACTTAAACAAGCCATGTGTCAACTTGTGTTACTCAAGAACACAAGTCATTCCTGCAGTGTTCTTGACCCCATTTTCCTAATCAGGTTTAAGTTAATAATAACTCTTTTGATTTTTCATGACTAAACCATTCAGTGAACCATTTTACTAACTAAAAACATCCATATCATGGCATCTCATATTATTCATAACCATGCAGAGACAAACAAGCAAACAACCATTAGTGACTACAAAATAAGGTTCTGTATATATATATATATATATATATATTCTGGTATTTAAATAGGGGTTTAGGCAACTAACATTGGCTTATGGCTTTTGAGAGAGTTTTTCTTTTTGACAAACATTTGTGCTTGAGTTAAACTCAGAATGACCTGGTTTCACTGAATCACAAAATTTTGTTTGCTAGGCATATGAATATATATATTTTTTCATTGAATCAGGAGCATCAGCACATAGGCAACCCTATTGCACCCCTAATTCCTTTTTGTCTCAAGCCTCAGCACTTATACATGAGTATATTGCAGCTCAACATTATTTACATCTTTCTGGGTTGAGCCAAAACCAATACTACTTGCCTATTTTCAACATTTTATTTTCTGGGTATTTGTTTATGTTCCCAAACATTAACATATCAGAGATCTGGATTTATAAAACATATATGTATACTAACTACACATAAAACTTTCTTATAAATAAACAAGTAAAACAACCAAAGAGGATCAAAACATTTTCAGATTTAAATTCACAGATAAGCATTCATATATGAAAATACTCTTTTTAAGAAAATTACTTATAACTGGCTGCCTACATTAGGGCTTATTGCCTTAGATTTTTGAGTGAGTTTTCTCACCTAGCTCTCTTCTTTGCTTCCTTAATTAATTGATGAACTTCTGCCTTTAGCCTCAAGCTCTTTTCCTTCCCTTGCCTTATGATTTCTATGGTGTTTTTTTTTCAAAGTTCTTTTCTGAGAAGGAGAGGAGGCTGCTCCATATACATGTATATATACAGGGTCTTCCTTAGGGTTTTGGGTATTGGCTAAAGCCATTTTTGCCCACCAGAAAAATTGTGTTATCTGCATTTTATTTAAACCCAAAGTTCTACCCTTCCCGGCTTTAATTTAGGTGAAGAGAAAAGTGGTTACATTCTTTTTTTTTGGTTAATTTTAGAATTTTGCTTTTCAGAAAATACTTTTTCCTTTGTCCACAATCATGCTAAAAATGTGACTTGATTTTATTATTTATCAAATACTCTTCCTAATTCTGCCTATACCAAGCATTTCTCTGTTTTATCTTATTTTTTTCTATTTTTAGCTTTCATGTAAATGGCATGTACTTCCTTTATTTATTTATAAGAGGATTAGTTCTTTTTATATCTTCATTCTTTCTTTCTTTCTGCCTATCTATAAAATATATTGGTATGTTTTATTTTGCTGAATTGAACTCTAGTAATTTTATTAACACATATATATTTATATAAGTCTTACTGAAATAATTAGCACACCCATATATATATTTACACCTCATTCTGTATTGACACACACATGCACATGTATACTCAAAAATATTCAGTAGCATCCATATATGTATATTTACTTATGCATTCAGCCTTTAAGGATTTAATCTATATATATATATTCCCATACATATCAATATGTATTTATTCTTAGAGTTCAGGGATTTTAGCTTTAGTTCATGTGCATTTCCTGTGCACACATGTACACACATACTGATACACTATCAAGCTATATCACTCCCCTTTCAAAATTTATTCAAAAATTATTTTGAATTCATTTATATTTTTCAGAATAGATTCCTAAAATCTTGGGTCATTACATACACCCCTCCTTTTACAAATTATGTCCCACAATTTTCCTAAGCTTAAAATAAATTTTAAACTTAATTCAGAGAACAAGTACATTCTCAACCAAATAAATTTTAGTTTTATTATAACTAAACACATATGCATCTAACAAAAGAAAACAATCAAAAATCAAAATTACCTTTAATCTGAAAATAGCTTAGGATAATTCATCCTAACTTTGTCCTCTAATTCCCATGTGCAATCACTAGGATCAAGACTCCACTGTACCTTCACAAGTTTCAGAGATTTATTTCTCAACTTCTTCACATCTTTTGCCAAAATTCCCACTGGATCCTTTTCATAAATCAAATTAGGATTTATCTGCACTTGGGTTGGGGTCTCAAGAATTTCTGCCTTGTCATGGACCCACCTTCTCAATTGTGATACATGAAAAACATCATGTATACCTTGCATGTTTTCTGGTAATTCCAACTTATATGCCAAGGGACCAATTCTCTCCAGAATTTTGTATGGTCCAATATATCTTGGGGTTAATTTTCCTTGTTTTCCAAATCTCAGCACATTTTTCATAGGTGAGATTTTGATGAAAACAAAATTTCCCACTTCATATTCTACCTGCCTTCTTCTCATGTCTGCAAATTTCTTTTGCCTATCTTGAGCTGCTGCCATTCTTCTTCTTATCAACTCAATTTTCTCCTTAGTTTCTTGTATATACTCAGGTCCTAAAATAGACCTTTCTCTTGCTTCTACCCAACAAACAGGTGACAAACAGGGTTTACCATATAAGGCTTCAAATGGAGCCATTCCTATGGTGCTTTGGTAGCTGTTGTTGTATGTAAATTCAACTAGATGAAGACAATCTTCCCAGTTGCCCCCAAAATCCAGTATACATGCCCTCAACATGTCCTCCAAAACTTTGTTTACTACCTCAGTCTGCCCATCTGATTGAGGATGGTAGGCAGTACTTAAACATAGTTCACTTCCCATTGCTTCTTGAAAGCTTCTCCAGAATTTTGAAGTGAAGATGGTATCCCTATCACTCACAATGGTTTTGGGAATGCCATGTAACTTTACCACTTCCTTTATAAAAATTTGAGCTAATTTTGGTGCTGTTCTTTCTGACTTGACTGGGATGAAGTGTGCTACCTTGGTTAGCCTATCAACTATCACCCATATACTTGTATTACCTCTCTTAGATCTAGGCAGTCCATCTATGAAGTCCATAGATATGTCTTCCCACTTCCACTGTGGTACACTAAGAGACTGCATCAACCCTGATGGCCTTTGGGTTTCAGCCTTGACTTATTGGCAAGTCATACATTTGGCAATGTATTTAGCTACATCAGATTTCATCCCCTTCCACCAGAAGTCTCTTTTCAAATTTTGGTACATTTTTGTGTTGCCTGGGTGTATGGAGTATGTCAAAGTCATAGGCAGCTAAGAACTCCACCCATCTATGTTGCCTCATGTTCAAATCTTTTTGTGAAAATAAATATTTCAGAGACTTGTGGTCAGTGTACAGTTCAAACTTTGTGCCTAACAAATAATGTCTCCAAAGTTTTAAAGCATAGATCACAGCTGCTAATTCGAGATCATGTGTGGCATACCTTACTTCATGTGGTTTAAGTTGTCTGGATGCATATGCAATGACTTGGCCTTGTTGCATCAATACTGCACCCAAGCCAAATCCACTAGCATCAGTGTATACCACTAGTTCTTCATTTCCATATGGTACCTTTAAAATTGGAGCATTAACCAATGCCTCCTTCAACTGCTCAAAAGACTTCTCACATTTTTCTGTCCAAACAAAAGCTTGGTTCTTCCTGGTTAGATTAGTGAGTGGTGTAGAGATTTTTGAAAAATCTTTTATAAACCTCCTATAATACCCTGCCATCCCCATAAATGACCTCACTTCACTCACAGTGCTTGGCCTCTTCCATGCTTGAATAGCCACTACTTTATTGGGGTTCACAGAAATTCCTTGAGCAGATATAACATGGCCAAGGAAATGTACTTCCTCTTTCCAAAATACACATTTTGAAAATTTTGCCTTTAAATCTTTTTCCCTTAACCTAGACAAAACCAGGTGCAAATGATGCTTATGTTCTTCCACTGTTTTGGAATAAATCAAAATGTCATCAATAAAAATAAGCACAAACTTGTCTAAATAATCTCTAAAGGTTCTGTTCATTAAATCTACAAAGTATGATGGTGCATTGGTCAAACCAAATGGCATAACCAAAAATTCATACAACCCATACCTAGTGTTAAAGGCAGTGTACTTGATGCTTGATTCTTCCACCTTCATTTGATGAAAACCAGATGCTAAGTCTAGTCTAGAAAACACTTTTGCCACTGCTAATTGATCAAAAAGATCATCTATTCTTGGCAATGGGTATTTATTTTTAATAGTTACCTTGTTTAATTCTCTATAATCTATACAGAGTCTTAAGGAGCCATCTTGTTTCTTAACAAATACCACTGGTGCTCCCCAGCAAGAATTACTTGGTCTTATAAAACCCTTTTCTTCCAGTTCTTCTAACTGTTTCTTTAATTCCTTTAGTTCATTTGGCCCCATTCTAGTTGGCTTTTTAATCACTGGGCTTGCTCCTGGAACTAGGTTGATCTGGAACTCTACTGGTCTATGGTGTGGAATACCCTTGACCTCACCAAACACATCCAAATATTCATTGACTATGGGAATTTCTTCAATGGTTAGTTCACTAGAATCTTTTTCTGAGTCAACTAAATGATATACTTTTCCTTCCTTATCTACTTCACATAAAACTGTGATTCTCTGACCTCTAGAATTTTGCAATGATATGGTGGATGAGTCTAAATTAATTATGGCTTTAAATTGCCTTAACCAGTCTACCCCCAATATAACACCTATATTTGGGTAATTCAAAACATATAAATTGGAAGTAAAAATATTTCCTCCTATGTTTAATTCCACATCCACACAAATCATATTTAAAACACTAGAACTCCCCAGTGGACTTTGTATATGCAATGGGGTTTCAACCAATATGCAATTTAGTTTTAGCATTTTAACTAGTTCATAAGAAATTAAAGAGTGAGTTGCCCCAGTATCATATACTACTGCTATGGGTATGGTACAAATAAGTAATGTACCTTCCACTTGGCTATGGTTTTCAGTGTTACTCTCCACTGTGGCTTTTCCTTTTCCTTCCAAATTTGCCAATTTTCCTTGCTGTTTGTACTCAGGACAATTCCTCTTCATATGCCCCTCTTTCCCACATAGATAGCACTTGAAAGCTACTCCTTTCAATTCTGGACATCTTGGTTTGATATGTCCTTCTTTTCCACACTGATGGCACACAATTTTCTTCTTGGTTTCCTTAGCTTTGACATCTCCAGTGCCTTTGTTACTGGCCTCTTCCTTCTTCTTATCATAAGGGTGATACCTCCCCTTACTCTTCTTGGTATTATTGTTCTTAAAATTTCTGAACTTCTCCCTTTCCTTGTCATGCTGTTCCAACCTCAAAGCTAAGTCTATCACATGGTCAAAAGTCCTGTCTGCATAGGGTAACATGGCTCTGCTGAGTCCTGGGTTTAACCCTTTTATGTACCTATCATTTTTGGATGCCTCATCTGCCACAAGCATTGCTCCATATGTGGAAAGCCCCTCAAACTTTTGAGTGTATTCTGTGACAGTCATGGTTCCTTGTCTAAGTCTAATAAATTCTTCTAGCAAGGTAGTCTTTGCTGATGTTGGTACAAACCTTGCTTCCAACATCTCTTTGAATTGATTCCAAGTGATTTCATTCTCATTTCTTTCTGCAATGATAACTTCCCACCAGCCTAAAGCTACTCCTTTTAGCTGTCTTGAAGCCACTTGCCTCTTTCTTTGATCATCAAGTTGCATGTCATTGAAAATTCTTTCCAATGTTCTTAACCATGTTTGAGTTTCCATGATACTCTCTGTCCCTTCAAAGCTTTTGCCTCCTAAATGAGTATATGTCTTAAGTAATTTTGAGAGTTCTTCATAGGGATTTTCTTGCCTTTGTCCTGCCCCATCCCTAAATGCTCTCACCAAGTCTTGCAGATTGACCATTGGTGGTGCATGGGAAGATCCTGCTCCCTGATTTGGTGGTCTCCCTACCATAGTTTGCTAATAATAATTTACATAGCTGGTTAGTTTGATTGGTAATTTTATTATTTCAGTGGTTTTTTTTTCACACTGAAAACATTGATATATATATTTAGTTCCTTTAAATTTTTATTTCTATCTAAGAACTTGATCATTACTTCTACTATGTTGAATAACATAGCTCTGATACCAACTGAAATGACCCTCCTATTTCTACCCTAATTTCATAAGGAATTTTTTTTACTTCATCAAAGGGAATTTAAATCACGTAGAAATCAAAATGCCATACAAGCTATTGACATAGCCACTTATTTCTTTTCTAAATAGGCAAATTAGGCAAAATCAGCAGTTCAGACGTCTAAATTCTTATGACAGGCGTCTAAACATAATTACAGACGTCTATCTAATTATGACAGACGGCTCAGAGATCAAAAATTGAAACAGAGAGAAAAAGACATTTTGAACTGAATTCAGACGTCTAATTATTTTGTGACAGACGTCTACATTTAACCTTAGACGTCTAAATTATTTAGACTGTCGTCTAAGTTTAATCTCAGACGTCTAAATTATTAAGACTGACGTCTAAATTCGATTTCTATGTACATGCATATGCACATTCAATTTATATGTGTCTGGATGTCCACCTACATTCATTTACACTTTTAAGTTCGATTTAAACTTCCTTAGAACTATCAGAGATGATATATAGATTGATCATTTATTACAATTATATTTTCCAGGGTCATTTTCTTTTTCCAATAAACCAAAATATATCCAGGATCAAAACAGTTAACCAATATAAATATATCAGTACTTTCACAAAGATAAGCACATACATGTGAGGATGTATATGCCTCTCTTGTTTAAATCAGAGTTCTGGTAAACAAGAGGAGATTGGATTGATTGGATTTAATCAATCCACACATAGTACAGTGTTATATGCAATAAAACTTCCATTCATGTTTGATTTTCTTCTTATAAAATCTGTCTGGAATTTAAAATGCATTTGGTTAAAATCTGAATGAAAATTCAGATTCCTATTACAAATACAAAGGAAAAGGTGTGTTAATATTTGCACAAAACATGTTTATGTGCATATATAACTGCAACTATTTGGATCTGGCTTTCAATTCCCTTATTACAGATCCTTCCTTTATTTAAAAATAAGACATGAAACATTTGTATGAAACAAGTTAGGTTATGGGAACCTTGCAGTCATATAAAAACATTCAACCTATGCCTATTATCTTTTGTATACACTTACCATGTTTGAAAGATAAAACCATTTAATTTTTCTGAGAATCAACTATCCAGATTTCCCAAAACTTAAATCCTTTCTAAAGACTCAAAATTGACTAATACATTTATAAAATGTAATCATTCAGTTTTCAACATGGTGTTCTTACTAAATCCACTTACAATATTTTGATTAACTTCTTTAATATCAGATATTAACTAGATTCATAAATTCCAGATACAAGTCAATCTCTTAATAAAACACTTAACCAAATATCCATCCCATATTCAACACTTAATACAAGTAACAATTTAAATCATTAATACATGCGGATTTTATCATTTTGGCTCTTATCTAACTAAGTTTAGCATGCTATAATCCTCTTCTCAAAGCCTTGCTCCTACTCCTACTTAGTTGCTGCAATCCCTGAAAAAGCATTTGAAGCTGCCTCATTTTAAATGAGACACCCCAGATGCCATTAGCACACTAGGGTCAGACACATGTCTGGTATAAGAAAATTCACAAAAGCAATTAGTTAATTAGGTTAAAATCAAATTAAATACATATACATAAAATTCTGCCCTTTAGAATCAGATCATACTTGTGTGCATGCTTTGTGTCATTGTGCATGTGCACACTTTGATTTTTCTTTCCAGAGACTCCATATATATATATATAAATATGGCACATACATTCAAGCATACAATTCAGTCATAATCAAACAATCATTCACACCAACAGGAAAATAACCAATATGAGTTAAATCATTTATTCAATCCTCATATTTCAAATCTGGGAAAAACTCTAGTTTTCTCATCATCTCAAATATTATTCCCTTGGTATATTTATCTATCCTGGTCTCATCTGCAATATTTATGAATCAATGGACACACTGTAATGAACTAATTCACTCCATTACACAAAGATCTCAGGACTTAAACAAGCCATGTGTCAACTTGTGTTACTCAAGAACACAAGTCATTCCTGCAGTGTTCTTGACCCCATTTTCCTAATCAGGTTTAAGTTAATAATAACTCTTTTGATTTTTCATGACTAAACCATTCAGTGAACCATTTTACTAACTAAAAACATCCATATCATGGCATCTCATATTATTCATAACCATGTAGAGACAAACAAGCAAACAACCATTGGTGACTACAAAATAAGGTTCTGTATATATATATATATATATTCTGGTATTTAAACAGGGGTTTAGGCAACTAACATTGGCTTATGGCTTTTGAGAGAGTTTTTCTTTTTGACAAACATTTGTGCTTGAGTTAAACTCAAAATGACCTGGTTTCACTGAATCACAAAATTTTGTTTGCTAGGCATATGAATATATATATTTTTTCATTGAATCAGGAGCATCAGCACATAGGCAACCTATTGCACCCCTAATTCCTTTTTGTCTCAAGCCTCAGCACTTATACATGAGTATATTGCAGCTCAACATTATTTACATCTTTCTGGGTTGAGCCAAAACCAATACTACTTGCCTATTTTCAACATTTTATTTTCTGGGTATTTGTTTATGTTCCCAAACATTAACATATCAGAGATCTGGATTTATAAAACATATATGTATACTAACTACACATAAAACTTTCTTATAAATAAACAAGTAAAACAACCAAAGAGGATCAAAACATTTTCAGATTTAAATTCACAGATAAGCATTCATATATGAAAATACTCTTTTTAAGAAAATTACTTATAACTGGCTGCCTACATTAGGGCTTATTGCCTTAGATTTTTGAGTGAGTTTTCTCACCTAGCTCTCTTCTTTGCTTCCTTAATTAATTGATGAACTTCTGCCTTTAGCCTCAAGCTCTTTTCCTTCCCTTGCCTTATGATTTCTATGGTGTTTTTTTTTCAAAGTTCTTTTCTGAGAAGGAGAGGAGGCTGCTCCATATACATGTATATATACAGGGTCTTCCTTAGGGTTTTGGGTATTGGCTAAAGCCATTTTTGCCCACCAGAAAAATTGTGTTATCTGCATTTTATTTAAACCCAAAGTTCTACCCTTCCCGGCTTTAATTTAGGTGAAGAGAAAAGTGGTTACATTCTTTTTTTTTGGTTAATTTCAGAATTTTGCTTTTCAGAAAATACTTTTTCCTTTGTCCACAATCATGCTAAAAATGTGACTTGATTTTATTATTTATCAAATACTCTTCCTAATTCTGCCTATACCAAGCATTTCTCTGTTTTATCTTATTTTTTTCTATTTTTAGCTTTCATGTAAATGGCATGTACTTCCTTTATTTATTTATAAGAGGATTAGTTCTTTTTATATCTTCATTCTTTCTTTCTTTCTGCCTATCTATAAAATATATTGGTATGTTTTATTTTGCTGAATTGAACTCTAGTAATTTTATTAACACATATATATTTATATAAGTCTTACTGAAATAATTAGCACACCCATATATATATTTACACCTCATTCTGTATTGACACACACATGCACATGTATACTCAAAAATATTCAGTAGCATCCATATATGTATATTTACTTATGCATTCAGCCTTTAAGGATTTAATCTATATATATATATATATATTCCCATACATATCAATATGTATTTATTCTTAGAGTTCAGGGATTTTAGCTTTAGTTCATGTGCATTTCCTGTGCACACATGTACACACATACTGATACACTATCAAGCTATATCACTCCCCTTTCAAAATTTATTCAAAAATTATTTTGAATTCATTTATATTTTTCAGAATAGATTCCTAAAATCTTGCGTCATTACATACACCCCTCCTTTTACAAATTGTGTCCCATAATTTTCCTAAGCTTAAAATAAATTTTAATCTTAATTCAGAGAACAAGTACATTCTCAACCAAATAAATTTTAGTTTTATTATAACTAAACACATATGCATCTAACAAAAGAAAACAATCAAAAATCAAAATTACCTTTAATCTGAAAATAGCTTAGGATAATTCATCCTAACTTTGTCCTCTAATTCCCATGTGCAATCACTAGGATCAAGACTCCACTGTACCTTCACAAGTTTCAGAGATTTATTTCTCAACTTCTTCACATCTTTTGCCAAAATTCCCACTGGATCCTTTTCATAAATCAAATTAGGATTTATCTGCACTTGGGTTGGGGTCTCAAGAATTTCTGCCTTGTCATGGACCCACATTCTCAATTGTGATACATGAAAAACATCATGTATACCTTGCATGTTTTCTGGTAATTCCAACTTATATGCCAAGGGACCAATTCTCTCCAGAATTTTGTATGGTCCAATATATCTTGGGGTTAATTTTCCTTGTTTTCCAAATCTCAGCACATTTTTCATAGGTGAGATTTTGATGAAAACAAAATTTCCCACTTCATATTCTACCTGCCTTCTTCTCATGTCTGCAAATTTCTTTTGCCTATCTTGAGCTGCTGCCATTCTTCTTCTTATCAACTCAATTTTCTCCTTAGTTTCTTGTATATACTCAGGTCCTAAAATAGACCTTTCTCCTGCTTCTACCCAACAAACAGGTGACAAACAGGGTTTACCATATAAGGCTTCAAATGGAGCCATTCCTATGGTGCTTTGGTAGCTGTTGTTGTATGTAAATTCAACTAGATGAAGACAATCTTCCCAGTTGCCCCCAAAATCCAGTATACATGCCCTCAACATGTCCTCCAAAACTTTGTTTACTACCTCAGTCTGCCCATCTGATTGAGGATGGTAGGCAGTACTTAAACATAGTTCACTTCCCATTGCTTCTTGAAAGCTTCTCCAGAATTTTGAAGTGAAGATGGTATCCCTATCACTCACAATGGTTTTGGGAATGCCATGTAACTTTACCACTTCCTTTATAAAAATTTGAGCTAATTTTGGTGCTGTTCTTTCTGACTTGACTGGGATGAAGTGTGCTACCTTGGTTAGCCTATCAACTATCACCCATATACTTGTATTACCTCTCTTAGATCTAGGCAGTCCATCTATGAAGTCCATAGATATGTCTTCCCACTTCCACTGTGGTACACTAAGAGACTGCATCAACCCTGATGGCCTTTGGGTTTTAGCCTTGACTTGTTGGCAAGTCATACATTTGGCAATGTATTTAGCTACATCAGATTTCATCCCCTTCCACCAGAAGTCTCTTTTCAAATTTTGGTACATTTTTGTGTTGCCTGGGTGTATGGAGTATGTCAAAGTCATAGGCAGCTAAGAACTCCACCCATCTATGTTGCCTCATGTTCAAATCTTTTTGTGAAAATAAATATTTCAGAGACTTGTGGTCAGTGTACAGTTCAAACTTTGTGCCTAACAAATAATGTCTCCAAAGTTTTAAAGCATAGATCACAGCTGCTAATTCGAGATCATGTGTGGCATACCTTACTTCATGTGGTTTAAGTTGTCTGGATGCATATGCAATGACTTGGCCTTGTTGCATCAACACTGCACCCAAGCCAAATCCACTAGCATCAGTGTATACCACTAGTTCTTCATTTCCATATGGTACCTTTAAAATTGGAGCATTCACCAATGCCTCCTTCAACTGCTCAAAAGACTTCTCACATTTTTCTGTCCGAACAAAAGCTTGGTTCTTCCTGGTTAGGTTAGTGAGTGGTGTAGAGATTTTTGAAAAATCTTTTATAAACCTCCTATAATACCCTGCCATCCCCATAAATGACCTCACTTCACTCACAGTGCTTGGCCTCTTCCATGCTTGAATAGCCACTACTTTATTGGGGTTCACATAAATTCCTTGAGCAGATATAACATGGCCAAGGAAATGTACTTCCTCTTTCCAAAATACACATTTTGAAAATTTTGCCTTTAAATCTTTTTCCCTTAACCTAGACAAAACCAGGTGCAAATGATGCTTATGTTCTTCCACTGTTTTGGAATAAATCAAAATGTCATCAATAAAAATAAGCACAAACTTGTCTAAATAATCTCTAAAGGTTCTGTTCATTAAATCTACAAAGTATGATGGTGCATTGGTCAAACCAAATGGCATAACCAAAAATTCATACAACCCATACCTAGTGTTAAAGGCAGTGTACTTGATGCTTGATTCTTCCACCTTCATTTGATGAAAACCAGATGCTAAGTCTAGTCTAGAAAACACTTTTGCCACTGCTAATTGATCAAAAAGATAATCTATTCTTGGCAATGGGTATTTATTTTTAATAGTTACCTTGTTTAATTCTCTATAATCTATACAAAGTCTTAAGGAGCAATCTTGTTTCTTAACAAATACCACTGGTGCTCCCCAGCAAGAATTACTTGGTCTTATAAAACCCTTTTCTTCCAGTTCTTCTAACTGTTTCTTTAATTCCTTTAGTTCATTTGGCCCCATTCTAGTTGGCTTTTTAATCACTGGGCTTGCTCCTGGAACTAGGTTGATCTGGAACTCTACTGGTCTATGGTGTGGAATACCCTTGACCTCACCAAACACATCCAAATATTCATTGACTATGGGAATTTCTTCAATGGTTAGTTCACTAGAATCTTTTTCTGAGTCAACTAAATGATATAGTTTTCCTTCCTTAGCTACTTCACATAAAACTGTGATTCTCTAACCTCTAGAATTTTGCAATGATATGGTGGATGAGTCTAAATTAATTATGGCTTTAAATTGCCTTAACCAGTCTACCCCCAATATAACACCTATATTTGGGTAATTCAAAACATATAAATTGGAAGTAAAAATATTTCCTCCTATGTTTAATTCCACATCCACACAAATCATATTTAAAACACTAGAACTCCCCAGTGGACTTTGTATATGCAATGGGGTTTCAACCAATATGCAATTTAGTTTTAGCATTTTAACTAGTTCATAAGAAATTAAAGAGTGAGTTGCCCCAGTATCATATACTACTGCTATGGGTATGGTACAAATAAGTAATGTACCTTCCACTTGGCTATGGTTTTTAGTGTTACTCTCCACTGTGGCTTTTCCTTTTCCTTCCAAATTTGCCAATTTTCCTTGCTGTTTGTACTCAGGACAATTCCTCTTCATATGCCCCTCTTTCCCACATTGATAGCACTTGAAAGCTCCTCCTTTCAATTCTGGACATCTTGGTTTGATATGTCCTTCTTTTCCACACTGATGGCACACAATTTTCTTCTTGGTTTCCTTAGCTTTGACATCTCCAGTGCCTTTGTTACTGGCCTCTTCCTTCTTCTTATCATAAGGGTGATACCTCCCCTTACTCTTCTTGGTATTATTGTTCTTAAAATTTCTGAACTTCTCCCTTTCCTTGTCATGCTGTTCCAACCTCAAAGCTAAGTCTATCACATGGTCAAAAGTCCTGTCTGCATAGGGTAACATGGCTCTGCTGAGTCCTGGGTTCAACCCTTTGATGTACCTATCATTTTTGGATGCCTCATCTGCCACAAGCATTGCTCCATATGTGGAAAGCCCCTCAAACTTTTGAGTGTATTCTGTGACAGTCATGGTTCCTTGTCTAAGTCTAATAAATTCTTCTAGCAAGGTAGTCTTTGCTGATGCTGGTACAAACCTTGCTTCCAACATCTCTTTGAATTGATTCCAAGTGATTTCATTCTCATTTCTTCCTGCAATGATAACTTCCCACCAGCCTAAAGCTACTCCTTTTAGCTGTCTTGATGCCACTTGCCTCTTTCTTTGATCATCAAGTTGCATGTCATTGAAAATTCTTTCCAATGTTCTTAACCATGTTTGAGTTTCCATGATACTCTATGTCCCTTCAAAGCTTTTGCCTCCTAAATGAGTATATGTCTTAAGTAATTTTGAGAGTTCTTCATAGGGATTTTCTTGCCTTTGTCCTGCCCCATCCCTAAATGCTCTCACCAAGTCTTGCAGATTGACCATTGGTGGTGCATGGGAAGATCCTGCTCCCTGATTTGGTGGTCTCCCTACCATAGTTTGCTAATAATAATTTACATAGCTGGTTAGTTTGATTGGTAATTTTATTATTTCAGTGGTTTTTTTTTCACACTGAAAACATTGATATATATATATTTAGTTCCTTTAAATTTTTATTTCTATCTAAGAACTTGATCATTACTTCTACTATGTTGAATAACGTAGCTCTGATACCAACTGAAATGACCCTCCTATTTCTACCCTAATTTCATATGGAATTTTTTTTTACTTCATCAAAGGGAATTTAAATCACGTAGAAATCAAAATGCCATACAAGCTATTGACATAGCCACTTATTTCTTTTCTAAATAGGCAAATTAGGCAAAATCAACAGTTCAGACGTCTAAATTCTTATGACAGGCGTCTAAACATAATTACAGACGTCTATCTAATTATGACAGACGGCTCAGAGATCAAAAATTGAAACAGAGAGAAAAAGACATTTTGAACTGAATTCAGACGTCTAATTATTTTGCGACAGACGTCTACATTTAACCTTAGACATCTAAATTATTTAGACTGTCGTCTAAGTTTAATCTCAGACGTCTAAATTATTAAGACTGACGTCTAAATTCGATTTCTATGTACATGCATATGCACATTCAATTTATATGTGTCTGGATGTCCACCTACATTCATTTACACTTTTAAGTTCGATTTAAACTTCCTTAGAACTATCAGAGATGATATATAGATTGATCATTTATTAAAATTATATTTTCCAGGGTCATTTTCTTTTTCCAATAAACCAAAATATATCCAGGATCAAAACAGTTAACCAATATAAATATATCAGTACTTTCACAAAGATAAGCACATACATGTGAGGATGTATATGCCTCTCTTGTTTAAATCAGAGTTCTGGTAAACAAGAGGAGATTGGATTGATTGGATTTAATCAATCCACACATAGTACAGTGTTATATGCAATAAAACTTCCATTCATGTTTGATTTTCTTCTTATAAAATCTGTCTGGAATTTAAAATGCATTTGGTTAAAATCTGAATGAAAATTCAGATTCCTATTACAAATACAAAGGAAAAGGTGTGTTAATATTTGCACAAAACATGTTTATGTGCATATATAACTGCAACTATTTGGATCTGGCTTTCAATTCCCTTATTACAGATCCTTCCTTTATTTAAAAATAAGACATGAAACATTTGTATGAAACAAGTTAGGTTATGGGAACCTTGCAGTCATATAAAAACATTCAACCTATGCCTATTATCTTTTGTATACACTTACCATGTTTGAAAGATAAAACCATTTAATTTTTCTGAGAATCAACTATCCAGATTTCCCAAAACTTAAATCCTTTCTAAAGACTCAAAATTGACTAATACATTTATAAAATGTAATCATTCAGTTTTCAACATGGTGTTCTTACTAAATCCACTTACAATATTTTGATTAACTTCTTTAATATCAGATATTAACTAGATTCATAAATTCCAGATACAAGTCAATCTCTTAATAAAACACTTAACCAAATATCCATCCCATATTCAACACTTAATACAAGTAACAATTTAAATCATTAATACATGCGGATTTTATCATTTTGGCTCTTATCTAACTAAGTTTAGCATGCTATAATCCTCTTCTCAAAGCCTTGCTCCTACTCCTACTTAGTTGCTGCAATCCCTGAAAAAGCATTTGAAGCTGCCTCATTTTAAATGAGACACCCCAGATGCCATTAGCACACTAGGGTCAGACACATGTCTGGTATAAGAAAATTCACAAAAGCAATTAGTTAATTAGGTTAAAATCAAATTAAATACATATACATAAAATTCTGCCCTTTAGAATCAGATCATACTTGTGTGCATGCTCTGTGTCATTGTGCATGTGCACACTTTGATTTTTCTTTCCAGAGACTCCATATATATATATAAATATGGCACATACATTCAAGCATACAATTCAGTCATAATCAAACAATCATTCACACCAACAGGAAAATAACCAATATGAGTTAAATCATTTATTCAATCCTCATATTTCAAATCTGGGAAAAACTCTAGTTTTCTCATCATCTCAAATATTATTCCCTTGGTATATTTATCTATCCTGGTCTCATCTGCAATATTTATGAATCAATGGACACACTGTAATGAACTAATTCACTCCATTACACAAAGATCTCAGGACTTAAACAAGCCATGTGTCAACTTGTGTTACTCAAGAACACAAGTCATTCCTGCAGTGTTCTTGACCCCATTTTCCTAATCAGGTTTAAGTTAATAATAACTCTTTTGATTTTTCATGACTAAACCATTCAGTGAACCATTTTACTAACTAAAAACATCCATATCATGGCATCTCATATTATTCATAACCATGCAGAGACAAACAAGCAAACAACCATTGGTGACTACAAAATAAGGTTCTGTATATATATATATATATTCTGGTATTTAAACAGGGGTTTAGGCAACTAACATTGGCTTATGGCTTTTGAGAGAGTTTTTCTTTTTGACAAACATTTGTGCTTGAGTTAAACTCAGAATGACCTGGTTTCACTGAATCACAAAATTTTGTTTGCTAGGCATATGAATATATATATATTTTCATTGAATCAGGAGCATCAGCACATAGGCAACCCTATTGCACCCCTAATTCCTTTTTGTCTCAAGCCTCAGCACTTATACATGAGTATATTGCAGCTCAACATTATTTACATCTTTCTGGGTTGAGCCAAAACCAATACTACTTGCCTATTTTCAACATTTTATTTTCTGGGTATTTGTTTATGTTCCCAAACATTAACATATCAGAGATCTGGATTTATAAAACATATATGTATACTAACTACACATAAAACTTTCTTATAAATAAACAAGTAAAACAACCAAAGAGGATCAAAACATTTTCAGATTTAAATTCACAGATAAGCATTCATATATGAAAATACTCTTTTTAAGAAAATTACTTATAACTGGCTGCCTACATTAGGGCTTATTGCCTTAGATTTTTGAGTGAGTTTTCTCACCTAGCTCTCTTCTTTGCTTCCTTAATTAATTGATGAACTTCTGCCTTTAGCCTCAAGCTCTTTTCCTTCCCTTGCCTTATGATTTCTATGGTGTTGTTTTTTTTTTCAAAGTTCTTTTCTGAGAAGGAGAGGAGGCTGCTGCATATACATGTATATATACAGGGTCTTCCTTAGGGTTTTGGGTATTGGCTAAAGCCATTTTTGCCCACCAGAAAAATTGTGTTATCTGCATTTTATTTAAACCCAAAGTTCTACCCTTCCCGGCTTTAATTTAGGTGAAGAGAAAAGTGGTTACATTCTTTTTTTTTTGGTTAATTTCAGAATTTTGCTTTTCAGAAAATACTTTTTCCTTTGTCCACAATCATGCTAAAAATGTGACTTGATTTTATTATTTATCAAATACTCTTCCTAATTCTGCCTATACCAAGCATTTCTCTGTTTTATCTTATTTTTTTCTATTTTTAGCTTTCATGTAAATGGCATGTACTTCCTTTATTTATTTATAAGAGGATTAGTTCTTTTTATATCTTCATTCTTTCTTTCTTTCTGCCTATCTATAAAATATATTGGTATGTTTTATTTTGCTGAATTGAACTCTAGTAATTTTATTAACACATATATATTTATATAAGTCTTACTGAAATAATTAGCACACTCATATATATATTTACACCTCATTCTGTATTGACACACACATGCACATGTATACTCAAAAATATTCAGTAGCATCCATATATGTATATTTACGTATGCATTCAGCCTTTAAGGATTTAATCTATATATATATATATATATTCCCATACATATCAATATGTATTTATTCTTAGAGTTCAGGGATTTTAGCTTTAGTTCATGTGCATTTCCTGTGCACACATGTACACACATACTGATACACTATCAAGCTATATCACTCCCCTTTCAAAATTTATTCAAAAATTATTTTGAATTCATTTATATTTTTCAGAATAGATTCCTAAAATCTTGGGTCATTACATGTTAGCACCAAAATTAGTCACTAACCCCGTTTAGAAATATTACGTAGAGAGATTAATGAAGAAAGTCAATTTAAACAGAGAACAATATGCTAAATTGAATGCAAAGACGAGAACACCAGATTTATAGTGGTTTGGCGTAACTGCCTACGTCTACTTTGAGGTTAAACTTTATTGCTTTACTTGATAATTGATTACAGATACAATCCGTACACCAACTACTTGAATACAATTGCTAAGTAAAAAGAATGAGTCTTGAAAGCGGCAGAGTCTCCCCGGTGTTCTCCAAAAAGGTCCCTTTCACTGTGCCCCTGCCTCTCTATTTATAGACAAAGATGGGTTGGACTCCCCTGGTGGGCCTGGCAGCCGATTACCTTAGCCCAGAAAGAGTGCGTTCTGTGTGCCGAACCATTGATGTTGAACCATTGATGCTGAACCATTGATGCCGAACAGCCGGATGTCAAACCATTGATGACGAACAGTCTGATGTCGAACCATTGATGCCGAACAGCCTGATGTGGAACCATCGACGCCGAACAGTCTGGTGCCGTACCATTGATGCCGAATAGATTGATGTCGAACCATCGACGCCGAACAGTCTGGTGCCGAACCATTAGTGCCGAACCATTAATGCCGAACAGTACGATGCCGAACCATCGATGTCGAACAGTCTAGTGCCAAACCATTGATGCCGAACAGATTGATGCCGAACCATCAATGCCGACCAGAATGATGCCAGACATCTCTAGACGCCGATCAACTCCGTATGTCGAATGCTCTGCCATGCCGAACGATGTGTGGATGCCGAGCAGTATGGAATGTTGAATGCTTTGTCATGCCGAACGATCCATGTATGCCGAACGATCTATGTATGCCGATCACTTTGGAATACCGATCCATGTATGCCGATCACTCTAGAATGCCAACCCATGTACAATACCAAACGACCCTCCATGCCGAACGATGTGCCATTGCCGAGTGCCTAGTTTCCTAGTCAAACCTTCAGGTAACACGTTTTGGAACTAAAACGAACAACATCTGATTTTAGCCCAAATTTCAACTATCTCCAAATCCATCCAAACCTATTTCATTGCAAAGCTCTCGTCATCACAATCGCAACGCACAAAGTCTCATCCCAATCTGACCTCGTATGTGAGAGTTATACATTTTATAAGTTTTACAAGCTTTATTATATAATTATGTAATTACCTTAATTTTATAAATAAAATTTAAATACCCTTAAAATTTGGCCCGGCCCAACACGCTCATACCCTTCTTACCCAAATGCTTTGCTCTCCCATTAAATCCATATGCACGCCATCGTGCACGACACTAACACGGCACATCCTTCCTCCATCAACTAAACCAACACCACCATCGAACGCCCCTCACAAATCTCGTCCCGACCATCATTTCCAGTTCGACCCCGAGCCTCCCAAACAAAAAACGACCCGAGCCTTCCCTCACATATAGCACAAGGTCGCGCCTTGACATAGGCGATTGCACCTCGCCAAAACGACCACCCAGGTGCGCCACACCACCACGAACGCGGTTCCAACCTCAAATCTCTACATCGTCGATCAACTCCGCTATTATCCCAAACCCTAGTTCTTTAAGCTCGCCTGTACGAGATTCATGCCACCACAACCATGGCGGAACCCCTTAACAATCATACCAAATCGAAGTTTTCCATGAAACTAGATTTTTAAGACTTGTTTCGGAATTTTTAGTCAAGTGGAAATCGAGTTATTAATTTTTAAAGTTGCCATTTTTTTTCTTTGCTTTTCATTGTTGCATGCTGGTTTAAAAGAAGAGGGATGCATTTTAAAAGTGGAAAGATAGGCTCGTACAAATCATAGGGTGGCTGAAAAGAATTGTTGATGGGAAGAAAGATATTTATGGGAAGTCAAATCAACATATATATATGATTTTAAATTTTCAAATTATCTCGATTTTAGTAACTTAAAATTTCGAACCCCTATCGAGGCGTTCCGCTAGACGTTCATAAAGTTATACCCTTATTCTGAATGCAGTGGAAAGGGTTTCGAGTCCTAATTCGATCGTATGGAGAAGATAGCTTTTTGGACCAAATTATTATATTGAATTTTCGATATAAATTTCGACGCGTTTCTATTTCGTACGACCAAACGTTACGAAATTTAAAATCCGATAATAATACACTATTACGGATCCAATGGAACTGATTTCATCGAATTCCGAGACTGTGCCCCGAAAGGCTATTTTTTAACGTCTCGATTATAATATAAAATTTCTAATTATTCACATTTAAATCGAATTTTAAATGTTAATAATCTTCATTGTTGTTTAAATAAAATTTACATCAACTTCCGATATCATTTTCAGTCATATTAAATTTAGAATTCAATTATTCAATTAATTGCAATATTAAATTAAAACAAATTTGATTATTTAGTAAATCGCTATCTTTTGAAATATAAGTTAAGGAACTTAAAAGATTTAACTTTTAGAACGAATTCAAATTATAGAACAACTATTTCCATTTTACAGTCATTCAATTCCCATTATTCAATTTCACTATTGTTTTCAAACATGGTCAATGCGTAGAATTTATTTCAATACTCGTTATCACGAAATCTTCGAAACTAACTATTTCCAAATTTTATTCAAGTTCATATCCAATAACTTACATTCAAGATCATTAAATTTTTATTTTTAACCATATTTATTCAATGATTACATTAAATTAAATAATTTAAAATAGCTAAAAATACAGGTCGATACACAAAACCTACATAATACTAAATCTAGTGAGAGAAAATTTACCATAAAAGAGCTCTTGGTGAGAAGTGTTCATTTTTCCCTCCTTTTCTTAGGTACTCTCCGGTGGATTATCCCCCCTATTGAACTCGGACCATCCTAATTTCTTTGTTACGAAGCTTCCAAACTCCATGCTCCACTATGCATGTGGTGGCACGAGATGCTATTGGTTCCGTCTCTATATCTGCTAATCGATCAGGCTCCATTATGATATATGTGTTATGTAGACACTTCCTCGGATGCAATACATGGAAAACATTATGGATTCTAGTCAACTTAACCGGAAGCTCTATCCGATATGCGAATCTCCCCACTCACTCCAAAATCGGGAAAGGTCGAATGAATCTCGGTGCCATCTTCCCTGAAGTTCCAAATCTCATAATATTCCTAAGAGGGAAAACCTTAACAAACACCATGTCCTCAACCGAGAATTCCAACTCCTTTCGCCCATCGCCATAGGATTTTAGTCAGTCCTGATCGATCTGTAGTTGTTATCTAATTACCTCAACCTTCTCTATGGTCCCACGTATCAAATCTAGCATGAGTAGAGTTTTGTCAGTATTCTCTCACCATAAACTGGGGGATTTGCATGGCCTCCCATATAAGGCTTCAAAGGATGTCGTACCTATTTTCTCTTGATAACTGTTATTGTAGGTAAATTATACTAAAGATAAATACCGCTCCCAATGTCCTCCAAAATCCATGATGCAACCCTTAATAAATCCTCCAAAACTCTATTCACCCTATTTGTCTGTCCATCGATCTGATGGTGGTATGCGGTGCAAAGATTCAACGTCGTCCCTTAAGATGATTGCAGTCTCCTCCAAAATTCAATAGTAAACAAGGGGTCCCAATCGTTGACAATACTGAGTGGGATTCCATGTAATTGAACCAACTCCTTGATGTAAATCTTTGCTAATGACGCTAGGGTCCTATTATTTCTTATCAGAATAAAATGGGCACTTTAATGATTCTATCCGTTATAATCCAAATAGCTTCATTGCCGCTTTGACTTCTAGGGAACCCATCTACGAAATTCATCAACATGTGCTCCCATTTTCAAGTTGGAACTTCTAAATGTAATAACAGACCTTTGGACTTTCCTTACCTAGCTTTGATTCGTTGGCATGTTAAACACCCTGCTACATACTCCGCCGCTTGTCTTTTCATTCCCAGCCAATAGAAAACTTGCTTCATGTCCCTGTACATCTTATCTCCACTGGGATGAATAGTCATCTTAGAATGGTGGCACTCGGCTGGTACTTCCTCCATAATGTCCTCCACCACTAGAACATAGAGACATCTATCTCTCCTTAGCCATCCTCTTTGATTGATTGAATACCTGCCATGATGCAGGAAATACTCTCCCTTATTCAACTTAGCCAAAATATCTACTATCGATGCATCCTTCTTTTGATCTTGATTGATATGGTCCATTAATGCTGGCCTCACTTCCATTGCTGCCAAATATCCTGGAGTGAATTCTAATGGCGATTAGTAGTTAATATTCAAGAGGAATTGCATCTGCCTTCACTCATATAGCACGTCGAGTAGCATGCCTCCAGCTAAGGGCGTCGGTAACAATATTCCCTTTTCCAAGGGTATACTGAATCTCGAAGTCATATGATGCTATAAAATCCATCCACCTTTGCTGCCTAAGGATCAAGCCTTTTTGGGAAAATAGGTATCTTAGATACTTATGGTCCGTAAATAGCTTAAACTTTTTTACCAAAAGATAATGCTTCTGCATCTTCAAGGCAAATACGATAGCTACTAATTCTCATGGTCCGTAAATAGCTTAAACTTTTCTCATGGTCCTTTAACTTCCGACTTGCATAGGCTACCACCTTCCCTTCTTGCATAAGAACAACTCCTAACCCTGTACCGCATGCATCAGTGTACGTTCTATCTGTGATCATCAGTACAGGTGCATTAGTTAATAGCTCCTTCAGCTTCTCAAAGGTTTTCATGCATTTCTCATCCTATGTAAAGATTAAATTCTTCTTGGTTAGGAAAGTCAATGACACCGCTATCTTTGCAAAGTCCTCAATGAACTTCTTAAAGCAAGTGGCCAACCCAAAAAACTCTTAACTGTATCGTTGCTTGGAATCTTCAACTCTTGAATAGCTTCCACCTTTGCAAGATCAGTTGAAAACCCTATTTTGAAGACAACGTGGTCAAGAAATTTTACCTCCTTCCAATAAAAATGACACTTCGAGAATTTGGCTTTTAGTTAGGGCCTTCTCAAGGTCTCTAGTACCTCCCTTAAGTTATTTTGATGCTCCTATTCAATTTTAGAGAATACTAGAATATCATACATAAATACTATGACGAACTTATTTAATTGCTCCCTAAAGACTCTACTAATCAAATCTACAAAGTATGCAGGTGCATTTGTCAAACCAAAGGCATTACCTCTCATTCATACAGTCCATCTGGAGTGCAAAAATTGGTCTTCTCCTTGCTACCTTTGGCTATTCTAAATTAGTGGAATCCAATGGTTAAGTCCAACCGAGAGAAGATTTTAGCCCCAACAAGCTGTTCGAATAAGTCCTCTATTCTAGGCAAGGGATACCTATTTTTCTTGGTCGGCTTGTTGGGTTCTCAATAGTCGACGAGTAGTCTTAAAGAGCCATCTACCTTAGCGTCGAAGACAACTAGTGCTCCCCATTCTGAAGTACGGCTAATAAACTTCTTCTTTAATAGCTCTGAAATCTTCTTATCTATTTCCCATCATTCTTTAGGGGACATATAACTCAACGTTAGTGCGACCGGTCTAGCATCTTTCTCCAAATCAATCCTAAACTCTATTTCCCTTTAGGGTAGGAGACCAAAGACTTCTTCAAAAAAATTCAAAAATCCTGAACTACGGGTATAGATGAGAGCTCATTTTGTTATAGACTAAGATAATATAGATAGCTTGACTCAACGAAGTCTTTGGGCATGCATTGAACATCTATATCTCATCCCCCACAATGTTTTAACCATACAATTCTCCTATCACAATCAACGATAGTCCCATAGTAAGATAACTGATCCATTCCTAAGTTAAGACATATCCCTCAAAACCTAGAACATACGCATTACATATAAAGTTTACTTACATATATCTACCCCTAGGTCTTTGCAAATCAAGAAAGATGTGTTCCCCCAACCAGATTTGGCACAACTATAGGGATAGTGACAAGTTGGGTTTCTAATTCTAAGGCTTTAACTATATTTTTGGCTATAAACGAATGGGACGTTGATGAATCAAATAGGGTACAAATAGTACTTTCGAAAATAATAGTTGTACCTTCCATAGAAGCTTTTCCCTTGTCTTTGGAAGGAGTTTTGCTTGATTAAGGTACAATTTCAATAGCATTAGCTTGCACAACTTGTCTGTCCTTGGCTAGATCCAAACACGAGTTCTTATAATGCACTTCTTGGTGGCAATGGTAGCATTTCCCTTTAAACGCCTCCCTTATCAAGCTTACCATGCAATATTCGCAATGTGTCCCTTCTTGTGGCATATATGGCATGTCAGTCCTTTCTTATTGAACCTTTTTGTGGCCTTCTTATCCTCTTATAACTTTCCTTTTCTGATCCAACTTGGTCATCAGATTGCCCCACCTTCTCCTTTTCTTCCTTACCAACCTTTTGAAGCAGGGCCATTTTGCCTAGCGTCTCATAGGTGACTCTGGGAGGAGGTTGGGTTAAGAGGAGTTCCCTTAAAGAGAATTTAGGCCCTTTGCAAATTTCATCACCTTCTTTACTTGGATGTCAATCAGACTCATTCCAAATTTGGCCAGCTCTATGAACTTGTTAAAGTACTCCTTAACTGTGGTGTTCGCTTTCTTCAAGTGGATGAACTTTTTCAATTGTAGGTTCACTTCTACATTGGACATGAATCGTGACTCAAAGCAAGTCTTGAATTTAGCCCAAGTTATGCCTTCCTCATAATTCTATGTGGTCACTATGGTCCACCAATTCAGTGCCTCCCCTTTCAAGTGCCATGCGGCTTACTTCCTCCTAATCGATCCTCTAATTCTAGTTCTGAATATGCATTCACAATAATCGATCCAAGCTCTAGTCCCCACAAAACCCTCCAATCCTAAGAATACTCGTCCATCCATACTCTATAAATCCTTACATAGCTTAGGGAAATTTAATGGTTGGAATGTTAGCCCAATGGGCGGGGTGATCGGTGTTGTTGGGGCAGCTTGCTAGGGAAATGGGATTTGCCCTATGACTCTTAAGTATTGCCGAAACCACCCTAGCATACCTCGTATGGTGGGTATTTCCTATGTAGTGGGGTTCCTGACCTCCGAGCTGTTGTTTTCAACCATAATCAACTATCTATAGGTTTAAAGTTTAGCCATGACTTCCTATGATAATATTACCCGCGGAATTAAGAAATTGCCTAGGGTGTTTGCATATCTCCATATATGTGCGCTTATATATGTTAAGTATGGTTATGAAAAATATTTTCAAAAATAAAAAATACGTAATCTCGGGCATTCTTATTCTCATTGATCGGGTAATCTAAGTTCTAATATCAAATGTAACAACCCTCTCCAAAATGAGCCTAATTTTCGACCGAATAAAAGCTCATCGAACCTTAGGTCCATTTCGGAGCTAGCTGTTGGTCGGTATAATTGATAAAAGAATACGCAGAGCTATCTATCTATAATTTTAGAATTTCATAGCAAAAGGAATAAAACATAATAATGAAATAAGTACCCATTGCATAAAACCATGTTTCAGAGATACAACATCTTAAGTCAAATACATTGTTTTTAGGGTACATATAAATATAAATAGATAACTAGTACTGTCATCAAGACATCGCCGTCTTCTCCTCCACCCACATCATCAAACCTAATTTGTACGTTGTAACAAGGAGGGGGTCATAACTACAATGTTTGATGAATGAAAACCTTAAGTTTTGCAATAATAGTACATGGGTGGTAATCATTCAGATAAGTATTATGTCTTATGTATTCAATATATGTTTCGCTACATATGGCCCTACTTAGAATAGTGACCCTGCAAATCCTACTTCATGACTACAGAAGTGGGTCCAAAATAGCTATGGAGTATATCGGGTTCAATAACCCATCTCTTGTCCAATTGTATCCTGGAAATGCAAGAGGAAGTACTTAGGCTACTTAATACCCGTAAATTCGAAAATAGGCAGACCCATCTGTCATTTACTACCTAACCCTAGACGAGCCGCTCCTTGTACTCCCTATCTGTCATCGTATCAATCCTTTTGCAGGTCACTTAGTACTTCTTGAATAGGGAAGAGGTAGACTCCCAACGGTCATTTAATACATCAATCCCAAAGTGGACCTCCCCCAAAGGGTTTCACTAACGCACATCAAAGAAACTCCCGACCTTATGGCCCGTAACCCAACTGTGACGTCTCACATTGGTCCAACTATTGGTAGGTGCTAGTAGCCAGATTAGCGGGGAAAACTTACTATACAAAAATGAGGACTAACCTCACGTTCATTGTAGGTATTTATTATAGGTGAGGTCCTACATCAGTTATAAAAGTCTTGGTAGCCAGATTAGCTGGGCAGACTTCTGTGTGCTATTAACCGATCTCGCGTCTCCATAACTTAGCCATATTTCTACTATCTCCAACATTTAACATGGTACTATACCTACATATATGTATAACACACACAAATCACCCGTAATTACGTATTGAAGGCCTTATAAGAGAAACTCCTTATTTCACCTTTATTTATGGATAAATTTCCATAACTATCCTTAACTCTCTTTATTAGATTGGTTGCTGATTATTAATTTCCATTTATGTGCCTTAATTATTACATACATTATAAGTCTATCATAATTGTAAGTTTCAAATTTTAAAGGAATATATAGCTTAATATTAAATTATACCTAACTAATTTTTATTCCTAATTTATTAAATTTGTTTGTTGTCTATTCAGGGTGGTATTTTATTAACAACTATGATTTCTATACAAGTCCAAACAATACAGCAATTTCATGAGGGCCAATATTATCAATAATTTAGGCTTTTACATAAATATTAAAATGGAATTCAATCGTACAATTTTATTTTATATTAGTATAATAAGACTATGCCTTTTTTCCAAAGGAGAAATTTTATGATACAAACCTTCTATATTCCATCGAATAATTTTAAACATATGACATTGAAACAATAAAGAAATTAGGTTTATTTTAATTATTCAAAATAGGTGGTGCAAACTATGGATAAGAGTAAAAACCTCTTTTCCCTGCTTTGCACATCAATTTCTATCTATTTTTTGGAATTCTTTATTATGACAACAACAAAGTGAAAAGTGGAATCAAATAGAATACAAAATATTTATCACATAAATATTAATAAAATCTAATCCTATTACATTAATATAAAACAACCAAGATTTCAAATAATTCAAGATTTAAATAATATGGGGAGATTTTGAGGTTTAAGTTATTAAATTTTCATATGCAAAATCTCCTAAAGCACAATACAAATCAAACATCAAACTACACAATATACTATTAGGGAAAAATTTAGAGTTCCACTCATAGATATGTCCAATTGAACCAACTTGAATTTGCTTTGCGCTATAGCCTCTCCCTTTCTCCAAATTCTCCATTTTATTATAAAAAAAGTTTTTTTATGCGTATTTGATTTAGAAACTATAGACTAGGCAAGAAGAGAGATATACATATGTTCATATATAAACTTACATTTCTAGATTTCTTTCAATCTTCCTCTAATCCTTGCATGCATGCATGTATGTATGTATGTGTGTGCATTGTTAAAGAAGTTTTATTTTAGAGAAAGAAATGACAGAGCTTCGTTGACGACTTAAGATTTTTGTGAAAAGAATGAGGAGGCTAGCCTCTTATTTATAGTTGCTTGGACAAACCAAAACTGCTGAAGTTTAAATCCAGGCCGTTTAGACCATTCAAAACACTAATCCTATTAGAAGACCAGTCGACTGACCAAAAAGGCTATCGATCGATTAATGGTCCTTCTGTGTTATTTATTTCTTACCTTGTTTAATGTTATAAATATTTATTTCCCATTTAAATTTGACGCTAGAGATATCTTCAATGTTAAAATATCATTAATGTTAATAATATTTATTACTTTAATAAGTTTCGAGCTATTTTCGATTTGAAATTTTCAAATGCAGATAACTTCTTTATTTAAACTCCTACCGTGAAAATTTGTATATGAAAATTGCGTAGAAAATCGCCACGAACATAGTGGTACAAGTTTCATAGCCAAATTCCAACGTCTGACAAAATTTCAAATTTGGCGCCATTATTTATAAATTGATTTTTCTTAACTAATTTCCTAATAAATTTACGAGGTGTTACACTAATACTGTTAATTTACACTATATAGGCTATTTTGCTCTAATTCCATTATTGGAACTTAGCTAGCTCATAGTGGGTTAAATTGGCGAATTTTAGTTTTTTTTATCTATTTGAATCTTTAATAGGTATATGTAGTCTAATTCATTTAGAACTTTTCTAAATTTTTTGTTAAATAAAATCCATATTTTATTTGAATTATAAACAAAATTTTGTTTTATATATAATTTTTTTATAGTGTGTGTGTGTGTCATATACATATATGTGTGTACATGCATGTGCAACAAAACAATGTGTACATGGTTTAACATGTCCATGTATAGATGCTGGGATTTACATCGCAACATACACATTAGCCCCCTCTTGTATTCGATTCATTGTCTAAATTTGTATATGTTCGTATCATAATAAAATATATAACATATATATATATATATTGAATGTTAGTTATAAACAATTTTATATAAAAATTTTATAAATTTTATATTTATATTTTTATATGTATGTAAATACATATATATAATAAATAAATTATTAAATTAATTAAATATTAGTTTATAAAATAATTTTTAACACCTATATATGTGTATAATATATAATTTGAAAGCTGGAAATAGTTTATTAAAATAATATTTTAAATTAATTTTTAGAATACATATAAATATAAATAATTAGATATATATATATATATTAATATAAATAATAAATTTTTTAAAATTATGCTTAGACAAATTATTGCTCTTGGCCACATTTTTTTTTTTATTTCTTTTCGGTTTTGAATTTAACATGTTTTAAAATTAAAAGCCCATGTAAAATTAATATAAAATTTTTAAGATATTATTTTCAAAAGTTTTCCATATAATATATGTTATATAATATTTTTATGCAAAATTCTATTATTTGTAATACACGCACACAAAGTATTTTATAGTACATAAACAATTACGGTTAAATAAATAATTAAATATAGTTATTCAAGATAAAAAAATTATTATTTTTTACTTCCAAATACATATTATAAATAAATAAAAAAATTCAAAATTTTTAAACATATGATATATAACATTAATCTATTAAATATGGATTTTAATTAATTAAGTCATTTAATAATATTTTAAATATAATTTTTTAAATTTGTAGGCCTTGAGCATCAAGTAAGCAAGCATACAGAATTATTTTTTATTACTATATGTCGGTATAACAAAATACATAACTAGCCAATTGGTGACAACATGTCAATATAGAAGATTCGTAATACAATCTAACATCCTATTATATAAAATAATATGTATATATGATATAACAAAATAAAAATAGAGAATTACCTATCACCAAAGCCCTTGCATACATGTTGTAATGTTGAATCGATCCTTTTGAATCCGTCCACAAATCAGAAGTTTCTTGCTCCTATACTGCCTTACCACCGATAATCGAATAAAAAGGTTTTGATGTAATTTTGTACTTGGATTTTTGGGGTTTAGGGAGGATGGTTGTTGGCCGAAAATGATAAAGAGGAAGGAGAACAAAAGTCTAAAAAAATGATGTAAAGAGGTGGCATATAAATAGAAAGTCAAGAGAGTGAAAAGTAGATCTCATCTTAATATATCTCTCTTACTATTTCCACTGCTTTGATCATTCAAAATCCTATCATTTTTCCATCATATTATTGGCCTAAACATCCTTCTACTGCTGAAAATATCACGCCCATAGGGGCCACAAATCTAGTCCAAGTCTGAACAATATTCAGTGCAATTTTAAATCTTATTTAAACATGCATCGATATCGTATATCGATCGGTATATTTATAACTATTATAAACACACTATTTAATATTGTTCAATATACATTAAATAAAATTTTATAACTAATATTTCATAAATATTTATTAATGTAATTAATTTACAACAATTTATAAATTAATTAAATTGGGTGGTAAAAGGAAAATTCAATGTTTTGATTGTGTGACTCTTAGGTATAATTTTAGTTAGCGATCAATATTAAACATTTCAAATATTAACGTTCACACATCCCTTAGCAAGTGGCGAGACATTATGGCCAAATTTCTTGCTTACTTGGTTTCAGTACAATCCAATTTTACTTTATTAAGCATTACCCGGTAGTGACAATAATTTACACAAATTCTCTTTATGAAACTATATCACCATAGGACTTATGGAATTGGTAATGGTCAAAATTCCAAAATCATCGATATTCAACTTTATAGTCCAAACACAAAGCCCATGGTTTGAAAATAACAATAATTATTAACCGTACTACTCTGGCCAGAGACTTTGACTTTGAGTTGGCTTCAATTGACCATGATACTAACCTCATATAACCGAGGAGACAAATCCTCTCTTGAATAGTGGTTCACTTTCAATGTTTTCGCTCGACCTAACTATAGTCGTTTAATTGTCGTCGTGCCATGATATTACTATAATCAAAGTGGAGCTTCCATATTGAAGACCAACTCTATTCTCAAAGCCAGGAGAACTGTGTAATTTTGTCACATCGATATTTTCTGTTTGACCTTAGTTATATAAACCGACAAAAAACTATCAAGTGAGTCATTTCATAGTTATCCAATAACCATCAGTACGTAACCCCTTGGTTCTCCCAACAGTCATGAGTAATACACTGCCCAACATTTGGAAAGCGTTACGTAATCTATGCTCAATGGATGTATCGATATTCTGTTTCGATACATCTTGACTAGGAATATTTAAAATGATATATTTATTTTATTGTGATAAATCACTCATGATTATAACACATTGTAACTACTATCACAAACCAAACGTTTATGGATTTTTTATTAAATATACTTTTAATTTATTACTTAATTATATATATCATAATATAATAAGTATATAATAGAAAGAAAACACCTTTTATTTCAAATAAGATTCGTTATCGAGTTAGATATACGTAACAAATTACATAATTGCCCCTAGGGCATACGCCTAACTCTAACAATATATGGCTTTTATACGTTATTTTCCTCTATTTCTCAATCATCGTGTTTTCTCCCTTTTCTCTCTTTCTCTAAAACTTCTATTTTTCCTCCCTTTTTGTTTTGGGATTTGAAATTTTTTATAATGATAATTATGTAATGAGGAAGGTAAGAGGAAGACGGAGGAAAATATAACGTACGAATATGTTTAATTTTGATTTATTGACGGAGTTATTTGAAGATGATCGGTTTCTAATATTTATAAGGAATTAATGTCCTAAAATAAAAGGGTTAACTTACCCCTATGTCAATCAATGCGTCATTAATTGCTAATCTACATAATTAGTTTTCCATAATATATGAAATTAATATACAAACAAATTATAAATGTAAAATCAAATACCAAGATACATTGAATACAATCGTCGTATTGTATATATACATACATACATAATTTATATATTCCTAATTAATATGTTTAAACTTTTCACATAGTTAACAAATTTATATTTTCCTACATCAGACTAATTACATACATATATATACATACATGTATGTATGTATGTATGTATATCCTTATATAAATACTATATGTGAATATATGTATGTATATATTTTCATTATACCCATTTTTCCTTATCTCTCTTATATATACATACATTTCTCACCATATATATGTATCTTTTTGTTAATTTCTAAAGAATCCAAATGTGTTGTTAGCCAAAGTTAAACCCATGACCTCTACAAATGAAGTCTACCTTTTTACCCAACTACACTAAACATGTTTTCATTTTCAATGCAAAAACATTGAAAATCACTCATCAGTGGTGCAAATCTTTTAAACTTATAGAATCAATATCTTCTAAACTGTTATTCATAATATAACAAATTCATAATTCAAATTGATCTGCTCGGAAAGACCTATGCAATGGTTATAAATACGATACCCAATTCATCCTCTAACTACAAATTCATTCTTAATTAAATTAGTATTAATGGTGTCAAATTTGTGGGTCATTACATTCTCATCCCTCTTAAAAAATTGTGCCTCCATAATTCTATAAATACAACCCTTAACCAAATCGAATAAGCACCATCATGGATTGAATCACAAAACATGGGAAAGCATACTAATCATAAATTTACCATCTTTAGTGTCGACCATCGTGCACCATAATCAATCATGATACACTATAATTTATTCACATCAATGAATTCAACATGCATATTATAGTGACACATACATTTTCTCAATCATGCAATCCAAATTATAGTATGTAAAGGTAACACTCTATCAACAAAATGGTGAAATAAGCTTAATAATAGATCAATTTTGTCAGCATGTCATACCATATATCTCAACGATCCAACCACAGTTGCCCATAAATAAATTTACAACAAAACTCAAGTAGGTCCAAACATGCATGCTGAAATAAATAAATATACATACATCAATAATCAGCATAACTCATCAAAATAAAGTGCATACACCTAGGGCAACATCATATTACCATACAAATAAATCATTTATGTTAATCTCTTTGTTGACTACACATCCACTATAATAAAGGAACAGTGGCAGCCAGAACCACTGAAATAAGTAGGTTTCAAAAAAAAAAATCTTATTTTGGATTTATTGGGCCTATAAAATCTAAAGGGTTATTAAATCTTATCCAATATTGTTTTAAATAAAAATCTCATTTTATTTAAATTGTTCAAAAATAAGTTTTATAAATTTGATGTTTATATATATTAGTGTACATCAAATATACTCTTGTATGTATACGTTTGTAATAGTTTATTGCTTTGTATTACTATTTTGACATGTGAAGAGCCAAATTATTAATTATGTAAACTATTCAATAGGTTCATAAATTATGAATGTGCAATTAACTAGGAATAGTACTTACTACTTTTATAAACAATTCACCGTATTTTACTTAATTTGCTTAATGGAAGTTCCATTTATTTAAATGGGTTTTAATTTATAAGTGTATCAAATACACTTATATATATGCATAGTGCACGTGCAACAAATATAAAGTGTATATGGCTAATGTGATCATATATAGGTGTTGGGATTTACACCGTAACAGATATTTGTCCATTAATATATGCCTTTGTTGTCCATAATTTTATTTAATTATATAAAATAACAATTGTACATATATATACATATAATAATAATTACGTGTGCATATATGCACGAACGCACACCCGTGCGCGTGCATGCGCGCATATGTATGATAAAATATTGTTTTGACTAATTTACATGTTTTGAATTCTATAATTAACGTTTTTAAAACTATTTTTAACTTATGAAGAATTTAAAATTAAACTTATGGTTTTACACAAAACTTCCTTTCATAAACTTTAATTTGAAATAACACACACACACACACAGATATATATATATATATGTGTGTGTGTGTGTGTATTTATGTATATGTACACGTATAAATAATTACAAATAATATTTTAAATTTAAAACAACTTAAATTTATGAAATTTGTATATGTTTTAAACATAAAGTTAACATATAGGAAGCTAGTCTTAACTTATTAAGGATTTAAAACAGATTTATGATTTTTGCACAAAAGACTACTTATGAACTTTGAATTGAAACAACCATTTAAAAATATATAAACAACAATCGATTGAAATCACATACAAAAACCAACAAACATACAAAACATGTATTCGTTTCTCAGAATGATTTCAAATACTGAACACATTAAGCTAACATATGTTCACTACAACAAAAGTACTAATTAATTGCATTCGAGGTTAGCGTTTGAAGGCACCATGCTGTTTTAGTCTCGTAATAATCCTTGGGGGGAAAATGCAAACGCTGTATAGCAAAATTTTTAAGTCGGGCTGCCAATTTATTTTAGAGGCCGCGTTCTTTCGATATTATTTCCACACTCCTATCTTCTACAGTTCCCTTCTCTTTCTTCCAAAAACAATTAAAACCCAAGAGAAGTCATCTTCATCCGATCTAACAATTTTTAATGCGCAAAGTATTCCTCTCTATTCACTCCATATTTCTCATCTTCATCCTTATTTCTCTATTTTTCCTACTTTACTTCAGCTCACTTCAATCCCTTGGTAACACCCTCATCGAGCCCAACATCAGCAATTTTTTTGACTTATAAGATTTTGGTTGTTGCTCAAATTTGTATAGAGGGACGCATGACAGACTTGAGCAGAGAATTCACCGACGCGATCTAACTTTCGACTTCATCACCTTATTCATATTCATCTCACCGACGTTCGATTTCCAATTTCAGGTATTCCTTTGCATGTTATTTAAAAGACCATTTGAACATATTTTTTATATTTATTTTTTATGAGGAATTCATAAAGAAATAAGAGGTAATAGTGAAAACTACAGATTATTGTTTGTAGATTGGAGATTTTACAATGAGAAAACACCAAATTACTCCAAGCAATGGCCATGGCAATCAGAACAAATAACATAAATAAGAAGATTTCCTTTATAATGAGTTGTGGCATGCCTGCGCTGGGCCTTCAGTGTCTGTTCGAGGGGTCGGGGAAAATATTTCTTCTTTCCTCAAGGCACAACATAGAACGGATAAAATTAATTAAATTATGCTTTTAGTCTTGTATGAATAATGTATGTTTGTTTTTTGATCGACACTTGCTAAATGTGTTAAATTTTCTAAAAATTCTGCTTATTAGAAGTATTCAGTTTGATTGGTTAAAAAATATTAAGTGGTTATTTTCAAATAAATGAGTGTCTTCCTTATTTTTGATTGAACTCATTACTTAAGATGATCAAGATGCTGAAGGGATACTTAGTTAGTGCATTGCTATAGAAAATACTTAGTAAATTTTTATATGTCTTAAGTTAATCTCGTTCTTACTATTAAAAATGAAATCAAGCAAGAAAATTTTGGATGATGATTCTGTAACTTGGTCTTGAAAATTAGATCATTATATGTAAATGCAGATCAATTTCACTTGGTGAAGTTAACAACAATACATCCTGTAATCAAGCCAATTTCTTTAGCGTAAGCAATCAATCACTTTTTCATATACTATATAAGTGAAGATATGTTTAAATTGAGAATTAGTGTGCGAAAATGATGGTTAACTAAGTGATTAAAACAAAATTAAACCTGTAGATAGTAATTGCTTCCCAGCTTAACTGCTCATTCCAAACATGACTGATAACTCATTTTTCTGCATATTAGCAAAATTTTCTCTAAATATTTGAATTAAAAATCATACAAAGGCATCACTGATGCTTAAGTAATATGTTAGGAGCATCAGCGAAGCCATAAAAGTTTGGTGTTAGGTTATCAAGTGGTATGGTTAGCATTTCTCATTTTACTTAACATAAATATATTTCGGGGTATATGCGATTTGCCAATATACCCATATAGGTCTGGTGTTAGATTATATATTGATATGCTTAGCATTTTTCATTTAATTGAATATAAATATATTGTACGGTTATGTAATTTGTCCCAAAAAAGGAAAATCGCAATACAAGTTTACAGCAGAAAAAAATTTGTGGTCCACCTTCGAGAAAATGTGAACCAATGAATAAAACATTGTAAAGACATTAGATATAGCTTACATGAAAGCCAATTGTGTCATTCTTTTATGTATAGATGACCGACTTCACATTACAAGTGTGAAAGTATTAATGATGTTTGATAAATTAAATTTGCAAAAACTTTGTCTACTTAAGTTGTTTAAGCCTTTATTAAACACATTTTCTAAAGCAATACACTTAATGCACATTGCTTACAGTTCTATTTACAATATACACATAATGCTCGTTTTATTTTCTTTCCCAAAATATGCTCAAGCTGAATCCTTTGACATTCACGACTCTCAGTTGAATGCTAAACATGTTATTATGGATTTAATATTAGTCATAAGTTACATGTAAAAAACTTCTTAAAAAGCACATTTTATAGAAAGAGAGAAAAGAAAAGAAAAGGTCAAAACTTGCATTCAGTATATGCTGTAAAACTAGTTTTATAAAAAAAGGCTAAACTCTAGAATTCTATGTAAAATAAATTTATAAACTGCTAGCCTCCATTATAATTGTTGAAATCACAACCATCATCATTTATTTACCAACTCTCAGAAGTACCCATAATAACAAATCAAACCACATGCTTTGATGCTAAATGAATTTAACTAAAATCACGCCACATTTAAACGAAAAGGTTTTTATCCATAAACATAGCATTAATATATTTCAATCAGTATCTTGACTAACACATCAATTCACATAACAATACTCAGTTATAACAATAATATCATCAATGTATATACATACATAAAACACACTCAACCTAATCGATCTTCTTAACAGGTCTTTCCTTGAACCCACCCACGTCTCTCTACTCAAGGAAGTATTCCATATGTGTTTGAAAAACCTTATCCCAAGTCACAAAGAAAGGCTACGAGTAATTGTATTTGTTTCCATACAGCTAATGATGAATATCCTGGTAGACAGAGTTCGTTCATAGTGAGTATCATGGATTGTATTAAGAAGTATAGACCGCATGAGAAGGAGGAGGAGTTTGAAGTGCCAGGGCAGTTGCCTAAGAAGGTGGTGATGAGAATGGAGTAGTTGCCTGGGCCATTGAAGGAGAGGATGAGGTTCAATGAGCCGATGGAGGAGATGGAGGAGGGTGATAGGAGATGGAGCCAGTCGCTCTATGGACACTGTTAAAGGTACAAAATTGCTAAACTCATATTGTTACATGCTGATTTTGCTCTTATTTAGTTACTTAAGTTTGCATACAGTACTGTAATATTGGTATTTTATCCATTTAAATTATATAAATTAGTTGTATGAACAAAGCATTTGACTTTTAGGTTTTATATTTTCTGAAATTGGAATAACTCATGCTAGTTCTAGTAAAATTGGTAACATGGACCAAATTGTGATTTCTTTTGTTTATTTGCAGTATGGGTGTTGAATGTTATGTACCAATTTTGTTCTACTTTTAAATTTGATAACATCACATGAATTGAAAAAAAATATGGCTAAAATATTAAGGCTTGTCTAGTGCTAGCACTCATAATAATGCAAGTTGCAATTGGAAATTACAAAGCCACAACACATATATGCTGTAAAGTGTGTTAAGTTGTTGAAAACTATAGAAAAGGAGAATGCCTTTTGCTTGTCTTAGATGGTGGATAAGTTTTGCTGGTTTCCTTGATTGTTGATAATATTTTATTAGTGCATTCAATGCCCTTAAACTAAGATTTCCATGATAAAGTGTCTTGCTATATCTGCTCGTGCATTGACACTCTAGGCAAATATATATGCATTGTGAATCATATGCATATGTGAATAATGAGTGCATGAATAATCAAAATTTCATGGTCTATTTATGTTTCAGCGATTTTCCTTATTCTTTTTATCTTCCGGGATTTGTTTCTACGATTGATATTTCAAAAATAAATTAGATTATTTCAATTGTGGCTACTACATCTTTCCTCCAGGTTATTAATTCTTATCATAATATAAAATTGTTTCTATTTTAAAGTATTGAATGTAATCATTTTGTGCAGGAATTCCTATTGTTTACCATTACTTAATTGCATTATGAGCTTAGTTCATATACTGTCAATTATTTACTGGGGCTCGGGTAAAATCAAATTAGTTCTTCGTTCAATGTTTTCATTTGTTTTAGTTACATGGTTTTATACTTTCAATTAATTGCTATAATTTCCTAATTTCATTTCATTTGTTTTAATTACCATAGTTACCTTAATTGCGTGGTTTTATACTGTCAATTAATTACCTTAATTACATAGTCCTATACTACCAATTAATTACCTTAATTTCATTTGTTTTAATTACATGGTTTTATAGCCATTCCAAGTTCAATGTTTTATATAATTTTGTTCCACAAGAGTCAGTTCTGTAAACGTTTTATGTTTTATTTGTTAAAACTGGCTAGCAGTAATCTTCCATGATCACCTGTTCGAGGTATTGTCATGTAGTCAATGGTATTCTTTTGCTCTTGCTGTCATGCCGTACAAAATCTTAGCTTAACTTGTCTAAAATTATTTCCTATCTCGTCTTAGATATGTATTAAGTTGACTGTTTTATAGAAATATTTAACTTTCTCCAATTCCGTAGGAAATTTGATTTTGTACTGTAAAGTTTGGATTTTGTATCTGTGATTACTTTCCAATTAAGTTTTTATATGTTATGGAAAGTAAAATCATTGTCCCTGTTGCAAATTAAACAAAAATATTACAGTGATAATATGTTAACCTATAAACTCTGAATACATGCACAGGCTCTAGTCCATGATTTGACTGGGTTAACTGATGGTAGATCTATAATATCCTTTATTACTTCCAATCAACACACACACACACACAAGGACAGTATATGTATGTGTGTGTATAGCCTATTAGTTACTTAAAGAAATATCTTATAAATGAATTATTTTCAAAATATTTGGTAATTTGGCTCCAGTATAACTAGTGAATTCATCATAATTACCTAATTGTTGTCTGGTTTTTGTTTTTGAGCTATTCCCTATCAAACTTAGGCTTTTTCTTTACCGTTTGGTTCGCTTGGAAAACAGGTTCAAATGATATCGATATCAAGGCTATAAAGTGATTGATAAAACCATGGCGACTGTAGAACTAATAAAGGTAATATTTGTGTCTTAATGTTTCTTAATCTTGGAAGTCACAAACACTCTCATGACTTTTTATATTTTGTTGTAGATTGATTGCAGTAGGTTTGGCCAACTGAAATTGTTTTAGGCATTTTCATGTCCAGGTTGTGTTAGCTTCACCTATTTGTTTACATTCATTCCCATTCTTAGAATCATTAAATGAGGTATTTTTGCGGGTCTCTAGCATGGTATTGTCTTAATGTTTTCCTAGCCTTATTAGTCATTGTATTGACTCTTGATACCTTGTAATCCTACATTTAGGTACTGGAAACCAATAGGGTTGAAGATTCATGAAACCATGCTCACAGAATGTATTTTATGGGTCCAAATACATTTAATGAACCATGGCCTCTTCCACACTCGCCACCTACTGAAGTAATGGAGATTGTGTATGTTTTTTCCTTTGTAGTTATTTACTAGTTTTCACTCTTAATTGGGCCTTTTATTTTCCACTTGGTGTATAAATTTAATCTCCTGTTATAATACATCTTTTAGTTTGGCCAGTTTGTCTATATGAGTTGAGATTTTATGGGATCTGAATTATAGGTATGAAGATGCATATAACAGATTTATTGATGAAATCAATGCCTTAGCTAGTTATCAATGGTGGGAAGGATTAATATACAAATATCTTTTCTACTGCTGCATACCCTCTTGCATTATCTTGGCAATAATGGGGCGTAGGAGAAAGAAATTACACTACTTCGTGAATTTGTGCGGTCAGAGTATGATCATGCATGCCTAAGATCATGTCGTTTGCGTGCTTTATATGAAGGGCTTAAGGTATTAGCGTAGAATTTATCATGTAAACTGATTCTTGGGAGATAATATTTCTTCATTTTTACATAAAATTATACTGTTAGATAGGTGACAGCGACACCAGATCTAGTGTTAGAAACACCAGAATGCAAGACTAGGCCATTGTTTTGTTTGAAGTTTTGCATGATAAATTGGCTTGAGTAACTAAGTGCATATGGTTAGAATTAGATGCATGAAGTTGAACATCTGTACTTCACTTGCTAGTCATGTTATCATGCGATACAATATGTGGCTGCACTGGATTCAAGGGTTGTTACTGAACGCTTGGACCACAGTCTTGCTGAGGTGTTTGGTAATCAGTTGATCTGGGTACCAATTTTTTTTCAAAGAAGCAGACTTGGTTAACTGAGTCTCAGACTCAGTTTAGTGTCAGTTTAACTGAGACTCAGTTAACTGAGTATCTGCTAACTGTGTCTCAAACTTAGTTGAGCCTCAGTTAAACTGAGACATGGTTTAGCTGAACTCAGTTTCAATGGAGACTCAGTTAACTGAGTATCAGTTAAACTGAGACTCAGTTTAGCTGAGTTTCAGTTTCAACTGAGACTCAATTTAACTGAGTCTCAGTTCAAGAACCGAGTCCAACTTAAAAACTAAGTCTAATTTTTGAAAATTGACTACACCTATATTGGTATACTAAGAGGACCACTTAGTTAACAACATCGACGACTAGTTTACATGATTTGTAAACAGATCACTTCATACGTCGATAATATGCAGCTTGATTTTACTCCAAGTAAATTACCGAGTTCGTTTATTATTTTTTACTCTACTTCACTTGTAAATGCTACTTGATTTTATGGCATGTTGTATACTTTGTATTAGTCAATCGTCTAATGAAATAGTGTGATGAATATTTAGTGTTTGCATTATGAATCCGATTTAACTTTTTGTACACTTTTTTGATGAATTGATTCTCAAGCATTACTTTTGCTTTACAGGTAGATAAATGACTGTGATGCAAAAAAAAGTTTGCAACGAGTTATGGATCGAAGTTATTTTTGCTGCTAGAACTACCATTTGGTTTTAACGTATGTACTACTTGCTTTTGTTTTGCTATTGCTACTTGTTCTATATTTTTTTATGAACTATTGATGACGAACTATTTATGTTTGATGTAAGAATATTGTGTATTTTGATTATGAAATTTCATACGTTGGTTATCAAATGTGTCCAAAATGTGGTATTGATACAATATGTTGATTTTGAAATGTGGTATTGATATAATATGCTAATTTTGAAATGTGGTATATATACACATTGTGACTAATGTTTACTGAAATGGAATTTACAGAAAAGTAGAAAAAGCCTAATTGAATTTCCACGGCGTTTTTTAAACGCTGTTAAAACATTCCACGGCGTTTTTTAAACGCCGTTGAATGTTTTAACAGCGTTTTAAAATGCCGTTAAATTGTATCTAAAAACATAACCAAATATAATTTAACGACGTTTTTAAAACACCGTTAAAACATTCCACGGTGTTTTTTAAACGCCGTTAAATGTTTTAACAACGTTTTTAAAATGCCGTTGAATTGTTTTAACAGCGTTTTTAAAAAATGCCGTTAAATTAGACCAAACGCTGTTAAATGATTTCATGACACTTGGGAAACGCTGTAAAAAAGGACATTTAATAGCGTTTATTCCTTGTCATTGTATATCTCTGACATATAACTGCATGTCGATATACAACGTATGTAAAAACATTGTTAATAGCTTTTATAGCGTTTTTGAAACGCTGTTAAATGTCATGTTTGTTGTAGTGGTTTGTATATGTAATAAGTTACAATATTATATCAATTAATTACAACCAGTTCCTAAATTTAATTTTTTTCTTCTAAACATTAATATCCAAATCAATAACAAAATTAAACCGGACCTATGCATATAAATTCACTGTATACTGCTTGAGATCTAAACTAGACGTACAAGATGAGCATGAAATCAAAAGAAGATTGCTCAATTACTATATGATGTAGCCAAATAATCACACATTGGATTAAGAAAAACCCCTAGCTCTGATTGAATCAACTCCTAAAATTGCAACGATCTAAAGCACCACATTCTGTAATTGTTTATTAGATTTTGTTTGTAATTTTTTAGAATTTTTCCTTCCATAAAGACATGGAATTTTTTGCAATGAAGAGAAAAGAGAGGATTGCAAGAGAAAAATTAATTGTTAGGAAAGTTGAAAGAACGAATGAAGGAATTTTTTTTAGAGAAACTGTTGAAACCTTTCCAACTCATTACTTAAAACCTTCCCTCTTTTATTCTTCATTATATTTCCATTAAACCACCTCCACTCTTCATATTTCGATAGAAAATAGAGTGAAGAAAAAAGGCAATAAAGCATTTCATAAATGTGTTTAAGTTAGTCATAAAGAAGAGTAAAAGATGAAGATTTATTTCCTTCCTTTAATTACTCCTTTACCTTTTCAAATCACATTTGAAACATCTTCCCTCCTTCCCTCTTTGGCTGACCATAATAGAGGCACATGGGCCTTCAACAACTCCCAAATGCACTTAGTATTTAATTGATTAAATCAAATTTAATTATTTTATCGATATCATATATCGATACGCTCATACGTAACCTTTATATATACGCATTTCATTAAGTAATAATAGCATTCAAACATCAAAATAAAATATAATAATTATTATTTCATAGATATTAATAAATTTATGATTATTATAAATTAACTAAATTGTGTGGTTATTCGAAGTTTTCATCATTATGGTTGTGTGACTCAAATGTGTAAACTCAGTCAGCAATTAATATTGAACAATTCGAATATTAACATTCACGCGTTACCTTAGTGTGACATTTTATCTAAATTCATCGCTTATACATCTTTTTGGTAAATTCCAACTTTACTATTATAAATGGTTCCTAGTAGTAACAATTATTTACACCAATACTCTTCATCAACACTATATCCATTAGGACTTATGGAATTTGGTTTTGGTTAAAATCCCAATATCATTCCATATTCTATTTGATTAGTCCAAACACAAAACCCATGGTTCAATAACAACATTTATTATTAATTGTACTGCTTTGGCCATAGAATTTGACTTTCAGTTGACTACTGTTGACCGTGATACTAACCTCATATAACTGGGAAGACGAATTATCTTTTGAATAGTGTCTCACTTCCAATGCTTCGACTCAGACTTAACCATAGTCTTTGATGGACTCCATGTTATGATTTTGTTATAATCAAAGTGGAGTGTTCACATTGAAGTTCAATAGTGTTCTAAGTTCAAGAAAACCATGTAATATCGTCACATCGAGATTCTCTGTTCTACCTTAGTTATATTAACCAATAGAAAATTCTTAAGTGAGTCATTCGATGGTTATCCATTAACTATTAGCACGTAACACCTTAGTGCCTCTAGTAGCCATGAGTAATACACTGCCCAACATTTAGAGAGCCTTACGTACTCTAGTCTCAACAGATGAATTGATATCCTTTCTTGAAACATCTTGATAAGGAATATTTAAAATAACATGTTACTTCAATGTGATAAATTTCTCATGATTACGACACATTATAATTACTATTACATAACATATCATTTAAAAAATTTCTATTAAATATAATTAAATTAATTACTTAATTAATTATATCAAAATATAACAAGCATATAATAGAAAGAAAACACCATCTATTTGGATTGGTTATCGGGTTAGATATATATGTAAAAAAATTACATAATTGTCCCTAAGGCATACCTCTAACTTTATCTCATAATATGTATATCTTCAAAACTGTCGAGGAACTTCCTCATTGTCTCATCCTCAGAAATATCGGTGTATCATCTCATACATACACCCTCTAAACAATATACGTGCCAATTTATGGCTATTTCCTTATAATAATGCTACATCTGCATCAACCCTCGATTCTTAGACCCACACATACAGTTGGGAATTATAAGCCGTTACTCAGGTCTCTTACCAAGCACACTTGGATATATAATAACTCGTGTGATCATCACAAAGGTTAGTAACTACTTAACATCATATCCTCACTAACCGTCACTAAGGCCTCATATTAAACACTCCTTTCCATCATTAAGGCAAACTAGACCATTACTAAGGTCTTGTATCGAATACATCTTGCCACCACTAATGTGAACTAGACCATCACTAATGTCTTGTACCAAACACTTCTCGCCACCACTAAGGCAAACTAGACCATCACTATGGTCTCACATCACCCATTAAGCTATTATTAGATATAGAATAACTCAAATGACCACCACTAAGGTCAACGACACACCATACCATGATCAGATTGGTGCTTGATCACATCCATCACTAAGGTATAACCATCACTAAGGCGAGTCAGGCCATCGCTAAGGCCCAAGTTGCAAAGGTGAACACTATCACACACACACACACACTCCATGATCACACATCAAATCTCTGATCTATCCATGATCCCTTGGTACGCATCCACATCGAAACATACTTTGTTCCATTCTTTAGATCACATCGAATATCTGATTCCAAAGTCTTTTTTATAGTAACTTCTTCTTTTGATGACATGGATCACTTACGTATTATATCAGAAAGGGATCTACTGGCCACTTCTAGTGATGAGAGTTCTAATACATCTTTAAATCAAATCATTTACCTATTGTTTGAACCAAAAATGGTGAAAACACCTAAGAAAAGTATGTAGTAGAAATTAAATGGAAGAAAGTAAATGAAAACTGAGTAAAAACAAGCACATACAAATTTATAGTGGTTCGGCAATTTTGACCTACGTCCACTTGAATGATTTTATTGCTTTTGCACTAGTTTTTGTGATTACAAGTAGGAAGGATTAGTAGGGATACTGGAGTACAATGGAGTTTATCTATAGCAGCAGTGTTCCCCTCACTTAAAATGAACCATGCTTTTTATATTCATAGGCGCAATGATAAAATATCTCGCATATATTTCTCCTGTAGAACTCGCTGCTAAGACCAAGTCCTCCAGAAAGTTTGGACTCCAAATCCCCTAAGGTTGGGGATCGGTACCGATCCCTCTAAGGAGGGAATCGGTATCGATCCCTATATATGCAGGCAGGGATCTTGCAACTTTTTGTGTCGACTCGCCTTATTATTGGCTTTATGATTCCAAGGTTGTTTCATATAGTTTCCTAGATTTTTTTTTGGTCCAAGCGATGGATCTATAGAAGGTTGAATTGCTGCTTTAGACTATATATAGGGATTGCCAATACGATGCATAGGAACTCTGGAACAACACTTGAATCATCCTCTATGTTGATAGAGAAGCGTGCCATAGAAGTGGCGGCCACTCTGTGTGTACCCATAGGAATCGGTACCGATCCCCTTTGTAGGATGAAGCACCAATCTATACTTAGCGTATTCCAGAGTGTTGCTCTTTCGAGTTCATTCGACCATCGTTTCATGATCTTGTTTGTACTTGGTTTTTGGACCCTAGGATCATCTCTTTAGGCTACTTATCTCGATAATCGTCGGGTCTATCTTGTCTAGTCAGTCTGAATATAGTCAGGTCAAAAGGCTGGATAACATTTGCCCTCAAAAGTACGTCTTGTTTCAAACATGGTGTGCTTTGAATCAAGACAAGTTAGGATCGTCGGAAAAGATTTCACTCAGTGTCTCGAATGGTTGCTATCCTTCTATCGAGTTTCTTTTATGAAGAGTCGTATCTCTAACTGTTTGCTATAACGCTTGATCGGTATCCAACACTATAAATGCCGGAGTACAATTTCCAATTATTATTTATGCTCAGTTCCATTGAGCTAATCGATTGAGTAAGTAGGCCTTGGTTGTCATAACAGGTTACTTTTCTTAAAGGCCCAGGTAAGAATTTAATTTCTACCGATTCAGGAAATTGAATGTTGAGTGTGCATACACGCTCGCACGCTCATGTTCACACTGTTGCCACTGGCTCGCAAGCGTGTTTATATGCCTACAGGTCATTGCCAAGTTCCGTCAACTTGCATTCACATTGTTGTTTTTTAAATATAGTGTAGGATTCGGTACCGATCCCTATGGGAGGGATCAATACCGACCCTATATATGGCACACACTTAGTAGCTTCGAACCCAGACATAGTGAGCTGCTCATGGGTATATAACCCATTATCTTTGTTTCTCCTCCTCACTTGCTCATTTGTTTATTATTGAACCCCACCTATAATCATTTGCCATTAAAATCCTGAGCTTGAACATTCAATCAAACCACTTAGATCCACCGTCGACTTGATTATCCATCATCCCCGAAGCCTGCGCCTCTATCCTAGGTCGCAACATCATCCAATTTTAACAACCCCATGGCCACCTACTACTACCTCTTCATCAGCGTCTCCGCGTTGGCTAATGTTGCGACCCTCTTCTAATAAGTAGAAGGCTAATAGACGCTCGTCGGTAGTAAGGAACCTGATCTCCCTATTTTCCTTTAGGATGTTCTTGAGTGTTGTAACTACAGTAAGGTGTCCGTCGCCAGTAGGTCTCGAAGGAATATCTACATGATTCGAAGAATTGCATTAATCAAGATACAGCTTGATTAAAGCATTCATAATAGAGTTTGAAAAAGCAATTACATCCCACTAACCACCATTGCATGAACCTTGGTGGACAATGCAGATAAAACCATTCGCTTTTGAAGTAACCAAGCTTATTCCAAGCGCCAGTCAGACCTCGACAATCACTGATTGGCTCTAGATAAGTGAACGAGAAACTTCCTTATTGTCGCTTGAAGCTATAGATGAATCAAATATCTCCCTCGGTTGGCTCACGATTCAAAAATTTAAGAAAGATCATGTATGTGCCTGGGAGAAATGCGTAGCTGTTCGGGTGTAGTTGAGCAGGAGCGACCCTTATAAAATGGAGCATCCGATGGATGAATGGGTTAAATGGTGATACACCCCCACATAGGCACATCTATTTATTGCAAGTAGTATACCCTTCTTGAGGAAGATGAGCCCTTTGATGATGAGATAGGACTAGTAAGTCGTTATATGGGATTCCATGCTTAATACAAATTCACCAAAGAGACGACTCGTCCACTTTTGAAGCGACTAAATCCTCTAGATCTTCCAAGAATATGACATCCTCAAGTGTATCAGGAGATGGCTCTACAATATCATTGGATCTCAGACTTGGAGAATTTCTTGGTACATGGTGTCAGCTTTCAGGTTGTTTTGATTGTTGGCTCGGAGTGTATCGAGCAGAAAGTGTTCTGAACTCGACACAGCATCTGATTCGGCATAAATAGCAACTTGATCGCCAGTCATTGCAGCTAAAAGCTCAAAGTGTATGGAACCCATGACTATCAAACTCAATATATAGTCATTATTAGATCGATTAATCTGTCCCCTTGGTGCTAAGTGTAATATAGTGCGGTGTTGTGCAGTGCAGTGTTATCCAGTTTAGATTTATACAACAATAACGATGAGACTCGGGAGTTCGACCGAAGTGACCATCATCGGTGACCATCCCAATCGACTTTCACATAGATAGTTGTGCATCAGGAATTTTATCCCAGTCTCGGGGTCGGCTATCAACACCTAAGAGCACGTCATCAACATTCAGGGCATATGCATACATCTAAATTCACATCCAAACAAACAAGCATGTGCATTCAAATTTGAGTTCAAGTTCATAATCAATACATATGTATACGTTCAAGTCCAAGTTCATATAGGTCCACATGTACAAGTTCATAAGGTAGAGAGCTTGTTTCAAGTGTACAGGTCAATTCGTCATATGTTGAAATCCACCTAAGTATGGGATCATCATCGATCCCACACCCCTTATGTGTTCTTCGTTTCAATTCAATGTTGATCCGTATGCTTCCAACCACCAATGTGAAATCACCTAAAGGCCGGATCCGCCTCATCCCTGCCTTCATCGGTCCCATACCCTACTACCAATGCCAATCTCATCGTTTCTTCTATCCAGATCAAAGCACTTACCATTATGCAAAGACGCAACCGAATCAAAGATTAAAGATTCAAGAGTTGGCCTGGAGATAAGGAAGAAATTGGGTTTCACCTAGATTCGAATATACAGCCAGATGTAGGTCATATCAACCCAGTCATGCCCCTAGTCCCCAACCAGTAGGTCAAGGGGCCCAAAACAATGTCAAAGAAGGTGAAATAGTAAGCGGTGGTAATTAGGCTAACCATGATGATGTAAATTCAAGTCACAAACCAGTGGTTGAGCAATCCTCAGATGAGCAGCCACTTGCTTCCAAGAGGAAGCTCATCATTAGGCTTTGCAAAGGGAAAACTTTTAAGCAGCCTCCACCGGCTACAACAGTAGAGAAAACTCTATCTCTTCCCTCTGCAGATACATTTTCGAAAATGGGATCGATTCCTGCTGAGTTTGGTTCCTTTGATATAGAGAACCTGAGAATGGATGGATATCCTCTCCATTTTTACGACGTCACCATTCCTGTTAGTATGGGAGCGATCATTCCCATAAGCAAGGCTCCTGCTCACGGTCCGTCGGTGGGACACTAGGACACTCACGTGCACATGCACTTCATAGCACTATATTGCACATGTCATGTGTCCTTATTCTTCAAAGATGATTCCCTCTTGTTACATTTGCAGGACCCATGGGAAGAAAGAAATATACATACCGATCTCTAGAGGAAAAAGCATATCTAGTACAGTGGCCTCAGTCGAGCTTATACCACTAGGGAAGTGGTCGCGATTACGAGTCTAGCTATCGTTCTACTCAAGATAGAGACGATTGAGACAAAAGCAGTTATGATAGAGATCGCTTATCTCATGACTTTGCTTCATAGCACCACCTTAGGTCTAGATTGCCTCCTTTTAGAGGTCCAAACAGGCAACCCGATCGCCATAATGACATCTCGCCTAGTGATACTTCTTGCGTTCCTCCTTCGGCCAATATTCTTATGAAACTCATAGCGCTATCTCATTCTAGTCGGTCCTCTGAGAACATGCACCATAAGAGTGGTTTTGAGACTTCTCATCAGAGGCTCAATAAGGAGTCTACCGTAACTTCGATCGTCATAGTAAAACAAGTCACGGTTGACACTCGAATGGCCGCATTAAAGGAAAAATTTCAAAACATTTGTTTTAATGGCCTTATGTTTGTGCCCAAACTTACAAGAATTTCGGCCGCAGTCCAAAAATGACTATCGATTGCCTGATTGATGTCCACAATCAGTATAATGAATGGGCAAAACTCACCGAGAAGATTTCTAAATTCTTGAGAGAAAGGCAAATTGAGATTGAAAATCAAAAGCTTATCGAGGCCGATAACAAAAGAATCATAACCACTCTCGATACAAAGGTCGAGAATCTAGGGAAATCCCATGCTAAAGCAAAGAAGAAAACAGAGGAGGCTATCAAAGCGCTCAAAGCTAAAAAGACCAAGCATCTTAATGAAATCGAGCAGATGCATCATCAGAATCATGAGCTGGTGCTAGAAAAAGATGTCGCGAAGAGAAACATGGCTTAATTCAATACCAAGCTTGAGCACGAGACCAAGGAACAAGATGAAGCACACCAACAAGCTTAGAACTATTGCGATGAGATGCCTGACGCCAAAGAAGAAAGAAATAAAGAGCTCGAGCACGTTAGAGATGTGGATGCCCTTGTTAAAAGAGAATTGAGGTTGCGGAACAACGGGCAGAGGAGCAGGTAATGGAGGGATTTTTGCCACTGCTTACCCAATACAAACGAATATGCTCAAATTTCATAATCTGGAGTGGTTTAAAGATGATTATCCCCAACTCCTCGCATGTTCCTAGGAACAGATGGAAAATGAGAAAGAATTTCTCTAGGGTGGCGAGGTGAATCTAGAGCAGTTAGAGAAAGAGGTCTTGAAGGGAGATGAGCCCAAGATTCTAAAGATGGCTTGCTTATCCTTTACCCAGAGCAAGCCACAACAATGCAAAAGGATTTAGGCGAAGGCTTTGGGTTGACGCCACCTGATGCTACTGCCAGCCAAGCACTTGGGTCTCAGGGTGCTTCCGACTCCACTTCTGATCCTAGGTATGACCTAGAGAGGCCCCATATTCATAGGCCTTCCATACTCTCTCCTATTCCTAAAGGGAACTTTAGCGGCACTCCAGCTCACACAGAACCGCAAACTGAAGAAGGTATCTCGTTGATTTCTCCTATATTTCGGAGGGTTGGCATAATTGTTTTTTCAAACTTTGGGCACGAGCTTAAGAGTGGATGGTCGAGTCGCATCCACTCTGGATCACATTCTTTCCCCCGAGTCAAGGACAAGAGTTAGCTGGCGGACAGTCGAATCATACTCGTCTCGGTAGAGCTCCACGGATCTGGTCACGGGCCATGGAGATTTGGTTAGCCCCCACATTTGATGGTGTCCATCGCTCTGGTGGGATCTATATACCATTCACACTTCATGATATGCCATTGAGGTTCAGACTTCCCTACATATACCGGCATAGTCAGTGTATTAAATCTTCATAGATACTCCTCATGCAGAATTACTTCAGTAAAGGGATTTCAACTTGGGGAGGTACCCCAGTTATCGTTGGTCTGGCCCTAGCTTTCTCTCACAAGTCATCATATCATTTCAGTCAAATCTGGCTCCTGGAAGCCTGCCGCCTGGCGATAGTCATAATCTACCCAGTAGGTTCGGCCCACTTTGCTACTTTGGGCTAAGCCATGATGCCTTAGTTCTCCAGCCTCTAGGAAGACCGTTTGGCCAACAGTTTCGTGTTCATTTCTTCGTTGCAATTCAAAGTAATCGCCTAATTTCCAACACCTTAGTTAATCATAGTGCACCCAAATTGTGCTCTAGCCTGTAAATCCGACCTATGGTGAGTGGGTTCGATACCAACCTTTATGCCTTAGTGTCTAGCACTCATGGAGATCGACCGAGAATTGCATAGAATCGTAGGAAAGGAACTTAAAACATGCTCTTGACATCATCCGTATGGAGTGGAAGGAGTGGAGCCCACTTTAGATGAAGATTTGAGGATTGGTATTGAGCATCTTAGGTGGGAGATCTGTCTATCCCATACTTAGTGAAATTCATCATTTGGGATCGGTATTGATCCCTAGGTAGGGAATCACTACCTATCTCATACTTAGTGAAATTCAGTATCTGGGATCGGCATTGCTCCCTAGGTGGGGGATCGGTACCTATCCTATACTTAGTGAAATTTAGACTTTGGAATTATTTTAGGATGGTTTGCTCTACTCCTATGATAGTGGCCAGATGACGAGGAGCTTCCAGAGTTGAAAAATGAAGTAGTCTGCTTCCTCCTGGTCCTCCTATGGAGGAAATCCGGCTGGTTTATTAGGTTTCTATTTTCCAGGATCTGTAGCTTTAGCTCTGCATAGCTATCTTATAGTTCTTTCATCATTCTTTCTAAGTCGATCTTGGTGATTATATAAGAGGTATTCTAGACATCCATGGCTCCTTGCTGCTTGCCATCATCCAAAATGTTTAGGTCGACATTTTCTACCTCATCAGTAGCTCTTGGGGTAACGGGGACTTTGTCTTTCCTAGGACCCATTAGTGATAACTTCCTGTAGACTTTGCTCAAATCTTAGTAGCATGGAAACTAGTTGAAAAAAAATGAATCTCTTCCCTAGTGGGGCCATGGCTGAAATCTTCTAATAGATTTGAAAATCTAAGTTGTTGGATTGGAACGTTGGAGAATTGGATCTATCTCTTGGATATCTGAAATCCAGTAATAGATGATGGATCCAAGTAGCCTGAGATTATTTTTTTTCTCAATGAAAGAATCAAAATGTTTGAATAAAAAATGGCACGAACACCTAGGAAAAATATATAGTAGAAATTAAATGGAAGAAAGTAAATGAAAATAGAGTAAAAATAAGAACACACAAATTTATAGTGGTTCGGCAATCTTGGCCTACGTCCACATAAATGATTTTATTGCTTTTGCACTAGTTTTTGTGATTACAGGTAGGAGGGATCGGTAGGGTTCCCAGGGTATAATCGAATTTGTGTATAGCAGCACCATTCCACCCATTTAGAATGGTTCATGTCTTATGTATTTATAGAGGTAGACGACCAAATATCTCGCCGATATTTCTCTTGCAGAACCTCGCCACCAATACCAAGTCCCCTAAAAAGTTTGGGCTCCAAATCCTCTAGGGTTGGGGATCGGTAACAACCCCTTTAGGGAGGGGATTGATACCGATCCCTATATATGCAGGCAAGGATCTTGCAACTTTTTGTGTTGACTCGCCTTGTTGTTGGTTTCACGATTCCAAGGTTGTTTCATTTAGTTGCCCAGATGTTTTTTTGGTCCAAGCGATGGATCTACAAAAGGCTGAATTGCCGCTTAGATTGTATAAGGGGATTGCCAATACGATGCATAAGAACTCTGGAACAACGCTTAAATCAAGCTCTATGTTGATAGAGAAGAGTTCCATTTAAGTGGGGGCCACTCTGGGTGTAGCCATAGAGATCGGTACCGATCCCCTATGTAGGGTGGAACACCAATCTATATTTAGCGTATTCCAGGGTGTTAATCTTCTAAGTTCTTTCGACCATTGTCTCGTGATCTTGTCTGTACTTGATTTCTGGACCCTAGGATCATCTCTTTGGGCTACTTGCCTCGATAATCATCTGGTCTAACTTGTCCAATCAATCTGAATATAACCAGATCAAAAGGCCGGATAACACCTGTATATTTTAATTTTCGAATCAAAGCTTCTATGTTCTTTTAAACCAAAATCCTTTCTCAAAATATCATTATAATTTTATTGATAATTTTCAAAATAATATCATCATTAATTTTTCAAAATCAACTTAAAATATTATTTGAGAAAACACAATTTTATAAAAAGTTTAAACCATATAAATTCAACCAAAAATTTAATAAGAGTCCTCGTAAAATTTAAAATACTTATGGAAGCCGATAGTTGCTCAAGTAAAAATAGATTTCAAAACATGTATTTGGCAAAACTCCAAATTTTTAGTAATGATGTAATGAACCTCTCAACATTGCTTTGATTCCCTAGTAATATCCATTGAGTCTTCTTTTCACGAAAACACTTTATCTATTATTACTTATCCTTAAGAAACATCATCAAATCTCTTAGGAAATCCATGTATCTAGTCTTCCTTGGCTTAGTAAACTATGTCATCCTAATATCACTAAATCAAATATGTCCTTTATCAACTCACTAGTTTCTCTAGTGTACATCCCACTAAATGTCAACACCAGATAACTATCTACTTATTAAATTATAACAATAATAAGTAGTATATTCTAGCATACAATATACATAATCTCAATAAGGAAAACAATAAGCAAGAAAGCAATCAACCAACCAAACAAACAAGCAAACAATTAATAGATCATAACAAAAAAACAAATAACAAAAATACAGCGCAAGAAAAAAGGATTAATTCAAACAAGCCTAACATAAATTAACGAACAACGATTATTAAACAAGTAAGTAATAATAATACAAGACGAGTAGAATAATTTAATTCAAACGATCATGTCATATACCATAAAACAAGCACAGCCAAAAAAATAGTCAAATTAATAAAATAATAACTTAACAAACAATACAACCAATTCAACCAAAGAAAACAAATATATACAAAGTAAAATGTCGCTATCCTATACTTCAAAATGGGTAACAATAACCTCATATCCCTACTCTCCCTCTAAAAGGGAATAACTAGATATCCCTAAAACACATTATGGAAACCACACATAATACACATAAAATTTACATCATCAAAATGGATTTTGGACAAACTTAGAACTCACATGACCTAGTCATCCCACATCCCATGCCACTCAGTGTACTCTTATAGTTCTCTAAATGCTCTTTTAATTAAATATCTTTTCACTAAAATATTTTTAATAAACACTTCTAAAGTTTGTTACTCGAATCAAATATTTTTTTATTCAACTTTTCACTTTTGAATCAAATCACTCTAATTAAAGTAAAATATTTTCCCCAAAGTTTTTAAAATTAGTTATTTTAGAATACATCCTTTACCAACAAAAGTATTTTTAAACATATTCTTAAATTGGGTATTATCTGATCAAAACCCTTTATCTAAATTTTTTTTCTTCCAAACATCGTTTATCGAAAAGTATCCTTTAAGTAAAATACTCACAACCAAGATTAACTTTCATACAAAAGTTTCCAAATTTAAAGTTGTTTTTTTGAATAAAACATTTTTCTTACCAGATACTTTACTCAACAAGTCATTTCTCAAATCAAAATATTTCTAAAAACTGCCTTCAAATATTTCTTTCAGCTAAATAGCTCTCCAAAATATTTTTTCGAATAAAATCAAGTATTTTCTACTACAACAGTTTTTGCACAAACATCTTTTAAATGAGTACTCTACAAACCTTATAGTATTTATTTAACACATATTCGATAAAACATTTCTCATAATACTATTATAAAAATACCTTCACTATAAAATATTTTTTTAAATGTTTTTAAACAAACACAATTTTCAGTCAGAATATTTTCACTAAAAATAATTCAAACCAAATCCAATTTCGAATTTAAGTATTTTCTACCAATAATATCCTTTTACAAAAATACCTTCTAAATATAATATTCTTACAGCAATTAATTTTTCTTATGAAAATATCCTTATATATACACTTAATGTTTCAAATAAAATGCTTTATCCTGTCCTTGTAATGTTTCTAACAAATCACTCTACGCATAAAAACATATATTTTTATTTTTAATAAAAGATCTCCAGAAACAAAAATGTATATTCACTATTTTGTATAACTTTTTCAATTAATACTTCACAAAAATAAGCTCATTTATTAAGGTTAGGTTTTATCACAATTTAATATAATGTGAGTGTCGCTTGGGTTACAACCAGCAATTAACACCTTCTATAAGTGCTCATCCTACCCATTCCTTCTATATTTATCCCCCACACAAAGGACACCAAAAATAAACATCATCTTAGGGTATGGAAATGGTGGTTACACATATAACCTACGCACATAAAGCATACAATCACAAATGAGAATGCTCTGTCATCCTATACTTTAACCCAACCTCAGGTGCAATTACCCTACTTTAAACAGTATAAACATACCCAATGCTTAGGGAATCGCTAAACCAAAGCCCCAATACCTAGTGAGACAATTCATTATTTCCAAAGTCTAAAATCGGTTACAAACAACATCAAAATATGTTTGCAACTAATTTCAAATATTAAAGGCAGTGGACCGATGGTTATATAAAATTAAAAATCTAAAACTTTGAATCAATAAAAGCCTCACAGTGGAATTAAACATTAATATATTTACATTATCTTAGCAATTGAATACCATACAGATTTAATACATCAAATTACTTCGTTATTTTCAATACATTAGTCACCAATAAATCCAAAAAGAATGTATTTGTAATGTCATAAAAATATACCAAGTCTCAATCTGCAAATCTGACTTATGTTCAGACTTTGCTTCTTTCTTTACTCTAGCCTGCAAACTTCACAAATGCATGGAAAAAATGTTCAGCTATGTTTGGATTGCGCCTTATCCTATACACCACGGCCAGAGGTTCAATAGCTATTGCCTAGGGAAAGGCTTCCTATGTGCCCGTTTGGGAATCAAATCAACATAGTTACATTTCCTGCCCTTCTCCTACATCAAATACTTATCAGCACTTAACACTCATAGCATCCATGCAAACAATGTAACTGATGCAAGTGGGAAATACTAAACCTACTAAGCCATCACAATCAATCATCATAAATATGAGGCAAAAAAATTAATGACAAACCCAACCATTAAATAGTACACAAGTTTAATAACACTCAATGTCAATCCCAACAACAAATAAACTCACATATGTACTAATCATCAATAATTAGTAATACATCATCAATGCAAGTATAAATCAAACAAATGTATGCTAGTCACATATACAAGTAACATAAACATTTACTCATCAAATGTGTACTAACCCACTATATTAGTAACACAAACATCAAACCATCATATGTGTACTAATGTAACACCCCGGTCAAGTACCCATGCTATCGGAGGGAGGTTACTATTTGAAAGCATGGAGTAAAGGACATGATATGAGCGATCTCTCATATATGCTCCCTTGTGTCAACACGAATATGTGATATCATATACCTGAATCTCTACAAAGCACATATCTCATCACAACATAACGCAATATACACGACTTTCCCAGGGTGAATAATATAGTGATAGGATACATAAAATAAAACATTAACAACAACATCAGTGTGGTCAAAAAGTTACATACATGTAATATATATCACATCCTTATTTACAATGGATGCCAACACCCAGTTACAGATTCCATCAAAAAAGATATATACACAACTGTGCATAATGTCACCATCCTCCTTAAATAATAGAGTACGTCCTAAAGTCTTGAATGATCCAATCCAAGATCACCTAATCTTCTATGGCTATTATGGAAAATATGAAAAATGGAATACTAATTTAGACCATATGCATTCCTTTCCCAAAAAAACACAAGATAGAAACAATATCATGACATCCTGAAATACAACCTTAGTCTAACCTAAGGTTGTTAAAACAAATAATAATCTGAGTCAGGCTAGAAACTAATTGTGAGTAAACTCAAATATCAAAAAAATAAAAGAGAACATGACAAAATAATCATATTAATATGTCAATTACCCAACCCCTATGTAGGTATCATATATAAATCATATTACAGATGTTCTATTTCTATTTGATTAGACCATAGTCCCAAATTTACTCAATTGTGATTCTCCTTGATCATAAGTTATTAATACCACATCATATAATTATATAACAGTGATAAATTTGATCAACTACCAAAAATTGAATCGACAACTAGTGATACCCATTACCAACTACGACTCAATATACCAGAAACCAAATCAACACCCAATGATACCGAGTATCACCTATGAATCAGCATTATGGGTGCATCCACATGATCTACAATATTGTACGTGAACCACCCTAGTCTACTCTAGCCTACATGACAACACTCCTATATCCATCATATTATCTAAGTCATGTAGCCTCAACAACCAATGCTCGTACAACAGATCATCCAACAAGTGACATTGGCATAAGGATGCCACACTTAGAGTGATACCCTAAGTTAATCCAATTAGGATGGGTACTAACTTTATCTGGTATAGCACTCATTGATCAATTTATAATATTTAACAGTTTTTTCTAACGTATATACGAAAATAATCCCACCAAACTACCATTAACCCGATGTCACTAAGGGGTTTAGTATATTCAAATTCCAATATGGCAGTAATCCCACCTAACAGCTGTTAACTCAATGTCACTAAGGGGTTTACCACATTATATATCATTTAACCTTTTTATATATAATAGTAATTCCCACCTAACTATTGTATATCTGGTGTCATTAAAGTTTACAAGTTTAAATCATAATACTCTTGCTTTATTCAAATAACATACATGATCAACTATTCATAACAATATACGTAAGTAATTAAACATTTCATAACATATTTAAATATGCGGTAGTGGCAGAGCCTACCTTTGCAAAAACAAATTAACTAAATACAATGGTGGTAGAGCCTACCCTTGAAAAATTAAAATAATAGAATGCGGTGGTGGCCAAGCCATCCTTTACAAAAATAAAATAACAAAATATGGTGGTGGCAGAGCATACCCTTGCAAAAATAAAATAATAGAATGTGGTGGTTGCAGAGTTTACCCTTGCAAACTAACATAACTAAATGTACAATAACATAGCAAAACAAAAGGGGATGCAATGCCCCTGATTTCTACATAATTCAGTATTTTATGCTTTAATTTCAGTTATGTAGAAGTTTTTTATACTTTAATATACGTAGGAAAAGAAATAAGGTTTTTAACTGAATGAAGTAAACAGTAGAGGTGGAAGAAGTTTAGTCGCCGAATGATGCTTCTGCTTGATCTCTGGTTGAAATGTTGCAATGGAGGTAAGGAAGATGATGAAGGAGACGAGTGAATGAAATAAAGGAGAAGGTAAGGGGTTTATATATAAGCAAGGCATTATACTATTCTATTTTATTAGCCAAGTTGTTAAGCTATGGTGTTTTAGTAGGCAATTCATTATGTTATTTTGTTTTATACTATTTTTTTATTAGGAAAGTACTTATAATATTTTATTTTATACTATTGTTTTATTAGATTAGTCATTATACTTTTTTATTAGGCTGATCTTTATATTATTTTGTTTTATTAGGCCAGTCATCATGCTATTTTGTGTTATCATGAAAGGTTAATAATTCTTTCTTATTTTATTAGGCAAATTCTTTTCTTAATTTCTACGCATTAATTATAATATTTATTTATTAAGCAAAGAAAATAATAGTCGTCCTAATTTATTTAGTTAATATTCGAGGAAACAAAATTTTTAAAAAAAAAAATCCCAAATGTCTTTTGTTCTCATAATCATATTTCAGATTACTTTCAAAATATTTTTAAATGTCTTACAATATTGCCAAATTTGTGGTCATCACAGACTCCTCCCATATAAAAAAATTATGTCCACGTAATCTCTAAACAAGGTTAATTTATATAAAAAAACAATTAAAACATCCAATCATCATCCATGACTCAAATAAAATAAAACACATGGCTATTTTTAAATACCCAGTTATGCAAAGAACTAGTTAGGATGTGTCCGTCTGTAACGCCCCACAAAAATTAATAATAATTAATTAATTAGGATAAGACTAAAAATGGAAATTTTTTAAATATCAGAATTTGTCCACGAAAGATGTGCAGTTGCATTCATGGTGATTTTCTAATCAATTTTCATATATAAGTTTTGAAATCGGAGCTCAAACGAAAAAGTTATTGACGTTTGAAGTTTTCGGATTCAAATAAGCTGTGACGCCCCATATAAAAAGATAAATTTATATTTTAAAACATTTTTATTATTAAAATCCTTTACTTTACAAAAATGCACTATTTCCACAATTAAATGCAAAAGTCTACATTTTTAACTTTTAAGAAGTCAAATTCAAATAAATAATTAATGCTAAAGTTTGAAATTAAAAAATTAATGATGATTAGACTTGGCGATTAAGAAAACGTTAACAAAGAGTTAATGTTAAATATTAATTAAGGAATTAAATAAAATACTGATGGCAAATAAAAAAACGTTTTTAGAATAACACCACCGGTCGACCGCTACCTTGGGCCAGTCGATTGCCTACCTTGGGCCAGTCGACCGCTAGCGGCCGCCTCGGTAGGAGCAATTGACCGATGCTATTATCGATACTAGGATTAACAAAGACAAGGAATGGTCTGGATTATATTGTTTTACACTGACTTAAATCCAATGGTTTTGGTGATTTCTAACCATTATAAATAAGAGCCTAGCCCCGTTACTTTTATTCATAAATTATTTGGGAACTAAGTAGAACTTTTTCAATCTCTCTCTTCTTTAAAATTCAAAATTTCTCTAAGGTTTCATGTAAAGGATTTTAGGTGTTTAATATTCAATTTCTAATTTTATTCCCCTCCAATCGACGAAATTCTGAATCAAATTCATATACAATCCCCTTATTGCATTTCTAAAAGGAGAGTTCTGGAAAGAGATTTAAAGCGGGCATTAACAAATCCAAGAGGAAGAGCTAAGGACCTTTTGTGAGTGGAAATATTTGTTTTTCTTATTTTATTAATTGTATAATATAACTAGGATTTGATATATGCCTTAGGGAACTTTCTTCATGAAAATATCAAACTAAAACCACAAAATTCCACTAAGCAAAATGTCAATTCTTATGTTAGAATCTCAGTTATTCTATAATAAAATAGTGGAACAGTTTAGTTATTGCAATTTTAATGTTTAACATTCTATTCCACTTCTCACCCTTTCTCTTTGGATTTGATTAAGGGTTTTGAAAAGAAATAAGTTAGTACATGGTGTATAGATATAGATTCCCTTTATTTGTAGTTTGCACTACCTATTTCCATAATTTAAATGAATAATCCCTTTTCATTTTTATATGTAGAAGTTGAGTAGAGCGTAAAATGATTTTAATTGCAAATTCTATTAATGTGGATTATACTATTTTAGTATAAAGTAAGTATGGTATGGATTCTATTTTTATACACGTCTATTGTTGGATTAAGGAAGTTGGATATATTATATGTTTGTTGATAAAAAATTGGACTTGTATAAATTGGAAGTTTTGACATTTAAACAATTAGCATAGGGCGTAATCTTCGCACGCTTAGAAAAATTTAGGCATGTAATTATATATGTTAGCGTATAAATAATATATAATTAATAATGTATTAATTGCGTAGTAAATAGGTTTCTAATTAGTATTAAAATCCCCCTTAGGAAAGGAGTTTATAGTTAAGGCGAAATAAGGGTTTTTCTTATAAGGCCTTAACAGGGAATGTGGTGAGGTGTTAGGCGAGTGGAAATTATGACTAGGTTATAGGAATGTGAGGTCGCTCAAAAGCTCAAGAAAGTGAGCCCAGCTAATCTGGCTATCATCAGTGTGACTTTGGGGCTGATGTGAAACATCACCTATAATAAATACCCACGAGGGATGTGGAGTTAGTCCCAAATTCTATAGGGTAAACCTTCCCAGCTAATTTGGCTACAGGTATCTATGAATAATTGGACTAATGTGAGACATCATAGTTTGGGTTACGGGTCATAATACATAGGACCTGCTTCGGGGTTGGGTGTAGTAAGTGGTTCATTGAGGACCCACCTCCTTTCTATTTAGGAAGTATTAAATAGTCAGGGTTAGTATTTAGGCACGATAGTGGATATCTCAAGAAGGGTTCGCTTCGGGTTTGAGGTGCTAAGTAGCTATTATAGGGTCCCCCTCCCTCATAAAGAAGTATTTAGTAGCCGAATGAAATTTCTTATGATGTCAGCTAGATGGTATCAGAGAGGTGTCCTCCTTGGGATATATATTAAATTACAGGGACCTGTCTAAAATGTAGGTATCAAATGGTCAGAATATGCCTAGTTGCCATTGAAAAGGTATTGACTGGCTTGAGTACCATCTCTTATATTGTTAGGACATTATTGACGGTTGATGCATGGGACTAGGAATAGTCTTTACCCTATTGTTGAAGACGGGTTATTGGGTTGGATTGCAAAGGGTATATGTTATAGAATTGGACTAGAAAAGCCTTTTGGCTTATAGTCGAATAAATTTACATAGAATATAATTAGGATGTGTAAGACATATTCTTATTTAAATTATACTACCCAAGTACTATTATAGAAAGGCTTGAGATTTTTATTCACCGGATATTATTGTTCTAACTTCCTTTTCATTACAACATTGGTTAGGGAATGTAGATTTAAGAGATGATGGCGGAGATGAAGACTTGTAGCGGTAGTTAATTTATATACTTATGTTATTTTTATTTCTAATGTACCCATTTAGACATGATAGTATATTTTGAGATATTTCACCATGGATATTTGGAATTATTATGTGGTATTATGTTTTATTTTTCTAACACTTGAATTTTTATAAAATGGTATTGTTTTTGTTATTATATTTTATCCTTCTACTATAAGATTCTGAATGTGTAGATAGATAGCTCTATGTATTGTTTTTTGTATTGATTTTAGCAACCAATAGTCAACTTTGGAATGGTCCTAAGGTTCGATGGGCCTTTTCTAGGTTGAAAATTAGGCCCGTTTCGAGATGGGTTGTTACATTTGGTACCAAAGCTAGGTTACCTGATCAATGTGGATAGGTATACGTACGAGTGCGTACTTGTTATTTTCGAAAGTATTTTTCAAAAATACCTACTATATACACATATACATTATTTTTTAACATACACAAACATACTAGGAAAATCTTTATTTCAGTATATAGTTTTATCTTAACAAATTAGACCTAAAAGTTTAACCTACGAATAGTTGATTATGGCTGGAAATCATTCTTTTGAGACCGGGAACCCCTCCTAAGAGATACCCAATTTCTGAGGGATGCCCGAATGGTTCAAACAATACTTGAGGCATGTAGGGCAAGTTCCCATTTCTCAACAAGCTGCACTAAAGGCACCCGTTACCCTGCCTGCTGAAGCAGCACCCTGCCCCCATTAGACTGCACTAAGATGTGCAAGGATTTCCAAACCATGGGTGGGAAGGTGTATATAAGAGTAGAAGGTTTTATGGAAAAGGTTTGAATAAATGACTGTGAGAGAATAATCTGGGAGCTTGGCCAGAGGACCAAATTAAATGAAGAATGGCGGCATGGCACCATAAAGGAGAGGCCTTAGATTGGCGAACGATTATGGATGAGGAGAAAGTTGAGAGAATTATTAATTGAGATGAGTTTAGAAACTTATTTGGGTCACCATTTATGTTAAGGTTGAGGTAAATTTGTAATTAGAAAGATTTATATAGCTTAGGCAGGGAGACTCCACTTTGAAGGAGTATATTAGTAGATTCACAGAACTTGCTAAGTTTGAGATGAGTTTGATTGATATCCCCATGAAAAAGGCCATGAAATTTGTCAAAGGCCTAAACTCCCCATATAGGAAATTACTTTTGACCCAAGTACCCACTGACACTACATATGAGATGTTGGTTGAGATGGCTTTGCTTTAGATGGATAGCTTGGAGGAGAGTAGAAAGAGAAAATGAAGGCGGGACCTTCTAAAAATCATAGTGGAGCCAAGAAGGGAGATTTTTAGGCAACTAAGAAGGTAAAAGGAAATTTTAAGAGGGAGGGAATGCTATGTCGAAGATGCCAAAAAATGGGACATATCGCTTAAGGATTGCAAGGTGGGTCTTTTGAAGGAAGCATTTAAGGGTAGTGCTACCACTACCACGAGGAGGGATACTTCAAGAATCAGTGTCTGAAGCTTATGAAAGAAGGGTAGAATGGGCAAGCCTATGCCACTGAGGCTATTCCTATCTTGAGTAGACCTCCTCCTAGAGATCAAGGAAAGGCTGCAATTAAAGGTACAACTCTTATTTCTAAGAACATTATTCATACCCTATTTGACTTTGGAGCATCGCATTCATTATTAGCTAGGAATTTAGTTAACTCCTTGAGTTTACAAACCCAAATTGTCACCAACCCAATAACAGTATCAAATCCTATTAGAGGGTCGACACGTCTTTCTTTAATTTTTAAAGACCCGGTTGTGGATATACGTAACTTCGATTTCATTTGTAATGCATATGTTCTTAATTTTGAGGGGTATGGGCTTACCTTCGGAAAGGACTAGTTATCGTACTATGGGCTATCTTAGATTGTGACAGGAGGGTTAAATGGTTAAAGATTTCTAGAGGACGAGATATAGATGTTTGTTGTATACCCTAAAACTCAGTTGAGTTAAGCTATGTATACTCGATAAGCCTATCACAAGATGAGCTCTCAACCATACCCATAGTTCGAGAATTTTTTGATGTCTTTGAAGATGTCTCGAGTCTTCCACCCCGAAGGGAGATCGAGTTTTGGAATGATTTAGAGAAGGGTTCTAGACCAATTGCTTTACCGTTAAGGCACATGGCCCCTAAAGAAAGGCGAGAGTTAGATAAGCAGATCTCGGAGCTGTTGTAGAAAGGACTCATTTGTCGGAATACTTCAGAATGGGGAGCCCTATTGACTTTGTCACTAAAGCAGATGGCTCATTATGGCTATGCTCCGATTATAGAGAACTCAACAAGTTGACTAAGAAGAATAGGTGTCACTTACCTAGAATAAATGACTTGTTTAATCAGCTTGTGGGAGCCAAAATCTTTTCCCAATTGGACTTGACTACTGGATTTCACCAGTTAAGGAATTAGAGGACAACAAACTGAAGTCCGCATTTTGCACTCTTGATGGACTGTATGAATGGAAAGTGATGCCTTTTGGATTGACGAATGCTCTGGCATACTTTGTAGATTTGATCAGTAGAGTATTTTGGGGACAACTAAATAAATTCATGTTAATGTTTGTTGATGACATCTTAGTACGTACTCTCCAATAGTGAAGGAGAGCATAAAAATCACTTAAGGGAGATACTAGGGACTTTGAGAAGGCACCAACTTAAAGCCAAATTCTCAAAGTGTCACTTTTGGAAGAAGGAGGTGAGATTTCTTAGACATATTATTTCAAAAAGGGATTATCAGTAAATCCTTCAAAGGTAAAAGGTATTCAAGGTAGGAAGATTTCGAGGAGCACCATGGAGGTTAGGAGTTTTCTCGGAATAGCAGGTTACTATAGGAAATTCATAAAGGACTTTGCAAAAATAGCAGTCCCTCTAACTCACTTAACCAAGAAGAATCTAGTCTTTGCATGAGATAAAAGATGCATGGAAGCATTCGAGAAGTTAAAGGAACTATAAATAAGTGCACCAAAACTTACCATTCTTGATGGGATGAAGCCTATTACAGTACACGGATGCATGTGACATAGGATTAGGAGCAGTTATGATGCAAGAAGGAAGGTTGATACTTATGCTAGTCGGCAATTAAAGGACCATGAGAAGAGATACCCAACTCATGACTTAGATTTAGCGGCTATCATTTTTTCCTTAAAGATGTGGAGGCACTATCTTTTGGGAGAAATGTTTGATTTGTTCACTGGCTATAAATCATTTAAACACCTATTTCCAAAAAATATTTAAATCTTAGGCAGCGGAGGTAGATGGAATTTATAGCATCATATGACTTTGGGATACAGTATACCCCTGGAAAGGGAATGTCATCGCCCATGCCCTTAGCTAGAGGCATGCTACCTTAGGTTATTCATATGAGTGGAGGCGGTTGGAGTTCCTTTCGAATTTCAATTTCCAACCACCAACAATCCACTTTAGGCTATTTAGCAGCAATGGAGGTTAGGCCAACATTGATGGACCGCATTGGACTTGAGCAAAAGAAGGACGAGGAGATAGTAGATATTTTAGGTAAGCTGAGTAGAGGAGAACATTTCCTCTATGTCGGTAGATATGCAGTTGACGGAAGGGGATGTTTAAGGAGAGATGGATGCCTTTGTGTTTCGATGGTTGATAGTGTGTTGGAGGAAGTGCTTTTGGAGTGTCACTGTTCAAGGATGACCATTCAACCCAGAGGAGATAAGATGTATAGGGATATGAAGTGAATTTCTATTAGCCAGGGATAAAGAAGAGGGTTACTAAATTGTTCCAGATTTTTGACGTGCCAAAGTATAAAGTTAAGCAAGGAAAGTCCGGACGATTGTTATTATCATTGGAGATTTGGAAATAGGTGCATATATCGATGGACTTCATATGTGGGTTTCCTAGGAGCCAAAGAGGCAATGAAGAAATTTGGGTCATAGTGGATAGACTCGCTAAAGGTGCCTATTTTATCTTCGTTAGAGCAGTAGGACCACAAAATCTCTAGTGCAAATCTATATTAAGGACTTTTATCGACTTCATGGAATCCTGGTCGACATTGTTAATGATAAGGGCCTATTATTTACTAGAAAATTGTAGAGGAGTTTGTTGATAGCTTTAGGAACTTCATTAAATCTTAGCACTATAAACCGATGGTCAAACTAAAAAGGTGAATAGGATCTTGGAAGATTTGTTGAGAGCTTGCATCATGGACTTTGGAGGGCATTGGGAACAACACTTACCTTTAGTCGAATCCGCGTATAATAATAGTCAAAAAGCGACAATTGGCATGGCATCCTTTGAAGTGCTTTATAAGAGGCCATGCAAATCACCCAATTGTTGGTGGAAAACCACAATTTTTTTTTACTTGAACCAGATTTAATTCTTGAGACTTTGAAGAAGGTAGAATTGATTAGGCAGTGAATGGTGGACGACAAGATCTCCAAAAACCCTATGCGGACAAGCGAAGAAAGGAGCTAGAGTTTGAGATAAGGGACATGGTGTTCGTTAAAGTTACCACTCTTAGAAAGATCATGAGATTTGGAAAGTTGGGGAAGTTGGCACCAAAAATTTTTGGGCTTTCCTCAATTTTGAAAATAATAGGAAGACTTGCTTACCTTATGGAGCTACCGGATAAGTTGGCAGGAGTCCATAACGTTTTTCATTTTTCCCACTTGAGGAAATGCCTTCATAGCACAGGCACCATGGTCGTGCTTGATCGATTAAGAGATATTGAGATGAAGCCGATAGCATCCTGTGCCACCGTACACATTATGAAGCACAAAACTAGGAAACTCTACAACAAAGAAATTAGGCTGGTTTGAGTAAAATAGGGAGATAACCCAATGGAAAGCTCATAAGAAACTGAAGAGAAGACGAGGCCTTCCCATCATGAGCTTTTCATTGATAAAATTTCCCTCTCCGAAATTAGGTTTTGGTTTTATCGTGGTTGTTAGATTGGATGGAAGGGGATGGTTGCCACACTTTTTACAATCATTTTTCCACTCATATAGATAACTTATTGCATATCTAGCGTGGTTGCATACATGTCTATATGTCATGATCTTTTATACACGTTAGGATTGAGCTCACCTATGGTACATCTGCATACATAATCACCATTGCACTTTCGATTGAGTAGACGATGTTGTAGATAACTTGGTTGTAAAACATGGTTTCTTAGTGTGGGTTACACTGTCCGTCCCTTAGGGATTTCAAGGATGAAATCCTTTTAAGGGGGATGGAGAATGTGATACGCTATAAAAATTAATAAGAAATTAATCAATTAATTAAGATAATGATAAAAATGAAAATTTTGTAAATTTTAGAATTTGACCACCAAAGTTGTGTCGTTGCGTTCGTGACGATTTTTTAATCAATTTTAAAATACAAAGTTTTGAAATCGGAGCTCAAACAAAAAAGTTATTAACATTCGAAGTTTTCATATTCAAATTACTTCAAATGGAATTCAAATTCAAATAAATAATTAATGTTAAAGTTTGAAATTCAAAAATTAACGGTAATTAGATTTTGGGGTTAAGTAAACATTAAAACAGAGTTAAAGTTAAATATCAATTAAGGAATCAAATAAAATATCAACGGCAAATAAAAATATGTTCATAGAATAACACTACCGGTCGACTGCAAATGGTTAACTTCATAGTTAGGAGCGGTCGACTGGTGCTATTGTGGTGGTTAGGGTTAACGAAGACCAAAAATGATGTGAATTACATTATTTTACACTGACTTAAATCTGACGATTCTACTGAACTGTACCCACCGTAAATAAGATCCTAGCCCCCTCACTTTTATCATATTTTAAAACTAAGCCGAACTCTATCGGTCTCTCTTTTCTTCAAGATTCAAAAATTCTCTAGAGTTTCAGGTTGGGTGTTTAATGTTAAATTTCTAATTTTATTCGCCTTTAATCCCCGAAATTCTGAATCCAATTCATACACATTTCCCTTATTCTATATTTCTAAAGGGAGAGATCTAGAAAGTGATTTAAAGTGGACGTAGCCAAATCCAAAGGGAAGAGCAAAGGACTTTTTGTCAATGGAAATCTTAGGCTGTGTTTGGTTTGTCATTTTTAGTTCTGGGTTTTCGCCCATAAAAAAACATGCAAGACGCATGTATATTGTTGAGAATGACCAATTTAGGAAACAAAATTAACATACAAAATTGAAAACAACTTTTTTATTTTTCGTGCTTTGAACAATAATAGAAGCACGAGAAATAATTCATCCTTCCATCATCCTTTCATCCCCTTCGTCATCTTCCATTTTCCTTCCATCACCTCCGTCATCACCTCACTTCTCTCATATTTGACATACATATTTGAAAATGGAGAACCCAAAATTCGTTTTTAAACTAAACACTACCTTAGTTTTTCTTGTTTTAGTAATTGTATAGTATAACTTGAATTTGATATATGCCTTGGAGAATTTTCTTCACGAAAACATCAAACTAAAATCCTAAAATTTCCTTAAGCTAAATGTCAATTCTTATATTAGAATCTCAATTATTCTATATTAAAATAGTGGAACCGTATAATTATTGCAATTTTAATGTTTACATTATATTCCATTTCTCACCTTTTTCCTTTGGATCTGATTAAAGGTTTTGAAAAGAAATAAGTTAGGAAATGGCGTGTAAGGTATGGATTCTCTTTATTCGTATATTGTACTGCCTATTTTCGTAATACAAACAAATATTCCCGTTTTCATTTTTATACGTAGAATTTGAATAAAGAATAAAAGGATTTGATTTTCAAATTCTATTAATGTTGATTCTACTATTTTAGTATAAAATAAGTTTTATATGGATTCTATTTTTATACAAGCCGGTCATTGGATTGAGGACGTTGGATATATTGTATGTTTGTTAATGGACTTGTATAAATTGAAAGTGCTGACATTTAAATGATTAGCATTAGGCGTATTCTTCACACACTTAAAGATATTTAGGCATATATATATATATATATATATTAGTATCAAGGTTTTAAATCTCCCCGAGATCAGCCGAGATGAAAATCCGAGATATTAGCTAAAATCAGAGATTTGGCAGCTTGGTTAGTTATAAGTCTTTTAAATATCGCCCGAGACAGCCGAGATATTTGCCCGAGATATTGGCCAAAATCCGAGATTTGAAACCTTGATTAGTATACAAATAACATATAATTAATATCATATTAATTGCATAGTAAGTAAGTTATTAATCGGTATTAAAATCCCTTTAGGAAATGAATTGATAGTTAAGGGAAAACAAAGGTTTTCTTTGTAAGGCCTTAACTGGGAATGCATGAGGTGTATGGTAGTATGTTGGCGAGTGGAAATTATGACTTTGTTATAGGGATGTGATGTCAGTCAAAAGCACATGGGAATCTACCTAACTAAGCTGGCTACTAGCAGCGTGACTTTTGGGGCTGATGTGAGACACCACCTATAATAAGTACCCATGGAGAATGCGAGGTTAGTCTTAAATTTTGTAGAGTAAATCTACCCAGCTAATATGGCTACCAATACCTACGAATAGTCGGACTAATGTGAGATGTCACATTTTGGGTTACAGGTCAAAATATGTAGGACCTACTTCGGGTTCGGGCGTAGTAAGTGGTTAATTGAGGGTCCACCTCCTCCCCATTTAGAAAGTATTAAATAGTCAAGGTTAGTAGTTAGGCACGGTACTGGATATCTCAGAAAGGGTCCTCTTTAGGTTTAAGGTATTAAGTAGCTATTATAGGTCTCCCTCTACCATAAAGAAGTATTAAGTGGTCTGATGAGATTTCATGCGATGTCAGCTAGATAGTATCGGAGAGGAGTCTTCCATAGTATTGTGGGTTGCGAAATTATGAATCTTAAAGCAAATTAAACACTAAAGGGGGTGAATAGTGATTTCTAATTTTTATGAATCTTTTTAAAATTCTTTTAAGATTATTATTAACAACACAGAATGAACAATCACAGATGCAAACACAAAGAAGTATAAATGCAGTAAAGTAAAATGTAGAGAATTAGAGAGATCACACCAGGGATTATTATACTGGTATGGAGTTATCCTACATCCAGCCCCGTACAATTACTTGTACAGATTTCTTTTCAAATGCCAATCTTTAAACGAGCAGAGGGAAAACTAAATACAATCTCGATTTTAAGGCGCTTAAACACACCCTCCAGATTTTCCAAACTCTAGGTACAATCACTTGATTTTGATAGGACATAAGCACACCCACTTGGATTTTCGAGACACCAAGCAAACCCAATTGATTTGAACAGGCTACAATCACACCCATGCAAATACAACTAGAGTTTGTTGGTTTTTTTAAAGACATTTTCTTGACCTTTGGTTATAATTGACCCTATAGCCACTTGGATAGCACTTTGATCTTTGATTGAGAGAGAAAGATGATTGAAATCAAAGAGTAAATAGTGGAGAATCAATACAATGAAGATTGGATTGATTCTGGTTTGAATTAGAGAAAATTTGAATAAATTTTCACTTGAAATTTTGGCAGAGTAAGAGGAGAGAAGATAATAAGAAAGTAGTTGTCAAAAAATTCGTTTGGAACTCCTTATATATAGAGAATAAATAGACATGTCCATTCATGAAGAGTTATGACGAATGGACACTTCATTTCAAAATATGAATTTCAAATTAGCGGCATGTATGTCGACATATCATCTACCTATATGTCGACATAGGTTAGTGTATTTTGAAAACTTGTTTATCTTAAAATGTTTTGAATATCTTATTCTTTGTAAGATATTTTAATACTTTGTAAAATAATCTAAACATAGTTTATAAATATTTTAAAATTTAAAAATCTTCTATAAAATATTTTTGAATATATTTTAAAAATATACTTTGTTTTAAAAATAAAGAATTGAGAAGATAGAGATCAAAAATTTCTACCAGGGACTTTAACAATATTTTATGACTCTATATATTGTACTATACTCTTGAGATCTTCATATCTCGATGTTTATACTCATGAGTCTTCATGTTCATTTTTTGAGTCTCTATACCGTATAGTCTTTGATTTAATACATGTATAATATCCTGCACTATATTCTATATAACTTGACAAAAACATTAATATCCATATTTTATATGATTGTATTATTGTTACTAAGGTTGCTATCATCAAAATCAATAACTAAAGTATCAACAATCTCCCTATTTTTGATGATGACAACCATTAATATCCTATATATATATATAATATGATATAACTCCCACTGAGGTCGATAACTCCTCCTGAATAGGTATATTTTATATTTTTCTCCCACTTTGTCATCAACAAAAATGGGAGAAAAACTAAAAAAACTTTAAATTTAAGAAAAAAAATCCCTTTAACTAAAATATATGATGACATATGATTCAGAATCAGTAATCTAAAAATGATAAATATATGACTTATATGATGTATATATGATAAATGATACTATTCTATATTAAACATGATGGTATATGGTAAAATAAATTTTAATACTGTAATTTCAAAGTATACATAAACAAATCCAATTCAGACATACACACCAATCCAAATCTAAATCAAAGCAAACTAAAACACACAAATCCTAAAACCTAGAATGCACACAAAGCTAATTCTAATCCTAATAAACCAAATAATTACGTACTATAACTAATTCTATGGCTTTCTCTAGATTATGGGGGACTTGTAAATGAGACAGAAACGATAATGAAGACAAAAGTCACTCTTTGTTTGACGGGGTTTCTATCTCGATTGGAGCACACTTCGGCTATGCATTTTACTTCAGTATCTTTTTCTTTCTCTTCCTCTTCTTCCCCATTTCCTCTACCTCATTATTCATTGGATTGTGAATGACAAGGTTAGGAGTATCCTCTTCGATTACTATTGGATTTGTTGGATTATCCAATAGGTATTTCTAGAGATTTCGTAGAATTCGCCCTTGTTTTTTTAAGAGGCGTAGTTGAACAACCTTTATTACAGAAAGCATATGCAATACATGCTTCATATCATCCTCAATTTTCATTACTTTGGCCACGGTGATGTTTTGGAGAGGGCCTTGAGTGGGAGTTTTGAAGGAAAAGGGTGCATATTCTTCTCTTGGGCATTTGGAACTTGAGGAAGCCATGGTTTTATTTTTATTCAGAAATTAGAAAAGGAGAAAGACGAAAAAATGAGTTTAGTTTCAAAATTTGGTGGTTGAATAAGTGTATTTTGAATTTTGAATTTAGGAGGGAAATCTATTTTTAAAATTTACTAGTATATGTTGACATATGTAGTTTCATTTTACTTTTTTTAAAATTACTATATTACTATATTATTTTTATATTTAAAAGAAATAGCATATTCTTAATTCTCTTTTAAATTTAATAAAAGATGTTTCGTTAATGGTTTTCTTAAAATATTGGCTATTTGATTTTCAATATTAATAAATTCAAGTGAAATTACTTCTTTATCTACGTTATCTCTCAGCAAACGATGTCTTATATCTCTATGTTTGGTTCTGGCATGACGAGTTGGATTTTTAGATAGGTTTATTGCACTGGTATTATCACAGTATATTGGTGATTTAGCAAAAAATAAACCGAAATCTTTTAACGTTTATTGCATATAAATAACATGTGAACAAGCTACTACGGCTGAAATATATTATTCTTCCATTTTGGATAGCGATACAGAATTTTGATTTTTGCTAAACCAAGAAACTAGAGAGTGTCCTAAAAAATGACAAGTTTCACTTGTACCTTTTCAGTCTGATTTGTTGCCAGCATAATCAGCATCATTGTATGAAATTAAAATCTAAAGAATCTTCTTTTGGATAAAAAAAGTCCATAATCTAAAGTAATATTTATATATCTTCATATTCTTTTTACTGATTTTAGATGAGTTTCTTTAGGTTGGGATTGATATCATGCACATAGACAAACACTATGCATTATATCTGGTCTACTAGCAATTATATAAAGTAATGATCATAATATACCTCTATATAATTTTTGATCTACATCTTTTGAGTTTTCTTCTTTATTTAATTTCTTATTAGTTTCCATAGGAGTTGGCTTACCACTAGTATTTGACATTCCAAATTCCTTGACTAAGTCTTTGGAACTTTTTTTTGGCTTGTAAAAATTGCATTATTTAATTGCCTTATTTGTAGTCCTAAAAAGAATGTTAGTTCTCCAATATGACTCGTTTCAAGGTTATTATATTTGAAAATTATTTTTTTAATTGCTCATTTGTTGATCCAAAAATAATATCGTCTACATATATTTGTATAAGCCGAATATCATTATTATTTCTTTTAATAAATAGAGTATTATCTACCTTTCCTATTTCAAAATTAGATTGTAATAAATAGGATTTTAGTCTATCATACCATGCTTTAGGAGCTTGTTTAAAACCATAAAAAGCTTTCTTTAATTTATAAATGTGATTAGGTAGTTTTTCATCTTCATAAAGTGGGGGTTGTTCTACATATACATCCTCTTTAATAAAACCATTTAAAATGGCGCTTTTAACATCCATTTGAAATATTTAAAGTTATTCGGATTTGAAAAAGCATGTAAACTTATGATAGCCTCCAATCTAGCTACAGAAGCAATAGTTTCATCAAAATCTACACATTATTCTTGACTACAACCTTGAGCAACTAAATGCGCTTTATTTCTAATAACTTCTCCATTTTCCTTCATTTTATTTCTATTTACCCATTTAGTTCCTATTACAGATTTGTCTTCAAGTCTTGGGACTAATTCCCAAACATGATTTTTGGTAAACTGATTTAGTTCTTCTTGCATAGCAAGAATCCAAGAATCATCTAATGATGCTTCCTTTGGATTTTTGGGTTCAATGGTTGAGATAAAAGCAACATTACTCATTTTATTTAATTGATTTCTTGTTTTTACAATAGATTCTATATTTCCTAGAATATTTTATATAGGGTGGTCTTTCAAATATTTGTTCTTTTATTTGGATGTAAATTTTTGGAGTTATTATTATTTTCATCATTAGTAATTTCATTATTAGTAATTTCATTAGTTTTATCAACATTTTCTTCATCATCAAAACTGGTATTGTTGGTTTTAAAATTTTCACCAAACGAAACATGTAATATTTCTTCAATGGTGTATTGAAAACCCTTTAAGCTTTACTGTGATTAGAATAATAAAAATACCTTTATCTAATTTAGCATCAAATTTATCTAAATTATCCTTTGTATTTAATACAAAACATTTACTACCAAAAAATCTAAAGTACGATGCTATATGCTTTTTATTATAAAATAATTCATATGGAATTTTCTTAGTTAAAAGCTGTATTAAAATTCTATTTAATATAACTTATTGTAGCAACTACTTCAGCCCAAAAACCTTCAGATAATTTACTATCATTTAACATTTTTCTAGCACATTCTTATATAGTTCTATTTTTACATTGTACTAGTCCATTTTGTTGTGGTGTTCTTGGAAATAAAAATTATGGGTTATTCTTTTCTTATTACAAATGTTTTCAAAATTTTCATTTTCAAATTCTCCTCCATGATTGCTTCTAATCGTTTTAATTTTAGTTATCATTTGATTTTGAATACATTTAGTTCATAGTTTAAACATTTCAAAAGCATCACTTTTAAGTTTTAAGAAATTATCTATGTGAATCTAGAGAAATAATCTACAATTACAAAGACATATCTATTATGATTTATTGATTGTATATGTGAAGATCTGGAAAGATCTAAGTAAAGAAGTTCAAGAGAATGAGAAGTTGAAATCATATCTTTAGATTTAAAGGAACATTTACAAAGTTTTCCTAATTGATGGGCGTCGCATAAATTATTAACATCAAAACTCATTTTAGGAAGACTCTAACAAGTTAATATCTAACAACTTTAGAAAGGTGTTTAAAATTTTAAATGAATAAATATTTTGTGCCAAATCCAAGGGTCATTAAATTCAGCCAAAAGACATAAGTTGTCATTGGACACCTTCATACATAAAATATAGATGTTATGTTTTCTAATACCTTCAAAGATGATGTTTGAATCATTATCTTCGATGTGGTAGTTATTTTTTTCAAACTTGATTTTAAAACCCTTATTAGATAATTGACTAATACTAAACAAATTATATTTTAGTTTCCTAACTTGCAAAACATTAGAAATAGTATGAGTTTTACAGTTACTGACATTGCCGATGTCAATCAGATATCCCTTTGAGTTGTCTCCAAAGTTTACCGATCCATCTTCTTTATAGACTATATCTTTCAAGATTTATGGATTTCTAGTCATGTGTCTCTAACATCCACTATCCAGTATCCACTTATCCTTTTCGGTTTGTGATATTTGATTTTCAAGTGTCTGTTCACCATCAGCCATATAACAAACTTGTTCTTGCAATTCAAAGTCATACTTTTCCAAGAAATCAAGTTACTTTTCAAAACAAGTAATTACTAAAAAAATATTGGTCTTACAAAATTGTTTTTCTGGAAAATTGTTAAAAATATTACTAGCCATCTAAACTTTTCAAAAATCAAATTATGAGTTTTTCAAAACCTAATGCTCAAATATCAAGTGTGGGTAGTGAAATTATGGATTTTAAGGCTAATTAAACACTAGAGGGGGATGAACAGTGTTTTCTAATTTTTATGAATCTTTTTAAAATTCCTTCAAGATTATTATTAATCAACACAGAATGAACAATCATAGATGCAAACACGGATAAGAATAAATGGAGTTAAGTAAAAACTAGAGAATTAGAGAGATCACACCTGAAATTTTTATACTAGTTCACAGTTATCTTACATCCAGTCCCATACAATTGCTTGTACATATTATTTTTTTCAAATGCAATCTTTAAACGGGCAGAAGGCAAACCCAATACAATCTCGATTTTAGAGCTACGAGTGACACCCTCCAGATTTTTCAAGCTCTGGGTACAATCACTCGATTTGGATGGGATACAAGCACACCCACTTGAATTTTAAGGACACCAAACATACCCAATTGATTTGAATGGGCTACAATCACATCCATGAAAATATAATTAGAATTTGAAGGTTTTTCCAAAGAAAATTTCTTGATCTTACAATTGATCCTATAGTCTCTTGGACACTTTGACCATTTTTTTAGGAGAGAGATGATTGAAATCAGAGAGTAAATAGCAGAGAATCAAAATAATGATGATTGAATTTATTCTGGTTTGAATTTGAGAAGATTTGAATAAATTTTCACTTGAAATTTTGCCAGAGTAAGAGAAAGAAGATAATAAGAAAGTAGTTGTTAAAAAATTCGTTTGAAACCCCTACATATAGAGAATAAACGGACATGTCCATTCATGAAGAGTTATGACGGATAGACGCTTCATTTTAAAATTTGAATTTCAAATTAACGACATGTATGTCGAAATGCCATCTGCCTATATGTTGACATAGGCTAGTTTATTTTGAAATTTGGTTTATTTTAAAATGTTTTGAAATCTTATGCTTTGTAAAATATTTTGGTACTTCGTAAAATAATTTAAACATAGTTTATAAACATTTTAAACTTTAAAAACCTTTTATAACTTACTTTTAAAAATATTTTAAAATTATACTTTGTTTTGAAAATAAAGAATAAGAATATGAGAAGATAGAGATCAAAGATTGCTACCAGGAACTTTAACAATATTCTATGACTCTATATACTATAATATAATCTTGAGATCTTCATATCTTGATCTTTATACTCATGAGTCTTCATATCCATTTCTTAAGTCTCTATACTGTACAGTCTTCAATTTAATACCTGTATAATATCCTGCACTATATTCTATATAACCTAACAAAAACGTTAGTATCTATATTTTATATGAATGTATTATTGTTGCTAAGGTTGTTATCATCAAAATTAATAACTACTGTATTAATAGGGATAGGTATTAAATCACGGGGACTATCCAAAATGTAGGTATTAAATGGTTAGAGTATGCCTAGTTCCCATTGGAAAAGTATTAAGTGGCTTGTATTTTATCTCTTACATTGTTAGGATATTACTGAAGGTAGATGCATGAGACTGGGAATGGCCTTTGGCCTACAGTTGACAATGGGTAATTAAGTTGGATTGGAAAGGGTATAGAATTGGAGTAGAAAAGCCTTAGGGCTTATTGTCGAAGAAATTTACATAGAATATAGTTAGGGTGCTTAAGACATGTTCCTGTTTAAATTATACTGCCCAAGTACTATTATAGAAAGGCTCAAGATTTATATTCATTAGACATTGTTGTTGTAATGACCTTGAAATCGGCCTTCGAAAATCGGCACCCGTACTTCACTTGTACTCAAAATGCCGCAGATTCAAACGTTGAATCTGGTTCACCGGAGCTTATAACACCATTAAGTATAACAACATAGCGGAAGAAAAAGAATATATCAATATATAACATTGATACAATGACAGATACAAAATCTGATACAATATGATACAACAGAATGATACAACAGATATCAACATACATCAGAGATATGATACAAGAAATAGCAGCGGAAAGAAAATAGATAACACCAGCAGTGGATAGAATATCTCCAGTAGAATGCTCCAAGATAAGCAACGTCAGTCCATGAACTCCAAGAATTGAATTAGCTCCAGATAATCTACTAAACCTGAATATCTAAAAACCCCAACTCTAGACTGCCCGTGTGGAAAATGGTGGGCACCCAGAGTTTAGGAAGGGAACAATAAACTCCGGATCAGTCATGGGACTGGTGTGAGCAACAAAAACAGTTTCTTTAAAAACAACAACAAAGGATCTTAAACATTGAAATCCGCAATGCTTTTGGAAAATGAAACTACCATAAGACCTCCCACCACACACACAATGCAAACGCAGAATTGGAGGAGATTTCTTCTTATGATAGTCAAACATGCTTACTACGCAAAATCATTCGATATTATTACTATTAGTGCATAGTGCAGAAACATTTCGAAAATATAATATTAATCTTAGCGAACATACAACCATTATTTTATGCCTACTATAGCTACCATCTAAACAGTGGTGACCACCATAAGTAAATGGCAGGTTCTACAACCAAAACCGTACAAGGTTCGTATTGCTTCTTTGGATTTCCAACAAATGATCAGGCAAATGAACTTCCTTACACCGAAATGGAAACGCCTTTGGAAAGACGCCCCGAGAACCTAATCGGATCTCTGCAAACGCAAGGCCGATGCTACCTCATGCTTTAACCAAGCTGTAACTAGGTAACTAACACACGAGCTATGTCATTCCCCAGTCGTCACCGACCTTTATCCGAGGGGCCCCTCAACCAATAAAGCAACAACCACAAAGTATAATAAATTTGCAGCATCAACATAGGTAAAATATCTGGGCTCCATACCATGATATCACCTTTTATCAAGAAGGAAATGACATACCCAAGGGCGCTACCCCTAACAAACATGTGCCGCAACATTCCTGTTTTGACCATTACCGGGTTGTGAGGCTCGACGAAGTCTCGTCCATAAAGCCACGTTTTTCACAAAGCCACGTTTTTTCACAAAGCCACGCTTTTTCACAAAGCCACGCTTTTTCCACAAAGCCACGCTTTGATCAACAAATGATCAACAGCACTTCGTATGCCACATTACCAAATTGGGAATGTATCACTAGTAACCATCAACTACATAACCTCTGAGCTCATACGTCTCAGAGAAGGGTGTTAAGCTAAGAGAATAAATTCTTCGCCACCAAAAGAAATGTATTTGATAGAAACCAGCTTTACATCTCAAAGTGTAACATCAGACACACATCCATACAAGTCTGTTCCGGGTTCGAACAGAACCGAAGGCACTTCCAAAGAAGTCCTTGCAAATCCGGATAATTTCTAATCATGTCCGGACTTCCCATCACAAAGGGTAATAAAATCTCTATACCGAGGATCAGCCGATGTAGAGACAATCAATGGTAATCCTTCCGTTTTCGAAAGTATCCGGTCTTCACCACCGGTCTTCAAATGTTATCCATACACGTTGTATCATTTTCGGAATGGGTCATATGACACAAAGGTCCTTCCCCGGCTAAACCGAATAACGAGCGCAATTAAAAATCATATGGATACTGGGGTCTTAGTTAAATCACAGCTTAAAGCTAAAAACTTTTCATTCGAATGGTTAAAACAAATTACCATTTCCAATCTTTTAAACAAAAAGATTCAATTCAAAAAGTCCACCCCATTCACAAATATCCATTCATGGATTTCAAAACAATTTTCATTTTAATTGAATAGGTTTACTCGTTAAATCTTTAAGTCAAGATTTAACTTATAGCTTTCAATACTCGTTTCCAAAGATTCATTCATAGTTTTTCAAAACAATTCCATTTCAAGTTGGATTAACTCGTCCGGTCTTTGAAATCAAAGACTCATTTCATAGTTTTCAAAACATTTCAATTCCATTTCAAACTTGAAACCTTTCGACACAATTTGGAAATCCTTTCTTAAAATGAAAGCTATTATTATTTGAAAACAAGTAGTTTTCATTTCGGAAAAATCCAGTTATATTTACACGATTTAAAACCCTTGAATTAAACTCAAATTCCCAAATCAATACCTTTAAAATGGTTTAACCCATATATAACTTGTACAGCATCTTTAATCCCTAGTTTCAAATCATAGAATTCAATTTCAAACTTGAATTCAAATTTAAATCAAATTATTTAAATTTCAAGATATCCAAAATATCTTTAAAACTCCTTTCAAAAGCTTTTCATATTAAACCCCAATTTCCAATTTCAAAATCAATTGAAATTAAAATTTCAATTTCAAAAACATTGAATTTAAATCATTTGTGACTTAACCGATTTCCACGTGAAATCCATATTTGTGTGTGTATAGTGTACTCCAGGGGTTTCACACAATAGTGCAACATCATTCAATCATCACAGATTCAAATACAATAATATATTTGATAAGCGGTATAAACTATAACGCTTATCTTCCATTCACAGATCATAGATATATATATATATATCACAGATAATAAATTACATCACAGATCACAAAACAAATCAGGATATATCACAAAGCATCACATATCAGGGATATCAAACAATTCAAACATTCCATAGAATCCAAACATCCATAAGTAAGATCAATTAATTATCTGATTGATTCAAATCAGATTAGTTTCTTATGAATTACTAATCCTGGTTAATCAACATCAATAAATTACAAATCACTTTGATTAGTTATTCTTTAATCATTTATTAATTAACCATTAATAATAAATTAATTAACCTTTAATTATAATTCATCAACATTTATTTATTAATTAATCAACCTTAATTAATTAATCACATAATTAATTATCCTCTAATTAATTATTCTTTAATTACTTGGTTAATCAAACTTAAATTATTAACAAATTTACCTTAATTACTTTTATTAAGTAATTCACTTCAAGTAATTAATTTCCTTCAACAAATAAATTAACTTTAAACTTTAAAAGTTAATTAACCATTAAAACATTCTTTATATTAATTAACTAACCTTTAACATTATTAAGTTTATTTAAAATAAACTTTCAAAACAATTCCATTTTAAAACCTTTATTTAATCTCAGACATAAACAGCACTTATTATTTAAAAGTGTTTTAAACAAATTATTTGGATAAAACTTGATTTAAGTTTAAAGTTTTAAAAACTGTTTTTTTTATATAAAATCAACGGACCCGAGCTATCCCACCAAATTTCCCGATAGCAACCTCGAGTAGCCCACGTTTCTTCTCTTTCCCGAGCTTCTTTACGAATTTCTTTGAGTTGAACCAATGAAACTACGTCTTCCCAAACTCACAACCATCACCGATACAAACTGACATCGCGTGCACGTGCACCAGTCCTCTGACCAACGTCGGTCACCATTGCCGAGACCCTTGAGTCGCCGCCGACCTTCTCCAATCATTCGACTACCCAAAATTTCGAATTGACCTGGAAATCAAAATTTAACCAATTTAAAACCATCAGGAAGAAACCTGGTCATCTGAAACCCCTCTCATCATCTCTCTCCGACACCGGAGACCACGTCCATCTACCTGAACCCTTGCCTTGCTCCCCTCCTTCTATTCCACCACCTCCGAGCCATTCCGATTCACCCACGACGATGAATTTGCTTCGCAAACCATCTCGACCAAAACTAACTGCTAAACCCTAGTTCATCGTCGATCCACTTCCTTGGTAAACTAAAATTTTTTTTGGTTATTTTTCCTATATTCTCCAACCTTCCAGCCTCCTTCATCATTAATCTCAACCCATAACACTCCGCCGATCAACAGGAATTGACCAAAGTTCAAATTTCGTTCAACTCAAGCGTTCTCTATGAATACTTACCTAAAAATCATGATATTTACATCAAAAATCATGTTTTCCAAACACGATTCTAAATTTACAGTCAAAACTTGAGAATTTATCAATCGAGTTTTCGATTTGAATTTATTTTCCTCTGTATATTTTTATTCTAGAAATAATGGCTTGATTTAATCACTTTCAAACTATTTTTAAAAATAAAATCACATCCATACAATCACTTTTCTTTTAATGATCATGATCATTTAAACATTGGAGTTAGAGAAATTGATTTTCGAACTAGTTTTGGCCTATTGAAATTAACAGAGGCAAATCTACAGACATGCACAGTATCATCTTCATATATATGGAAAAACAAGCATATTTATTCATTTATGCAAACACCTTATAACACTACTTCATTCATTCATCAAAATATAACCATATCAAGGTTTAAAAAGGTGATGGTTTGCTCACAAAATCATATTTTTAAAGTTTTAAAACAAAATGTTACTCACCTTGTTTTTCCCAGAAGAAACAGAGTTTGCTTGATGAACAGGCTTTTAAAATTTTGCAAACTGGAATCTCTTGATCTTAAATCCTCTGGTTATAGCTGAGCTGGGTTGAAGTTTGTTTAAGTTGAGATTTGTTTTAATTTTAGATGTTATTACTTCAGTTTTGTAGATGGACGAAAAGAAGTGAATTGAGAAAGGCTGTGATATAAAGAAGAGAAGTTTTCTGGGTATAATATTTTGTACAACATGAGATGATATGGCCTTGTACAAAATCAGAGATTTTTTCTTTGTGGAGGCTGATAGAATATGTTGTGATGGATTGCATTAAATTGCCATGTACAAATGAATATTTTTTCTTCATTTCGGTGGCTGGTGATGTTTTCCTCATGTACTAAGGAGGCCAGCATTTATTATCATGTACAAACTTGTTTATATTTTTATTTTCCTTTACTTGCTTGTCTCGGCTGAGATGATAATGTTATGGTGCTAGCATTAATTACTTTGTACAAATTCATTTTTTTTCTTTTCTTCTCTTCTTTCGGCTGATATGATATGGCATTAGTTATCATTGTTTTGTTTAAGTGTACATAGATAGATATATATATTTGCTTACACTTGAATATATGCTTTCTTTTGCAAGTGTATATACATAGCTATGTATATTTAGTCACACTAGAATATACTTGAATGTATTTTTTTTTCTTTTCTTTTGCAATATCACTTTAATATAAAATAAATTTCCATTTTAATTTTGCTTTACTTTATAATATTCATTTTTATAGTTTATAAAATTCTAGAATTATTTAATATGTTCATTTCACATTTTATATAACTATAAATCTATTTTAAATATTTGTTTAACATCAACACTTATTTGAATTCTATAAATATATTTTTTATAAACTCAAATTGTTATTATTGAACCATTTATTCTAGATTTAAACTCAATTTCATATTTACTCATATATGCACATATACACATATATTCACACATATATACAATATTTAACTCTAAATGATTTAACACATTTTTATTTTATAGGGGGAAACTCGAATCAATTTAAAATTAATTTCACAATTTTTATTCAAAAATAAATAAATTATCAATTTAAATTTATATAAAATTCGGGGTCGTTACAGTTGTTCTCACTCCTTTCACATTACAACATAGGTAGAGAAGATGATGCATATTTTAGAGATGGTGGCGGAGATGGAGACTTGTGGCAGTTATTTATGTATCTACTTATTTTATTTTTATTTTTAATGTACCCATTTAGACATGATAATGTATTTTGAGATATTGCACCATGGATATTTGGCGTTGTTATGTTGTATTATGTTGTATTTTTCCGACACTTGAAATTTTATAAAAGGGTATTGTTTCTGATATGATATTTTATTCTTCCACTATAAGATTCTAAATGTGTAGATAGATAGCTCTTTGTACTTTTCATTTTATCAATTTTACCAACCAGCTTTGGTACGTGTCTAAGGTTTGATGGGTCTTTTCTAGGTCAAAAACTAGGCCAGTTTCAAGGCGAATTGTTACAGCATCTCACTAGTTCCTCAGTCTCTCATGTACAGTCTTTCAGATTGTATGACCATTAAACCTTTACTAACAGAACATTTATGTTTCTTAATTGTTTCATCTTCGAATCTACAATTCATGTTGGCTCATTGGGGAAAGTCATGTTCGTTTCAATTTCTAGATCCTCAAGTTGTCTTGGCTTCATGACAATATTTCGAGTTTGTAGACATTTCTTCAATGGGGCACATGGAACACGTTGTGTACTCCTGATAGATAGGCAGGTAAATCAATTTGACATGCTAAGTTTCCAACGTACTCCGTAATTCGGTAAGTCCAATATATCTTGAAGCTAATTTTTTAGTTTTTCCAAACCTTATTACTCCTTTCATCGGAGATATTTTTACAAATACATAATCCCCGACTGATAATTTTAGGTCCTTTCTATGATTGTCAGCATAACTCTTATATCTTGTCAGAGCTGTTTTAAATATGATCTCTGATAAACTCAGTCGTCTCCCACACCATATCTAGACCTAGTATCAGTCTATCACATGTTTCCAACCAATAAGCTAGAGAATGACATGGCCTTCCATAAAGTGCTTCGAAAGGAGCCATCCCAATGTTGGACTAGAAACAGTTGTTATAAGAGAATTCTACTAAATGAAGAAGGTCTTCTACAACACTATTGACTCGTTCGGTTTTTCTATCCGTCTATGGATGATAGGCTGTCCTGAGATTGAGTTGTGTTCCTAAGGCACTCTGCTCGGAATGGCTAGTAAAAAGTGGATCTCAATCACTAACTATATTGTTAGGTACTCCATGTAGTCTGACAATATGTTTGACAAATAATTCGGCCAAGCTTTTTGTTGTTCGATTCAAGAGTATAGGAATAAAATGTGCACTTCTAGTGAGTCGATTGACTATCACCCAAATGCTTTCATTTCCTTGTCTTGAATGTGGAAGTTCATTAATAAAGTCAATAGGAATCCGATCTCATTTCCACCATGGTACTTCTAATGATGGAAGTAATCCAGTGGAATTTTGATGTTCTCACTTCATTAACTAACATGATGTGCATTTCTTCACATATTCAACTATATCACGCTTCATACCTTCCAGTAATACATGTGTTTCATATCTTTATTCCACCTGGATGGATAGTGAGCATGGAATGATGATTCGTCAACAACGTCCTTCCTTAGGTCTGTTTATTTTGGAATATATAGTCTTCCTTTCGATCGTAAGCCACCATTCGAGTCAAGCTCAAATTTCTTCATATCATCGCCATCTTCTTCATTCTACAGCTATTGAATTCAATCAACCAGCACAGGATCGTCTTTCTGACTAGCTCGAATTCTATCAACTAAGCTTGGTTGAGCTTCAAAACCAGCCAACATAGTGGATAATTCATTCATCATTCTAAATTGAACATTATAAGAACTTAACCACTCCAAATCTTTCCATTCAGCGATGATTGTAGAAACCATGGCTTGCTGCTTTCGATTAAGAGCATCAGCCACTCTGATTCCTTTTCCTTGAGTGTACTCTATCTCATTATCATAAGTAGCTAGAAACCCAAACTACCTTTGTTGTCGCTAATTTAGATCTTTTTGAGAAAATAAGTATCTCAATGATTTATGATCTATATTAAGAACTAATCGTTCTCCTAACTGATAATGTCGCCATAATTTCAAAGCAAATACTATTGGTGCTAGCTCTAGATCATGAGTAGCATATTTGGTTTCATTTGGTTTTAAATTTCTTGATGCATATGCTATGATCCTATTGCGTTGGATTAACATAGCTCCAAGACCAGTCCCTCAAGCATTTGTATATACTACCAAATCTTTATTACTATTAGACACTATTAGAATAGGTTCATGAGAAAATAATTCTTTCAGCTTTTGAAATTCCATTTCACACTTCTCTGACCATTTATACTTTACACCTTTCTTCATCAAATTGGTCGGTAGAGTTGAAATTTTTGGAAATTCTTGAATAAAACGCCTACAATATCCAGTCAGTCCTAAGAAACTACGAATCTTTATAACTGACTCCGGTCTCTTCCACTACCTAAAAACTTTGATCTTTGTTAGATCAACAGAAATACCTTATCAGAGACAATATGTCTAAGAAATTTCACTTCATTTTGCCAAAAGTGACATTTCGTGAATTTATCTTTGAGTTGATGCGATCTCAAAGTTTCGAGGAAATTTTTTAGATATTCTACATGCTCTTCCTCAGTCTTTGAATAGATAAGGGTTTTGTCAATTAATACTAATAAAAATTTATCTAAATAACTATAGAAAAATAAATTCATTAAGTTAACAAAATAAGTTGGTGCATTGTCAACCTAGAAGACATAATTAGCCACTCGTAGGATCTGAATGGTTCTGAATGTGTAAGAGGAATATTATCATCGTATACTCATAATTGGTAAAAACTTGTAGCTAAATAAAGTTGCAAGAAATTTTTTGCTCCATTAAGTTAATCAAAAAGATCATCAATCTATGAAAATGGATAATGGTTTTTAATTGTCATCTCATTCATCTTCTTATAATCAATGCATGTTCTCAATGATTCATTTGCCTTCTTTATGAATACTGTCGCTGCACCCTATGGCAAATTACTTGATCTAATAAAGTTCTTCTGCGTGAGTCCTACAATTGAGTTCACAATTCTTCCATCTCAGTAGGGCACATTTGACTAGGAGGTATATTAACAGGATTAGAACCCGAAATTAAGTCTATCTAGAATTTTATAGCTCTACGAGGGGGTAATCCTTTTACGAAATCAAACACATCCAGAAATAATCCCTGATTGGAATCTTCTCGATTTCATAATCTTGAGATTCCATAGCATAAAGTGAAACACAAGACCCGATGTTTGAAGCACCGAGGGCAATTGTAATACATATGATCAGGATGCATTAGAGTAATAACTCGATTAGCACAAAACAAGCAAGCATCATAATGCTCAAGCCAATCCATTGCCAAAATAATTCCAAAACTCAAGTTCCTCATAACATGCAAATTGCACACAAAGGAGTATCAATATTGATCAATAATCAAATCATAGCATTTCATCTATAAAGTAGCATAACCATTTATAGGATATACTTCCTGAAGCGATGTTACTAACAATGTATAGTCCATCTTTAATTTATCTACTAGCTCTTTTGATGTAAACGAATGTGAAAGCGCTCGTATCAAAAGGAACTTATACATATATATTAGATATCATAATCGTACGTTCAAGAACCGTGGCTGCATTTCCCTTTGCTTAATCTGATAGGCCTATAGATTTAATAGCAAATAGCTTCCCCTATTTCCACTTGATTGGCTTCGAACAATCCTTTATAATATGACTAGTCTCATTACGATTGAAGCATTTCCTAGTATCACTATTTTAAGGTCTTTGACATACATTTGCAAAGTGTCCCTTGACTCCACAAATGTAACATACAATCTAGGATTTATCAATCTTCTTCTTTTGCTAAGATCCAAGATTGGGTCTCAATTGCTTCTTCTTTGATCATTAATCCTTCTTAGGGTAAAAGAACTTCCGCTTCGCTCTTTGGCTTGGTTGTTCATCCAGAGTTCCTACTTAATTATCTTCTTCATAAATGCTCTCATAATAAAGCGTTATGTCCATGATATTCTCAAATAAACTACACATCTATGCCAAAGGTATGTCCCTGAGGTCTTTCCTCGGTCCTTGAACAAACTTCTCATTCCTCTCTATGAGTGTACTAATTAATGTCGGTCCATATTTTGATAGAGCATTGAACTGATTCACATACTCTTGCACTGTCATATTTTCTTGCTTCACATCAATAAACTTCCTAAATAGAGTTGCCTTCGCAGCTTTAGGAATAAAATAAGCTCTAATCATGTCCTTGAATCACTCCCATGAAATATCTTCTTCAGGGATCTCTAAAGTCATAGCATTGTACAAATCTAATGCTCCGCCTTATAGTTATCTAGATGCGAGCTACCTCTTATATGCATCTACGAAAGCCATGTCATCAAAGATTCTTTCACAGTTTCTCAACTAGGTATGGACACCCATGGGACCTTCATTCCCAACAAATGATTACCATCTAGACTAGCATATTCACTACATTATCAAGTTAAGTTTGAGCGAGAAGCAGGATTTGGTGTTCTAATAATTGCAATATCTTGCATGCCTCTCATAGATTCCTTCTACCGATCCATGATCATCATTACGTCATAAGTACCAATGCCACTAGACTGGCCATTATGCAATTCGGTATAGGCACAAACACGATCACCTCTTGGTCTGACCATATTTTCTGTATCAGAGAGGTGAAAGACAACTTTATTAGAAATATATGAGAAGTATAGATGGAAATCACAGATTAATAAGAAAGTTTTTCCTATCGACACTTATATTATACTCCAACAATCAATCATACAGTCACTCAAAATTCCAAAATCGATCTTCCTACCTATATATCAAATATATAGGTTATCTATGTTAATTCCTTAGTTATTGATTTTGATGACGACAACCATATATAATCATATAAAATATAGAAACAAATGCTTTTGCCAAGTTATATAGTATATATTGTAAAATATTTCATAGGTGCGGAATTGAAGACTGCATAATATAAAGGCTTAAGATTAAAATATGAAGACTCATGAGTTCAAAGACAAAGAAAAAAAATCTGAAGGTTATAATTTTGTATATAAATTCATTAGTATATATTATTAAAGTCCTTGATAGCAATTTCTGACCTTTATCTCCAATTTTTGATCTTTGCTAATTTTAAACTAAAATAAATTATTTTAATTTCAAAATTTTTATAAAATTTTTCTAGAGCATAAAATATTTAAAAACATGTTTGAATTATTTTAAAAGTATAGGGTTTTCAGAATGTATTAATGGAGAAAACAATTTTCGTTTTCAATTGCAATATGTCGACATACATGTGTAGGATATGTTAACATACAAGCCACCAAATGGTTTTTGAAATTTTGAATGGAAGTGACTATTCGACACAACCTTTCACAAGTGGACACGTCTATTAATGGACTATATAAAGAGGGGTGCAAACGAATTTTTTGACAACTGATTACTTACTTTCTACCCTCCTCTTACTCTCTTGAAAAATCTCTTAAAAAATATACTTTATTCTCTTCAAAATCATATAGAATCAATTCATAGTTTATTGTACTGATCTAATACTACTTTCTTACTTTTTTGGAAACATCTCTCTTATTTCAACGATCAAAGTGTTATCCAAGAGGCTAGGATCTATTGTATCAAAAGTACAAGAACTTATCTTTAGAAAAACCATTAGCTCTATTTTTGTTTGTTTAGGTGTGCTTGTAGCCCGTTCAAATTAAGTGGGTGTGCTTAGTAGCCCGTTCATGGGTGTTCTTATAGCATGGTTAAATCAAGTGAGTTTACCCCGGACTCTGAATATAGGAGAGTGTGTCTTGTAGCCTCAAAATCGAGATTGTATTTGGGTTTGCCTTCTTCCCGGTTAACGATTGGCATTTGAAAAGAAATCTATACAGGTAATTGTAGGAAACTTGATGTAAGAGAAATCCGAACGAGTATAAAATCCAAGGTGTCGTCTCTCTAACTCTTTACTTTACTTTATTACTTTTATTTTTATCTGTGATTGGTTACTAGTATAATTCTGTATTGTTAAACTATGATTTAATGTTAATCATGAAAGAAAATTTAAAAGATTTAAATAAGTTAGAAAAAAAATTTCACCCCCCTCTATTGTTAAACTAGCCTTAAGATCCATAATTCTCACATTTGGTATCAGAGCACTAGGTTTTCAAAAACTCATAATTAGATTTTTGAAAAGTTTAAATCGATAACAACACTGTTAGTACACTTGTTAACTCTTTTATCGACAATCTACTGCTAGAGCCTTATTTTTTAATGGTAGTGATCACACTCATTGGTCATGTAGGATGAAGATTTATTTACAATCTAATAGTTTAGATACTTGGAATATTACACAGAATGAGCATACTGATCCTCAGACTGACTTTTCAACTTGGACTATCGACCAAATGGCACAAGTATTTAACAATTCTAAAGCTAAGAATATTTTATTTTTCTCATTAGATAAAAATGAATTTAATATAGTCTCTATATATAGGCCTACATAAGATATTTGGAGAACACTGCAAGTAACTCATGAAGGCACTAGTAAAGTCAAATAGACTAAAATTTCCATGCTAACTAATCTGTTTCTATTATTTAAAATGAATCAGAATGAGTCTATTTCTAACATGTATTGTAGATTTCAAGATATAGTACATTCTTTAGTAGGGTAAAAACTTTTCTAAAGAGGACTAAGCTAGAAAAATCCTCCATTCACTCTCTTCAAAGTGGTATCAAAAGAAACTAACAATTGACGAGGCTAATGATATTAGTACTCTAAAATTTTAAGAGTTAATAGATAATTTAATGTCCTATAAAGCATAATTGCAGGAAAGAAGAGAAAGAAAGGCAATAGAAAAAAATCCATTGCATTCAACGCAATAGCTGACGATCGGGATTTAGACGATGACAATGATGAGGAGATTGCTTTCATGACCAGAAATTTCAAAAAAGTTCTTGAATTATAGAAAGATGAATAACTTTTGAAGACCTGAAAACAAGACTCTTGGAACTAGAACTGCAATCAGATGTTTCAACTGTAATGAACCAGGTCATCCGCAAAGAGACAATCCACATCAAGATAAATCAAGTATCTCGCCAGTTACCGACTCATCCAAAAAAGATAGAGGGGTTACATAACAACATTATATGATTCAGATACTACTTTAAGTGACAATAAACCGGATACCGAGGGTGCAAACATGTGTTTCGCGGCAATAGTAGATTAATTAGAGGTGGAGAAAAAAGTGGTACTTTTTACATTTAATTTTTTATTTTAGAATTTAGGAATAAAATATCGAGTAATAATAATATTAGATGCATACAAGTATATAGATGATTTTAGATGATTCTAGATGATTTTGTTAAAGTCATTAGTATATATTTTTAAAGTCCTTGATAGCAATTTCTGATCTTTATCTCTAATTTTTTATCTTTGATAATTTTAAACTAAAATAAATTATTTTAATTTCGAAAATATTTTATAAAAGTTTTCTAGAGCTTAAATATTTAAAAACATGTTCAAATTATTTTAAAAATATAGGATATTCAAAACGTTTTAAAAGAGAAAACAATTTTCATTTCCAATTACAATATGTCGATATATATGTATAAGATATGTCGACTTACATGCCGCCAAATGGTTTTTCAATATTTGAATGGAAGTGTCTATTTGACACAACCATTCAGGAATGGACATACTTGTTAATTTACTTTATAAAGAGGAATGCAAACGAATTTTCAGACAACTAATTATTTACTTTCTTTCCTCCTCTTATTCTCTTGAAAAATATACTATATTCTCTTCAAAATAATATAGAATCAATTCATACTTCATTGTATTGGTTTAATACTACTTTATCACTATTTTGGAAACATCTTTCTCATTTCAAAGATCAAAGTGCTATCCAAGAGGCTATAAGATCCATTGTCCAAAGTACAAGAATTTGTCTTTAGAAAAACTATCAACTCTATTTATCTTTGCTTGGTTGTGCTTGTAGCCCATTCAAATCAAGTAGGTGTGCTTAGTAGTCCGTTCAAATCTATTGGGTATGCTTGTAGCCCGGTTATATCAAGTGAGTTTTCCTCAGACTTGGAATACATGAGGGTGTGTCTCGTAGTCTTGAATTCGAGATTGTATTTGGGTTTGTATTCTACTCGGTTAAAGATTGGAAATTGAAAAGAAATCTGTATAAGCAATTGTACGGAACTAGATGTAGGAGCAATCCGAACCAATATAAAATCCCTTGTATAATCTCTTTAACTCTTTACTTTACACTATTGCTTTTATTTTTATCTATATTTGCATCTGTGATTGGTTAATAATATAATTACGTGTTATTAATTTGTGATTTAATATCAATTTTGAAAGAAAATAAAAAAGATTTACAAAGTTATAAAACACTATTTACCCCCCTCTAGTGTAAAATTAGCCTTAAGATCCATAATTCCACAACCCATAATCTAGACTTGGGCACACTACCTGAGTGTCACTCCTCTGAGGCCAATTTATGTTTCTATCTTCAAGTTATTCAAACATGGGGTTTGATACCACTTGGTTATGCCTAAGTCCAGTACCCATGCTATCAGAGGGAGGTTACTGTTTGAAAGTATGGTTATAAGACATGATAGGAGTGATCTCTCGTATATATTCCCTTACGTCAACACGAATACGTGATATCATATACATGAATCTCTGCAAAGCATATATCTCATCCCGACACAAAGCAATATACATGAGTTTCCTAGGGTGAATAATATAAATATAGGATTACATAAAACAAGATATCAATCACAACATCAGTATGGTCAAAAAGTCGCACAAACACACACACACACACACACACACATATATATATATATATATATCACATCCTTATATATAACGGATACCAAACAGACACCATGAAAAAGATATACATATACAACTATGCACATGGTCACCATCCCCCTTAAATACTAGAGTACTATCTTAAAATCTCGAATGATCTGATTAAAGGTCACCTTATCTTCTATGGCTAGTACATTAAAATATGAAAAATGGAATACTATATCTAGACCATTCACATTCCTACCCAAAAAGCACAAGACAAAAATGATATTATGAAAGTACATCCTTAAATACAACCTTAGTCTGACCTAAGGTTGTTAAAACAAATAACAACCTTGGTCAGGCTAGAAACAAGTTATGAGTAAATAAAAATATCAAAACAATAAAAGAGAACACAACAAAATCATTATATTAACATGTCAATTACCCAACCCCCATGTAGATATTAGATATAAATCATATTACAGGTGTTATTTTTCTATTTGATCAAACCATAATCGTAAATCTACTCAATTTTGATTCTCACTGATCACAAGTTATTAATATCACATCATATAATCATATAATAGCGATAAATTTGATCAACTACCAAAAATTGAGTCGATACCTAGTGATACCCAGTACCAACTACAACTTAATATACCCAAAACCAAATCAACAACTAGTGATACCGAGTATTACCTATGAATTAGCATTGTGGGTGCACCCACATGATCCATAGTGTTGTACATGACCCTTCCAGGTCTACTATAGCCTACATGAAAACACTCCTCTATCCATCATCTTATCTAAGTCATGTAGCAAAAACACTCAATGCTTGTATAACAGATCGTCAGATAGGTGACATTAGGGAAAGGATGCCACACTCAGGGTGATACCTTGAGTTGATCCAACTAGGATGGGTACTAGCTCTATCTAGTATAGCACACATTGAAAAAATTACAATATTTAACATTTTTTGCAAGTGTATATACGGTATAAATCCAACCTAACTGTCATTAACCCGATGTCACTAAGGGGTTTAATATGTTTAAATTCCAATCTGACGGTAATCCCACCCAAATGTCGTTAACCTGATGTCACTAAGGGTTTACTACATTATATATCATTTCACTTTTTTATATACGATAGTAATTCCTACATAACTATCGTTTATCCGGTGTCATTAAGGTTTACAAGTTTCAATCACAACATTCTTACTTTATTCAAATAAAATACACGATCAACTATTCACAACAATATATGAAAATAATTAAACATTTCATAACATATTTAAATATGTAATGATGGCAATGCCTACCTTTGCAAAAATAAAATAACCGAATGTGGCAGTAGTAGAGCCTACCCTTACAAAAAAAATAGAATGTGGTGGCGGCAAAGCCTTCTTTTGCAAAAATAAAATAATAGCATTTGGTGGTGGCAGAGCCTACCTTGACAAAAATAAAATAATAAAATGTGGTAGTGGTAAAGCCTACCTTTGCAAAAATAACATAACAAAATAAATAATAACGGAGCAAAACAAGAGGGGATGCAATGCACCTGATTTCTACACAATTCAATGTTTTATACTTTAATTTCAATTATGCAGAAGTTTTTTATACTTTAATTTACATAGGAAAAGAAATAAGGTTTTTTAACTGAAGGAAGTAAATAATAAAGGTGGGAGAAGTTTACTCACCGAATGATTATGCCGCTTGATCTCTAGGTGGAGTGTTTTAATAGAGTAGAGAAGATGATGAGGGATATGAGTGAATAAAATAAAGGAGAATGTAAGGGGTTTATATATGAACAATGTGTAATTGTACTATTTTGTTTTATTAGGCAAGTAATTATACTATTCTATTTTATTAGGCAAACTGCTATAATATTTTTTATCACGTAATTAATTAATGCTATTTTGTTTTATTAGACAAGTCGTTATGCTATTTTGTTTTATTATATTAGTAATTATATTATATTATTTTATATTATTGTTTTATTAGGCTAGTCATTATACTACTTTTTTATCAGACAAATCATTATACTATTTTGTTTTATATAATTGTTTTATTAGACCTGTCATTATGCTATTTTGTTTTATGATGCAAGGTTAATAATTCTTTCATGTTTTATTAGGCAAATTCTTATTTTAATTTCTAAGAAATAATCATTACCATTTGTTTATTAAGTAAAGAAAATAATAGTCTTCTTGATTTATTTTATTAATTTTTGAGGAAACAAAATTTCTTCCTTTTTCTATAAAAAATCTCAAATTATCTTTTGTTATCATAATCAAATTTTAGATTATGCTTTTAAATGTCTACTTATAATATTTCCAAATTTCAGGTTGTTACAACTAACTTACTAATAGTAACACAAACATCAAATCATCAAATGTATACTAACTCGTTATTTTAGCAACACAAACATCAAATCATCAAATTTTTATAAATTCATCAACACAACAAAACCATAATAAACTACACACTATGTTGTAATAATGGCAAAATAGCGCATAATTCATCTTATGCGATTTTACTTCAGCCAACAGTCATATATGATAATTTCAAAATAATTAACATATATGAGCCACAACAATCCAAATTAATTAATTTACACTTGTAGGTCCCACTTACACATAAAAACATTTTATTATTGTTTTGAAAAAACACAAATTTGCTAACAGAAATCAATGGATCCTAGGAGATCCGCAAGATCGTCAGGAGGAGTAGCTGGTGATGATGAAGAGAATGCTTACCAAATTGTACTAAATAATCAGCAGGCAATACCAAGGTTACCTGGTCAACATGAAGTGGTTACTAGGCTTGAGCTTTATAAGATGATGCAGGAGTTAAATCGAAGCTGATTGATAGTCAAAAGACATTGATGGAGAAGGTGGATGCTAGCATAGCACAGTTGACCCAGCAACCACAAAACAATATGAAGGATAGGAGAGAAGTTCCCCCAAGATCTGAAGAAGGGAATTCGTCTATTTTTGGTCAGAATAGGCGGGATGGAAAACAGAAACAAAAGGAAAATGTTGTAGGAGTAACAGAAGAACTTGCTGAGGGGAAGCCGAAATGCTCCCTTCTAAAGAAAACAACTCAATACTGAGAGGAATTAACTTAGTACCGAGATTTTTCTAGATGGTAAGGGGGATAAGGAGTTCAAGCTTTGGACTTATCTAACTCGGAGGAGGATCTACAGCTTGCTGATGATTACAAAATGGATGTTGAAGGTAATGATTTAGGAGCTCAAACAGCTACAACGAAGCCAACCATACAACAACGGAAGACCGAAGGAGTAGTTCTCCCAGAGTTTGGAGGACCTAGACATTAGTCAGCGAACCGAGACCATTTATAGAGTCAAACATTTGGCATAGCCCCTGATTGTCGACCTTTGAAGCATCATGCCAACAAGGAATACATTACAGACATAGTCAAATGATTGGTCGAGGAAAGCAGAGACGGAAAGAACAAGGATTTAGGTTCTGCACCAAGCAAGACTCCCTTCATAGAAAACATTTTGAGAGAGGAATATCATAGGAAGTTTATGATGCCGACAATGCCATCATACAACGGAACTACTGACTCTATGCAAGACTTATCCAAGCATGAATGACACATGGATGGTGCCAGGGTGACAGATACGGTTAGATGTAGGTGCTTTCCTATTTTTTGGAAGGAGTAGCATCGATGTGGTTCAATAGGCTCACGCCATGATCCATATCGATTTTTGATGAATTAGCTAGAAAGTTCATGGTGCAATTTCGACTTGACTCTGCTCGGCCCAAGGATGTGATATCCTTGTCGAGTCTATCTCAAGGACCCAAGTAGTCATTGAAAGGGTTCTTAAATCGATTTAATATAGTTGTTATAGAAGTAAGTAATCCAAAGGAGGATCTTGTATTCGTAGTATTAGTCCAGGGCATATGCCCCGACATAGATTTTAGTAGATGGTTGAAAATGAAACAACCTATAACTATGGAGTAGTTTCACAGAAGGCTAATCAGTTTCTATGCATAATGGATAGTTGACGGAAATTATCTAGAGCTACGTGGCTATTAAACAAGCTGGAGATAGCTCTGGTAACGTTGCAGTCGACATCGGAAAAATTGGTAACCTGAAGAAGAGGAATCAAGGACTTGGTGGTAGACATAACAAAAATAAGAAATTACTGAGAAATAGGAAATTGGAAGACTGTATGCCTCTAAATGATATGTTGGAACATATACCTTGCTACTCAAGGAACGGGTTGATACAAAAATTTGCCTAGAAGGGAGGCGACTAAGTAGGAAAGGCACTCCGGAAAGTACTGTCGTTTCCATAAGACCTGTGGACATAACATGAACAAGTGCTAAAATATGACGGACCTTATTAAAGAATTGATAATGAAGAATAAGCTCCAATAGTATGTCAAAAAACTGCAAGGAGGTGGTCAAATTGTAGGTTATCTTCCCAAGGGAATCAGTCTGGACCAAGCGAAGAATGGCCCAGACGGAATGATGGAAGATTGGTTATCAATACCATAACTAGAGGACCGCATCCAGTAGAGAAAAGCTGGAAGGAAATGGAATGGTATACAAACTCGCTAAAGCACATACAACAGGAGGACTGCTTCGCTATAGAAGACGGAGCTCCAACTAAGCAGTAAAGGATGATTATGGATGATGTTGTATTTAGAAATAGAGATGTTGATGGAGTCGAAGCGCCAACTTTCGACCCCGTGGTGATAACAGTAGGTATAGGACCGGCAAGGGTATGTCGTGTTTTGGTTGATACTGGAAGTTCTGTGAACATACTATTCCGAAGAATATCTGACCAAATGAAGGTTAATATGAAGAGAATTATAGCCTGCAAAACCAAGATCCAAGGGTTTACATGCGAAGCAAAGCAACCAATTAGGATGATCGATTTGCTTGTGGAATTGGGTGAAGGAGATCATAGGATAATCCAGATTCAGAAATTCGTTATTGTGGTTGAATACTCGACATACAACACTTCTCTAGGCCAACCGGTCCTAACCGATTTTAGAATAGCATTATCTCCTTTACGTTTGATAATCTGTTTGCACCTATCAGACCGAAAAGACGTAGTTTATGTACGGAGGATCTACTGCGTTGAAGGAAGAAGTAGATAAGCTGATGGAAAACGGCTTTATCCACGATGCTCTATACCTTGAATGTGTATCCAACCCTATTTTAGTCAAAAAATCAACGGGAAATGGCGTACGTGTGTCGACTATTTGGATTTGAATAAGGCACGCCCGAAGGATAGCTTTCCTCTATCCAGAATTGATCAACTGGTACATGGAACCGCGGGTCATGAGTTACTCTCACTCATAGATGCTTATTTAGGTTATAAACAAATTTCGATGCATATACCAGATCAGGAAAATACTAGTCTTATAACGGATTTGGAATTATACTATTACCAGGTAGTGCCATTTGATTTAAAGAATGTTAGAGCTCATACCAAAGATTGGTAAATTCTATGTTCAAGAATCGGATCAGACAAACGATGGAGGTATACGTGTACGTCATGCTTGTTAAGTCACGAGTATCATGGAACCATTTAGATGATCTTTTAGAGATGTTCAAGGTTTTATAGAAGTACGGAATAAAACTCAATTCATTAAATTGTTCTTTCAGGGTGGCATCAGGAAATTTTTTGGGATTTATTTTCAATGTACAGGGCATCGAGACTAATTTGGAGCAGATTAATGCCTTGAGGAACGCAGCTGCCTCAACTACGAAGAAAGAGCTATAGAACTTGAATGGGAAGATTATTGCTTTGAGTCAATTCATCTCAAAGGAAACCAATAAATGCATACCCTTCTATGATTCTCTTGAGAAGGGAAGGAAAAACTTCGAATGAAATCAAGATTGTTAGAATGCTTTCGAGGAACTGTTAACGCACACAGAGACACCCTCAGTCCTATCCAACCCACTAGATAAGGAGGATTTATTCATTTATTTAGTAATTTCTACTCACGCACTGAGTGCAGCACTAGTATGTGAGGAGGCGAAAATCTAAAGTCCAATTTACTATATCAGCAAGCATTTTACTAGAGATGAAAGAACTACGCAAAGTTGGGAAAACTCACGTATTGCTTACTGGTTGCATCTAGAACGCTACATCTGTATTTTCAGGCTCATCCAATCAAAGTACTAACAAATCAGCCTCTGAATCAAGTAGTATACCGAACCAAGACTTTGAGAAGGTTGCTAAAATGGAACATAAAGTTGAGCCAGTAAGATATTACTTACCATCCAAGGAAAGCGATAAACGGGAAGGCGCTGGCGGATTTCATCGTTGAGTTTGTCGTGCGGCATGGTGAGGGGTAAGACAATACAACCATCTTCCTCATTGGAATTTGTTTGTAGATGGAGCTTCAAATAAGCATAGTTTAGGCGCATGAGTAGTGCTTGAAACTCCGGAAGGACATTCAGTTTGTTATGCACTAAGGCTGGAATTTCCTATAACAAATAACGAGGCTAAATATGAGTCGTTATAGCGGGATTGAAGATAGCAAAGGAGCTGGGGATAAGGATGCTATAGATATCCAGTCATTCCCTATTAGTGGTTTGCCAAGTAAGAAAGGAATATCAGGCTAAGTTCGAGACTTGTTCCCTACTTGACGAAAGCATTGGAACTATTGGAAGACTTAGAACACTATATAATTATGCATATCCCCAGTGATGAACGTAAATACCGACTCATTGGCCAAACAAGCTAGCCCTAGGGAGGCACATATGATGGGTTTGGTTCAAGTGATGGTTTTAATAGCTCCAAGTATCGATCAGATGGATATCGATTGGATTTTGGACATCACGGGAAGAGGAGTCATGAATCACCCCAATCAAGGATTATCTACTCAAAGGAATTCACCCTAGAGATAGAAATGAATAGAAGAAGCTCCTTTGAAAAGCACCTCGGTTTATGATGCTAGAAGGAGTATTGTATAGAAGAGGATTCTCTAACCCTTGTTTCGGTGTGTAACCAAGGACGAAGCTAAGAAGAACATTATGGACATCCATGAGGGCAGCTATGGTGATCACACTAGAGGGCAGACTTTGGCAAAGAAGGTACTTCTCTACGGATATTTCTGGCTGATGGTAAACAAGGATGCAATCAATTTCACCAAAAGATTCGACCATTGCTAGAGATTTGCGAAAATCTCTACAGCCCCATCTTCAATACTTACGCAAATGGTTAGCCCATGGCCATTTGCAGTTTGGGGAATTGTAACACCCTGCATTTTTAGATAATTAAATAACCAAAATAATTATAAACAGTGAAAGTGAGCGTTTTTGGAATTGTCAGAATATGGCCTCGAAACTTATACCATTGTGTTCGTGATGATATTTTGATTAATTTTCATATATAATATGCCTCGAACGGACTTCGTATGTTCAAAGTTCTGTATTGAAAAATAATTATACGTGTAAATGTGCGTGAATATATTTGTTTATAAATATATGCGCGTATAAATTCCAGAAATAACACGCATTTGAATTTCAAAATAGACACGCATCATAAAGGAAATTAATCGACATCAGCAATTAGACGTAATTAATTAAATTAGTAGGCAATATTGATCAAATCAGCAATTAAATGAAATTAATTAGCAACGTTTGAATTTCAAAATAAACATGTGTTATAAAGGGAATTAAATTTTCAATTGATGGAAATTAATTACAATGAATAGGAAACAGTTAAAAGTTAACGGTTAATAATTTATAACGTTTAAAAATAGAGGAAATAAATTAATACGTATAAAACAAAATGGCTAGACACATCAAAACTGATGCGTTTTGCTAGTTTTTAACGGCTAGATTTCAATCGCTTTAAACGAACGGACGACGCTGCTTTGGCTCTCTATAAATAAACGTGCAGGGCTAGCCTTCAAACCCATATTTTTCTAAATAGGTGCAGAAGCCCTGTCACTTTTCTTTCTCCTCCAATTCTTCAGAAATCAAATATATTATATTTAGGTTTTTTGATTTGCAATTTAGAGGTAGAAACTGTAGATCTGGAGAAGAGATGTCCAAATTAAGCCGTCCGTATGAGGTGAGTTTTTAGATATGGTTTTCTAGTTTATTTGTTTGTTTTTCTTCAATTAGATCCAGATTTATAAATCCATACAAATCCCGGTTTGTGGATCCAAATAGGGTTGCCAAGGGGAAGGCTATGGATAATAGAATTGGACTAAAAATCAGATCTGGAATTTGGAGTGTTTTCTTTTCAGGTGAGTGGATTTAAATTATATATCTTTTATATGTTTATGACATACAATATCGTTAAATTCCCGTTAAATATTTAATTCAGCATTTGGACTAATTTCAGTAATTGGTTCTACTTGCTAGTTATGTTAAAACTGTAAATTTTGTAAGAAAATTGTACTTATATTTAAATGTTATTTATATGGAAAAGAAAGAAACCCAATTAAATATAAGTAATATTATGCTTAAAAGTTGTGGAGAAAGGCATAAACCTAAAAGAGAGAAATTTACAGTAAATTATGTTAAAACGAGAGAAATGAATTAAAAAGGGGAAAATCTAATAACTTGATTTAGAAGTTAGTGATAGATTAGTTGGTTGGTTTAGAAAAGGGAATACATTTCCATAGTTTAATATTGTAAGAATAACGATAAACGTAATTCCAAGAATAAAAGTAAGAAAAATGGAATTGGTGCAAAATAGAGACATTATTGTATTTTGCATTACCCAACAATTAAAGAAACAATAAAATAAATATCTTGTAGTTACAAGTTATTGTTTATAGCATTATTTAGTATTAAAATATGGAAATGGATTGTTAGCACAGTTTTTGTAACTAACCAAATAGAATAGAACCGCTTCCCATAATAAAAGAGAATAACGTGAAGCGTTAAAGAAATTAAAGAAGAAGAAATAATCAAGTTAGTTATTTGACAAGACTAGAAACAATAAATAGAAAATGAGACTAGATATGCATTTATTGCGCAGATGGTAAAGTAAAACGTAAAGCAGTTATTATGCACTACAAGAAAATCAACTTTTGGTTGCAAAAATTGGTGGCGTTTGAATGTAAATGCAACTAATAATATTTCACCTTATTATATAAATGTAACAAAAAATATTTCACTTCCCGCCTTTATAAAAAAATTCCGCGTTTGCCCAAATAAACGTAACCCAAAAGATTACCGCCTTATTATTCCTCTGCTGCTTAGAAAAATTCAACTCTTTCCCCCAAAATAAGCAACCCTAAATCAAATACGTTCTCCTCTATTTAAAACCCTCTTTTCCTGTCTCCTCCCTTCGCATTCAAATAAACAGATGTAAAATTCAAAAATATGGAGAAGGCGATAGCTAGGCAGAACATTTTGCACCGGCACTTGAATCCTTCACCAAATCCGAGCGATTCTCGTATTATCTCGGTAATTAATACTCTCTATTTCTTAGATTTGTGATTCATGACAGAAATATATTAATTTTGCTATTGCTTTCGATTTGACCAGGCATCTGTTTGTAGAGGTGTAAATTATGAGGGGAAGGCTCCCTTTGGAGATGATGTTGTTATCGTCGCGTAAGTGTTTTTCTCTTATGTACGTAGTAGCAGTAACCCTGCAGGCTGCAATTAGTGGGCATTTATTTTGATGCCTCGCTATAGTTATAGTAGTAGTTTTATTTCCAATTATCATGATTTCTATCATCGTTGCTGCAGTAATTTGGAACTTTATATCGTACGGTGACAGTCACTCGCTCGATCATATCTTCAAATAATAATATGTTTCCTATGAAATTTAGTTTATCAATTTGTTTTGCTCAAATTTGTTTACACCTTTATGTGCTATCTAGTGCCTACAGAACTGCAATCTGCAAGGCAAAGTGTGGGGCATTCAAGGATACTCATCCTGAAGACTTGCTAGCCCTTATTCTCAAGGTATCATTTTCTTCTTTCTAACATTTCAGTCATTCTACCAACATAATATCTACTTTAAAACACAATACATTTGGATTCTTATAGGCATTGTTGGATAAGACTAAGTTGAATCCTAGTGAAGTTGGTGATATTATTGTTGGTACTGTTTTGGCTCCTAGGTCACAAAGAGCAATCGAGTGTAGAATGGTTGTGTTTTATGCTGGTTTTCCTGGTATACATTAATTACTATTTACATATGATTGAGCACAATCCATTTATATTAATACATACACTTTTTGTTCATTTATTTTGAATACCCAAAGAAAGTTCCATTAAGAACCGTTAATCGCCAATGCTCTTATGGCCTTCAGGCAGTTGCTGATGTTGTTGCTTCTATAAAAGCTGGATTCTATGACATTGGTATGTTTGTTACAATTTTGAATATGATTATTTTGTTTACTGATAGCATGGTACTGTTTTTGATGCCTCACACATTCGATATGTTTTCTTTGCAGGCATCGCAGTTGGTTTGGAATCTATGACTGTTAATTCCATTGCATTACAGGGACCTTTTAATCCAAGAGTATGTGTAATTTATTATCAAACTATATTCTTGTAGTAGCCTTTTCCATTTGTTATAATATATTATTTATTTCTTAGGCACAACTATATCAACAAGCTAGAGATTGTCTTCTACCCATGGGCATCACTTCTGAAAACGTTGCTAATTTCTTAGGGAGTGGGTGGAATATCGATATTAGCTCCAGGTTACTTGCTTGTTGTGTATAAAAGTATAAAGCAAGCTAGTAGCATATGCATAGCCGATGAAGTACAATCGGAATTTACACGCATAAGACATTTTTAGGGATTTGAAGGGCATGGTGTGACTCTTGATATCGTGACAACCCTTCAAGTGAAGGCAGTAAGAACGATCTTTTAGTGCGGTGGTCTCATGGAGCAGGTGGCATAGCCCTTATGCTTTGCAAAGCCGCTCAGGTTTATTTCATTTTTTTATAACTTTGATAATTTATATGACATCATTTATAGTATGATATACTTGTATAATGTTGTAGATGTTTGATCTCATATTTGAAGTCCTACGAGTTAACGTAATTGTTTGACTATCTGTTGTGCTTTCACTTGTGTAGGCATCGGACTTTTGAAGAGAGCAAATTTGGACTTGATGATGCTAGCTTTCACTTGTGTATGCAACAAAGAATTATGGGTAATCAAACGTTTTGTTAGCACTAGTTAGATATAACATTTATTAGTACCCGATGTGTAAATTTGTATACAAATGGTTATTGTATATGAGTTATGTCATTTTGTCGAAAAACTATTGTATTGGAATGGTTATGGATATTTTATTTGATTATATGGTTAATGTGTTTTTTAACTTATTTGAATATCATGATTAAGCGAGTGATTGTTGATTGATATAATAGAACCAAAATAGACCATTAACAGGAAATAATAGCATGAAAAAATGGTGTAAAATAATAAACAACTTTTAGTAGCGTTTCAAAAACGCTACCGAAATATATATAGTGGCGTTGAGTAAATGCAAACGTAAAACAGGGGTAAAGCTGGAAATTCTATTAGTAGCGCCAAAAAATCTTTTGGTGGCGTTTTTTAAACGCTACAAAAAGATTTATGGTGGCGTTTGAAAAACGCTGCCAAAAATGCATTTATAGTGGCGTTAAAATAAATGCAACAAAAAATCATGGATTTTTAGTCGCATGTTTTCTCGCGGCGTTTATCAAAACGCCACAAAAAGTTTTTGTAGCGTTTTTTGAGCGCTACAAAAAATAAAATTTCTTGTAGTAATAATAAGTAACGTATGACAGTTGGACGTAGTCCCAAGTTAAGATTGTTATATAATATAAGGGAACTAAAGAAAATTTAGTATCATAATAAAAGAAGACAGACTAGAATAGAAAAGAGACACTTGCAATTACATTTATAACATGTAGGTAATAAAAGAAAGAAAAGAATATAAAAGTGACAATTGCAAGTATAATTGTAGCACGTAGGTTATAGTTAAAAAGAAAAAAAATAGAAGAGGCTTATTTTATCAAACTTAGATCCTGGATTAAGTTAATGAGCAAAAATCATAGTAGTGGCCCGTACCGGCAGCATTCCCTTTCAGGTTTAGGACTGATGGTGTCAGACGTGGGTGGGGCTGGGCATGTTGATTAGGGTAAATAAGTAACCAACAGAATAAGAAAAGTAAACTAAACGCATAATAAAAGATTAGACGTAGGGTCTAATAAAATGGTAAGGTGCGTTTGGAGTAGCCCAAAGAGAATCTGGATAAAGAGCCTAACGAAGCAGTTCATCGCAGATTTTTTTAGTACATAAAGAGCACATCCAATTTAGTTATTTTAGGCTTGAAGGAAGTATGAGACTTCAACGGGACATGAGGATACTCTAGGATGGCCCTCTAGGGTAGGCCTAACGAAGCTGCACCCCTGGAAGCAGGTCTGTAGGTGTTCCATCAAGAGAGTATGCCTTGAATGCTTTTGCATTGCAGGCCTAACAAAGCGGACCTTTGTAGGCAGTCAAAAGGTTGATGAGTGAGTAGGATATTCGTATGACACCATACTCTAGTTTGCGAGTAGGTTATAGTGGGCAGGACCCATAAGGTTAGTCGATGCGGATATTAGCCATCATTAGTCAGAGCGAGTTCGGGAAAGACTAGAGTTAAACCAACAGGCCAATGATTCTTTCACTATCGAGACATTGGATGAGGGGCACAGCCAGTTGGATGTTTAGATTGTTTGCAGTAGGGCACAACCACTTAGCTCTTGAAAGGTTTTTCGATTAGTTGAGGGGGGCTGCGTGGGGCCATAGCCACGATGAGGAAGGAGACAGACCAAGTAGAATATCTGTATTGTAGGCCTAACGAAGTGGACCTTTACAGATATAGAAAATCCCCGACTGAGTTCCATACAAGGTAAACCTTGTTGGCGGAATTCAGGGAGTATACAGAACGATTACGTGTAGTCCTCAACATATGCACTGGGTGGTACATTGTGAATGTTCGAGCACTAGTATAACCTAGGGCGGATGTAGTTTCACGTTTTCATAGTAGACAATGGAACATCTGCATTATAGGCCTCGCGAAGCTGTCCTTTACAGATGTATTTACAGTACGCTCTAGTAGCGAGACGACAGAGTCCTTTTCAAGGACGATACAGAAGGTACTATGGGTAGTACCTAGGACCGATGCGGTCTTTGGGCATGTAGCTACGTATATATATTGGTTATTAGGTCTTAATCTACTAGGGAGTAGATGGGTATGATTCACGCACAAAGGTGAGAGTATTATAAACCCAATAAACCTAATATAAAATAAAATGGAAATAGAATGGTATATGTAGAATTATGCTTAGAACTGTATAATTTGTCCATTCACCAGAACTTTAATTCTGACCCCCTCCTCATATCATCCCACAGGTTAGATAGATGGCAGAAATTTTCCAGCTTTGTGACACTTGTTTAGAAAGTGTTATTACCTTGGTGAGTGTTTACTTACTACTATATTTTAGTCAGTTTCGCTGTGATATATTTATTTAAGCTTTGATATATTTATCATTGCCTATTTGCAGGATACCAGATACCCAACTCGGGCTTCGGTGGGCTTGGATTTTAGCATTTTTGCGAAAAATCCGGACCTATTGGAATTCGGGTTGTTACAGGAATTGATCTCATCGGACTGCTGCCAATCACAAAAGGAGGGGCTAAATATGAAATAGTTGCAATGGATTACTTCACAAAGTGGGCTAAAGCGGAACCAATTGCCACAATCACAATGAAAAAGGTGATCAACTTCGTGATGAAGAACATCATTTGCAAGTTTGGAGTGCCTTAGAAAATAATCATGGACAAGTGGAGGCGGTAAATAAAATCAAGTCCACATTAAAGAAACGATTAACTAAAGCTAATGGCAATTGGGTTGATTAGCTTTCGCTGGCATTATGGGCTTACAGGATGACCCACAAGTCGACAATTGGACATACACCGTTTGCATCGGCCTATGGATCGGAAGTTATGATCCCAATAGAACTAGAAGTCCTTCTCATCGTAAAAGACATTTTAATCCAAAGGTCTATAAGGTACTCTTGCTTGAGTCCCTTGAATTGGTTGATGAGAAAAGGGCAGAAGTGGAACTTTGGGTAGCTACTCACCAAAAAAGAGTAGCATGACACCTTAACACCAAGTTTTGAAACCGTACTTTTAAGGTAGGGGATCTTGTTCTGAAATGATTTCTTCTAGGAATGGGGGCATTTGGCCCGAATTGGGAAGGCCCATATGCAATCAAACAAAATCTTGGAGATGGTACATTCAAGCTAGCTACAATCGATGGAATTCCAATCGCGGGCATGGAACAATGACATGCTACATTGGTATTATGTTTAGTTTTGTTTATTTTCATAAATAAGCCACCCAAGAACTTTGGGGGCAATGTGATAAGGTGGGACTTGTCATGTTTTTGTTGATGTATAGAATTAGCTTCATGGACCGATCAAACTGTATTCACGCAAGCAAAAATTCTATGCTACATAACTAGCAGGACAGTTAGCTATAGAACTTTCTTAGCCTAGGAATTAAGATCGAGGGGAATAACCATTTAGGGGTCGATCCGGTAGTTCAACCTTAACCTTCAGGAATTTGGCGTTGCTAGATGATTGGCAAAGTCAGGAATGAAAATTATTATAAGGGTCGATCGGATAATTCGACCCCAAACTTAAGGAATCTGGCAGTGCTTGGAGATTGGCAATGTTAGAAAGGAAACCCTTTCAAGGGTTGATCAAATAATTCGGCCCCAACCATTAGGAATTTGGCGTTGTTCGGAGATAGGCGATGTTAATAAGGTGTGACCACTTTGGGGTTGATTTGATAATTCGATCCCGGGCTTAAGGAATTTGGCGTTGCGCGGAGATTGGCAGCATCAAGAATGTATAACAACTTAAGAGTTGATCTGGATAATTCGACCCTGACCTTTAGGAATGTGGTGTTGCTCGGAGATAGGCGATGTTGAGAACGTATAACCACCTAGGGGTCAATTTGATAATTCAACCCCGACCTTCAGGAATTTTGTATTGTCCGGAGAGATGCAACATCAAGAAGGTATAACCACTTAGGGTTCGATCGGATAATTTGAACCCAACCTTTAGGAATTTAGCGTTACTCGAAGATAGGTGAAGTCAAGAACGTATAACCACTTAGGGGTCAATAGGATAATTCAACCCCGACCTTTAGGAATTTGGCATTGCCAGGAGATAGGCGTCGTCAAGAAGGTATGACTACTTTGGAGTCGATCGAATAATTTGACCCCGACCTTCAGGAATCCGGCATTGCCCGGACGTTGGCGATGTCAGGAAGAAGAAAAATACTTTGGGGTACATCAGATAATTGTACCTCAATCTTCAGGCAATTTGCCATTGCCCAGAGGTAGGCGATAACAAGAGGGTGTAAGTATTTATAACCATTTAGGTGTCGATCAGATAATTCGACTTCAACTTTCAGAAATTTGTAATTGCCCAAAGTTTGGCTATGTCAAGAGGGACTAAACATGTAGAGGTCGATCGGATAGTTCGATCTCAGCTTGTAGGTGTCGGCTATTGCCTAGAGTTAGGCAACAGCAACGAGGAATGCTTGAAATCAGGCGGTTAAACTATAGGTTTCCAGATATAGGAACTGGAGTACGAATTCAATTTCTACGACTACACTAGCAGCCTAGTGGGACACGCTTAGCCGAAGATAAACAAGGATAATAGTAAAATCTATGACAGGTATAATTGGACTCCTTCAGCCCGTGATCCAGATTGGGAGAGCACGATTGGACTGGGGTAATTGGATAATTTGTTGCATAAGGCCTGTCTCCTACTAATGCCCATATTTTGACATTTAGAAAACAAGTTCCATAAACAGGATTCGGTTTGTGGTAGAAATACATAAACAAGAGATAAATATTACAATTGATGCTCCCCGGCAATAAGGAGCGACATGAAACATGCTCTATCTACAGAAAAATTGATCGAAGGAAACTCGACCAAACACGAGCAAGAATAACCATAGAGTTGGTTGAACTATGGTTCTATTTCGCCAAGCGAAACACTTGGGTGACAAAAAACACGGCTAAACAACAGTATGTAACTGAAGCAATCGTAGGAATTTTGTTTACATGCAAGAATTGCAGTAAATAGTAACATTGCATGAGAACAGGTATGTAATAAGGATAAACTGCAAGATAAATAGTTATATTACATACACAGGTAGTTGTGCACAGGTAGGTACAGAACAAAAAAGCATGGAAAAGTAAAACAAAAATAAAGATTACAAGACAAAGTAATCTTTCATTACTTGAGCTTTTATGTACAGAGATCGCTGGGACCGCTCCCATACAAACACAGCCTATTTGCAACAAAATGAGAAATACAAAAGGTACTCCAAAAGAGCCGCTATGCCCACAAGCTTCAGGAATCCCTTACTTTTTATTCCCTTTTCTTTAGCCCTTGCCGACGAAACTGTCGGGTCTCCTCTTGTGCTTCCCTTCATCTTTAATTACCCTTCCTTTAGGGGTGTCCTCTTTAGATTGGGAAGACTTGCCTCCAGTGGCAGTATGAGGCTCATCAGATTTCTCAACGGTGAATCAGAAGATTTAATTTCTAGAGGCCTCAGTTTGACCGAGGGAAGCTTAGTAGTAAGGCTTGTAATCGTGGAGCTAATAGATTTTTCCGTGCAAGGCTCCTTCTTGATTTTGACCTTATAAAGGTCCATCTTCAGCTGCTTTGCCATTGTGATAGGATTGGTTGGGCCCACAGTGCTAGTAATGGAAATGTCTTCCCCAGGGAATGAGAAATGTCCTCTAGCCCTTTTAGGGTTCAGGGCCAGGTTCAGAATTCAAAAGCAAAGATAGAGCAGTGTGTCTTATAGTGATGGAGGTCAACATGGTAAAGATAGTCGCGGTACCCGACCCTTGAGTAGCTAGAGACGGAGGAGGAAGATGCAGCTGACCTACAAGTTGGTAAATAGAATGTTAAAGATTAGAAATAAAACCTAGGAAAGAACTGAAGTTTCTAAAAAATTGGTGAAATAAGAGATATGCCTTCGCCCGGAGAGGATTGTAAAGTAGGAGACTTGGAAAATTCACCCTCTTCAGGAGAGTATTGGATCGGCCGATCTACGAAAGGAGGAATGTACTACTCAATGAGAGTATCCACTATAGGTGTTGGAATAATCTGGGTGGCCATGGAGCTGGCCCCTTCAAACTTGCGAATGCCTCATGTAGTCTCTTTGAATTTTGGATAGATGATTTGGTTGGATCTGATGCACTTGGGCCAGTGAGAGCTTCAATAGTGGAATTAGCAGCGGCAGAATCTCCATTAGCAAGTATAGCCTTTCACTTCTTGAGTTTTTCAATGTCTTTGGCATCGAGGTACTTTGGTCATTAACTCTTCCATGGTGAGGCCTTCACCAATAACTACAGAGCGACGAAGCACTTCCACCCAAGCGTCGGCTAGGGTTTTGGCACAAGTACTCCCCGGACACTTCAAGTTCTTGTGCATAACTATGCTTGTGTAAAAGTGCTAGAGAGTATTATTCAACTCATCTCTCCCCTTTGCTGTAACCTCCTTTAGTTCTTCTAGCTCTAGGGAGCGGCGGCATGCTCGACCTAAGAAATTAGCTTCTCGGTTTACCACAAAAGTAGGTCATTTGCAAGCTTATTTTTCTTTGTGCGGAGCTTTTAAATTTTAGCGGCCTTCCCTTTGATAGTTTTATCCCTAGACTAAATAATTCCATCCTTATCGGTGAGGGCCAGGTCTTTGTCGGTAGCTTACGCCTTCATAGTGGCACTGTCATCGTGGGTAGTCTTGAGGCAATCTTTCAACACAAATTGGCATTGGAATGCACAAGCTTCATATCCACCATCAGGCTATCAGCCTTTCCTTGGATTTTATCACAGCATCCCTTTCAGCCTTCATTTTATCCAAATCCTCCTTATATCATTCAACAATGCTATCATAAATTCTCTCTTCGGATTCGAAGGACTGGATATTAGTACAGTTATATTGTAGACCATGGAGAGAGCGAAACAAAGGTTTTTCCATTTATTGCCTTGGTCAACATGCTTTTGAACCCGATGGACATCCTGGACTACCTCTTCCTTGGAATGTCTTTAAAGTCTTGATCAAACATGATACCTTGCAAGAAAAGGTTAGGAAAGGTAGCCTGCAGGTCGTGTGGTGCACTAAGAGTAGAAGTTGGGGGAATATAGATTCCTTTAGAATGTGGAGGCATAGTGGTGGTCAAGGACTTTGAAGTGGGGACTTATTGGTGAGAAGGAGGTTGCGATTCAATACAAGGCAAAGGAGTGCCAAAAGAGGAGCCATGGCGATCCAGTGGCTCCCTGTGTTGCTTTGGTTGATCGAAGGATAGCCTCTCCTCAGCCTGCCTTTTCCTACTTTCTCTTTTAGCCCTATGATCCACCTCCGCTTCCCATTTCTTCCTTCTAAACCTCTCTTTATCGGTCTTATGATGACCCTGGTAAATGGAGCAGGACGGTTAAGGATCGGTGGTTTGTCCTCTAGACTCGATGTAGTTGTGCTGAAGCTTTCAATACCTGTCTTGAGCCATGGAACCAGAAATAAGAAGAAAAACTGTATAAGTATTGGAAGTTTGGAAAACAAGCAAATCCAGGGATGTATGTTCATGATCCTAGTGAAATGCAAAGTGCCGATGAACCCCTTAAGTACTCTACAAACCATGTTCACATAAAATTAAAGACGGTGTCTCACCACCTTCATTTAAGATACCCTATGGCAGGAAGCTAAAGTTTGGAGAACCCTCAAATACGAGATCGCCGGTGGAGGTATCGAAGTCACTCAAGCCATCAGAAAAATCTACAAAGGAGCAAGTTGGAAGAGGAGATTTGATAGGTGGTGGTACATTTGGCTCCTCGAATTTCTTGGGAGATTCGATGATATCATGCTTTGGATATGGTGAAGAAGGATGCTTGGTGCCTACGGGAGATGTTTCACCAAATGACTTATGTCCTTCCGAATCGGTTGCATATACACTATCACCATCATCGGCGCTTACTTCTTCCTTCTCTCCTTCCTCATCCACCATCTTTTCCTTCCCTTCTCTCCTCCTGATGCTTTCACTATCCTCCAAAATCGATGACATTCTAGCTCCTTTATCCCCTCCTCTCATGGCATCGCCTCAGCTGGTTCTTTTGCTCCTCTTCTAACGAGCTCGTTGGCATGCATTATACCCAACGAACCTTCAACTTCCCCTTAAAGATTCTTGCCAAAGCTACGAATGTGGGCAAAAGATCAGGCAAGCACTTTGGTGCTATTGTGCGGAAGCAATTTGGGAATAGCGAATCTATGAGGAGGAGGAAGACCACACCATCGGAGGTTATCGTTGGTCAGGAGATATACGATGGTGCGATACTAGAAGCTGATCTACTTTAGAGCTTTTAAGATATCAGCATGCTCATCGCAATCATCTCAAGTAGGAATGTCTGCAAAGGAGCAAATGATGTCTTAAATGCTCGAACAAAAGGAATTCAAGCGAGCAAGAGCAAGAAAAAAATTTACTTCCAAAAAGCCAACGCCCGTTGAAGCCATACGGGCACCAGATGAAGAAGTATTCATTCTTGAAATAAGAACGTTTATTGTGAAGCTTTTTCAATGACCTTGTACTTGCTCAAGGCCTCGAAGATTATACAAGATGGTAAGTCTTGTTGATGCTTAAAGTGCAGAAGATAGGTTTTCTTGGTGAAGTACGAAGTTCGTTGAAACCAATTCATGAAGAGCACGAACAAGGAGCTTAAGAGAGCATACCTGCTGGGGTGAACTTGGGATGGAGCCATCCTAAGCTCATGAAGAATCATGCACAGAAAAGGTTTGCAGTGCGAGATTGCACCACCTAAACACATATACTGGTTACATACTATGTATCCTAGCAGAGGACAGTGTGCTCGTTCACCCCACGCTGGGAGAAGTAAGTCGCTTTCGGGAATCCCATTCTGGTGACATATGTTCTAGAGCATCTTTAAAGTAAGAATAGTTGGCATTTGTTCTGGCGGGTCATCCAAGATCCTTAGACTAATATATTCGTGTAAAGGAGGATGTTGATTTTGCAATTGTTCCACTGGAACGACTATGCCTTGTAACTCGTCGGTGATTGAACGTCCGGGTCTGATAGGTACAAAAGGAGAAGCCTGAGCCATGGAAGACCCAACTTCAGGAGGAATAGACATACCAGCATCGGTCTTAGAGCACAATGGTCGATGAGTCATTCTAGACAAGAAAACTTGGCATTCAACATGGTCAAGTATGTTTTATTTCGAATACTAAACTCTTATGACCAGCGCTCACAATCCAACGAGTGTCGAACTATGTTAACAAATTAAATTTTGAATGTTGATTGGGGTAAGTGAAAAGTGTTAACCTATGTAGTGTGAGTCTCATGTCCCATACACGATGAATGGACCTTCCTATGTAGACAACTCACACATGCTAGAGAAACAGCCATGCCGCTAGGCGGAACTGTGCATCAGATCTTACCCGTTATTGATAGATGATCGATAGTGGAACTACTGTCCAGAGCGACATAGAAGTCCTCTTTTTACAAGAAATTTGGAGGTGGGGGAACTAGAAATGCAATGCAATGGAACCGCCTGATAAGGTCGTTCTTTGAAAGAAAACTACCATATTAGCATTAGATAGTGATGTTTGGTCGGGCAAATGTCGATTGAAGCAACTTAAAAACACTTTTCTATCCAAAGACTTGAGTTACGAAGACTCCTAGAATTTTCCTAAGCATATCCCGAATCAAAATCAAATCGAACCCAAGCATGTCCTTGAGAAAATTGTAACATTGCTCCAACCGAACACTCAACACAACCATCACCAAAGGCTACCTAATCGCAAAAAACACTAGGGAACCCACCTTGCTTTATTGGAGTCGAGAATTGGAATTAGGAGGATTTGGTGTATGGGGATGGTAGTGGTCGGCTGAAACAATCAACGACAATCTCTGGAGGAAGTGGTGAACTCTGGCATTCGATGACAACAGAAGGAGGTCATCGATGATCTATTCTTGGCAAAGGATAAAAGGTTGCAAGCACTTTGAAGAAATCGACCATTAAAGGTCAAGGAGCTTGGTAGAAAAAGTAATCGGGCGGAGGCAAGAAAAATAGGGAGTAAAATTTTCTATATGTTGTATATATTGCTCTCGGGGCTAAGCAAAAGCAGTCGGTAAAGAGAGAAACCACTCAGTACCGAGACGATTTTTGGGATCAAAACAAAAGAAAATCCAAAGAGGAAAGAGAGCATACCTAGCTAAGGCATGGAACGACCTCCAGAGCGTAGATCTTGTCCATAGAGTGAAGAATGGAATTCCAGCTATGAAAAGCGTTAAAAGGATATCTAGAGAATAGAACCAATGCTTCAAAGAAAATTGCTACAGAATAAATGCAATGCTTCAAAGCAAATCGCTAAATAACTAATTGGAACTGGAAAGTAGCAAGTCAGTACCGGTCTTGATCCAGAACATGCTTTGTTCTCAACGAAAGCATGCTCTAGGGGCAAGTGTTAACCGGCTTTTTGATCAAGCAAATTTCCACTAAAATCGGGACATCAAGGTGAAGATGAAACGATTCACGAACTTGGGATCATGTTCGGAAGGGCAGGAAGATCAAACTCAACAAGTTGCAAAGGCAACAGAGCAAAGTGGACCACTTGGTACAGAGAGGAACCACTAGTACTAAGAGCTTTTCTCTCTACTTTGAACTTGCAAAACCTCTTATACTCGAAGTACTACCTTAGGTGATTGCCATGGAGAGCTTTTCCCAAAGAATAGACAAGTAACTCCAAGGATTCTCGAGAAGGAAGCAAAGAAAGCAGGAAAAGACAAGTAGTATCAAAGAAAATTGTTAGAAATAGCTCATCCTTTAAGGAAAATTGTTTGGAATGAAATGAATTGGAGATTGGAAGGTAAATAGAAGAAGAAGGATGTCGCGCTGAAGGAGCTTGAGGACCTTAAGGCCAAATTCTCCGAAATCGTCAAAGAAAAAGACGATGCAAACAAAGCGGCCCAGGGGGCGTGTGAACAAGCTGTGGCGCTTTGGGGTGAAAGGGATGCGGCAACACTTAAAATTTGGGAGGTTGAGGCCAAGGTTGAGGATGAAGTTAAGATGGCAGAGGCCAGGTTAGAGGCTGATATTGAAGATCTTGTGATCACATACAACGCAGAGTATTGAAGTACAGGGATCTAACCTGGCTCGACAATTATCCAACACACCTGTATAACGCTTGGGGCCGGTTGGTGCAGGATGAGAAAGCTGAACGACAAGTGGAATCAGTTGATGAGTTCGAGCTTGAGAACCGGGTGATGAATGAAGATGAAAGGAAAGTTCTCCATGACATCATGATTGTATATGAAAAGGAGAAACTTAGCACTCAGCACTCGGAGGCTGGAGAAGGTTCCGGTGTTGAGCACCATGATGTAAGTTCTGAAACTCTTGCGCCAACTTAGTTTGAATCCACATCCGTGGTTGATTCTCAATCCATTCCTACTTATAATCCTGATCAACCGCGGTTATCTCCAGTTCACGAGCACGTTACTGAAGCTGCTCCAGTTCCTCCTGAAAGTCAAATTGAGGAAGGTATTCTAAGCATTTCTTGTGCTCATTCAGTGTGGGAAGCGTTATTTGAAGCAATCACTAACAACTTTGTCTTTGTCTTTATTCAGTGATAGTAGCTACATCTGCTATGCCTCTTACAACCCAAGAGTTACATCACGAGTAGGAGGCTATCATAACGGAAGCGACCATGACAATGGCTACTGCACCTACGGATGGGGTACAAGGGAGCATGCTTACTTTTGATAAACAGATGATGGAGGAACTTCTCGGTCATCACAGTGACCCCTTTGCTGATCTGCCGTTTGTCATGGGTGGAGGCGCAACAGTGACCAGCTCTTTGGGCCCAACTATTAATGTCCCCAGCGAGGCTCAAACAATTCATGAAGAGGAGATACTGGCTAAAATCAACACCGAGATGGAAGCAGCTGCGCGGGACAGTGGCTTTGGAAGTGGAATGGCGGGACCTGGCCCAACGCCTTTGTGGATGATCTCTCCGGGAGGAACGGTCGTTGATACAAGTGTGCCTCCTCTGCCTGCTAACATTGATCCTATCCCTCTGACTTCGCCTTTGGGAAGCATTCCTATTCACTTGAGCTCGTAAGAGGAGGTTAACATAATGCCCTCAACTGGAGATCAGCCGCCAAAAGGCAAGGGTTCGAAGAGGAAAACAAGCGGCGAATCGAGCGGGTCAATGCCGAAGAAGAAGCCGAGAAAAAGAAAGAATAGATATGTCTCTTCGGCTCATTTTTGGTAGATAGATAGGAATCTACTTTTGTTTTCTTTTTGTAGGCCGTGTATAGATGCGGGTTTGGCCCTGCTAGTAGGACTTTTGGTATAGTTTTGTACTTACCCTTTTTCTTCCAAAGAATAACTGAAATAAAATTTCATTTTGTCTTCAGCTCAATTTGTGTTCATTTGTTAAAGTGCTTCAAAGTTTGAACTTTCATTCAATACACTTGTGGAGTTTTATTCTTTAAATAGGACCCGGGTTTAGTTGCTAAGTTCCGAAGTCACGGTTTTGGGTCGCGATCGAGCACTAAGTTGAATAGCAATATTGCATTGTCTTAATCAGTGGCTGGCACTTAAGTTATGCCCCCTATTCTGGGAAGAAATTGAAAAGATTGGTTAACAATCGTTGATTGCCTTTAATATACCGAGCTTAACTTCGATGAAGCAGAATTGAAACAAGGCGAGTTCAGGTGGTCGAATCACACTTGATCGTCTATTGGTTATCGCAACCACACTCCGGGGATTGCACTTGTAGATCGGTGGTCCGTCACACCCGCACAAGGTTTCGAGCCACGTCCGCGCTCCGGGGACTTAATTATTTTATGGGCTGTCAGTTACACTCATCTGATATTTAGAACTTCATCCGCACTCTGGGGACTTAGATTGATTCGTGGGTGGTTAGTCACACCCGACTTGCGCTTTTACTACAATCCGCACTCAAGGGATTTTAGAGTTATTCGATGTTTATACTCCAGTTCACACTCTAAGAATCTAGAGTTATCTAATGTTTATACTCTGATTCGCACTCTGGGAATCCGTAGTTAGTTGATGGGTGGTCAGTCACACCAATTTTGTATTCATGTTTATACTCTAGCTCGCACTCCAGGAGTCTGGAGTTAGTCGATAGACGATCAGTCACATCTGTTTAGGCTTTAGGATTTCGTTCGCACTCCGAGAACGATGGATCTATCAGGATTGTGGATGGTGGACTCACATCTACCCTGAGTTAACAAGTGAGATCGTTAGATGGACGGATCCATCCTCCTCGAACTTGGTTCGAATATGGGAAAAGTCGTTAGGTGGACGGATCCACCCTCTCCGAAATCGCATTTACAGGTTTATATTCCAGTTCGCACTCTAGGAATCTGGAGTTAGTTAGAGGATTGTCGTGTATCAATCCTTTTTTGGCTTCAGTGTGATGACTTGTCCCCGAGCTCGGGTTTCACTTAGTGAGTGACCAATCGTATCATAGTCACTCCCTATTTGAATAAATTCCACTGTACGGTGGAACTTAGCTCTCCGTGCATAGTGATGGTCATATGACATATTTCAAATAAATCACAGCTCTAGCTCGAAGAGATTGCATTTTATTGCTGAAATAAGAAATTATGGCAAATTCAGTTGCCTTATTTCAAATTCAAATTTCGAAATGCATAAACAAATTGAAAATGAAAAGTAGACTAAATAAATAAACAGAGCCTGTTATGCATAGTAGCAACGAAGACTCTCGCTGTTCCAGGCTCTCGGCAGAGTGAGACCGTCAACGGTCGATAATTTGAATGTGCCATCTCTGAGCTTTCGTTCAATAACATACGGCCCTTCCCAGGTTGGCTTCATATGTGAAGGGACCGGGTAAATTCTCTTAAGGATGAGGTCGCCGAGTTCAAAGGTGCGGGGTCGGACCTTGGCATTGTATAACCGGGCGACTCGACTTCGGTATGCGGCTGCCCTCAAATCAGCCTCTTCACGCTTCTCATCCAATAAATCCAGAGATTCGGCAAGTAGTATAGCATTTGTCTTCAGATCATAATAGGTCACGCGATGAGAAGGTACTTCCATCTCGACTGGAATAACGGCTTCTGAACCATAGGAAAGAGAGAAAGGAGTATGGCCGGTTGCAAATTTGTGGGTTGTTCGATAAGCCCATAGGGCCATAGGAAGTTCATCGACCCATTTGCCCTCGGCCTTTTCCAGTCGTTTCTTCAGAATAGACTTTATAACTTTATTAACAGCTTCGACCTGTCCATTCGCTTGAGGGTGTGCAACTGCAGAAAATTTCTTCTGGATGTGGAACCTTTGACAGAAATCCTTAAATTCAACACTGTCGAATTGAGCTCCGTTGTCTGTAATGATGGTATGCGGGAGACCAAATCGGCAGATAATGTTGCGCACTACAAAGTTGATCACTTTCTTTGTCGTGATTGTAGCAAGGGGTTTAGCTTCCGCCCACTTGGTAAAGTAATCAACTGCGACGATGGTGTACTTCGCACCACCTTTGGCTAGAGGTAAAGAGCCAATAATGTCTATGCCCCATACTGCAAATGGCCATGGACTGACCGTCTGAGTTATTTAGGTAGGTGGGGCTCTTAGAATTCGAGCGTGCTTCTAACATCTGTCACATTTTCTGGCATAATCCGATGCATCACGATTTATAGTCGGCCAATAGTAACCATATCAGAGCACTTTCTTGGCAAGAGCTTGCCCCCCGATGTGATCACCACATTCTCCTTCGTGTACATCATGCAATACTCATTTGATCTCATCGTGAGAGATACACCGGAGTAAAGGAACAGAGTACCCTCTTCTATACATGACTCCATTCTGGATGGTGAATCGCAAAGCTTTTCGAAGAACTTGTCTCTTTTCACTCCTGCGCTATGGTAGGGTCCCATGCTCGAGATAGTTTCTGAACAGAGTCATCCATGACTCCTTATTGGGAATGAACTCAAATACCCAAAACGTTTCCATCTGATCGATGCTCAGGGAAGATAATGTTTCCACAGAAACGATTCCCATTTGTTGTGCCTCATCTGTACTAGCTAACTTCGCTAATGAGTCGGCTTTCTGATTACACTCTCGGGGTATATAATAAATGGCATAATAATCGAACTGATTCAATATCTCCTGGACCCGAGCTAGGTAAGCAGCCAGCCATTGGTCTTTGGCATGGTACTCCCCCTGAACTTGACATACGACCAACTGTGAATCACAATAAATCTCCACAGCAATGACTCTTAAATCTTTGGCAAGCCTCAATCCGGCAAGCAGGGCTTCATATTCGGCTTCGTTGTTGGTCGCACAAAAATCAAACTTTAAAGCATAGCATATAGATCGACCTTCAGGAGTTTCAAGCACAACCCCTGCACCTGAGCAACGGTCATTCGATGCACCATCAGTATGAAGCTTCCAGATATACTTGGGAGATTCACTAGTTTCGGGCAATTCCTCCGAGATAGTGAATTCAGCTATGAAATCTGCTAGGACTTATCCTTGAATGGCTCGCCTTGGAGTGTAAATAATGTCAAACTAACTTAGCTCGATATTCCACTTAAGCAACCTTTCAGACATCTCAAGCCACGTAAGGACCTATTGTAATGGCTGGTCGGTGTAGACAATGATATGATGAGCCTGAAAATATGGACGGAGCTTCCTTTAGGAAATAACCAGACAATAAGCCAACTTTTCCAGCTTCGGATAATTTCTCTCTGCCCCGGTCAGTCGTTTGCTAATGTAATATACTGGTCGTTGTATCCGATCTTCCTCCCGAACTAGGGCAGTAGTGATAGCGTTCTCTTACACCGCCAAGTAAATGTATAATCTCTCATGATCAATGGGCTTTGTCATAATGGGTGGCATAGAAAGATGTTGAACCAGTGCTCGGAATGCGCCCTCACATTCCGTAGTCCATTCAAAGTTTCGTTTCCCTTTTCTGATTAGTTCGAAGAAGGAAATGCATTTGTCAGTGGATTTTGAGATGAACCTGCTCAATGCTGCTACATCTGCTCAGTGCTGCTACTTTCTCATTGAGACTTTGGACTTGCTTTATAGTTCTTGGAGTCTCAAGATTTCCGATTGCCCATATCTTCTCAGGATTAGCTTCGATCCCTCAAGCATTGACGATAAACCCGAGGAATTTTCCGGGTGCGACCCAAAGTGACATTTCAACGGGTTGAGCTTCATTCTATATTCTCGGAGGATATTAAACATTGACTCTAAGTCTTTGATATGATCAGTGGAGAATCGCGACTTCACGAGCATGTTGTCCACATATACCTCCATGGTTTTTCCGATCTGGTTAGCGAACATTTGACTAACTAACCGTTGGTAAGTTGCCCTAGCATTCTTGAGTCCGAAAGGCATAACTTTATAGCAGTAAAGTCCCATATTGGTTACGAAGCTGGTGTGCTCCTGGTCGGGCAAGTACATTGGTATTTGATTGTAGCCAGAATACGCATCCATGAAGGATAAGAGCTCATGTCCAGCCGTTGAGTCTACGAGCTGATCGATTTAGGGAAGTGGAAAACTGTCTTTAGGGCAAGCTTTATTCAAGTCTGAGTAGTCAACACATGTTCTCCATTTCCCATTTGGTTTTTGGACGAGTACAGGATTGGACACCCATTCTGGGTATAATGCATCTCGAATAAACCCATTCAATTTGAGCTTTTCTACCTCTTCCTTAAGGGCGGCAGATCTCTCTGGATCCTTACCATGCCTTTTTTGCTTGACCGGGACGTGCCGCGGGTCAATGTTCAATGTGTGGCTCACGATGTCTGGTGAGATCCCGCACATGTCAGAGTGCGTCCAGGCAAATACGTTGAGGTTTGCCCGGAGAAATTCAACCAATTACTCCTGCATTTGTTGGCTTAGCTGAGACCCAATCTTTATCTTTTTAGAATCGTCATTATCGTCGGTCGGAACATCGATTCGGCCGGGGAAGCTTGACTGTCTTTACTTTCATCTTCACTTTCGGTATCTCTTGGGTCAAGGTACCTTGGGAATTGGTTGGAACGCCTGGGCCTAGGCCCAGGCGTTAGCTGTCAATTTTCCACAAAGCGGACGCATAGAGATTCCTCTACGCCCTTTCCTTTTTCTTTTCGTTGTGCTTCCCAAAGCTCAGCAACATAACAGGCTCGTCCAGCAGCCTGGTCCCCCTGAACGACTCCAACTCCATTATCGGCAGGGAATTTTAAGGTCAGATACCAAGGGGCAATGGCAGCCCTAAACTCAGCTAAGGTCGGTTGGCACGAGAAAGCATTGTATGTCGAATTTATGTCCAATACAACAAATTGTAACATCCGGGCTCTCCGACGTTCTCTGATTCCCAACTCCACTGGCAGCTCCACCACTCCATGGGTATAGTAGTACTTCCATTGAAGCCATGAATACGAGACTGATAAGGCTTCAAATTCTTTGTTTCCATTTTCATCTAGTCATAGGCTCGCTTGAACAGTATGTTCACTGAGCTTCCACTGTCTACTAAGATCCTCTTCATCCAAAAAGGACCTACCTGAGCTGATATGACAAGTGGATGAATAGTTGGGGCTTCAATTCTGTCGGCATCTCTATCTCGAAAAAGAATGTCGTCAGTCATCGTCTTTTGTTGCTTGGCCGGAGCCCCATCTTCCAAACTACTACAACATTCGAAGCTCGCATGCCTAACCAAACTGGCATACGACTCCATTTCCTTCCAGCTTCGGTCTACTTGATAAGGACCACCACTAACAGTATTTATCACCAACCTCCTGGATGTACGAGCGGGTTCCTCCTATCTTGCCTGATTTGGCATATGGTTCTGATTCGATGGGCCCGCACCTCCGGACTGCGGCGCCCGCACAAACTGTTCCAACTTTCTTTCACCTATCAACTTCTCAATGATATCCTACAAATGACGGCACTCATTTGTGTTATGGCCATAGCTATCATGAAATCTGCAAAACTTTCCTGTCTGAATCTGTTTTTCCGATGACTTCTTTGGAGCAGGTTTCTTATACTGAATAGTATTGCAAGTCTGTAAGTACACATTCTCCAACGACGTATTCAAAGGGGTATAATTATCAAACATGGGAGCCCTACGTCGTGGTCCACGATTCTGATCATGTTTCATGTTTTGGTTTCCATTGCCTTTATGTTAATTCTGTTTATTCTGTATATTCAGTTGTACCTTTCTGAAACTCTCCCCGGTTTTCTTAACAGCAACAATGCTTTGGATTCCTTCCACACTGGGTCATGCGTCATCCTTCTTCCTAGACTGTTACGCATCCTCTCTTCTCAAGAATTGGGCTGCCTTGGAATAGAAACGGTCCAATGACGCAGGAGGTTTTCTGGCCAACCAGTTGCCAAACTCGAAATCGGGATCGATCCCCTTAGTTAGTGCCATCGGAATTGAGTTATCGTTGGGATTACTAATCTCAGCGCATGCAGCATGAAATCTCTCCAGATAACGTCTGAGTGTCTCTCCAAAAGCTTGAGTGACACTAAACAGAGTATTAACATCTTTCGGCCTTGCGACATGCATGCAAAACTGCTCAATAAACTTTGTTGCCAACTGGTCAAAACACGAGATAGATCGAGGTGGTAAACGGGTAAACCACATAGTTTTTATGCCCCCTAGGGAAATCGGGAAGCTTCGGCATTTAACCGCATCATCGGCTCGTGCAGCATTCATCAACCATTCGTACTTTAAGATATGCTGATTAGGATCAGAGCTCCCTTCATAACCAGGTAGAGTTGGCATCCTGAATCGCAGAGGTGGTTCAGCATAGAGTATATCATCAGTGAAAGGGGTATGACTCTGGGAGATTCCCCATCATCGTTAGTGAGACCCTGACTTTCACGGATGATTTGATGGATCATTATCGGGATATCCAACATCTGGACGTTCTGGGCATGCTGAGCCAAGGTGTGGTCGGGTTCCGCAATGCGAGGAGGGGCTGGTCATTGTTGATGGTCCATGTCTCGCCTCCTTGGTTCTAAGTCTTCAGGGACATAAGGCTCAGGAGTATGATTGCGTTGGCGGTGGGTCGGATCCGTCCGGTTTCGGGCATCAACTCCCAATTCAGTAGCAGTGGTAGTGCGGTTGTCGGTAAGGTGATACGGGGTAGTACCTCCTCGGGAGGAAGGTCCAGTCTGATGGTTGGTTGACGGGCCAACCCTTGGTTGCCCAAGACTCAAGGCGCGCTGCTATCGGTAGCTTGTGTGTAACTTCCGTCCAGCCATGGCGTGCGGATCTATGATTAAAGTCAGAAGTGGCTGAACTTTCAGTGGATGAATAGGAAGCCTGATCCCTTCTGGATCTCCTTCGTCTTTGACGGTTTAGTTGATTGGTCAGTTCTTCGTTGGCACACAGTTGCTGAGTAAGCTATTGGTGGCTTAGAGTAAGCTTTTGCATTAGCAATTGAAATTATTCCCTGGTGATAGGGCCTTGCGGATCTGATGGTCCAGCAGCATTCAGATCGGCAGGAGGTAATTGTACGGGGTTCTGTCTGTCCTATCCTTCTGGATCTGCGGTAGTTGAAGTAGTCCTAGTGTTAACCATGATGGATAGCGAAGCTCTTTCCTAGAATTGATGCAAATCTGAATAGGATGGAAGAACTTTAAACTTGAAATCTGGATCTCCTTCTTAGATTTACGCAATCCGACATCGATAGTAGATCCAACGAGAAGGAGAAAAACTAGGTTTTCTCAGTGAAAGCACCAAAGTGTTTGTACCAAAATTGGGCACAACATTTCTCAGATGTGTTTGAAGAGATAAAATGAAGAATATAAATGGAAAATGAGGAAAATCTAACAAACACACCAATAATAAGCAAAAAAAACACACAGAAACACAAAGATTTAGAGTGGTTCGGCGTATGGCCTACGTCCACTATGAAATGGTTGACTTTATTGATTTTTTCTTGTTGGTTACAACGTATTACAATAGTAGAATTCAAGTACGACAATGATTTTGGCAGAGTCTGGACGTAGAAGAGCCAAAAGTCCCTTTTCCTGTAGGTCCAGGGTCGCTATTTATATGCGTAGGTTGCAAATATCTCACTCATATCTCGAAAGACCTCTTCTCCCATGTAGGTGGGCCCACATGATCGATCCCATGCCGTTTGCACTCGATTCGTGATCAATACAAACGAACTTCGTATCGATCAGTATTTCGTCCAATTGAGTCGAGATCGATTATGAACATTCTCGAGGATGTACGCAAGCTCCAGTGAAAATTAGGTGGCATTTGGACTTGTAGATTTCGAGTTATGATCGATGCAAGTTTTGATTTATTAAAGGCTGTTGACTTCGCATCGATCTACTTCACATCACTCTATTCGTATCGCTTCTGAGCCCGTGCTTGCTAGTTTATGTGGCGCTAACTTTTTGGATCGATCCACTTTTCATGCCGAACAATCGAGTCTTTCCTAAGTATGCGCCTCGTTCGTATCGACCCGGCTTGGCCTTGTTCGTATCAATCCACTGCATCTCACTTCGTATCAATTTTGTGCATTCCACTTCATATCGATCTTTTGCATTCCACTTTGTATCGATGGGAGGTGTTGATTTCGTATCGATCTGTGGGCAATCGATACGAAGCATGTTTGAAACTTGATCGATACGAAATGAACCCTCATGCTACTGTCGATGGATACGAAGTGGGTGGATGTCGATGGATACGAAGTAGGTGGATCTGGATGGATATGAAGAGAGGCTTGTTCACCGATGGACATGAAATGGATCAATTCGAAGGAGATTACATGATGGATACGAAGAACTCTGCTCTGGATCAATACAAACTTGTGCTCCCCTGATCGATATGAAGCCATGCGCATATGATGGATTCAAACAAGATCGATACGAAGGAGGTTTTTTCTGATTGCTTGATGGATACGAACAAGGTGATCACTTGATTTGCATCGATCATATCTTGAGCATACGAACTCAGATTGACTTGAAATTTGGAACGTTGGCCTTCATAGCTTTACTTGTCGTGCCTTGTCAATTGTAGCTCGATCCAGACTCAGACAAAATTCGCCAGTATGCATAGTGAACATGTGTATAATCGATCTTCGGGACGAAATGTCCTTGGTTTAAAGTTAAGGTCTTGGTGTCACGGCCTTGCCAAAAGGCGGGATAACACTATTATTATATATTTATTACTTTAAATGCCTCAAAACATCATAATTTAACCATAAATATCAATTTTCATCAAATTACTTTTCAAAACAATAATATTATTATTTATTTCAAAATAAAAATATTTATTTACTTAAACTCTCTTAACAACCTCTTTATTACCATTTCACTAAATAATAATAATATCCTACATTAAACCTCAAAATTAATTTATTGTTATTTTTCTCAAAAATAATAATCAGTATTCGAATTAAGCTTTCTTCTATATATTCCAAATAATAGGGTAAAATTATTATTTCCATCTTTATTATTCTACGGCCTATTGAAAATATTGTATAAAGTTCTGTGTTTATGTCTAATTTCATTCGACGAATCCAACACGAAGAAAATTTTGATTCAATTCAGTAAAATCAAAAAAAATATTTAATTATTTTAAAGAAACTAAATATATTATAAACTTCAACCTAAGAAGGAAGAAGAGTAACAAACACTTTCTTTCAATGATTCAGTTTTCATTTTTTTGAAGAGGATAAAAATTAGAGTAAGTCCTTATTCTAAATTTCATGAACTGAATAAGGTGAGAAGATAGAAAGGAAAAGTTAAATGTAGGAAAAATAGATAAACTAATCAAAAGAAGAAGAAGAAAGGATAAAACTGGTAAAAGATGGGGTGTTAAAAGAAAATTATGAGGTGTAATACCTTTTTTACTAAATAACGGGGTAGGAAAGGAGGATTAAGGAGTGTTAATAGATGCAGCCTTATTAACATTCTAGTTAATTTCATCGATTAACATCCTAACTAATGTAATTAATTTACCTCAAATTAATGTTATTAATTAACAATCAAACTAATGTTATCAATTAACATCATAATTGATGCCATTATTTGACATTCAAATTAATGTTATTAATTGACATTCAAATTAATATTATTGATCAATATTTAAATTACACACCATTCAATTTAATGTTGTTTATTTACTTTCATATTAACATTAACATGTATACCATTATTCAAATTAATACATTAATGCACTAAACAAATCATTAAATCAATGATGTAGTAAGAAAAGAATTTGTTAAAGCATTAAATTCAATGTACTTAAGATGACAACTATTAATGGATTACACACACACACACACACAAACATTGAAAAATAATTAACTAGCTTTGAAAATATAACTAGTTAAAATGGTTTAGGAAATACTTTTACTGAATAAGGAATTTACTAATTCTTTCATATTAATTCCTTGCATGGCTAATGTTTAAAAAGTAGTTCCAACACAAATTTATAAGCATAAGAATCAAATTATGTTTCACCTAAATTATACAGTAAGAATCTTCCCATGTAAGCTTAAATTTCAAATAAAGGGCATTGTTATTAATACTGCACTTTTGAATATCAAAGGGCCATTTTTTCTAAAAGCAATATTTTACTATGAGGGGTACTAATAAAAGTAACTTCCTCATAAAATTATAATTTAAATTGACCAATTTGCCTCTTTATTTTTCTACCCTAATTCCTTTAAGCTTCATTAAACTCGTGCTTTAATCTTTAATCCAAATAAAATAACCAATGGAGAAATCAAGCTCATCTGCAGATGAAATTCCAAACGAGAAGGAAACAAGGTTATTTCTTACTCAAGAACGCATTCTTAATGCAAATTTTGTCCAAAAAAATAATCATGCAATTTTTTTAAAATTTCTAGGGTTTTGTAGGTAGGGTTTAACGTGTTTATCGACTAGAAAAATCAATTTATATCTGATATTTGAAAGAGAGTTCGGAAGGGGACGACCGAAATAAGAAATTTAATTCGACAACCCACGCCCTTTAACTTTTTTTATTTCGGTAGCCTACTGTCGATTTTCTAATTTTATTTTGGCATACAGCCATCGAATTTCATACTTTTTTAAATTAAAATTCAGTTTAAATTTAGTTGTTCTGTAGAATTTTTTGTTCCCATCATTATTTTGTATAAAAGCAAGGAGGGAGAAAGAGTTACTTTGGATGTTTACTTGTTAGGATAGAATTTTAATGTTTTAACCAAGAGAAAAAAAGGAAAAGATGCTAACTTTGATTAAAGGTTGTGTGCCCCTCATATCAATTGTATTAAACGTGGAGTGCTCAGATAATTTGGTCTCCTCATATCCAAAATTGGAGTGTCGGTAACAATACCCCAAATAAAATGTTGAAAATCACATTCAAAACAATAACATAACAACTTTCTAAATATCCATTAATCAAATAATTATAGGTATAAACAATACAAACACATTCAATATCAATAAACATGCATTGGAATCTATAATAAGTAAGAAATTTGTTCAATCCACTCGTTGTACCTAATAAACAATCTAGATAATCAAATAATATAAATCTAGACAAAATTTCATTTTTAAAATATTGAACTAAACACCTCAAAAGAGATTTACCTCGGTCCATCCAAAATAATGAAAATTAGCACCTTCCCCAAATTCAATCAAAATCACTCCCAAATCTCGAATAGATTAGCTCTGCATTTGTTGCTAAATCTCTTGGATTTCCTTACTTGTGGCTTTAAAAAGTTAGTTTCCCCTATTTCTCTATCATCGAGTTTTCCTTTCTTTTCTCTCTTTCTCTACAACTTCTACTTTTTTCCTTCCTTTTTGGGATTTGTAAAATTTTATAATGATAGTAATGAGGAAGGTGAGAGGAAGACGAAGGAAACTACAACATATGAATATGTTTAGTTTTGATTTATTGATCGAGTTACCTTTTGGCTTAAAGAAGATAGATTTCCAATATCTACAAGGGAATAATCTCTCAAAATAAAAGAGTTAATTTACCCATATGTCAATCAATATGTCATTAATTGCTAATCTGCATAATTAGTTTCCTATAAAATATGAAACTAATATACAAACAAATTATATATATATATAAATTCAAAAATCAAGGTATATTGAATACAACCATCTAATTGTATATACATACATAATTTATATATCCATAATTAATATATTTCAACTTTTTACATAGTTATCAAATTTATATTTTCTTATACCAGACTAACTACATATAGATACACACACACACACACACACATACATACAAATATATATATATATATATATATATATATATCTACATGTATGTATGTATTTTCACTACACCCTCTTCTCCCTATCTCTTATATATATATATATATATATATATATATATAGACACACACACACACACAAACACATTTCTTTCCATGGATATGTTTCTTTTGTCAGCTTTCTAAAGAATCCAAAAAAAAATATTTTTAGCCAAGATTGAACCCATGACCTCTCCAAATGAAGTCTACTCTCTTTACCAACTACATTAAACATGTTTGTATTTTCAAATCTAGAATATTGAAAATCATTCGTTAGTGGTGAAATATTTTTAAACTTATAAAATCAATACCTTCTAAACAACAACATCTATTATAAAAAATTCCTAATTCAAACTGATCGTCTTGGAAAGACCTACACAACGGTTATAAATACGATACCCAATTTACCCTTTAATTAAAAATTCACTCTAAATTAAATTAATATTAAAAGTATCAAATTTACCGTGGTTACATGTCTAATAGGGAATTTTGTACAACAGAGAGATACTATAGTTTTCTTGTGGATGGAAGGAAAGAGGAATGTGTCCTAAAAGATGACACTCCTGTAACAATGGGCCTAAATTTCAATAAAAATCAAAACACAAGTCCATCAAAGCATAGATCATTGGATTTGGTGCCTCCAAATACGCATGAGCATTATCAAAGATCGGTAGAAATCTAAACTCACAATGGAAACAATAATAGGATAAAAATACTGATTATGAAAACTATCTGGAATAAATGGTGACTGGAAAATCTATATATTGTCCATAACATAAATTTATACCAATTGGTTTTCAATTAATTGTTAAGTCCATTAAGGTTAACAATTCTAATCTTACCTTGCATTGCACACACCATTACTTACTTAACCCTTCCCAAGGTACAAAATACTAATGAAGCCTTATCAACCACCCAATACTTCAAAACCCATTTGCCACTTAATACTTCTAAATATGAAGCGGGCTTGTATAATCATCACAAAATACTTTTAAAAGAGAAATAGGCAGACTCCGCCATTTAAAACCTCAATCAAGGTAGACCTCATCATATAAGACCTATTCTCAGATGGTTTTCTAATAATGTTGTCAATGGTTGGTGGGTCCTAGCTACAAAGATCTCTAACTACTATTTAAGGCTTTCGACATTTAATGTCCAATTATTACAGCGTCTATCACCAATAAAATCGAAGCCACGTAAGAGACAGTGCGCAAGCCACTTAGTACCTTAAAAAGGACTAGGCAGACTTCTAACTATTTAATACCTATATTCTAAGCAGGTCCTACATCACTTAATACCTATCCTCAGGCGGACTCCTCACTAGTACAACCGTTATTACGGCCTTAGCAATGTGAGAGACTATACCCAAGCCACTTAATACCTCATTAATAAGGACAAGGCAGACCCCTGACCATTTAACACCTATTTATATGTAGGCCTTTGTCATTTAATACCTAACCCCAAGACGAACTCCTCATTGGTACTATCTACCTGACATCGCTTGGAATCTAACTAGGTTACTTTATACTTCTTTTTAGGAGAGAGGCGAACCCTTAAATCAGTCACTTAATACCTTAAACCCAAAGCGAACACTTCCTGTGATATCCACTATCACTCTTAATTATAAATATGGTATCCCATTAGGTTACTTCTTTCGATAGGGAGGTGGGCCCTAAAATAACCATTTTATACCTTAACACTGAAGTAAACCCTTTTAGAGACATCCTTATTTATTGGAAATCTCACTAGGTTACTTAATACTTCTTTTTAGGAGAGAGGCGGACCCTATAACCACTTAATACCTCAAACCAGAAGTGAACCCCTATGGAGATATCCCTCACCTCTCCTAATTTCAAATTTGGACCATTTAATACTTTTCAATTAAGAAAGCAGGCCCAATCTCTCATGTCGCCAAGGGTCCTATGATAAGTGATATTTCACATCAGTATTAAGTGCACCCGACTACCGGTAGCCTCAAAGTGAAAGGCAATCTTCCATCGAGTGACTCTACTGACCTCGCATCACTAACCTACTAAGTCCAATTAACCATCCTAAGTCTTTACTTATTTTATCTTAGGTATACATTGGACTTAGCTTACTAATTCCATTTTTATTTAAGGCAATAAGATTTACCTTAAATACTTATATACCCATAAATCCCCTTGTTATGCTCATAAATGTAAATTTATCCATAAAATCATTACGAACATTTCTTAAGACATTTATGTATGATCACTAATTTCAAATTAGTAACTTTTTATATCTATTCCATTTTTATCAGTCCCTTTTTGTCAGTCCCTTTTTATCAGTCCCTTTTTATCTATTTGTCCTTATTAATTGTAACTCCCAAATTCATTTCCATTAATTGCCCATTAATTGGAATTACAGTATTTAATTAACCAATTGTAACCCCTAATATAATCATATCGATCATTTCCCATTAATTGCCAATTAATTTGGGTTACAATCCTTTATTTCCTATTAATTATTAGCAATTCCTAATTTATTGCCCATTAATAGGAATTACTGCATTTCCAATTTCTATCTATTCACTTTCCTAAATATAATAATGGCTAACGAACGTTGCGCATAAATAATGCACGAATAAACGTTGTTCTCCTTTATTAATGCAATAAATACATATAAACTACTTATTCTTATCCAAATATATTCTGGTCATAAATACGTAACTAGAATATGCTTTCCATATTAAATTTGCTAGAATTAAATTCCTTAAAAAGTTTTTTCGCTATGATTTCCATTAATTGGTTTTGACACAAAGGAAAGATTTACTACGTTTAAAATTACAAGGAATGGATAATTTCTTTATATTTGGAATAAAAGGTGTAAACTTCGGAGAATAAATCCATACTTTATACATCTCTTCTCTTTTTGTTTTATTCCTTATTAAATCAAGTGTCGTCTTTCTGACTCAAAATTAGAAAAAGTAAACAAATTTATAAAAATCAAATGGTTGTTCTTCCCACAAATTAAACTATGGAAAATCTACAACTTAACTCAAATTTGGGAAATAATCCAAAAATCTTGTTTTACTTCCAAGTACAAATCTGGAATAAAAATCTACAACATTTAAATTCTAAAATCTTTGGGACTGATTTCTAGATCTAGGTGTAAACAATTTCAAATTAAGGGTAAAACAAGAATATGTAGGCAATAGTTTTCTATACTAATTTAAGCCTATAATTCACAAATAAAATTTATTTAGGAATAAAAATCAAACGTATGCCAAAGGAATAAATTTAAAATCATAAACAATATATAAAATTTCCCACTCGCCTTTTAAAAGCGATCCAAATCTCCAAATCTAGAGTAGAACCTTAAATTCAACTCCAAATCCTTTTTAATTCAAGAAATATGTATAAAAGGGTATATACATATATTAGAATTATAGATCTGAAAGGAGAATTAGAATTGGGAGAGAAAATAGATAAAAATATACAAATATATATAAATTATCTCAAATACGCGTATAGTTGATTCTCTTCTCTTATCCTTTTTATTGGATTTCTATTCTCCTCCAACCTTTATGAATATAAAAAAAAATCTTATTTTTATAATTTAGAAAGAAAGTGGAGAATAAGAAATGGTAGAGCTTCACTACTGCCTTCAAAAAATATAATAAGATAAGGGAGGCTTAGGCTTGAATTTATAGGCGTAGAAATCAACCTCAACCGTTAGATCGAAATATATTAAATCTAGACCACTGGGCCTAGGCTTACTCTAGCCGACACACAGGGAACAGTTGACTGCCCCCTAGTTAGGCGTCGACCGCCCCTGGTCGACCACCCATGATGGTGGGTCGACCTATGGGCCTGGGTTAATTTAGTTAATTTTTCTTATTTATTTATTTTTGTTCCGAATTCATTTTTCGTCCGTAACTCCTTCATTTGGATTTCGATTGCAAAACTCCAAATATAAAAGTTGCTTAGAATTTCACCACAAATGCAATGGTGCAAGTTTTGTCAAATTCCATCGTTTGCACGTATTCCATTTTTGAAGCCTAATTAATTAACTAACTAACTAAATAACTAATGCCAAATTACGTGGTGTTACATTCTTCCCCTCTTAAAAGGTTTTCATCCCTGAAATTTTACCAATGACAAAGTCATTATTTTGGCTTCCAATTATCCTAAACAACCAATGAGTGTACAACCAATTTTGCAACCAAACATGCACAAGTGCATACTGTTTTACTGTATCACCACACAGAAAATATATATGCAAAATGATTCTAAATCGGATACTCCTATATGAATGCATTTCTTTTGAAAACATTTTTAGAAACATGATGCAAACAACCTACATAAATACTAGCAGTTATATATGTATGTAGCTTTTTGAAAAATCCTTTTAATCAAAACCCATATACTCGTACGAACAAAAGTTGAAGCAACCAATTTTGCATCCACTTTCTACCATCTAATAATCTAACGCATTGAAAAATTGCTTCCTAAACTTAGCTCCTATGTCGGGAAAAGGAATTTAGGTGGAGAATTTAACTTTCTTACCACTCTATAATCTTCCTATTCCCGTACTATAGTGAAAATTTTCCCAACTACCCCGGATTTACTCTAGAATTTCCATGCACAAAACGCATAAGGAGGCTTATTTCAAGCTCTAAAATAGACTTAAGTTTAAAACATCTTTTCCCTTTTTATTGCTTGCATTTATCGCACCGTTGATTCTAGTGCACCGCTAAATTCGTAAATTCTAACTCTATTTGACTTCCCTACGCCTAACATGTGGCCTTTAAAATCAAAGATTTCACAAAAGATTTTCTCACTTTTCAAATTTGTACATTATTTGAGAAGTAAAATCTCAAAATATTTAGACACACATTTTCCCTTGAAATCATGTTTTTTTGGGCAAAAATTCTAAAAATAATTTTAAAGCCAGAAATAACTAAAACACAAAACGACTTTTTAAAAAAAAGAGAACTTTTCTAATCAAGGGGAAACTGTTCAAAATCTATTCCTTCATAAAAATTTCGATAAATTCAAGCCACAATTTCAGCGTAGTGGGAAGTCAGCTACACGCTAAACGCATAAACCAAATTCTAAAATTCTATAACTAACTTTTACCTATAAAACTTGACCTTTTACATAAAGAAAAATGTCAACACATCTATTATTCAAAAAATTTAGCTTTTAAGGAATATGACCAATGGCCCATGATACCAAAACAACCATATCATGTCCTTCTCTAAAATTTTCCAACTATTCTAAACTTCCAGTCTTATATTACATTTACTGTTAGTCAAGTGTCTTTATGAGATTCTCATATTTATACTTATTTACTATGCATATATATAAGCGGTTTACATAACTAGAAACAATACCATAGTGAATAAATAGGACCTCATAATATATGCATGCCTTTTACAAGAGACAACTAACAGTTACAACCCAAATAATCTAAAAGAAAAGAATAAATGCTAGAAGGGAAAAGACAACAACACTATAAATTCTAAAAAAATGCCTACAAACTATGAGATGCCTTACTCCACGGCTGGAGCTCGATCCATTGCTGCGACCCTTGAATGGTCATAGCATGGCGGCTATGCACCCAATCTCATGTTGTTGGCGTTGTTGGTGTTGCTAACGGTTTTGAAATTGTCAGCTTCCTAAAGATCTAAGGATGGCAAAAGTGTAACAATCTGAATTCCAGTGGTCCGGATTTTTCGCAAAAATGCTAAAACCCAAGCCCATTGAAGCCCGAGTTGGGTATCTGGTATCCTGCAAATAGGCAAAGACAAATATATCAGAGCTCAATAATTTATCTCACAACGGGATTGACTAAAATATAATAGTAAGTAAATACTCACCCAAAAAATAACACTTTCTAAGAAAGTGTCATAAAGCTGAGAAGTCTTTGCCATCTACCTAACCTGTAGGATGTTATGAGGAGGGGGTCAGAACAAAAGTTCTGGTGAATGAATAGATTATATACTTCTAGGCTTAATTCTACATATATCGTTTTATTTCCATTTACTCTTATATTAGGTTCATTAGGTTACAATACTCTTGCCTCTGTTCGTGAACCGTGCCTATCTACTCCATAGTATATTAAAACCTAATAACTAATATATACATATATGTAGCTATATGCCCCGTGGCCATATTGGTCCTAGGTACCACCCATGGTACCTTCCGTATCCTCCTCGAAAAGGGCTCCATCGTCTTGCTTCGATAGCGTTTCGTAACTACATCTATAAAGGACTCCTTCGTAAGGCCTACAATACAGATGCTCCATCGTCTTGCTCTGTAGCTATATCTATAAAGGACTACTTCGTAAGACCTACAATACAGATACTCCATCATCTTTCTTTATGAGCGTTCCCTAGCTACATCTGTAAAGGACTGCTTCTTAAGGCCTACAATACAAATGCTCCACCACTTACTATGAAAACATAAATCGCGTCCGCACTAGTCTATGCCAGTGCTCGAACATCCACAATGTACCATCCAGTGCATACGTTAAGGACTACAAATCGTTCTGTCTACTATCTGAATCCCGCCAATAAGGTCTAGCTTGTATGGAATTCAGTTGAGGATTTTCTATATCTATAAAGGACTGCTTTGTTAGGCCTACAATACAGATATTCTAGTTGGTCTGTCTCTTTTCTCATCGTGGCTATGGCCCCACGCAGCCACCCCTCAACTAATCGAAAGACCTCTAAAGTGTTAAGTGGTCGTGCCCTACTACAAACAATCTAACATCCAATTGGCGGTGCCCCGCATCCAATGTCTCGATAGTGAAAGAATCATTGGACTATTGGTTTTAACTCTAGTCTTTCAGAACTCGCTCTTGGTTTTAATGTTGGCTGATATCCACATGCGACTATTCTTAAACTTACTTGCAAGTACTGTACATACGAATACCCTACTCCGAACACCAAGCCCTTCTAACTGCCTACAAAGGTCTGCTTCGTTAGGCCTACAATGCAAATGCAGTCAAGGCATACTCTCTTGATGGAACACCTACAGACCTGCCTCCAGGGGTGCAGCTTCGTTAGCCTACCCAGAGGGCCATCCTAGAATATCCAAACATCCCGTTGAATTTTCGTACTTCCTTAAAGCCTAAAAATACTAAGTTGGACGTGCTTCTCCATTTTTGAAATCCGTGATGAACTGCTTTGTTAGACGCTTCATCCTTTGGGCTGCTCCAAACGCATCTCAATTCTTTTATTAGACTCTAAGTCTAATCTTTTAATTTGCGTTTAGTTTACTTTCTTATTCTATTGGCTACTTATTTACCCTAATTAGCATATTCTTGCCCTCGTCTCACCTCTATCTATTATGATATTTCCATTTATTTAATAGGGAATGTTGTTGGTATGAGCCACATTGATTATCTTGCTTATTTAACTTAATATAAATATTAAGTTCATTAAAATAAGCCTCTTTTATCATTCCTGCTTTATTTGCTTATTGACTTAGTATAAATTATTTAAATAAGCTTCTACCATTATTATTGCTCATTAATTTATTCAAAGTCTCAAAATAAGCTTTTCCGTTCTTACTACTTAATTATAACCTATGTTATAATTCTACCTGAAATTGTCATTTTCTCTTCTTTTATAGTCCGTACATAATTCCAGCATTTCTTTTATGTTCTAATCTGCCTTCTTTTATTGTGATATAGAATATTATTTTATTCTCTTATATTATATAATTCACTTATCATAATAACTATCTTCTTAAATAGTCTACGCAGTGAATGCAGACCTAGGTTCATTATCGTTTACAGCTTCAAGTTCTTATCTAATAATTTACTTGATTTATATCATACTTTGCTTTATTATCTTCTATTCTAGGAAGTAATTCTATTTTATTTGCTTGGTTGTGAAAACTATATTTAAAAATCCATTTCCATATTTTAATATTATATAATACTATAAACAATAATCTGTAACTGCAAGATATTTCTTTTACTATTTTAGAATAGTGTAAAATATAGTGGTTTCTCTATTTTACACTTATTCTCTTTTTCTTTCTTTTATTCTAGAAATTACATTCATTGTTGTCTTTTAAATATTAAATTATAGAAATGTATCCTATTTTCTAAACCAACCAACTAACCTTTTAGTTACTCCCAAATCCAGTTATTTGATTAATTAACTTTTCTCATTTTAACGTAATTTTTTACAGTAATTCCATTCCTCAAACTTTTATTATTTTACATCTTATTTCCTTCATTTCAGTATTCTTAATTATATAATCCATATTCATGTTTAATCTATCCTAATCCATACGTGAAGAAAGTGGGGAAAATAAAAGAAGAATGACGCTTGCATAAAAATCCAAAACGTAGAAACAAATGTAAATAAATACTAATACTGTAAATAAACTATAAATTCCTTATAGGTTAGCATAACTTAATTAAAAGGATTAATTATTGAATAAAATTATCTAAATGGGAATTTAACGATAATATATCTTAAACTTAAAAGATATATAAATAAATCCACTCACATGGCTAGCTTTCCAAATCTCCCTGTTTTTATTTCGGATCTGTCCCTAACATCTATATTCACCTCCCTTGTAATCCCTATTTGGAATTAAAAACGATATATTTACAGATCTATAATATTTGAAAGAGAAAAGGAAGAGATTTGGATTAGAAATAGCAAATAAAACTCAGATCTAGGGTTTTAATAAAAAACTCCCTGATGAAATCGAAGGGAGCCCCACCTGCATGGTCCGACCACATACAGATAGGAGGTTAGCCAGCCCAGCACAGAGATTTTTTCCCCCCACCCAGTTTTGGGTAACCTGGAGGCCCATCTCCGCGCCTTGAATGGGAGTAGGGCAGACGGGGATCAAACCTGGGTTTTACCTTTGACATAGCCTTATGATTTGAACCAATTCCTAATTCCCTAACTAATTCTATTCTCTTTCTATTTAGATCTAAATTTGTGTGAATTAGATCTAATATTTTGTTATTAAGAAAGTGTAGAAGAGATAGAAAAATGGCAGAGCTTCTGTAGGCAAGAGAAAAATAATGAGAATAAAAATGAGGCTCTGCACCTATATTTATAGTGGTTCAAATCAGTGCTAACCATTAGATATAAAACCCTAAAATCTAAAGCGTACACTCAGTCTATGTACATTAAATTAATATGTTTTCTTCTGCGTTTGTTTTTACTTCAAATTGATTCTCCAACAATCTTTTCATTAATCACTTTCCCCTTCTCTCTCGCAATCTATGGAAACATATATTTTTAAATGTGACGTTTCTTTTAAATAAGATTCCCCTATAAATCACCCAATTAATAGATTTCATATATACCTAGAAATAATTTACTATCCAATTAATCCTTGCTTGCACTGTGATTTCTTACCAAATTAATATGCCAATCAACACCATATTAATTTGTCACATATATGCATATTAATTTATTTTACTCCCATAATTATTGCATGCATATATTCTACAATTGAATTTTGAATCAAAATCTTAATTATATATGTTACCATAAGTCTCTATGTTTATTAATTGACAATTGATTACTTGCATAAATTACTCTTCCTCCATTTTATTCTCTTGCACTAACATATATGTTTCTAATCATATCAATTAGTTGCTACAATATATGTTCCCTTTCTTGTCAGTTCCTATCAATTAATCACCTCTACTAATTTAATTAGTTGAATATTAATTTCCCTTTTAAACAAACACCGTCAATTAATCTCCCTATTAATTAATTTTATATAATTTCTCTCTCTAATTTATTTGTTACACAAATATATATGTATTCCAAATAATATTAATTAGTTGCCCTATTTCTAAACATTTCTTTGTTCTAAAATTTCAAACGTATATAACTTAATTAAATTATTTGCACATATAATTGTAATTGAACGCGGGGCGTTACAAGAAGGGACCTTCTACTAAACTGCCTCTCTATGGAGATTCATCTGTATTACCTAAAGATGAGAGTGGATATGTGAAAATATGAAAAGTGACTCCGTGGAGTGCTAATCCTTGATCAACAAATTGAATTAAAAGGGTGCAAGTCCAATTGAAGGCGATGCCGCCAATACTAGCATAGCTGCATAGGTGGTCTTCCGTACCAAGGGATAAATCTGGTCGTAACATCCTATCTTATGGATGATGTTGTGTCGAATGATGCGCACAATCAAATGGGTAGTCGAATGTAGATTATCCTGTCTTCCAAAAATTGAGATCATAGGAAAAGATCTGCTGCAAAATCTTTGAGCCGGTCACTCTAAATAATCCAAGTCCACGTCCTTTGTGGAAGCCTCCAAAATCTTAGGGAGATCATAATTAGTTAGCTCAATCAAGACACCCTTCACCTCCAAACGAATTAGATCGTTGCCTCTATCGAAATTTCATGCCAACAGAACATCAAGAAGGCAGATGCAGCATGGGAAACATTCCGGCTCAAAGATCTTAAAGTTGAAGATCGGTGCAAATCCTACCATGACGAATAGCTCTTCCAGCCCAAAAGTAGTGAAACCTTTTGCTCATTTCGGTCTACCCAAGTGGACTCTTGATGGTTGAGATTATAATGGTGCAAGGAAAAATTGATAGTGCGGAAAGGTGTCTTGGGCTAAGAGGTGGTCGGAGGGAGAAAATAGGTTTTGGATCTGGAGTGGTGGTGGGGTGAGATCTAATGTGCAAAACCAGCACGAGTGGGAGGCGAGGCTACTGCTCCTAGGGTAAAATGGTATCGCCTAGGAGAGGAATGGAAAAGAGAGGTTGATACGTGGATGAGGAGGAGGATGGAGATTGGGTTCAGCTTATTGAAAAGGAAGAACGAGAGAAAGCAACTGGTGAAATTCAGTCGCGATTTTTATAGTCCCATTTCAGGTTCAAGTTGTGCCAAAATTCGTTAACTAGCAGACCACTCAAGATTTACCACTACGTGGTCAACCGCTAGACGAGCTTTGGGCATTAGTTGAACCTAAACCCAATTAGGTTCGAATTAAATAATAATAATCGTTTTGCACCGTCACTATCAATTCAACACGATTTGAAAATTTTCTGTCCTCATCATGATGGTGTCAAAGCCTACCACCTAGTCCCAAACCATGCTCTAGAAATTCAAAGTAGTCCCAGCAAAACTACAGTCACCAATACCAATTCCAAAAACTCAAAAATATTCTAGCTGCTATTTCTTGCCTACTTTGCCCGGAAATATTTCTTCCAATAACTCGTGGTACAATAATACTTCAAACAACCTACCCCAATAAAATTGCATGTCATTCCTATTTTGTCGGTATCTCAAAGAGAGAAAATATAAAAACGTCGATTTTATAAACCGAAAAATCATTGAGCTAAATATATGCTCCTTTATACTTGTTTCTAAATAATAGAAGCTATTTCATACCAAAACTTCCCTTAAAAATCAAACTTACATTTGCCAAAAATCAAAATCAAGCCTTTACTGATACATATTTATTTATTTAAGGATTTCACCAAAATCAAGGGCATTTCCAAAATATACTTTATAAAATTCTCTCATACGTTTTAGACTAAGGAAATGATATTAATATCCAAATAAAAATCCGGTTTGCCATCAAAAAGGTGATCAATGAATGCACCCTAGCAAAAAATTGCTTTTGGACAATTGCGACATACAGACTCTAATATCTCATCCATCTAGAATAAATGTGTGTCTCCGACTAAAACTCGTCCAAAATCACAAGGTAGCTAGAATCTCAACCATCAAGTCGAACATCTCCAGTCTCCGGGATTCTGCCATATGTCGCACTTATGCTCTTTATCAACAGTGCCTTATGAATCACCAGCACTCCGTGGGGTACTTCGAAGTCGGTGTGAAAATCTTAACTCTAAGATGTTTCCAACCCATAGTTGCTTTGCCCATTCCCTTCGAGTGGAACTACAACTACTTCTATAGTCGGAATTCTTAAAATCTAACGTAAAATTATAATATTACTAGATAGGGAAGTATGAATACATTCTCTTAATTTATTCTAATTCTTCTGATTTACAAACCTAGGCTCTGATACCAAATGTAACAAACCATACCTTAATGGGCCCAAATTTCAACAAAAATCGAAACCCAAGTCCATCAAAGCACAAATTGTTGGATTTGGTATCTGCAAATAAGCATGAGCGTTATCGGAGATATATAGAAATCTAAACTCACAGTAGAAACAATAATAGGATAAGAATATTGATTATAACTACTACCTTGGAATAAATAGTATTCTTTGGATAACAGGTTTCCACATTAGCATCAAGCATGAGAGAAAATAAGACTTCTCCAACAACAAAACACATCCAGCTCCAATGACCTATTCCTCTAAAACTATCCTGTGAGTTGTAATAAGAAAGGATCAGAATAACGTTCTGGTGACTGGAAAATCTATAAACTGTCCATCACATAAATTTATACCAATTGGTTTACATTTAATTGTTATGTCCATTAAAGTTAGCAATTCTAATCTAACCCATTGCACACACGATTACTTACTTACCTATTTCCAAGGTACAAAATACAGATGAAGCCTTATCAACCACCCAATACTTTCAAACCCAATTGCAACTTAATACTTCTAAATATGAAGCGGGGTTCTATAATCATCACAAAATACTTTTCAAAGAGAAATAGACAGACTTCGCCATTTAAGACCTCAATCAAGGTAGACCGCGTCATTTAAGACCTATTCCCAAGGTGGTTTTCTAATAATGTTGTCAATGGTCAGCGAGTCTTAGCTACAATGACCTCTAACTACTATTTAAGGCATCCGACGTTTAATGTCCAACTATTACCGCGTCTATTGCCAATAAATCGTAGTAATGTAAGAGATGGTACCCAAGCCACTTAATGCCTTAAAAGGGACTAGGCAGACTTCTAACCAATAAATACCTATATTCTAGGCGGGTCCTGCATCACATAATACCTATCCTCAAGCAGACTCCTAACTGGTAATATCGTTTTACGGCTTTATCAATGTGAGATACTATATCCAAGCTACTTAATACCCCATTAATAAGGACTAGGCAGACCCCTGACCATTTAACACCATAGGTAGGCCTTTCTCAGTTAATACCTAACCCCAAGGCGGACTCCTCATTGGTACTATCTAGCTGACATCGCTTGGATCTCACTAGGTTACTTAATACTTCTTTTTAGGAGAGAGGTGAATCTTTAGATCAGTCACTTAATACCTCAAACCCAAAGCGAATCCTTCTCGAGATATCCACTATCACTCTTAATTATAAATATGGTATCTTATTAGGTTACTTTTTTCGATAGGGAAGCGGACCCTAAAATAGTCATTTAATACCTCAACACTGAAGTAAACCCTTTTAGAGACATTCTTATTTATTTGGAATCTTACTAGGTTACTTAATACTTCCTTTTAGGAGAGAGGCAGACTCTATATCCACTTAATACCTCAAACCAGAAGCGAACCCCTATGGAGATATCCCTCACCGCTCCTAATTCCAAATTTGGCATATTTAATACTTTTCAATTAAGAAAGCAGACCCAATCTCTAACGCCGTCACGAGTCCTAGGATTAGTGATATCTCACATTAGTAGTAAGTGCAACCAACTTCTGGTAGCCTCAAAGTGAAGAGCAATTTTCCATCGAGTGACTCAACTGACCTCGCATCACTAACCTACTAAGTCCAATTAACCATCCTAAGTCTTTACTTATTTTATCTTAAGCAGATATTGGACTATGCTTACTAATTCCCTTTTCATTTAAGGCAATAAGATTTACCTTAAATACTTATCTGCCTATAAATCCCTTTTTTATGCTTATACATGTTAATTTATCTATAATTTCCTAACAGACATTTCCTAAGACATTTATGTATGATTACCAATTTTAAATTAGTAATTTTATATCTATTCCATTTTTATCAATCCCCTTTTATCCATTGGTTCTTATTAGTTGTAACACCCAAATTCATTTCTGTTAGTTACTCATTAATTGGAGTTACAGTCTTTAATTAACCAATTGTAACCCCTAATCTAATCCTATCCATTATTTCCCATTAATTGTAAACTTTCACTTCTTTTACTTAAACTAATCTTGGATTTTTGTTGTTTCAGTGGCCGACAAGCTTGCTTTTAATGTCTTTGACTCCATTCCCAAGACTAATGCCGAAGCTCCTTTGTAGGTAATGCCCATCTCCAGCAAGAAGATTATCGATGTGCCTTCAGCCCTATGCAATCAGGCCTTACCCTACCGGTAACAAAAAGAGGAAGAGGACCAAGGGAAGTGAGCCCTTGTCCTTTGAGGCCAATGTTCCTTATGTTAAGTAGCAAGAACTTTAAGATGTAGAGGGAGTTGTAGAGGGGACTGATATGGTGTCGATCAGGTATGTAACTTTAGAGATCCCCCACATCCGGGTCCATGTTGACTTGGACTGCTTACTGAGGACCTTCTAACTCATGACCATAGAGTCCCTTTCATATAGTCACTGACCCAGGTCTGGTTAGAACTGGCATCCTTTGGAGGCCATGATCAATGCGCACACCCGATATGCTATAATGGTAAGCTTTCAACCTTGAATTTTCTTTTTTACAAACTGTACTTTTCTAATGTTTGTTGTTTAGGCCAAGCAATGCTCTATCCATATTTGGGATAAACTCCTAAAAATCCACGTGGGTGTCGTGGCCAAAGAAGTTGCCATGGAGGCGACCGAGGAGGCAGTGAAGACGGCCAGGGCAGAGACCGTCGATGCGAAGGAGGCGGTAGAGAAAGTTGAGAAGGCGGTGATGGTTGATGCCAAGGCGAGGGAGAAGGTAGAGGAGGGGGCCGACGACCTCAAGGAGAGCTTGTCGAAGGCCGAGAACAAAGCCAAAACTCTATAGAATGATCTAAACCAACATCCAGCTAGATGCTAGTCATCCACAGATATAGAGGTTGCCAGGGTAGCGGAGGAGGACAAGTGAAGGAACCAGTTGAATAATATGACGAAAGCCCTATTCAGGGAAAACTATTACCTCCCAATCTCTATAAGTAACTTCAAGGGAGAGATCCTTGCAAAGACTAAGGCTAAGGCGGCAGTTGAGATGAAGGTTGCTGGGTTGGTTATGCCGGCCATTTTGACATAAAAGCAAATATTGTCTTTGCCTGGTCAGTTGGTAGACCATCTTTGTAAATTTTTCTATATTTTGTAAGCCCGGTAGGGAAGGCTTTATGCCCTGCATTTTTGGTGTGAATGATACCTGCATTTTTTGTATGAATGACAAGAGCCATTTTTTTGAATGTGAAATTTGTCTAAGTACTTAAATGTTTATCTTTTCTTGCTTATCTATGTAGGATTAGTAGGGATTTTGAGTAGTCGGCATAGTCCCTATTTATCTGCACTTAAACATTTCCACAAGATAGATAAATAATGTTTTATGGTAAGGAGATGGGCACCAATTGTAGCACATTCATTTGAACCATGTAAACTAATTGCAAGTAAAACTCACCTTAGAGATAGGCCAACCAATGTGTAGGCTCGGATCCAGGCGTTGGCTATAAAGCCCGGTCGTACTCAAACATGGAGGTGGGCACATGGTTGTCGAGCCTGTTTGTGTTGTTTTGCGATGTTGTGCAGTCTTGACATGAACCAGAACGCTAAAGGGCTCGAGGGTTCTCTAGGGTGATACGTATTCTAGTTGGGTGGCGGGTAATCCCAACTCGCATTGGAGCACTGAGTGGCTCGAGGGTTCTCCTTGATAACTCATGGCCAATTGATATTGAGTGGTGGGCAATCTCGGCACAAATCGGAGTGCTAAGTGGCTCGAGAGTTAATCTAGGTGACTTATGGCCAGCAGATATAGTGGCCGACATAATTTTATGCAAGTGCACTACCGATGCTGGACCTCGTGTCAATCGAGGTAACAGTGCCAGTCTTGATAATAGCCATTAAGGAGGGGAGCGATGAATGGCTTGCGCAGTCCTTGATGGGAGAGATCAGTGGTCCCTAAATAAGAAAGTGAATGCTTGGTAATTCACCCTAATTGTGTAGCCGACTGACAAGGAGGGAAGCGTTGAAGGGCTTGCATGATCATTTGTGGAAGAGGTCGGCAATCCCCAAGCAAGGAAACGAGCACATAATAACTCACCCTCACTGGATAAGCTATAGTGGTGGCAGTCCTCGAACAAGGAAGTGAATGCATAATAATTCACGCTCGTTGGATAGCTGTCCGGCAAGAAAGGGAGAATTTAATAACATGCATGGTCCTTAATGGAAGAGGTCGGTGGTCCCCAAGCAAGGAAGTGAGCATGTAATAACTTACCCTCACTGGACAACCTATAGTGGTGGAAGTCCCCGAAAAAGGAAGTGAATGCATGTTTATTCACCCTCGTTAGATAGCCATCCGACAAGGAAAGGAGCGTTGATTGGACTGTACGAACCATGAATAAAGAGATCGGCAGTCCCCAAGTAAGGAAGTGAGGACATAATAACTTATCCTCACTAGATAGCCTATAGTGATGGCAGTCCTCGGCATGGAAGGGAGATGTAGCCAGTCCATACTAGGTAGTCTTGATCATGTTAGACAGAATTAGCTATGAAATCTTTGTTATATTTTTCGCAAAATATTTTTACAATAGCCTTATAAGTGTGGCTCATATATGATTAGGCCCGAAGATGATCTGTGTTCCAGTTACAGGGTATGCGTGTTCTATCTGGGTGAGAGAAGGGGTAAGCGCCATTGGACAAGGTGATGCTGATGACATACGGTCCTCCCAATTTGGGTTAAGCACTCCTTCAGATAGATTCTTGGTGTTTATGAACACCTGGTGTCGATAATGAATTTCCAGAGCTTCACACTAGAGTTGTAGTGCTTGACTATCTTCCTCTTGTAGGCTAAAATGCAAAGTTCGACTTTAGCTCTTCATTCTTTAGTGGTGTTGAGCCCAAGCTTGAGTAACTCATTATTTTATTCTGGCTCGTATGTGAAATTCCAAGGTGAAAGGACGTCTACTTCGATGGTAGAATGGCTTTGTACATATAAGCAAGCGAGAAGGGAGTATGACCGGTTGAAGTGCGGCTGGAAGTGCGGTAGGACCAAAAAATAAGCAGTAATTCCTCTACCTAGTTTCCGTTGACTTTTGCGAGGTGCCTCTTGAATGTTGACTCGATGGTTTTATTGATGACCTCCATCTCACCATTTGCTTGAGGATGGGCGATGGAAAAAAAGAACTTATCGATCTTGTTTCTTTCACAAAGGTCTTGGAAGACTCTGCTTTCGAATTGAATGTCGTTGTTAGTTAAGATTTCCTTTGACGGGCCAAACCAAAAAACAATGTTTTGATAATGAAGTTCATTATCTTGGGGGTGGTGACCCTAGTGAGGGGATTAGTATCTATTTCGTGAAGTAGTCAATGCTAAATATGGCATGGTTGTACCCTCCCTTGGCATTTGGCAGCTTTCCTATAAGGTCAATTCCCCAAGTGTTGAAAGGTTAGGGGAAGGTCATCGGGGTAAGGAGGGTAGGAGAGATTAAGGGATCTTAGCGAAAACTGACATTAATCGCACTTCTTAACATAGCCTATCAAGTCCTTGATCATTTTAGGCTTGTAATAGCTTTGTTGAGTGGCTTTCTTAGCTAAGGTTTTCACCCCCGTTAGCGTGATCGCCACAAAATCCTTCGTGCGCCTCTTCTAGAATCTAGTCTTCGGAGGCATGCGACTGAAGTGGTGTAGAGTAGCCCCATCTACAGAGCTTCACGTCCATTATTGTGTAATGAGGAGCCTGATAGGGGACCTTCTAGGATTCTTTGTGGCCGATAGGAAATTCTTCGTTCACCAAATACTAAATCAGTAGAGTCATCCTACTGTCCATGGACGACGGTCAATTTCTTTTATTGTTGCCCTCGGTTCATAGCAAGGGGTGTTTGTAACAACTAGAACCTTAATAGGCTCGAATTTCGACTAAATCGAAATCCAAGTCCACTACGGTATCGATCATTGTTGTTGGTAACCTAAAATAAACATAAGTATATCAGAGAGCTATTTTACCTAAACTCACAGTGGAATAGAAAGATATCATAGAACATATATACCGACTAAGGCTACTACCTTGAAACTAATATTATTCCTTAGATATCTAGTTGCCTTTTTAATGCCAAGCATAAATGAAAAGACTTCTCCTTCAGCCATTCCCACCTTGCACCAGTAGTTTGTCCCTTTAAATCTATCATGTGAGTTGTAATAAGGAAGGGGTCCAAATAACGTTTTGATGACTAGAAAATTACATACTTTATCGATAACACTAGTTTATACCGATTGATTTCTATTTAAGTGTTATATATATTATTCATAATTTATCCATTTAATTCTATATGCACGTATGATATATCCAACCTTCTCCGAGGTATAACTATATAAATGTCTGTATATATATAAGAATTATACTACATAAAAAGGAAACCCCGACCACTCAATACTTCTTATTTAGGGAGGAGGCAGACCCAATGACCATTTAATACTTCAACCCGATGAGGGTCCTCAGTAACATAACCGCTAGTCAACCGACCTTAGCTACAGAGGCCGATGACCCCTAGATACTGCTCTATAATTTAATTCGCCGCATTACTAATGCATCTCAAAGCCTTATCTAAGGGTTAACTAGCCTACCTATGACAATCAAACAATTAACTAAACTTTGAGGTCTTTGCATATCCTATATGGATTCCATACCAGTAGGGAGCAAAGGGCATAACCCAAGTCTTTACTAACGACTGCTCAGAACCACCGGAGTCAAAGCCTGTATCCTGGCCCTACTTTTAAATACCGGTTTACCAATGACATTGGCATAGCCTGTAACACCCTGTAAAATTCAATAAGAACCGTTCTTGCTTCTTCGTGCTTTTCTTTGTTCGCCGCCAAATTTCTTATCCACGAAAGGTGAATTAATTTTCACGACTATATTCTTATACAAGTTTGAATTGATAAATGATTGCTATGTGATGTTGATTGGATGTAAATTGTTATTGTTAAGTGATAATTTAATTGCAAGTTAAAAATTGGATATAGGATGATTTACGATTTAAAAAGAATTATATATGTCGAATTTTGATTGTTAACTTGACCCCTTTATATATGATGAATATTGATTACTTGAATTGACCCTTAAATTGTTAAGTTAATTGACACGTAGAATTGATAAATGTCACTTTGAACTATTGAACGTATTGAATTAACTGTTGTAATTGAAACTGAACGACAAGTGAAACCGAAATGTTATAATCTTTAATCTACTTGAAATGATAGAGTAGATTCTAGAAATAGTTATATTAATTAGCGTAAATAACAAACGCGAATTAATATGATTATTTCGGGATTATTGGAAATTGTTGAATTGTTGTGAATGCATGCTATTGCTTGTTTATTTACTTTGACACCATCCCAGCTATCACACTGCAAGTTCCCTTTGTATGTTTTGATTTTGAATTTAAATGGAATCGAGTTGAAATGATAAATACCCAAACAATTTGACTTAGGATAGAAAATTAAAATAAAACCCGATTGGTCAAATGTTTTGATTTAAATAAAAAAAAAAGTTTTATTTTACGAATAAAAATGTTTTGAAAAATTTGGAATTTAAATTAGAATAAATGTAAGTGTGAATATTCGAATTTGGAACGAATATTAAAGTAGTAATTGACAAAAGAATTTTGATTAAAATCTAATTATTTAATAATTAAATTTAGAATTATTTGATAATAAATTTTTGAAATGATAAAAAAATTAAGTGTTGAAATTATTAATAATTAACTTTTGAAATTATTAATAGTTAAGTTGTGAAATAATTAATAATTAAATTTTGAATTTATTATCAACTAAGTTTGGAATTATTAATAAATGAGTTTGAAATTATTGAAAGTTGATGAGATCGAATTTTAATTAAATTGAATTGAATATCTTTATTAAGAGTAATTGAATTTTTGAACAAGTGAAAATAAGTTTTAACTAAGTTTGGAATTGAAAGAAATATCTTTGATAAGAAATTGAATGCGCTTTATCGAAACAAATGAAATAATTGTAATTTAAAGAATTGGATTTGATAAGTGTAAATTGTAAATAAGTTGTAAACTTTGATAATGTAATCGAACTTAAAATGTAACGAAATGAATTAGAAATTGAATTGAAATTGATTGATGTTAAATTAATCTAATGAATATCGAATGAAAGCGAAAATTGATTTAAATCGTTTTGAACGTAAATTTAGTTAAACAATTTTGGAATGAACTTATATACGAAATGCAATGAATATTGAAATTGTTTAATTGAAACTTTGAAATTGAAATATAGAAATGTTGAAATTGAAATTGGAAAAGTTTGAAACGTAATTTTGGAAATTGATTTCGAAAGACTAACGAATTGTCGATTTACGAATTCAAATTCAAATTGAAATGGTTTTGAAATATATTAACGACCAATCGGTGTTATAATCACGAAAGGTTATTAAAGGAACCGGAGTCGGTTTGGGGCATACTCACTGTCTAAACCGGAAACCACTTTAATAACTATACGCGAAGTGATGATCCAGAATGAAGTGGTTGGATTGGCGAACGTTGATGATTGAGGAAAGTGAACGATAATGGATAGCCTTGACACTTGAGTCAAATTTGAAATGACTAAAACAGGAGCTGTGCCGGGCCAATGGAGGATTAGCTACCTCAAGTGGACACACTTCTTCGTAAACTATTCTCTTACTTTGTGATTGATTGGTGCGCACCCTTGAATTGGGAGTGTTGTCTCACGGTGTTGCGGGCGCTGCGGCGTTGCGTTCTCACCAGCCCGGATCAGGCGAACGGTAGTATCACTATCTTGGGTATAGCCTCATGTGCCTTGTCATACTTGTATTCCATTTATGCACGACAACTACGATTTTGATTTGTACCTTTAGTATATGTATTGCCCTCTGGTGACTTCCGGTTTTGGGGAAACTACGGTCTTGTATATGCTTTTGGGAATAAAAATGTGTTAAGGGTGGAATGGGCCATGACTTAACACTATTTTGATACCTTTATTATTACTGATAGACATTATCTACTTATCGTACTCTACTATATATAGATAGTTTATCGGATCCTGAAAGATGCTTATTCCAATCATCTTTGAGTTATTGTTATTTCAAAATTTCTAACCATATTATCTGTATAAGAATATATGTCCTGATTCGAGTGTTTGTTTGTGCATATGCTCGGATCAGACTGAGGATTGTTGCTGCTGCTTATTTGGAGCTGAAGACTTGAAGACTATCTTATCTTTATCAGTATTGTTCTTTCCATTTGGACTATTTGGACATCTCTGTTGTTGTATTTCTTTTACTTGAGACATTGTTGTATTTTCTTAGTAGCTTCATGAACTACTATTATGACATTGTTGTAATTCCGCTGCACTATTCTGTTATGTTTTATTTTCTGTGATTCTGTGATGATTCTCATTTATATAATTATACTCCATTTATGATTCGTGTTTTGTACTATTTAAGTTGACATGTGTGGATTATTGTCAATTTAAATGGTCCAAATATACGGGTTGTTACAGTTGGTATCAGAGCTTTGGTTCACGATAACCTTAGCCTGTGGAGTTTAAAGCTCATTAGAGATAGGGTGAACATACCCTAGAATGAGGAGAATCATTTCAGAATCCACATCCTTTGATTCGTCTTTTTATTGAAATCGTTGAATAGAATTTCCTTAAGTTCTATAAATTTCTATCTTTGATTCTAAATCACTTTTGGTATTCCAGGATGGCTACCAGAAGAAATGTTAGAGGCAGGGGTGGAAACGCTCCTGGTCCACATTCTCCAGCTCCCGTAGTCCGATTCTCCACTCTTAGCAAGGAGTATACTCAGCTTGGAGGAGTCAAATTTACTGGCTCTGAAAGTATTATCGAAGCACAACAATGGCTAAAGAGTTTGGAGAGGATCTTTTCTGGCTTAGAGATCGCAGATGCTCAGAAGCGCAAGTTGGCCGCTTGGCAGCTTCAGGATGCTGCTCAAGATTGGTGGGAATCAGTCACTTCTCGAACTGATGAGGAAACTATCACATGGACCCAGTTTAGGTAGCAATCTATCTAAATTCCTACTAAATAAATTTCTCTCTTATCTCGTCAAAATTTTGATTCGTTTCATATCATTTGTAATAGGGATTCTTTCATGGCTCAGTGGATGCCAGCTGCTGGGAAGGCCCAACTCTATCGGTCTTTCATGGATCTCAAACAGGGCAGCATGACCTTTACTGAGTACGAAAGGAGGTTTAACGAACTCTCCAAGTTCGGACCGGGCTTGATTGACACACCTCTACTGAAGAACGAGAAGTTCATACATGGCGCACGCCCAGAGTATTACGAGCTCCTCACCGCTCATGTCCATGGAACTTTCACTGAGTTGATGGATTTCGCTCTTCGATACGAGGGAAAGCCTAAAGGAACATCTGTCCCCAAGGCCCCAGTTACTCAGACACCAGCTAATCAGTCGGGAAAGAGGAAGCAAAATTTTGAGCAACAGAAGAAGAATTGGCAGCAGAAATCTGGGATTGGCTATTCTCAGAAGAAGCCTATTGACATATCCTCCATCACTTGCTTCAAGTGCGACCAGAGGGGTCACTACGCCAACAGCTGTCCATCATCTGCCGGTGTCGCTGTTCCGCCTCCTCAGAACACTAGGAACGACCTCTGTCACGTATGTCTGCAGCCAGGCCATTTCAAGAAGGATTGTCCTCTGTATAAAAAGGGAAAGACGGCCGGGGTTTTTGCTATGACTTCTTCAGCCCATGATCCACCTACCCCACCTGCTCCTACTGATGACCAAGGTACATTACAGGGTATTTTTATGTTGCATACTTTACCAGTTAAAGTTCTATTTGATACCGGAGCAACACATAGTTTCATATCTATTGATTTGTGCAACAAACTTGGTTTGGAACCCATTCTTTCATCTACCTTCTTATGTGTATCAAACCCTATTGGAGGGCCCGCTAACCTTAAAAGGGTTTGTAAATATGTCACTCTTATGCATGGCATTCACCACTTCACTTGGGATTTCTATGTCCTCGGATTTGAAGCATTCGATATACTATTGGGCATTGATTGGCTACGGAAGTTCGAAGCCAATATCTCATGCAAAGCTCGAACAATATCTCTCATCGATAACCAGGGCATGTCTTTGGTTATAGAAGGCAAATCACCTCAAGAATATGCTGGGAGTTTTATATTTTCACTTGACTCCCATCCAAATGAATTAAGCTCTACTCCAGTGGTCCAATCCTTTTCTGATGTATTTGGAGAAGTCAATTCTCTACCACCACCGCGGGAAATTGAATTCCGCATTGACCTTATTCCCGGTGCCCGACCAGTAGTTCTCCCTCCTCGGAGAATGGCACCTAAAGAAAAAGCTGAACTGAATGCTCAAATTGAAGACTTATTTTCTAAAGGCTTGATTCGGCGAAGTCATTCAGAATGGGGTGCTGCAGTAGTGTTTGTCACAAAATCAGATGGTTCCCTCAGAATGTGTGTGGACTATAGAGAGCTGAACAAGCTCACACACAAGAACCGATATCCGATGCCCCGCATCAACGATCTATTCGACCAGCTTCATGGAGCTAAAGTATTTTCTCAACTCGATTTGGCTACTGGCTTTCACCAACTCAGAATTGCCGAGGAGAGTATTCCTAAGACAGCATTCCGCACTGAGACTGGTTTCTTTGAATGGCTGGTTATGCCGTTCGGTCTTACTAATGCTCCAGCTTATTTCGTCGATTTGATGAATAGAGTTTTCCGGGATGTTCTTAACAAGTTTGTTCTTGTTTTCCGGGATGGTTATTTCGTCGATTCTTATGTTAATTGTTACCTTAATTGTTCATTGGTACCTTAATTGTTTAATAGAATTTGTTTTGGTATTGCAATTTGAATATTTTATATTCGATTTCACTTCCAGCTTTTCTCTATTGATGTGCTAAAGGTTTTTTTTAAAATAAGTTAGGAAGTTGTGTGTAAGGTACAAATTCTCTTATTCATAGTTTTCACTGCCTATTTCCGTAAATTAAATATGAAAAGGTTTGTGCATGTAAAAGTTGAATAGAATATAAAGGGTTTAAATTGTAAATTTTATTCCTTTGAATAGAGGCGTTGATTCTACTAATATAAAATAAATTTGGTATTTGATTCTATTCTATTGATACAAGTCTGTTTGTTTGGCTAAGGGTATTAGCTACTTTGTAAGTTATTGAATAAAGTTAGACTTTTATAAATTTGGAAGTTTTGACATTTTAGCGATGAATATAGGTCGTGGATATTTCATGCATGCTTAGGAATCTGTATATTAGTTAGCCTAATTATTGCTTGTATATATAATATTAGAATATAATTAATAACGTATCAATAATGTATTAATCGTATAGAATAAATAGGTTAGTCAATAACATTAAAACCCATAGAAAGGAAGTTAAGGATAATTAAAAAAATTAATCCAAAAGTAGAGGCGGAATAAGGAGGTTTCCTTATATGGCCTTAATGCGAAATGCAGCGAGGTATATATGGTAGATGTTAGGAGAGAGGAAATATGACTAAGTTACAGGGACGTGAGGTCATTTAAAAGAACACGGAAGTGGGCCCAAAAAATCTAGCTTCTGTTAGCGTGACTTGGGGACTGATGTGAGACATCGCCGATAATAAGTACTTACGGAGGACGTGAGGTTAGTCTCAATGTGAGATATTTGGGATTCGGGTCATATAGCGTAGGACCTGCTTCGGGGTTGTGGATAGTAAGTGGCTGTTATAGGATTCGCCTCCTTCCCATTTAAGAAGTAGTAAATGGTCAAGGTTATCATTTAGGTGTGGTAATGGGAATCTAGAGAGGGGTCCGCTTCAAGGTCAAGGTATTAAGTGGTTATTATAGGGTCCGCCTCTTTCCATTAAGAAGTATTAAGTGGTCTAATGAGATATCGTTCGACGTTAGTTATGGAGTACCAGAGAAGGGTCTGCCTTGTGTTATGTATTAAATGGCGGGGATCTACCAAGGATATATGTAACAATCCATGTTTTACGTATCAGATGATCATAAAATATTATTACTTAATTCATGTGAGGTTGTATGACTCTATAATTTTGGATATATTGCACATCTATGATTTTTATAAAATTTCTATGTTACCATTTTGACTCTATAAACTTATAAGTCTTATAACTTTTGATAGGAGTCAAGTTAGGGTTTGAAACCACTTCCATTGCTTCAAGATGATAGTTTCTCTTTCCATAGAGTGGTCATAGTAGAAAAATGGACTTATCATTGAGATATTGCTGTTCTAAGTTTTAAGGGCCTCTAGGCATATATTGGAACAATTAAATGGGCCTAAACCCAAGCCCAGTAACCCATGTCAGATTTTGGAGCTAAGGGGAGTGCATGGGCTGAAGAGAATCACCTTTTCACTTTACAAAAACATTTTCCTAACCTCCACTATTCATCTTTTCACCTAGAAAACTTCATCTTTTCAATTTCAACTAGCTTACATTGATCATTAGAGGGGTCACTAGCATAGAGGATCATTAACTCATCATTTGGGTACTTTAGGGTTCGGTTTGCTTGTTGTCCAAATCGGCTTTGAATCTAAAAGTCGTAATTTGGGGTATTTGGTGAGTGATTACTTGACCTCACTATCTTATACATGTTAATATGATTAAAGTTTGCATTTTTAATATGATTTCTATATTAAATTAATTGTTTTGAAAGGTGTTTGCTTGGATGAATTGGTTTAATATGGTTTGTTAGTGTTTTGGCGTAGTTGGGAAAAGTGGTGGTCGATTTGGGCAAAATAAAGGCAAAACAACTCCAAATCAGATGAAACTTAGAGAAGGGACTCTAGACCATGGCTAGAGCTCATAGTTCAAGTCGCACCAAGTTTGTAGCAAGAAAAAAGTGTCGGTACCGAGGGGTTTTGGTTGGCAGAAATGTCTCGGTGGGATAACCTCTTGGTAGGACTCTCGGTAGGAAAACCTCTCGGTGGGAAAACCACTCGACGAAAACCTCTCGGTAAGAAACCTCTCGGCGGGTCTCTCGGTGGAAAAACCTCTCGGTGGAAAACCTCTCAGCGAAAAAAACTCGAAGGGAAAACCTCTCGGCGAAAACCTCTTGGCGGGAAAACCTCTCGGTGGGAAACCTCTCAGTGGGAAACCATTCGGCAGAGACCTCTCGACGGAACTTCACAAAGGCAAAGTGTATGGTCCTTAGGTCATGCTGGAGGCATTTGTTTGTTCACTTGGGCCTTGATGGTGATGCAATAACATGATAAAGATTAGAACTAGGTTGAGGGCTCCAATGTGTTAGCTTCAGAACTTTGAAGAGTTGGTTCTATGGCTGATGGGGATGTCTAGAAGTATTCTAATGATGGCAGCTCGATGTTGAAAGGAGTCATGATGATCCACCTGGGCGGGTTCTTTGAGGATGACCCATGGATAGAATGTTGAATGGTTCTATCATGGAAAGATGGGATATGGAATGGTCCCATAAAGATGAATGGAAATGAGATGGAGCGAGAAGGGCTCGATGTGATGAAATCATTGATACTCAGAGTATTTCCTGTTATACTCAAAGCAAGGGTATTGTGAGTGCACCCATGGGTACTTTAATTGATACCCCGTATCAGTGGAATGGATCTGTTTACCATAGATTGACGGAATAGGTCTAGTAATAGCTTTGGGCAGTGTATCGAGTATACTAGATCAAGATTTATCCATTAATCCCTAGTAGTGGAATGATTATACGGGTTATCATATATCCAAAGCACACTGAGTGACAGTTAGTATTGTTTATGGATGCTATGTTTGTTATGATTTCTTCATTAGCTACCTATCACTCTAATAATGTTACAAGATGTAGGTAGTCCCGAAGGTCGATGCCTAGACGTTCAGTAGTATACTAGGTTGATGGTAAGATTCATGGTATATAGTAAAATAGCATATTATGATGTATGTGCTAACTCTTTAGTTGCAGGGACAAGTTAGGTGTGATTCTTATACCTTGTTCCTTACTATATTGACTTGTATAGTATTTTGAGATTCATTTATTGCTCACACTAGACTGTTATCTGACTTGAGGTTTTTTATGCTTTTCTTTTTATTTACTTGGATACTCTTAAATGAGTAGACTAGATAGTAGGTCCTGGTGATCATGGTGGATGTGTAGAAGGCGAGCAGATGGAGCTATCTTGTATTATATATGGACTTACTTATGCTTATTCTGTTGTGCACGCTGTGGAGCCTCAAATAGTGTTGCTTATATTTTGAGATGGTTTATTTGGGTTTATTCATGTTTTGTATAAACTCTACTTAATATGTTGTATAACTCTATGGATCTATGCTCTGATTTTGGATCACTTAGTTATTATTGTCTCTACAGTTTTATATTTTTGAAGATTATTATATTTTATTCAATATGCTATGAGATATACGGCAGGTTATGTGATTGATCTTCTTTTCTTTTAACCGTTGGAAGTCATCCTACATTGGCGGGGCATGACAATAACACACTATCTTATGTATATTAGGTGCCGGTGGTATAGGGCGATCGTCATAATGAAAGCATTAAATAGTCAAAGTTTGCCTAATTCCCATTAAAGAGATATTAAGTGGCTTGGGTACTTTCTTTAAGACCTGATTGATGGTAGTCGCATTAGACTGGGAATGGCTTTTGACCTACATTTGAAGGTATGTTATGAGTTGAATTGGAAAAGCCATCGAGCTTATAGTTGGAGGTATACATAGTAAGGTATAATATAGGATGCATAAGACAAAGTTCTTATCTAAATGATACTGCTCAAATACTATTATGGTAGGGCTTGAGATTTTCACTCAATAGACATTGTTGTTCTAACTTCCTCCTCATTACAATACATAGGTTAGAGAAGACGATGTTGATCGGGAAGATGAAGGTGAAAGCGAAGTCTTGTGATAGTTTATCTATCTATTTATGTTTTTGATATATTTTGATGCACCCAGTTTTAGACATTGTGTTATTTTGAGATTTTTTATTTTGGATATTTGGAATGATATATTGTACTTCTCAGATTTGGATTTTTTATGAAATGGGAACTTATTTTTGATATTATATTTTATCTTTTCTGATGTGAGATTCTAATAACATGGATAGATAGCTCTGTGTATTGTCCATTGTATCAATTTTACCAACCAACAACTAGCTATAGAACGAGCCTAAGGGTCGATGGGTTTTTATTGTGTCGAAAATTCGGTCCGTTTCGAGGCAGGTTGTTACATTTGGAATTAGAGATTAGGTTACCGACCAACGGGGATAGGTATATGTAAGAATGTGTAATTATTATTTTGAAAGTATTTTTCAATACCCTACTATATATATACACTTATTCGAACATATGTAAACATGCTAGGCAAACTTTTTGACCAATCAATACTATTTTAGGAAGTCATAACTAAACGTATAAACTATAGATAGTTGATTATGGCTGAAAACCATTTATCTAAGGCTGGAACCCCTCCACCCAAGAAATACCCAAAATTAGAGGGATTCCAGAATGATTCAAGCAATACCCGAGGCACATAGGGCAAGTTCCCATTCTTCAACAAGCTCCATCAGCAACACCCACCACTATGCCTGCTAAAGCAGCACCTCACCCAAAAGACTTCCCCAAAATTTGCAAAGACTTCCAGAATTTGGAAAGATGGGTGTATATAGGAGCTAAGAATTTCATGGAGACAAAGGCTTGGATTAATGACTGTAAGCATGTATTTTGAGAGCTTGGATAGGAAGACCGGATCAAGAGGATGTTGGTGCAGGCATCTAAAAGGAGAGGCACTAGATTAATGAACTATAAGGGTTAGGGAGAATGCTGAGGAAAGAATCACTTAGGTTGAATTCAGAACTCGCTTTGAGTTGCGATTCATGTCCAGAGCTGAAGTTAGTTTGTAGTTGGAAAAGTTTATATAGCTTAGGCACAGAGACTCAACATTGAAGAGGTATATCTGTAAGTTTATGGGGCTAGCTAAGTTTGGATTAAGTTTGATTGATACCCCATGAAGAAGGCTATGAAGTTTGTTAATAAGTTGAATTCCCCATTTAGGGAGTTACTTTTGATCCAAGTACCTATGGACGCCACTTATGAGATGATAGTTGAAATGGCTCTAATGTAGACCACTGGTGATGAGGAGGAGGACAAGGTGGGATCGGCAAAAAATCAAGGTAGTTCTAAGAAAGAAGGATTTTAGGTGGATAAGAAGACCAAAGGAATATTTAAGATGGGAGGTGTGACATGCCGCAGATGTCAAAAGATGGGACAAGTAGCTAAGGATTGCAAGGTGAGCTCGATGAGACAGGAGTTCAAGAGAAAATGCTATCACCGCCATGAGGAGGGACACTACAAGAGTCAGCGTTCAAAGCCAGCGAAGGAGGGGCAGAGTGGAAAAGCTTATGCCATTGAGGTTGTACCTATCTCGAGTAGACCTCCTCTTCAAGAAAAAGAAGCAATGGAAGGTACAACTATTATTTCTAGGAATACTATTCGCACCCTATTTGACTTGGGAGCATTGTGTATATTCGTAGCTAGAAATGTAGTTAACTCCTTAAGTCTTAAAACCCTAGTTTTCATTGACCCAATAGTCAAATCAAAACCTATTCAGAGTGACACGTCTTTCTTTAATTTGTAAAGACCAAGTTGTGGATATATGTAACATCAATTTTATATGTAACGCGTATGTTCTTGGCTTTGAGGGGTATGGACTTATCTTAAGGATGGATAGGTTATCTTACTATGGGGCTATCTTAAATTGTGATAGGAGGATCGTTTTTTGAGGAGTTTTAGAGGACCAGAGATAGATGTTCGATGTACAATCTAAAACTTAGTTGAGTTAAGCTATTTATATTCCCTTAGCCTATCACAAGCTAAACTCTCATCTATGCCTGTAATTTGAGACTTTTCAGACGTTCTTAAAGTAGTCCCAGGTCTCCCAACCCAAAGGAAGATCGAATTTAGGATTTATTTGGAGAAGGATGCCAGACCTGTCGCTCTGCCATTAAGGCACATAGCCTCCAAAAAAAAGCAATAATTATACAAGCAGAATTGAGAGCTTTTGCAGAAGGGGTTTATTCGTCAAAGTACTTTTGAATGGGGAGCACCGATTGTCTTTACCACTAAGGCAGATGTCTCTTTAAGTTTATGCATTGACTATATAGAACTCAATAAGTTGACCAAGAAAAATATGTACCCCTTACCTAGATTTGATGACTTGTTTGATTTGCTTGCTAGAGCCAAAATCTTTTCTAAATTGGACTTAGCCACTGGATATCATCAATTGAGAATAGCTGAAGATAGTAAATAGAAGACCACATTTTACATGGACTATATGAATGGGAAGTGATGCCTTTCGGGTTGACAAATGCCCCTTCATACTTTGTACATTTGATGAGTAGAGTCTTTAGGGTGCAGCCGAATAATTCCATCATAGTGTTTGTTGATGATATTCTAGCATTATCTAGAAGTGAGGATGAGCATGAAAATCACTTAAGGAAGGCATTGGGGACTTTGAGTAGGCACCAACTAAAAGCCAAATTCTCCAAGTGGCAATTTTGGAGAAAGTAGGTGAAGTTTCTCGGTCATATTGTTTTCAAGAAGGGATTTCTATTGATCCTACAAAGGTGGAAGCTACTCAAGGCTCGAGGATTCTGAAAAACGCCACGTAAGTTAGGAGTTTTCTTGGGCTGACGGGTTACGAAATTTATCAAGGACTTTGCCAATATAGTAGTTCCACTAACTCGCTAGACCAAGAAAATCTAGTTTTGGCATGGGATGAGAAATACATGGATGCATTTGGGAAGCCAAAGGAGTTGTTAACTATTGCGCCAGTGCTTACGATTCCGAATGGGATGAAGCCTTTTATAGTTTACACTGACACATGCCATATAGGGTTAGCAGCTATTCTTATGCAAGAAGGAAAAGTGATAGCCTATAAAAGTAGGCAGTTGAAGGACCATGAGAAGTAGTACCCAACTTATGACTTGTAGTTAGCGATGTTATCCATCTTTGTGACCAAGCCACATCTAGATGAGTCAAAGCAATCGAACAAAGAAGTTACCAAGCGGAATCTAGGGCAATAACTACCAAACTCGAAGATCAAGTAGGACCAACAAATGAAGCTATAAACATGTCAGAAGCTCCTAAAATGGCCAACACACCAAACCACCAACATGTCAAAGCTCAAAGCTTAAGATCCATACAAAGGGATGGGTCGGTATCGACCCATGAATAGGGATCGATATCGAACCGTAACTTTTCCTCAAATCCACCAACAATTTCCACCACGCAAAGCTAGAGTACTTATAGGCTAGTACATGTTATATGGAGTGATTCGCAGGCCATCTATAACCCAAACAATTGATGGGCAAACCAAAAGCTATCAACCAACATTCGAGCAAGGAGTTCAACCAAATTCAAGCTCGTATGGATGCAACAAGGTACCACAGACAAAGGCACAAGCCAAGCGAGCCAATACAATAACTCAAAGGAGGATTTTCCACCCATTTTATGGATCGGTAACGACCCCTAGGCATGGGTCGGTACCGATCCCCATATATTTCTTAGGTGGCCACGATTTTCTCCAAGCAACTTCCCTTGGTCGTGGGAACTGTGGGTGCAAATGTAGTGGAGAGATTTTAGGAGACCTGTAGCTACAAATAAATGAGGAGAGTCATCGTTGGGGGATCTTTTTGAGTTTTCATGAAATTTACATATATCTCCTGTAATTTTGAGGATCACTACCGACCCACAAGAACACCTCTTGTAAACAGCAATCAAATCATCAACACAGTTAAGTAGACATAGGCAACGATTAACCAGACCACTATAAAGTTTGTATGTCTTGTTATTTTACGTTTTTATTTACTTTCTTCACTTTTTCCTCTCCAATTTAATTCTCTAAGTGTTTGTGCCGACTTTTGGCATAAACAACGGCTATCGTTTTTGCTTTGAAGATGTTGAGACACTATCTTTTAGGAGAAATGTTTGAGTTATCCACCAACCACAAATCCTTAAAATACCTATTTTTCCAAAAATATTTGAATCTTAGGCAACAGAGGTGGATGGAGTTTATAACTTCATATGACTTTGGGATATTGTATACCCTCGAAAAATGGAATGTTATCAGCAATGCCCTTGGACGGAGGCATGCAACTCTAGGTGCTATATATGAGTGGAGGCAGTTGGAGTTCATCTCGAATTTCAATTTCAAACCATCATTGGAACCCACTCTAGGCTATTTGGTAGAAATGTAAGTGAGGCCAGCGTTGATGGACCGCATCAGACAAGAGTAGAAGAAAGATTCGACAATAATAGGAAATTTGGAAAAGTTAAGTGGAGGAGAGCAATTCCCCCATGTTAGTAGATATGCAATGGACAAAAGGGGATGGCTGAGGAGAGATGGGCACCTATGTGTTCCAATGGTAGGAAATGTTTTAGAGGAGGTTCTAGTTGAGAGTCACCATTCTAGGATGACAATTCACCCTGGTGGATATAAGATGTATAAGGATATGAAGAGAATTTTCTATTGGTTAGGGATAAAGAAAGGGGTGGCAAAGTTTGTTTCTAGATGTTTGACATGCCAAAAGGTAAAGGAAGAACAAGGGAATCTTGGAGGATTGTTATTGTCGTTAGAGGTGCCGATTTGGAAATGGGAGCATATAACGATGGAAACTTTGTAGATGGGTTACTTAGGAGTCAAAGAGGCAAGGAAGCCATTTGGGTAATAGTGGATGGACTCACTTAAAGCGCCCACTCTATTCCTATAAGAAGTACTAGGAATGCAGCATCTCTAGCACAAATTTATATTAAAAATTGGTACGACTGCATGGAGTTCTAGTTAGCATTGTTGGTGATAGGGATTGCTTGTTCACTAGCGAATTTGGTGGAGTTTGCAGTCGGCCTTAGAAACATCATTGAATCTTAACATCGCTAACCACCCATAGACAGATGTTTAAACGGAAAGGGTGAATAGGATTATAGAGGACTTGTTGAGAGTTTGCATCATGGATTTCGGAGGTATTTGGGAGCAACACTTACCCTTAGTTGAATTTTCATACAATAATAGTTACTAAACGACGATTGGCATGGCATCCTTTAAAGCATTGTACCGGAGGCCATGCAAATAGATAAATTATTGGCGAGAAACCAGAAAAAATTCTACTTGGACTAGATTTGATTCACAAGATCTCAAAAAAGATAGATGATTAGACAACAAATAAAGGCGGCATAGGACCGTCATAAGTCTAATGCTGAAAAAGAAGGAAAGAACTGGAGTTTGCGGTAGGAGACATGGTGTTCATTAAGGTTTCCCCTCTTAGAAAGGTTGTGAGGTTTGGTAAGTCGAGGAAGTTGGCACCATGATTTATTGGGACTTTCCCGATCTTAGAAAGAATAGAGAAACTTGAATATCGAGTAGAGCTGTCGAATAAGTTAGCGGGAGTTCATGATGTATTTCATGTTTCGAACTTGAGGAAATGCCTTCACGACATCGCCACTATAGTAGAGCCTGATCAATTAGTAGATATGGAGATGGAGCCGACAGCACCCTATGCCGCCACACGCATAGTGGAGCCCGGAAGTTGGAAGATCTACAATAAAGAAATTAGACTGGTCCGAGTACAATAAGGAGATAATTTGGCATAAAGCATATGGGAAACTGAAGAGAAGATGAAGGCTTCTCATTCTCTGCTTTTCTCTAGTAAATTTTATCTCTCTAAAATTTAGGTTTTTGGTTGCGTCATGGTTGCTTGATTGGATGTTAGGGGATGGTTTCCTTACTGATTACTATTATTTTTATACACGTGTATAATTTTATGCATGTTTAGGGATGCTTGCATACATGTCTATATGTCATGATCTTACATTCACACTAGGACTAAGCTCACATATAGTATGTTGCATACATAATCACGTTGCATCTTTGGTTGAGTAGATGGTTATCTATATAACTTGGTCATATAACATGGACGTTGAGTGCATGTTACACTATCTTTCCTTTAGGGATTTCGGGGATGAAACCTTTTTTAAGGGAGGAGAATGTAACCGTACAACCTGCCTTTTTGATCCCCAAAAGTTGACACTAATACATCCATGATATTCATGTGCCAAGCATCCAAGTGCCGGAAAGACGGATTGTTGGGGAAAGAAAGAAAAGACAGAATATAATCTCACAACGTGACGAGTAATATATAATATTCCAACGATCTTTATAAAAGGAAAACTGAACTTTAATATACATACATAAAATTAGAGTAACTAACCTATCATCAGCCTGGACAGTTATAACAGCCTGTCCGTACAATTGCTGATAAATACAGACAAGAACAAATAGCGGAAGATAAAACAAAATAAGGAAGTATGTCTTGGAGGCATCTGGCTCGTCTCCTACAGCTCCAAGTGGCCAGCTAAATATGGAAAATATGCTCGGCCTGATACGAGCATTATAAGAAAAATAACGTCCGGATCAGTCTAGTAAAACCATTGTAAGAAACACAATCAAATAAATTTTTATATCTTATAAAACCTTTCAAAATAAAAGGTATCTCTTAAGACCACGTTGCACATTAACATAGACGGGTTTTTAGCTTACGATAACCGAACTATTTTATAGGAAATCTGGTAATATACAATAGTGTCCAGGGTTTAAAGTAAATATTGAACTATAGCTGAAATTATTACATTGATTAAATTCCAACATAACATGTATACAAATAAATTCGTAAAGGCACTTATTGGAGAATGGGTTTCCATACAATGACAAGGTACCGGGGTTCCGCCTGCCAATATACACCTCTAGAAAATGTACCGAGGGCCTCACATGGACCCTCTACCAATAGAGGAATGACATAAAATTTACTGGAGAGTACTGAATATTTCATCACCCTAGTTGCTTTGTAACCTTTCCCCGAGTGCTCTCATGCACAACCAAATCCATAAATGTATATATCTAGAAAGGGTGATGGCAATACCTTAATAGGTGTGACCCACATAGCCTTGCCGCATATCCCCTTATTTAGTCATTACCGGTTGATGAGGCTTGAGGCTACGCTTTACCTCTTATATAGCGATCCCACTTGGAATGCTAACGCTTCCCTCCAGGAGACAATGCAATTCCTAGAGATGTAGAGAGTGCTGTAAACTCACTTTTGAAGGAGGAAGATGTATGAAAGAAGGGTAAGGGTTTAGACAAGTTTTTAAGACTTTAAAGTGGAAAAGGATTGATTTTTAAACTTTGAAAAAAAACATGTAAGGCATTAAAGACTTTTTAGAACTTAGAAAAAGGAGATGAACTTTTTGAAAACAAGGAATGAGATAAAAAATGAGATAGAGAAATTTTGGAATTTTTTGATATAAAGTGAAATAAACAAATGACTAAAATACCCTTTAGTGCATACCCTCCACTCATTATTTGCCACATCATCACCATCTCCTTATCCTACATGCATGGAATCACCACCCCCTATTTATCCAACATACAAACTCCTTTCTTATACCATGATGTTATGTGGAAGGTAGCATTATATCTTATTTTATTTAAATTTTGGATTAAAAAAGTCACATCCCCTTTATATTTACTTAAGTGAATATATTTTTACCATATCATATTCTTTACTATGCATATTATATTTGTATATGTGTGTATATATACACTAAAGTTTACACAACTTTTCCGACAACTTTTATACATGAAAAGTCGAAAATTTGAAAACCGATTTCCGGTCAAATTTTATGTTTTTCATCGAACTATTTATTTTTGTAATAAAAATTCAAAAATGTATTTTCTATCATTATTTATAAATTAAAAGAGGATTATTTAATTATAAAAACCATTAATTTGAATATTTAAAATTGATAAAATTTCCTGAACCAAGGTGATAAAATTCCGGGTGGTAAGATTCTCCCAGTTAAAATAATTTTGACCCCGAAATTTCACCACATGAATACCCAATACTATTCATAAGTTTGCCATCAATAATCGATTGATAGATCCTTATTTGGAATGGTGTGAAACACCTCAAAGTCATGTACTTCAATCTTGGATCAAAACTTTGTGAAAAGAGAAATGATATATGTTCAACTTACATATTTAATGTATTGTTTCTCTCTAATACCAATTCTTTTTATTTTAAACTTATTTATGAAAATATTTCATGAAAACTAAACTTAAGTTTAACTTGTACTACATCTTGAGAGTGTATACCACTATTTGGTTTAAACTTTTCCTATTTTGAATTTATATCCCCTATGTAATTCCAGATCCAAATACCCGATCTTATTCCAAAATCTTTATTGAAATGAAACTATATATTTAACCATAGAAAATGTATACATATAGCTCGAGTAACTCCAAAATGATACTTAGGAACTGGGTACTACCAAATAGTATCATACTTTCAGGGTAATACTTAAGGGAAGTGCCTACCATCCGAACCCATCTCTTTCCAATTATAAGTTATTTTTGGGCTACTTGAACTAGTTATCACAAAAATACTTCTTCCATTTCAAAATCCTCTATTCAAAACAATACTTTACATATTTCAAACAAATAGTTTTAACAAAATATATATTTTCACTTGTTTTAAATTCATTCAGATTTGAACTTATTTCGATTGTAGAATGATAATGAAAATAATTTACTAAGTGCACTACAACGTTCGCCTAAGCAAACATCTGATTGTCACTTAGAAGATTATTCAGACCATCACAAAACAAATCGAGACTTATTTCCCGAGCTAACCAAAGAAAATGCATCAACATAAAATTTTCATTCCAAATTTTTTTATACTTAAACAAAAATACTTTCAAGTATTACTATTATTATTTTCCCTAAAATCTTGATAGCCATTTTTTAAAAGTACCGGGATTTAAACCCTTAAATTATTTACTTAAATCCTTTTTATTTTTATGCCCTATTCTTATAAGCCAATTTTATAAAATCAATTTCCTCTATAAAATTATTTCTCAAAAATTTAGTCTAAAATATTCTAACTTTTAGTAGACATTTTTTATTAAATCAAAATTTAACCCAACATCAACATCGAATGCTTTATATTCAGATTGCAAAACTTAATTCACAAGGTGTTCATTTTCAATGTTTTCCCTAATTACTATCTGTCCAACCCATGTTTTAAGAAAAGAAATTACCGATAAATCAACAAACAATAGACAATGCTCAAAACTAGACGAGCATGACTAATCAAATCCTAAATGATAATAATTTAATATTATCATCCACTAACAATCAAACACATCAAAAATACCTATATTAATTTTTGAAAACCATTTTTTATATATAAAATATACTCCTAAGTGAAATTATTTCATTTACCCATTTGAAATAAATATTGTGTTTGTTAGCCTTGTTTAAGTGTTTAGGAATCCTTATCGATAACATGGGCCAAACGCATCGATCAGAATTCATAAACCACTCAACAGATCAATTAACACAAAGTAAAACTTTTTATATCACTAACAAATATGCACCCTTATATATATATGCTCTCATTCTAGAGTGTTACAAACCCTATCTCCAATGAGTTTACACCTCCAAAGCCAAGGTTCAGGCTTAACTTTTAGCTCTGATACCAACTGTAACAGCCCGCCTTTTCGATCCTTGGAAATTGAGACTAATACATCCACAATATTCACGTTTTGAACATCCAAGTGTCAGAAAGACGGATTAATGTGGAATGAAAGAAAAGATAGAACAGAATCTTACAACGTGACGAGTAATATACAACATTCCAATGATCATTACAAAAATAAAATTGAACTTTAATATACATACATTAAATTATAGTAACTAACCTATCATTAGCCTAGATAGTTATAACAACCCATCTTTACAATTGCTGATAAATACAGACAAGAACAAACAGCGGAAGATAAAAGAAAATATGAGTAGTGTCATGGAGGCATTTAGATCATCTCTTGCAGCTCCAAGTGACCAGTAAATCTGAAAAATATGCTCGGGCTGACCTGAGCTTTATAAGAAAAATAACGCCCGGATCAGTCTGGTAAAATCAGCGTGAGAAACACAATCAAATGGATTCTTATATAATATAAAACCTTTCAAAATAAAGGATATCTCATAAGACCACGCCGCACATAAACACAGACGGGTTTTTACCTTACGATAACCAAACCATTTAATAGGAAATCCAGTGATATTATAATAATGTCTTGGGTTTAAAGTAAATACCGAGTCATAGCCCAAATTGTTACATTGATTAAATTCCAGCATAACATGTATGCAACTAAGTCCATAAAGACATTTATTGGAGAATGGATTTCCATATAATGATAAGGCATCAGGGTACCACCTACCACAGTAACCTCTAGAAAATGTACTGAGGGCCTCACATGGACCCTCTGCCAATATAGGACCAGCCTAACCCTTACTGGATAGTACTGAATATTTCATCACCCCAGTTGCTTTGCAACCTTTCCCCAGAAAGCCTTCATGCACAACAAAATCCATAAATTTATATATCTAGAAGGGTGATGAAATTACCCTAATGGGTGCGACACACATAGCATTGCCGCATATCCCTTATTTTAGTCATTCCCGGTTGATGAGGCTTAAGGCCACGCTTCATCATTTATATAGTGATCCCACTTGGAATGCTAACACTGCCGTAACAACCCGTATATTTAGACCATTTAAATTGACAATAATCCACACATGTCAACTTAAATAGTACAAAACACGAATCATAAATGGAGTATATGTATAAAATGATAATCATCACAGAATCATAGAAAATACAACATAACAGAATAGTGCAGCGGAAATACAACATAGTCATAAGAGTAGTTCATGAAGCTACCCATAAATACAACAATGTCTCAAATAAAAGAAATACAACAACAAAGATGTCCAAACAGGCCAAATGGAAAGAACAATACTGATAAAGATAAGATAGTGATAGTCTTCGGTCTTCAGCTCCAAGTAAGCAGCAACATCAATCCTCAGTCTGATCCGAGCATATGCACAAACAAACACTCGAATCAGGACATATATTCTTATACAGATAATATGGTTCAAAATTTGAAACAACAGTAACTCAAAGATGAATGGAATAAACATCTTTCATGATCCGATAAACTATCTATACATAGTAGTGTACGATAAATAGATAATTTCTAACAGTAATGTAAAATATCAAGATAGTGTTAAGGCGTCACCATTATTCCCCTTAACACATTTTATATAAGTATCATAACTATACAGCACTGTAAACTCCACTGTAAACTAGTGGGCTATCAGGGAGTACTCCATAGGTATAACACAAAACAAATTCGTAGTGGTCGCGTATATGGGAATACAAGTATGACAAGGCACATGAGGCAATACCCAAGATAGTGACACTACCATTTGCCTAATCCGAACTGGTGAGAACGCATCGCCGCAGCGATCACAACACCGTGAAACAACACTCCCAAATCAAGGGTGCGCACCAATCAATCACAAAGTAAATGAATAGTTTTACGAAGAAGTGTGTTCACTTGAGGTAGCTAACCTCCATTGGCCCGGCACGGCTCCTGTTTTAGTCATTTCCAATTTGACACAAGTGTCAAGGCTATCCATTATCGTTCACTTTCTTCAATCATCAACGTTCATCAATCCAACCACTTCATTCTGGATCACACTCCGCGCGTAGTTATTAAAGTGGTTTTCGGATTAGACAGTGAGTATGTCCCTAACCGATTCCGGTTCCTTTAATAACCTTCGTAATTATAACACCGATTGGTCGTTAATATATTTCAAACCAAATCAATTTCAATTTCAATTAAAATTCGTAAATCGACAATTCGTTAGTCTTTCTAATCAATTTCCAAAATTACATCTTATAACTTCCCAATTTCATTTTAATATTTCTATAATTCAATTTCAAAGTTTCAATTTTAAACGATTCAAATATTCATTGCATTTCGTATATAAGTTCATTCCAAAATCATTTAACTTAATTAACGTTCAAATCGATTTAAAATCAATGATCGATTTCATTCGATATTCATTCAATTAATTTATCATTAAAACCATTTCAATTAAATTTCCAATCCATTACATTACCTTTTTAAGTTCAACATGTTATATCAACTTTACAAATTTATTTAAATTAAATTTGTCGAATCCAAATCTTTAAATTACAAGTCTTTCATTTGTTAACAAAACACATTCTATTTCTTATTAAAGAAATCCATTTCACTTATTATTTACTTAGTTACACTTGTTCAAAATTCAATTTCACTTAAATAAAATATTCAATTTAGTTTAACCATTAAATAATTCAATCTTATTCAATTATCAAATAATTTCAAATCTTAATTATTACTTAATTTTAAAAAAAAATTCAAAACTTAATTATTTCTAATTTCAACTTAATTATTAATAATTTCTAAAACTTAATTATTACAAATTTCAAAACTTAATTTTTAACAATTCCAAAACTTCATTATTAATCAATTTAAATTTAAACAATGTTATTCGTCAATTACTCCGTTAATATTTGTCTCAATTACAAATATTCACATTTTCCATTCATTCGAATTTAAATTCCAAATTTTATTCAAAACCATATTATTAGTTAAATAAAACTTTATTTTATTTTAAATCAAAACATTGACCAATCGGATTTAATTTAATTTTCTATCCTAAGTCAAGTTTATTTGGGTATTTATCATTTCAACCCGATTCCATTTCAATTTAAAAATCAAAGCATACAAAGGGAACTTGCAGTATGATAGCTGGGATGGTGTCAAAGTAAATAAACAAGCAATAGCATCCATTCACAACAATTCGACAATTTAAATAATCCCGAAATAATCGTATTAATTTGCATTTGTTATTTATGCAAATTAATATAATTATTCCTAGAATCTACCTTATCATTTCAAGTAGATTAAAGATTATTACATTACGGTTTTCACTTCGTTCAATTTCAATTTAATACTACAACAGTTAATTCAATATACGTTCAAGGGTCCAAAGTGAAATTTATCAAATTCTACGTGTCAATTAAATTAACAATTCAAGGGTTTATACTTCTAATAAATATTCAACATATGAGAGGGTCAAGGTTAACAAATCAAAATTCGATATATATCTAATCTATTTAAAAAAATTAACTATCCTATCTCGATTTTTAATTTCAAATTTTATATCACTTAACAATAACAATTAACATCCAATTCAACATAGAAAACATTTATCAATCCAAACTTGTATAAGAATATAGTCGTGAAAATTAATTCACCTTTCGTGGATAAAGAAATTGACGTCGAAGCAAAAGAAGCACGAAAAGAGTCGGTACAGCACGAACAACGGACACTGTAATATCGACAAAAGAAAACGATATTAATACAATGAACGTTTGTTTATAATTTATAAATTTATATAAATGCGCTTACCGAAGACGGAGAAAAGAACAAGAGCTAAGAGATCGATGCTGCTGCAAAAAGCTCAATCGGTTGCTTCTGCACACAACGAAAAAAAAAACGGTTACGGGTTACTTAATAAATCGATACCGTTCAAAAAAAACTCCATTTTTTTTATAACACACGCACACACAAATCACGGCCCAGACCCAAGCACGCCAGTTTCAGCTATACACAACTTTAACCATATTTCCCTTTTTTTTTCTACCACACGCATGCACTTCTTCTTGCATTTTCAAACTTATCACTCCCCTCCTGAAGCCTATGCATTTACAAGCTTATCACTCTCCTCCTGGAACCCATGCATTTGCAAGCTTATCACTTCCCTCATCTCTACTGCCTGATACACATATACTTACGCATGCGACATGTACCCATCACACTTACTCACGCATGCACTACAATTTCATGCACGCACACCACTAGCATTCACATAGAGCTCGGGTTGGCAGGGCGTAGGAACGCGGAGCTGGCGACGGGTGAGCGGAGTGGGTCGCGGTGGTTGTAGGTGAAGGCGGACGTGGGTAGTGCGGTGTGACTGGGTGAGGGGTTGAGGCGTGCGCGTTTCGGTGGTGGGAGGCGAATGGATGCTGGGAGATGATGTGAACGGTCGGCGACGTGGGGCTGGGTGGTGCGAAGGAAGGCGGACAATGGAGGGGAATGGCTCGGCTGGGAAGGATGAGGCAGAGGGGAGGTGGATGATTGCGCATGGGTCTGGAGTGAGCAGGGGAAAGATCCATTAATTTTTATTGACATTAAAGAAAAATAAGAAGGAGAGAAAGATAGGAAAGGTGTATCACCTGGAGACGTGAACGTGAGTGGACAGAATGTTATAGAAGGCACTGTTCGTTTCTTTTTAAGTTTGCAATTCACGTATCATTAATTTCTTTCCAGAACCGAGGAGTCACAACCCTTCCCAATTCTCTCACCTAATTCCAACGTTCACACATATTAACAAGCGGCTCTTAGCTTCCAACCACTGCATTAAATACACCAGGGATTTATTAAAAATTTCTTTTGTAAACGGGCTGAAAAACCAGGGCTGAAATTGTGTACCCGGTCCGTTCGGAACGATTTAAATTAACGTGACAATTTTTACGACGGACCCCGATTTGCACGAATAAATATACCGTTCTGATCAGCGCGACGAGACGCTTCCAACGGTACACAGATAATAGAGCTACGATTTGTATTACAAAATTTTGAATTTTATATTATCGGAAAAATGCAAGAAAAACGCCGAAAAATAAGATCGATGGAACTAAAGAAGTCCGAATTTTGAAAAACGAAAAATGACGCCTTGCTCAAAAGATGGTTTAGAATTTTTCTATGTAAAAATATTCGGGTTCGGAAGATAAAAATTTTCGCGTTTTAAAATGAACTGTTATACAGTAAAACGCGAACGAAATTTTCAGTGATATTTTACGATGAAACTTTACCACTATCAATAACCCACAAGGCGCCTTTTATAAACAAAGTTTGGATGTTAGTTGAGATCGTTTAGAAATTTCAAAATTTTATATTAAAACATTGGATTTTAAATTTTTAAATTGGGTCGGAAATTTAGGGTCGTTACAATCTCCCCCACTCAGAACTTTTCGTCCTCGAAAAGGAACCAGACGAGTGAAGTAGGAATGAAATAAGCAGAAAAGTCAAGATAGATTTCGAGAAATTTGAATTATACCTGAAATTAGTAATTCGGGGTTTGAATCCCGAATACTATCTTCAGTCTCCTATGTACAATCTCGCTCATCCGCACTCCACTGTACTTTGACGAGATTTACCGAATTCCTTCTGAGTTGCTTTGTCTCACGATCGACTATCCGAAGTGGCTTTCACTCAATAGTCAAGTCAGGCTCAATAACTACCTCTTCCAACTGAGCAGTAGGGATGGTCATAGATGGATCGTGTACAACTTTGCGAAGATGTGAGACGTGGAATACGTTGTGCACACCGGCGAACTTCTCTGGTAATGCAACTCTATAGGCCAATGTTCCTACCCTTTCCGTAATCTCAAACGGACCAACAAATCTGGGAGCTAGCTTCCCTTTCCTTCCAAATCGAACAATATTCTTCAAAGGCGACACTTTCAGAAATACTTTGTCTCCTACACTGAATTCGAGATCTCTTCTCCTTCTGTCAGCATAGCTCTTTTGTCTATCCTATGCCGTCTTTATCTTCTTCCTGATTTCTTCGACTTTTTCAGAAGCTTCCATAATTATCTCTGGTCCAAGCACTAGTCGGTCACCAGACTCAATCCAACAAGCTGCGATTTGCACGGCCGTCCATATAAGGCTTCGAACGGTGCCATACCAATGCTTGCCTGGTTTATCAAAGATAATTAATTCAAATTCAAATATACTTATTCCAAATTTGAAATTCAATTTCTTTACCTGGTAACTATTATTATAAGTGAATTCAACCAAGTGAAGATGGTCTTCCCAAGATCCACCGAAGTCAATAATACAAGCTCGGAGAAGGTCTTCCAAAATCTGATTCACCCTCTCAGTTTGACCATCTGTTTGAGGATGATAAGCTATGCTCAGATTCAGTTTGGTGCCCAAAGTATCCTGGAATGCTTTCCAGAGTATACTGGTGAAAATAGGATCTCGATCGCATACAATACTAGATGGTACACCATGAAGTTTAACAACTTCTCTCATGTATATCTCGGCCAAACTCGAAGCTGTACGAGTGGTCTTGACTGGAATAAAGTGTGCGGATTTCGTCAGTCTGTCGGCAATCACCCAAATGCTTTCGTTACCTTTTCTAGTCTTAGGCAGCCCATCAATAAAGTCCATAGAAATCTGCTCCCATTTCCAGCCTGGAATATCTAGAGGTTGGAGCAATCCTGCTGTCTTCCTGTGATCAGCTTTAACTTGCTGGCAAGTTGTGCATCTGCTGACATACGTAGAGATATCGCGCTTCATCCCACTCCACCAATATAACTTCTTCATATTTTGGTACATTTTAGTGACACCGGGATGAAACGAAAGCGAAGACTTATGGTTTTCTCTCAGCACTTCCTATCTAAGACCATCAACATTAGGAACACAGATACGATCATCAATTCTCAAGATTCCGTTACTATCAACATGTGCACCCAATTTATTATTAGCATTTTCAACTCTACCAAGAACTATTTCTTTGATGCGATAAAGCAAAGTGTCGTCGTATTGCTTGGCTATAATACGATCCATAAGAGCTGGGGAGACGGAAAGCTGGAATAACATTCCTTCAACAAGATTACAACATATCATAGCTTGGTTTCTGCTCAAAGCATCGGCTACGGCATTTGCTTTCCCCGGAGTGTAGTTAATATCAAGATCATATGCAGCTAGGAATTCGAGCCATCAGACTTGTCTCTGATTCAAATCCTTTTGCGAGAAGATATATCTCAATGACTTATGGTCAGTGAATAACTCGAATTTGGTTCCCAATAGATAGTGCCTCCATAGCTTAAGAGCAAATACAACCGCAAGAAACTCTAAATCGTGAGTTGCATAGTTTGCTTCATGGGTCTTTAATTGGCGACCAGCATAAGCAATAACCTTTCCTTTCTGCATTAAAACTGCTCCAAGTCCATCTCGACAAGCATCCGTATAGACGGTCAATCCTTCGCTACCATCAATAACTGTAAGAACCGGGGCAGAGGTCAACTTTCACTTCATCTCATTGAAAGCTGCTTCGCACTTTTCGCTCCAAATAAATTTCACATTCTTTCTGGTCAGTGCGGTAAGTGGTGCGGCAATACGGGCAAAGTTTTCTATAAATCTGCGGTAATAGCCGGCCAAACCCAAGAAACTGCGGATATCTGTGGGAGTTTTGGGGGTCTCCCAATCCTGCAAATTCCAAAGATTCGAATTATGATATTGATAAGTTGTTTTTGATAGAATTGACAAGTAAGAATAGAACTTACATTGATTACAACGATCTTAGCTGGATCGACCGAAATCCCATTGTCTGAAACAATATGGCCAAGAAATCGAACTTCATCTTTCCAAAAATGGCATTTTGAAAACTTGGCTTTAAGCTGATGACTGCATAGAGTTTCAAGAACAAAAGCCAAATGTGACCTATGCTCTTTCTCATTCTTAGAGAAGACGAGAATATCATCGATGAAAACAAGAACAAACTTGTTAAGAACATCCCGGAAAACTCTATTCATTAAGTCGATGAAATAAGCTGGAGCATTAGTAAGACCGAACGGCATAACCATCCATTCAAAGAAACCATTCTCAGTGCGGAATGCTGTCTTAGGAATACTCTCCTCAACAATTCTGAGTTGGTGAAAGCCAGTAGCCAGATCGAGTTGAGAGAATACTTTAGCTCCATGGAGTTGGTCGAATAGATCATTGATGCGGGGCATCAGATATCTGTTCTTGTGTGTGAGCTTGTTCAGCTCTCTATAGTCTACACACATTCTGAGAGAACCATCTGATTTTGTGACGAATACTACTGCAGCATCCCATTCTGAATGACTTCGCCGAATCAAGCCTTTAGAAAATAAGTCTTCAATTTGAACATTCAACTCTGCCTTTTCTTTAGGAGCCATTCTCCGGGGAGGGAGAACTACTGGTCGAGCGCCAGGAATAAGATCAATGCGGAATTCGATTTCCCGCGGAGGTGGTAGAGAATTGACTTCTCCAAATACATAAGAAAAAAGTTGAACAACTGGAGTAGAGCTTAGTTCATTTGGATGGGAGTCAAGAGAAAATATAAAACTCCCAGCATATTCTTAAGGCGATTTGCCTTTAATAACCAAAGGCATACTCTTGTCATCGATGAGAGAGACTGTTCGAGCTTTGCATGAGATATTGGCTTCGAACTTCCGTAGCCAATCAATGCCTAATAGTATATCGAATGCCTCGAATCCATGGACATAGAAATCCCAAGTGAAGCGGTGAATGCCATGCATAAGAGTGACATATTTACAAACCCTTTTAAGGTTAGTGGGCCCTCCAATAGGGTTTGATACACATAAGAAAGTAGATGAAAGGATGGGTTCCAAACCAAGTTTATTGCACAAATCAATAGATATGAAACTATGTGTTGCTCCGGTATCAAATAGAACTTAAACGGGTAAAGTATGCAACAAAAAAGTACTCTGTAATGTACCTTGGTTATCGGTAGGAGAAGGTGGGGTAGGAGTATCACGGGTGGAAGAAGTCAGCAAATACTCCAGCCGTCTTTCCCCTTTTATACATAGGACAATCCTTCTTGAAGTGGCCCGGCTGCAGACATACGTGACAGAGGTCGTTCCTGGTATTCTGAGGGGGCGGAACAGCGGCATTGGCAGATGTTGGACAGCTGTTGGCGTAGTGACCTCTCTGGTCGCACTTGAAGCAAGTGATGGAGGATAAGTCAATGGGCTTTTTCTGAGAATAGCCAAGCCCAGATTTCTGCTGCCAATTCTTCTTCTGTTGCTTAAAATTTGGCTTTCGCTTCCCCGACTGATTAGCCGATGTCTGAGTAACTGGAGCTTTGGGGACAGATGTTCTCCTAGGCTTTCCCTTGTATCGAAGAGCAAAGTCCATCAGCTCAGTGAAAGTTCCATGGACATGAGCGGTGAGGAGCTCGTAATACTCTGGGCGTGCGCCATGTATGAACTTCTCATTCTTAAGCAGAGGTGTGTCAATCAAACCGCGTCCGAACTTAGATAGTTCGTTGAACTTCCTTTCATACTCAGTGAAGGTCATGTTGCCTTGCTTGAGATCCATAAAAGACCGATAGAGTTGGGCCTTCCCAGCAGCTGGCATCCACTGAGCCATAAAGGAATCCCTATTAAAAGTAATATGAAACGAATCAAAATTATGACGAGATAAGAGAGAAATTTATTTAGTTGAAATTTAGATGGATTACGTCCTAAACTGGGCCCAAGTGATAGTTTCCTCATCAGTTCGAGAAGTGGCTGACTCCCACCAATCTTGTGCAGCATCCTGAAGCTGCCAAGCGGCCAACTTGCGCTTCTGAGCATCTGCGATCTCCAAGCCAGAAAAGATCCTTTCCAAACTCTTTAGCCATTGTTGTGCTTCGATAATACTCTCGGAGCCAGTGAATTTGACTCCTCCAAGCTGAGTATACTCCTTGCTAAGAGTGGAGAATCGGACTGCGGGAGCTGGAGCATGTGGACCAGGAGCATTTCCACCCCTGCCTCTAACATTTCTTCTGGTAGCCATCCTGGAATACCAAAAGTGATTTAGAATCAAAGATAGGAATTTATAGAACTTAAGAAAATTCTATTCAACGAATTCAATAAGAAAGATGAATCAAAGGATGTGGATTCTGCAATGATTCTCCTCATTCTAGGGTATGTTTACCCTATCTCTTATGAGCTTTAAACTCCACAGGCTAAGGTTATCGGGAACCAAAGCTCTGATACCAACTGTAACAACCCGTATATTTGGACCATTTAAATTGACAATAATCCACACATGTCAACTTAAATAGTACAAAACACGAATCATAAATGGAGTATATGTATAAAATGAGAATCATCACAGAATCATAGAAAATACAACATAACAGAATAGTGCAGCGGAAATACAACATAGTCATAAGAGTAGTTCATTAAGCTACCCATAAATACAACAATGTCTCAAATAAAAGAAATACAACAACAAAGATGTCCAAACAGGCCAAATGGAAAGAACAATACTGATAAAGATAAGATAGTGATAGTCTTCGGTCTTCAGCTCCAAGTAAGCAGCAACAGCAATCCTCAGTCTGATCCGAGCATATGCACAAACAAACACTCGAATCAGGACATATATTCTTATACAGATAATATGGTTCAAAATTTGAAACAACAGTAACACAAAGATGAATGGAATAAACATCTTTCAGGATCCGATAAACTATCTATACATAGTAGTGTACGATAAATAGATAATGTCTAACAGTAATGTAAAATATCAAGATAGTGTTAAGGCGTCACCATTATTCCCCTTAACACATTTTATATAAGTATCATAGACTATACAGCACTATAAACTCCACCGTAAACTAGTGGGCTATCAGGGAGTACTCCATAGGTATAACACAAAACAAATTCGTAGTGGTCGCATATATGGGAATACAAGTATGACAAGGCACATGAGGCAATACCCAAGGTAGTGACACTACCGTTTGCCTGATCCGGACTGGTGAGAACGCATCGCCGCAGCAATCGCAACACCGTGAAACAACACTCCCAAATCAAGGGTGCGCACCAATCAATCACAAAGTAAATGAATAGTTTTACGAAGAAGTGTGTTCACTTGAGGTAGCTAACCTCCATTGGCCCGTCACGGCTCCTGTTTTAGTCATTTCCAATTTGACACAAGTGTCAAGGCTATCCATTATCGTTCACTTTCTTCAATCATCAACGTTCATCAATCCAACCACTTCATTCTGGATCACACTCCGCGCGTAGTTATTAAAGTGGTTTTCGGTTTAGACAGTGAGTATGTCCCTAACCGATTCCGGTTCCTTTAATAACCTTCGTAATTATAACACCGATTGGTCGTTAATATATTTCAAACCAAATCAATTTCAATTTCAATTAAAATTCGTAAATCGACAATTCGTTAGTCTTTCTAATCAATTTCCAAAATTACATCTCATAACTTCCCAATTTCATTTTAATATTTCTATAATTCAATTTCAAAGTTTCAATTTTAAACGATTCAAATATTCATTGCATTTCGTATATAAGTTCATTCCAAAATCATTTAACTTAATTAACGTTCAAATCGATTTAAACTCAATGATCGATTTCATTCGATATTCATTCAATTAATTTATCATTAAAACCATTTCAATTAAATTTCCAATCCATTACATTACCTTTTTAAGTTCAACATGTTATATCAACTTTACAAATTTATTTAAATTAAATTTGTCGAATCCAAATCTTTAAATTACAAGTTTTTCATTTGTTAACAAAACACATTCTATTTCTTATTAAAGAAATCCATTTCACTTATTATTTACTTAGTTACACTTGTTCAAAATTCAATTTCACTTAAATAAAATATTCAATTTAGTTTAACCATTAAATAATTCAATCTTATTCGATTATCAAATAATTTCAAATCTTAATTATTACTTAATTTTTTTAACAATTTCAAAACTTAATTATTTCTAATTTCAACTTAATTATTAATAATTTCCAAAACTTAATTGTTACAAATTTCAAAACTTAATTTTTAACAATTCCAAAACTTCATTATTAATCAATTTAAATTTAAACAATGTTATTCGTCAATTACTCCGTTAATATTTGTCTCAATTACAAATATTCACATTTTCCATTCATTCGAATTTAAATTCCAAATTTTATTCAAAACCATATTATTATTAAATAAAACTTTATTTTATTTTAAATCAAAACATTGACTAATCGGATTTAATTTAATTTTCTATCCTAAGTCAAGTTTATTTGGGTATTTATCATTTCAACCCGATTCCATTTCAATTTAAAAATCAAAGCATACAAAGGGAACTTGCAGTGTGATAGCTGGGATGGTGTCAAAGTAAATAAACAAGCAATAGCATCCATTCACAACAATTCGACAATTTAAATAATCCCGAAATAATCGTATTAATTTACATTTGTTATTTATGAAAATTAATATAATTATTCCTAGAATCTACCTTATCATTTCAAGTAGATTAAAGATTATTACATTATGGTTTTCACTTCGTTCAATTTCAATTTAATACTACAACAGTTAATTCAATATACGTTCAAGGGTCCAAAGTGAAATTTATCAAATTCTACGTGTCAATTAACTTAACAATTCAAGGGTTTATACTTCTAATAAATATTCAACATATGAGAGGGTCAAGGTTAACAAATCAAAATTCGATATATATCTAATTTATTTAAAAATTTTAACTATCATATCTCGATTTTTAATTTCAAATTTTATATCACTTAACAATAACAATTAACATCCAATTCAACATAGCAAATATTTATCAATCCAAACTTGTATAAGAATATAGTCGTGAAAATTAATTCACCTTTCGTGGATAAAGAAATTAACGTCGAAGCAAAAGAAGCACGAAAAGAGTCGGTACAGCACGAACAACGGACATTGTAATATCGACAAAAGAAAACGATATTAATACAATGAACGTTTGTTTATAATTTATAAATTTATATAAATGCGCTTACCGAAGACGGAGAAAAGAACAAGAGCTAAGAGATCGATGCTGCTGCAAAAAGCTCAATCGGTTGCTTCTGCACACAACGAAAAAAAAAAACGGTTATGGGTTACTCAATCAAATCGATACCGTTCAAAAAAAAAACTCCATTTTTTTTCTTTTTTTTTATAACACACAACACACGCACACACAAATCACGGCCCAGACCCAAGCACGCCAGTTTCAGCTATACACAACTTTAACCATATTTCCCTTTTTTTTTCTACCACACGCATGCACTTCTTCTTGCATTTGCAAACTTATCACTCCCCTCCTGAAGCCTATGCATTTACAAGCTTATCACTCTCCTCCTGGAACCCATGCATTTGCAAGCTTATCACTTCCCTCATCTCTACTGCCTGATACACATATACTTACGCACGCGACATGTACCCATCACACTTACTCACGCATGCACTACAATTTCATGCACGCACACCACTAGCATTCACACAGAGCTCGGGTTGGCAGGGCGTAGGAACGCGGAGCTGGCGACGGCGACGGGTGAGCGGAGTGGGTCGCGGTGGTTGTAGGTGAAGGCGGACGTGGGTAGTGCGGTGTGACTGGGTGAGGGGTTGAGGCGCGCGCGTTTCGGCGGTGGGAGGCGAACGGGTGCTGGGAGATGATGTGAACGCTCGGCGACGTGGGGCTGGGTGGTGCGAAGGGAGGCGGACAATGGAGGGGAATGACTCGGCTGGGAAGGATGAGGCAGAGGGGAGGTGGGTGATTGCGCATGGGTCTGGAGTGAGCAGGGGAAAGATCCATTAATTTTTATTGACATTAAAGAAAAATAAGAAGGAGAGAAAGATAGGAAAGGTGTATCACCTGGAGACGTGAACGTGAGTGGACAGAATGTCATATAAGGCACTGTTCGTTTCTTTTTAAGTTTGCAATTCACGTATCATTAATTTCTTTCCAGAACCGAGGAGTCACAACCCTTCCCAATTCTCTCACCTAATTCCAACGTTCACACATATTAACAAGCGGCTCTTAGCTTCCAACCACTGCATTAAATACACCAGGGATTTATTAAAAATTTCTTTTGTAAACGGGCTGAAAAACCAGGGCTGAAATTGTGTACCCGGTCCGTTCGGAACGATTTAAATTAACGTGACAATTTTTACGACGGACCCCGATTTGCACGAATAAATATACCGTTCTGATCAGCGCGACGAGACGCTTCCAACGGTACGCAGATAATAGAGGTACGATTTGTATTACAAAATTTCGAATTTTATATTATCGGAAAAATGCAAGAAAAACGCCGAAAAATAAGATCGACGGAGCTAAAGAAGTCCGAATTTTGAAAAACGAAAAATGACGCCCTGCTCAAAATATGGTTTAGAATTTTTCTATGTAAAAATATTCGGTTTCGGAAGATAAAAATTTTTGCGTTTTAAAATGAACTGTTATACAGTAAAACGCGAACGAAATTTTCAGTGATATTTTACGATGAAACTTTACCACTATCAATAACCCACTAGGCGCCTTTTATAAACAAAGTTTGGATGTTAGTTGAGATCGTTTAGAAATTTCAAAATTTTATATTAAAACATTGGATTTTAAATTTTTAAATTGGGTCGGAAATTTAGGGTCGTTACAACTGCCCTCCAGGTGACAATGCAATGCCAACATTCATCCATTTAAGTTGTTTAGGATAAACAAGCCGAGGGCACTACTTTTACTACATTCATTTTGGAATCACTCTTAGGATTAGTAGCAAGTTGCCCTTGCACTTTAAAGAGCTTCGTATTCAATTTGAACGTTTGAGTTGGTTCGAAGTGGTTTTCGGATAATTCATACTTATCTGATTTCGGTCTTTTCAAACCAACACTCGATAATTTTTGGTAAACTCAACTCCGGTTCTTTCGATCAACAGATAATACATAAGAGCGGGGATCACCCCCTAACCATTTAAGTTGACCGATTTCCTTATCATCGGTCCTAGAAGAACACATGAGTTTATACGTACAGTATATCATCCCCGAGGATAACTATACCATATAATTCTCGTGTTTTCTTCTAGATTTTTCCAGAGTTAAAATTTGGTCCAGATTTGATAGTTAGTTATTTAATTATCAAATAAACAAACAATCAAACATAGATTTAGTTCCATATAGGATCCGCTAAGCCTCTTATTAATTAACCTTTCATTAATTAAATCTCTTTCGATTATCTGATTTAAAATACCTTCACAAAAGATATTTTCACAAACCCCTTATACTCCTTTCAATACTTGGAAAATATTTATATACTTATCACGTCGGTATAAGTATATTCATAACCCATTTTATTTTCAACACTTATAAAATATAGTGGAAATTAGCCACAAGGGCCTCTCTAGCAAGTGCAATTAGTTTCTAGGACACACAGCTGAAATAATTATTTTTAAGGACAAAATGCAAAATAATTAGTTTCTAAGGCCAAAAAACCTATGAAATTATGTCCTTGAAAGTAATTGGACGGTTGACTTTGTCCTTAAAAGTAATTATTCTACTGATTTTGGCCTTGAAATTAATTTCTGTGGATGTGTGTCCTAAAAACTAATTGGACTGTAAAGTTTGTCCTTCTGGTGAAATGCCCCTAAAATATATCTATATACTTATCTAGATGGTATTGGTATAAGTATATTAACAAAACCCAAGGATGATTTTCTCTTGTCCAAATTTATATTTAAACGGGCTAAAACAAATATCATTTAAAACATTACATACTATAAACCAAACCATTTATCCTTCGGTGTTAAGTATGCCAAGAATGTTTACCTACCACCATAATTAAAAAGGATTAATATCAAAATCAAATCTCATTCCTTTATAAAATTCCCTTTCTATAAGCCCATTTCATATTTACAAATACTTTTATAAAACACCAAATTAATTTACAAAACTTCTTTTATAAATCTCTAAATTATTTATAAAATCCCCTTCTATTTATAAAACTCTTTTATAAATCTTCCTTTATAATTCCTTTATAAAAATCCTTCATAAAATATCATTTACCCAATTATCATTTGACAAATCTCCTGTAATAAATCCTTTTATTAAGTAAAACCATTCTATAAACAGATTATTATTTATAAATACCTTTATTCAATTAATCGATTTCCATTAAACATCAAAATTAAATAATTAATTAACCTTAAAACCTCATTAATAAATAATTAAATAACTTGCTTTAAACCATTATTTATAAACACCTAACCTCAAATTGATATAAAATTGAAGTTAATTTAAATCCATAACTTTACAAATTCGAGAAGAGGCTCGGCGACCAAAATGGTACTAAATCAAGTTATTATTTTATTTATTTTGACTTATCAAGTCACATAACTGGTATTTACATGAGCAGGCATATATGTAAATAAAATCAATTAGCAATCACTAGCTAATCGATCACTTATCCAATATTAGTTAATCCACATATTAATTAACCAGTGAGTAAATATCCAAATTAATAAAACAGCAGAACCAGGATTTATTCTGCTAAACATACGTCCTCAATAATCCATTCCATTTAATTATAGTAGAATGAGAATTTATTATGCTAAACAGATGTCATCAATAATCTATTCATATTAGTTTGGCTACTTAATGGCACAAACAAAGAGAATCCCTTGTATTTAAAACCCATCTTTGAAAAATAAAGCTGCTTTTTAGATAAATCGATCCTTGGAAATAATTAAAAATAAACCTTTATTTAATAATAATTAAAACTTAATTAAATCCTAATTAAATCTTAACTTAATTAGTAATTAATTAATACTTAACCTTGCTTGATTAATAATTAATTAATAATAATACTTAATTATTTTACAGTTAATTAATAATTAAAGCTTACTTAAATAACAATTCAAATAATTAACCATTAATTAATCAATAATAAATTAACCTTTACTTAATTAATTAATTATAATTATCTTATTTAATTAATTATTAAGTACTAATTACCTTCACTTAATTACTGTTTAAGTACTAATTATGTTTGCTTAATAAATTAATTAAATAAATCATTTAACCTATATTTAATTAATAAGTACTAGTTACTTTCTAATACTAATAATATGTTGAAATACTTTTCAAAACTACATAAAATGAAAACACTTTTAATTTACACAAAAATATTCAATTTATGAACTTCATCCATAGCGACTATCTCTTGGATACCATAACTTCAAAACCAGTTTGACATTCCAAATCCCACTTTTAAACCTTACCCTTTACTTATAAATTACTTTATAAACTTAGTATAAAGTTCTAAAAACTAAAAGTAAAGTTCAAAAAACTAAAAGTAAATTTCAAAAACTTGTAAAACCTTTCTAGAAAATTAGAATAAGTAACCAAGTTTAAACCAAGGGATTTCGATTTTACACATCTACAAGTTCAAGTGCTATCTTTCTTTAGCATATGACATCCATATATAAGCTCATACATTCCAACAATGCCATAACCAACATTTACAAGTACAAATCATAACTTGCAAACTATAACAACACTTTTTAACTTATTTTCCAAGTCTATACAACCATTACAAATAAACACATATGTGAACATTCAATCAACATCATGTTTCACCCAAACAACCAACAAATTTGCAGCCAAGTTAAGCAACAAAATAAAGTTAAAATCTTTTTAAAAGTATGAGCTTTTACTCACCAAAACTTAACCAAATCAACTAGAACTACCACTACAACTTGGATCGATCCTAGATCTTGGATTTTCTTTGCAAAGTACTTGATTTTAGACCTTGAGAAGGGGTTTTGGTTTTGACCTAGGGTGTGTGGGGCTTGGCCTAGGGGTGTACAGGGTGGTGTGGGCTTGCTTACGAAGGAGAAAGGTGTATAAAAAAGAGTAAGGTTTTTAAACAAGTTTTTAAGAATTAGAAGTGGAAAAATGAATGATTTTTAAACTTTGAAAAAAAAACATGGAAACCATTAAAGAGTTTTATAACGTATGAAAAGGAGATGAAGTTTTTGAAAATAAGGAATGAAAGGAAAATGACAGAGAGAAATTTTGGAAATTGTTTTTAAATAAAGTGTAATAAACAAATTACTAAAATACCCTTTTAGTACATACCCTCCGCTCATTCTTTGCCACATCATCGCCAACATCTCCTTCCTTATCCCACATGAATGGAATCACCATAACCTCTTTACCCAACATACAAACTCCTTCCTTGTACCATGATATTATGTGAAAGGTGAAATTATGTCTTGTTTTATTTTTATTTAAATTTTGGATAAAAGGTAATATCTCCTTTATATTTACTTAAGTGAATATATTCTTACCATATCATATTCTTAACCACGCATATATTATCTGTATATGTGTATACATGCACACTAAAGTGTACATAACATTTTCGACAACTTTTATATGATGAAAAGTCGAAAATTTAGAATACGATTTCCGATCGTATTTTGTGTTTTTCGTCGAACTACTTATCTTTATAAGCAAATTCAAAAATGAATTGTCTATCATTAGTTATTAATTAAAAGAGGGTTATTTAATTATTAAAACCACTAATTTGAATATTTAAAATTAATTAAATATTCCCAAATCAAGGTGATAAAATTTTGGGTCGTTGTAGTAACACCCCAAAAAAATTAATAATAAGGCTAAAATGGGATTTTTGTAATGTGGGAATTTGGCCTCAAAAGTTATACCATTGCATTCGTATTGATTTTATTATCAACTTTCGTATATATAGTTTTGTAATCGGAGCTCAAATGGAAAAGTTATTGACGTTTGAAGTTTTCAAATTTAAAATAATTCAAACAAATTCAAATTTTGAATTTAAATAATGTTTAAAATGAAATTAAATAGGGTAATTAATATTTGTAACGTTAAGGGGTAGTTTACGTTAAAAAACATTAGCATTAGTTATAAACAGGAATTAAATAAAAAGAAACGGCAATAAAATAAATTTGTGTTCCTAAGTAAGGATCAGTCGACCCCCTCACCATAGTCTGTCAACCTCTAGCGGTCAACCACTTGAAGGTGGGCAGTCGATCGGTGTTGTGATGATGGCTAGGGTTTTGTTAGGAGCGAACCCAGATTTTATTATTTTAAACCGACTTAAATCTGATGGTTCTAGTGCCTTCTAAGCACTATAAATAAGAGGCTAGCCCCCTCACTTTTATTTATAAATTATTTGGAAACGCTAGCGGAGCTCTGTCGATCTTCTTCCTCAATTAGATTCAAAAATTCTGAATCAAAGGATAAAAGTAATATGTTTATCTATATATTCATTATTCTATTTCTATTCTTCCCTAATCCTTGAATTCTGAATCTAATTTATATACAATCCAATTGTCGTATTTTCCAAAAAGAAGGGATTTAAAGGAGAAATTAGGAGCGGGCGTTAATCAAATAAAAACGGAGACAGACAAATTATCTATGAGTGGAAATCTTAGTTTTTCACACTTTAGTTTTTGTATAGTAGAAGTTTGGATTTGTTTTTTGCCTTGGGGAATTTTGTTCATGAAAACCCTAAAACTAGAACAATAAAATTCCCCCAAACGAAATGTCAATTCATATGTTTATTGGAATCTCAATTTTTTTACGTTAAAATAGTAGAATTTGTTTTGGGATTGCAATTTGAATAATATTACATTCTACTTCCAACTTCTCTTCATTGATGTGCGAAAGAGTTCTAAAAATAAAATAAGTTAGAAAATGGTGCGTAAGGTGGAATTCTCTTATTCATAATTCGCACTGCCTATTTTCGTAATTTAAATATGAATCTCTTTTTCACTTCAAGTTTGGGAATGTAAAAGTTGAATAGAATATAAATGATTTAAAATTGTAAATTTTAAATCTTAGAATAGAGGCGTTGATCCTATTATATTAATATAAAATAAGTTTGGTATTTGATTCTATTTTAGTGATACAAGTTTATTTGTTTAGCTAAGGATATTAGCTATTTTGTAAGTTATTGAATGGAGTTAGACATGTATAAATTTGGAAGTTTTGACATTTTAACGATTAGTATAGGTCGTGAATATTTTATGCATGCTTAGGAATCAATATATAAGTTAGCCTGATTATTGCATATATATAATATTAGCAAATAACTAATAATGTATTAATTGTATAGAATAAATAGATTAGTAAATAACATTAAAACACATAGTAAGGAAGTGTAACGACCCGATATTTTCAGCCATTCGCATCCGTACATGTCGAACTTGAATTGCTCAAAATACCGCGTTGTAAATAAAATTTGGCAAATCTCAGAATATACAGTAAATAAATATAATCACAGATCACAGACACAGAGTAAAATAATGCAGCGGAAGTAAAAGAAATAGTAGTTCATGAAGCTACTATGTAAATATATCAGAGTTAAAGAAGATACAACAGAAGAAATAAAGTACAACAGAAGTCTCAATATGATAACCAAGTACAAGCTGAATAGAACAACCGAACTGAGATAGATAAAACTAGATAAGCAGATAATCTCCAGCGATTCTAATCTCCAGAAAGTGGAATCCAAATCTGTGAATACTCAGGCTGACCTGAGCGTAAAGCAAACACAAAACACTCGAGTCAGCACAATATATACTTATATAATGTAAACCAACTCAAGTGAACTATAGTAAAGTACAAGTAACTCAAAGGATGCTTGGGACCGCCCATCCTCTAAGGATCCGTTAAACTATTTACTATATAGTAACATACGCTATATACAGTAGTGTCTAATCAGTAAAGTATAATCATATAGAAAATAGCGTTAAGGGGATGGTGAACCTTAACGCGGTCGGATCTTTAAACCAAAATCGTAGTGGGCTCGATATGGTAGGTGACACGGCACACAAGGCAATGCCAGGGTAGATATACCAATTACGCATCCGGACTGGTGGTGACGCATAGCAGCCACTACCGTCCACCTCGAACAACACTCCCAAATCAAGGGTGCGCACCAAATCAATCACAAGTAATAGAATGGTATCGAATAAGTGTGTCCGATAAGAGGTGCTACCTCCTTGGTCCGTCAATCGCTCTTGTTTTAGCCACCTTATGCCAACTCATGGGAGTTGGGTCCACGTATATACCTTAGGATCGTCGCCACCATCCTACTTCATTCTGGAAACTCCACCGCGTACACAGTTGTCAAAGTGGTTTTCGGTATCGACAGAGAATATGTCCATATTTAATCCTAGTCTCTTTAACAACCAATCGTTATTATAACCCGTGGTTATAATTTAAAACAGTTTATACTTCAAAATAGAATATCATTTCAAATCCAAATCTTTATCAAAATAAAGATTAAATCAATTCCAAACCATTTCAATATATTTAAAATATCATATCATTTCAAAACTTCTTTTCAAATCATTTTAATATATCAAAATATCAAATCTTTCCAAACTTCATTTCAAATCATTTTAATATATCAAAATATCAAATCCTTTCAAACTTCATTTCAAATCATTTTAATGTATCAAAATATTACTTGAGTTCAAATCTAAATATTCAACTTTAAATACTTTTTAAATTTAAAGATATCATTCATTTATTATCATGTCAAGTCACCTTTTTAAATAGTTTATATTTCAATCAAAATAATTCATTTAAACCATTTAAAAGTGTAATTATTATACTTTCAAATCAAGTATTAAAATTTCCAAAGTTTCAATTCAATTCAATCATTTATTTCAATTAAATTTCCATAGACCATTTCAAATCTAATAAATTAATATAGATTTAATCCAAAAATAACTATTCAAATTATAAAATAAATTCCAAAGCTTTATTATCCTATATTTCATATGTCCAGTGTCTTTTAAAAAGATTCAAATTACAAGTAAACCAAATATTTTTCATACTAATATAAACTTCAATTATTCATTCCAAGATTTAATATCATTTCAAATTCATTTTAAAATATCAAAATATCATTTCAAAAATTATTTATTAAAATTAAATTTAAATACCATTAAATCACATTTCAAAACAGTTGTATTTCTCAAATCAACTATTCCATTTAAATCATTTAAAGTCTATTCATTATATTTAATAATTAAATATTTAATTTCCAAAATTTAATCTTTTTTCAAAGATCATTTATTCATTTAAATTTATTAAACAAAGAAAATTCAACTTTCGCAGCACTTAGAAAATGCTACGAAATGTTATGTTTAACAACAGTTCATTAACAAAAGACGGCATTTAAAATGCTGTAATTTTTTTGTTTCAATTAAAATTTTAGTTAAATTTAACAACTATAGCACTAACAAAGTGCTATAATAACCCTTAGTTCAAATTTGCTATTTGGTTCATTTAAAACAACTACAGCATTTTCCAATGCTGTAATATCTTTACATTATATTTCAATAATGCTGTCAAATTAAATTCAGAGTTTTACTTACAATTTTACACATAATTAACTTTTAATAAAAATCATTTTAACTTATAAAATCATATATTTCCATATTTAAAAAAACAATCAATTAAACACCTTTATTTCTATGATTTTTATAAAGTCAAATTTCCATACAAAATCAAATTAAATATTAACTTAACAACTAAGTTTAAATTTCCAAAATATAACTTATTTCCATTTATTTTACTTAATTAAAGTTTCACTTTTAACAAAATTCAAAATTTCCCAATTTAAGTTATATTTCCAAATTCAGCTTAAATATTCATTTATTTCATATTTTAATTTATACAAAATCATTAACACTTTTAAAAATTATTATTACTAAATAAAGATCATTAAATTCATCTTTTAAATCAAAGTTGTCATGTTTTCTTACTTTACATAAATTCCATTTATAAACAAAATCATAAATTCCAAAATTAACTTATATTTCAAATTCTACTTCACCATTTACTTAATTCACTTATTTAATTTGTAGAAAATCACAAATATTTTATAGAAATCATTTTAATAAAGTTTAAATCAAAATATCATAATATTTACAATTTTAAAATATTTTAAAATTTTTAGAAAAATATATAAACCACGGGTCTGTATATAATTTTCTAGCCTAGGTCAAGTGATACGGATATGTATCATTTCAATCCACAGTTTACAAAGAAAAACCGGGTTCTATCATTTCAAACCCGCAATCCCAAGTTAAATATAAAATAAATAAAAACCATTCAGGCTTATCATTTCAGCCCATAACGATTTTTCCCTATTCTAAAGTCCGTTCGGGTATGTATCATTTCAACCCATAGTGAACCTAATCTACAGGGAACTTGCAGTGTGTTAAACTGATAAAATGAACAGAATAACATGATATAACAGTAACAGAAGAGATAACAGGTGTATAAGCATGTGTGAACATCATATGATAATAATATAAGCATATATAACAAGATGATATACATTACAGATTCAAATGATGTCGGTTTATCAGTTATATAAGTACATATTGTTAGGTGAGAATAACTCACTTGTTCAAGCTGGAGATGACAACCACAAACACACAACAAAGATTTCCAGAGGCACGAAAGCACGACAATGATTTGAGATTTGAAGAGCCAAAGCTATACCCCTTGAAAACATTACACAAAACAAATATATAAAACATAAGTTTCAAAACAGGATGCCACTAAACAATGTTAAGAACAACTGCATAAAACAAAACCAAAGTGTTTGCACTTGCTTTCTACCAAATATGCTTCAGCTCCAGATCTGAAATGCATGGCTAAGGGGTGGGTTTGGATCTGGTTTTGGGTTCCATAGGGTCGGCCTAGCATGCGTTAACAAAGTGGTGAAGTCTAGGTGCAAAAACTAGGTGTTCAAGGCTAAACAATGCAACATAACCTCACATCTTTGGCACAAATAGGTTCGGCCAGAGGTCATGGGTCACGGCCAGTGGGTACTGGTGATGGTGGATTATGTGGTAGAGGGTGGAGGTCAGGTCAGAGGTGGTGGTGGTGGTGGTAGTGGCGGCAAGTGGTGGTAGAAGGTGGTGCTAACAATCTAGGCTCGGCTAGTGTAATATGTGGTGGTTTTTGTTGATTTTGGTGGTGCTCCTTGCCATGGATGTGCTTGTCCTGCCTTGGTGGTGTAGTAGGGTGGGTAATGGTCAGAGAAAAGGGGTGGTAGAGGTCGGTTCAGATCTGGTTGAGGAGGAGCCAAGCTATGAGGTAGAGAGCATATGCAAAACAAAGGTAGAAAACATAGAAAACAAGAAAAAGGAAGGAAGAATTTTACCCAATCTCTTGAAGCCATAGCCGCGATTTTTTTTGTGGGTTTGAGAAGGTTAGAATACGTGAAAAAAGTGAGGAATTCAGCTGAAATGAGAAAATTATTGTATGGCCAAATTTTTTTTTTAATGAGATGTAGGTTGGAAAATGAAAAGGCGGAAGAGGAAAAGTCAAAAGGAGATAAAGAGTTTCAAGTCTTTTCAAATTTCCACAAATTCATTTTAATTTTATAAATACATAACAAGGCTGATAATAAAGATAAATAAACTCAGAAAATAAAATAAATAAGAAAAGAAAATAAATAAATTTAAATAAAAATCAAATAAATAAAGAAAATGGCAATATATACATAACTAGGCTTTATAAATTTGAAACAAATTCAAATGAACTTTAGAAAATCTTTATGTACTTGAAAAATATTTATAAATAAAGATAAGAACACAAAATAAAAATGAATTCACAAAAATAAATAAATATATTTTAATTAAATATAATTTAATGAAGAAAATAGCAGAAAAATGGAAACTAGTCTTTATAAATTGAAATAAATTCAAGTATACTTTAGAAAAATTATATTATCATTTTAAAAATATTAAAAGACATAAAATAACCTATTAACACATATTAAAATAAAATATGACAATAAAAATATAATTTATATGATTTAAAATAAATAATATTACAAAATAAACAATTTATACACAAAATTGAAAATTACATAACTTCTACAATATAAGTCCATTTTCAACAAAACGAAAAGCAGTATTCATGGAATTAAATCTATTTTCATAATAAAAGATAAAATTTAAGAATTTGAAATATTTAAATTTAAAGTTCAAAAGTCAAAGTTTGACCAGTTTGAATAGAAATTCACTTTTCAGTGAAATATCCAATTTATACTAGTTTGAACTATAAATCACTTAATAATCAACATTTATATTTAAAATGAAATGTTTGAAATAGAACAAGTTTAAAATAATTTAAAATAAAAATAAAGTCAAAATTAAAATAATATACAAAATCTAAGGTTGTTACAGGAAGTTACTGATAATTATGAAAATTAATCCATAATCAGGGGCAGAATAAGGAGTTTTCCTTATATGGCCTTGATGCAAAATGCGGTGAAGTATATATGGTAGATGTTAGGAGAGAGGAAATTTGATTAAGTTTTCGGGATGTGAGGTCAGTCAAAAGCACATAGAAGACTACCTACCTAATCTAGTTACCATCGATGTGACTTTGGGACTGATGTGAGATATCGCCTATAATAAGTACCCATGAAGGGCGTGAGGTTAGTTCCAATTTTTTAGGGTAAGCTTGCCCCGCTCATTTTGCTACGAAGACCTACAAATAATTGAACTAATGTGAGTGTCATGGTTGGGTTACAGGTCATATAACGTAGGACCTGCTTCGGGATTGGGGGAAGTAAGTGGCTATTGTAGAGTCCACCTCTTTCCTACTTAAGAAGTAGTAAATGGTCGAGGGTATTCTTTAGGTGCAGTAGTGGGAATCTCGGGAGGGATCCGCTTCGGGGTTGAGGTATTGAGTGGCTATTATAGGGTCCTCCTCTTCTCATAAAGAAGTAATAAGTGGCCTAATGAGATTTCTTGTGATGTCAGTTAGGGAGTACCAAAGAGAGGTCCACCTTAGGTTAGGTATTAAATGATGGGGAACTACCTAGGATATAGGTATTAAATGATTAGAATCTGTCTAATTCCTATTAAAAAGGTATTAAGTGGATTGGGTAATTTCTCTCACATTGTTAGGACATGATTTACGATAGTTGCATTGAATTGGGAAGGGCCTTTGGCCTACGGTTGGAGGTACGTTATGGAGTTAGGCTGGAAAATCCTTCGGGTTTACAGTTGGAGGTATACCTGTTAGGATATAGTATATGATGCGTAAGAAATATTCCTTATCTAGATGATACTGCCCAAATACTGTTATGGTAAGGCTTGAGATTTTCATTCACCAAACATTGTTATTTTGACTCCCTCCTCGTTACAACACACAGGTTAAGTGAGACAATGTTGATTGGGAAAATGAAGGAGGAAGTGAAGTCTTGTGGCAGTTTATTAATCTATGTATGTTTTGATATATTTTGATGTACCCTGTTTTATACATTTATGTTATTTTGAGCATTGTATTTTGGATATTTGAGATGATATGTTGTATTTATGAGATTTGGATTTTTAATGAAATGGGTACTTATTTCTGATGTTATATTTTATCATTTCCAATATGAGATTCTAATAACATAGATAGATAGCTCTGTATATTGTTCATTGTATCAATTTTACCAACCAACAACTAGCTTTGGAATAGGCCTAAGGTTCGATGGAATTTTATTGGAATGAAAATTAGGTCCATTTTGAGGCGAGTTGTTACAAAGCCCGTCAAACTCTGAACGACGAATTTTTTATCGATTAAAAAACCGCCAAAAAATATAATAGCTACAAAACTGCAAGCACACGTCATATAATCGTAGTATGTATGCGAGTATGGGTCGATTCACGGAGAAAGCATAAATTTTAATATTACTCAATCAAATTAGTTCAAAGTTGAAATAAAAGTTGTTAACTAAAAATTGTTGAAAAGTGAACTAAAAATAAAATGTGAATGAGAATAAAACTATGAGATTAAGGAACAATTTAGAGGCAAATCTACTTTCAACCATTCATATAAATCAACACAAACTTCATCTATAATCTCTCATTTAATTTTTAAGTAGAAATGATAGATGTGTTTATTACAAGTATGGTTTATTTGTGCTATTAATTAGCACAACTTAAACCATTAAACTCTAACACATCATTAAAACCCACTTATCAATTCTCCATGAAAATGACATGAAATCAAAAATAAAATCTATTTTAAGCACAGTCTATTTACTATGAGCTAATAACATGGATCATCAAATTTTGATTCTAGTTTGACTTTCATCATCATATCACTTAGGCAAATGATCAAATAGTTTATGTTTATATTGGATTGAGCATAGCCCATTTGAGATGTCAACATAGGTTATCAAATTCACTAAAAAAGGAACATAAACCACCATCATATTTAATTTTCATTAAGAACAAAAGAGAGATCATAAATGAAATCATTATGTTAATTTAATATGTTTCATGAGAGCTTCATTACCCCTAAATTAAAGAGGTTTAGCTTCTCATAAAATAAAAACTAAACTAATTACAAGAATTAAATCTATTCTACTAACACGAAATAAGAGAAGCATAAGCTAAGTAAGACAGTAAGAAATAAAAATAGCATAAGAGAAGAGACATGTAAACAAAAGCAAATAAGAAGGCTAAGAAGCAATAAAAAGGCATTTTATTTATCATTGATTCATGGCTACAACTTTCATAAAAAAGAAGAAGTTGGTTACAAGAAACATAAAGGGTATTTATACATGCTTAAAACCCTAATTCATTTTTAGAGGACTACCAAAAATGCCCTTGAGATAGTGTAACCTCCAAGTAATTATTAGAGAATTAATTAATCCCAACTAACATGCCTTTAAGTCTCCTTTAACATGTGCATGTGGCTTTAATTATGGACCATTAGTTAGTGGGATATGGGCTCCTCCATGTTGCATGAATTCTTTTATTTTATACATTATTTTGGCATTGAACATTTGTGCATGCATATATCCATGAAGCTCCATCCAATTTCTACTCAATTTTCTATAAATAAAAATGTGCAAATAAATTTTCTCAAAATTAATTCATACACAAAATTACCATTTTGCCCCCAAATGAAGATGAATGAATGATGATTTGAAAATAATTTAAATTTTGGTTTAAACATGTAAAATACCCTAATATGCTCATTTATTTAAATAAAAGAAGATTGAATATGGGAGTAAAAATATACACTTTTACGTAAACATCATATACCCCACACTTATCTTTTTATTCATCCTCGAATAAACTAAAACTAAGATAAATCGGTTTTCATAGGAAACACGATTGCATTGAGGGTATGCAACAAGCCATTAAACCTCTAGGTGTCCCTAATAGGACGAGTGTTGTCATATAATGGTTTTCAGCAGATACTACCCGCAAAATCCAAATGCGACTACATGATGCAGATTTTCAAAAATATTTACAAATGAAGAATTTACTTTTAAATTGACACGAGTAAGTTTTAGTTTTGGTTCTTATCAAAAAAATTAGTCTTTTTACTCATCAAAACTTCCAACAAAAATTAAGTTGTAACGACCCGAAAATTTTAGTGGTTTATTTATTTAATTAATTGAATTTTGTGAAATTTTAAATAATAAAATTTGGAAATAAAAATTTAATATTTGGAATACGTATATTTAAACATAGCAAATGATAAATTTTCATCAGAAAATATGGAAGTTTATTTTCTTGTGTAATTCTATTTCAATCTAAATCAGTTAATACTGGATGATAATAAACTATCTTTCAAACCTAAATATTTTTCTATAGAAAATTTGTAAATCATCTTCTGAGCGAGACGTCATCCTTCGTTTCGTCAAATTTTGACTGTTATTGCTCCGTTTATCTTATTTTCAGTAAATTTGCAGCATCTTCGGTGTCAATATCGACTTTTGATAGGATGATCGTACCACTGATATCTGTATACCATTTTGATCGTCTCGTTGTGCTGATCTCTGTGGTATATTCATTCGGGTATCTTGGTGTTCGGTACACGGTGAAATACACAAAACGATTAACCGTAACGGTCCGTCCTTTTGTTTGGTTGTGATCATTCATTTCCATTGTATAATACGAATAGACATCAGCTTTTATCCTTCCTGGTAATCGATGTCTAACTTTTGATATTCTTACCGCTTTAAATTTGTGTCGTTTCGTTTTTCTCTTGTAATGGTTCCTTTTATTTTATTTCTCTTTTCTCCCTCTGGGCCTTACTTTCTAAAAGAAAATTTTACCTGCTCTTCTTGTTTCAGGTAGCCGAACCCATCTTACCTCAAAATCCTTTCTCCACTTCCACCTTCTATTCCTCACGCAAAACACAGCCCAACGCCGAGCTTCACTCGAAGCCACCATCATGCCTTCCTCCATGGCAACACCGCCAACCATCACCTTCACTTCTCCCTTCTGCTTTCCTATTCGATTTCGGTTGTCACCATCAGCCCGTAGCCTTGCTCCCCTCGACATGCGCCTCCCGTTCCTCTCCACTTCCTTTCAGCTCCACCTTATTCCCGCTTCACCGAGCATCCCCTGTGCTGTAACGTCGGCAGCCACCCCAAGGCCGAAGCTGCTCCTTCCTTTCCCTCTCCTTCGTGCTACCGTACTCAACTCATGTCCCCTTACTTGAAGTAATACGGTAGCAATAAAGGTTCATATATATATGTATTTCATATACTAGTCTGTTGTATATGTATATATAATATTCATATGTTTCTAAAGCTTGCATGAGGCCTGTTCTATTTAGTTGTTAGCTGTTTGAATATGTACATAAGCTTATATATTTATATGACATATGATAAACTGTTTTATATTTAAGTTATGTTTTTTTTCCGAATATAAAAGTTTTCAAGTGTATGAGTTTATATATAATTCGTTTGTATATTTTATTTTATATGAGTTTATGTATATGTTGTCAAGTGTGCCGATTTATGTACAAGTTATACATTTTATATACTAGTTGTCATGTGTGAAGTTTTACAAGTTAGTATGTGTATAGTGTCTGCAAGTACACTTCGGTTTTCCGTTGTGTAATATTTCAAAACTTACAGTTCTTTTATTTTTCATTGACTACCTATTTGCTATATATATATATATATTATATAAGTTATATTATCTGTATGTTGATATATATAAATCTTCGAGCATATGTCAGTATATATGTTTGTTTGTATAGCTGCATTTTGGGTTGTTTTAAAATTTCTACCGTGTGTCTGCATATACATGTTTAAAAGTATGTATATTATATGATTTTATTTTAGAGTTATATATTCATCCTGACTATATGTATATATTATATATATGCGTGTGTTTAGAGTAGTTATAAATAGAATGTTTAGATTTCAGTATATGTTATAGTATGGATATATACATATATATATTACAAGATTGGTTTATATATTTTACTGCAAAAGAGGTAGCATATCTGCTTATTGTGCATATTATTCTATATTTCAATATAAAAGTTATTAGTACCTTAATATACATATTAGTTATAAGTACTGCCTTGATTTTTGAAGTATATATATGTAGATCTCTGATTTTACATGTGTTAATATATATGTATATATATATACTTTCCTGTATTTTATCAATGCAAATATTCTTAGCTGTATATTATACAGGTTATATAATCTATGTATGTACAAATATATGTTGGTCATGTAAGTTATAATGGGATAGTTACATATAAATGTGGAAGTCGTGGTTGTTATATATATAGTTTTGCAATAATTGCATAGGCTGTTTATTTATATGGGTATATATATATATTGATTTTGGAAGTATATATATGGAAATTTGAAATTTTAAGAACTAAGATTTGTCTAAGTCCATATATATACACATAGCAAGTTATATACCTGGTAGTAGCATATATGTGTACTGAATATATAATATAATATATATATTTTATATATGAGTTAAAATTTATAATGATCTGGGAATATATGGATTTCGATTTTGATATATGTGTACATGTTTAAAATTTAATATTGATTCTTGGAAGAAAATTCTTACATATATGGATAATATATATATATATATATGTGTGTGTGTGTGTGTGTTTGAACTAAAATATGATTTATATATATATATAGTGTTTATATATATACAAGTTCACTTATACCTTTTATTATCAAGTTGATTCTGATTTGTCTTCATCGAGTCCTGTTATCAGCTTTGTCCGTCGTGCCTGTTTTCTTCATCGAATTGTGTCCATCTAGCGTTGCTTTGGAATTCGTAGCTCATTTCCTCGTCTAATCTCTATAGCCTCAAAAGGTGAGAAATCATTCACGATTAACGTTCTTATATTTATTAAATTTGATTTCAATTGAAACGTCAATTGAAATATGCTGCTGTTAGTTATTTACATTTGTTATATATGCTATTATCCATATCTGTTCACCTATGACATCTGACACCATTATCTGTTATTTATATTGATGATATATGCATGTTATGTTATTATCATATTTGTTATCACTCTGCAAGTTTTCTGTTAGTATAGAATTCACTATGGGTTGAAATGATACATACCCGAACGATTTGTAGAATAGGGGAAAATCGTTATGGGTTGTAATGATAAACCCAAGCAATTTTAATTGAACTGAATTTGGGATTACGGGTTGAAAAGATATATACCCGTATATATTTAAATTGCGGATTGAAATGATAAATATCCGTATCATTTGACCATAGGGTAGAAAATTATATACAGACACCGTTGGTCTATATATAAATATATTTTGAAAATGATTTTCTATGGTTTTGAAAAAAAATATATGGTTTTGATAATTATTGATTTTAAAGATTTATTAAAGTTGATTTAATAAAGTTGATATATAATTTGTTTAAGTAATTATATAATATATATATTTTCAAATATAGAGTTTATAATGATTCAGGTTGGAAAGATAATTTGAAATTGATTTGAAATTATATTTATTTAAGAATTATACTTAAATAAGTTTGATTTGAAATGTATAAAAATTGAAATTTTAAAGATATGATTTTATAACTTGGATTTGATTTAAAAGCGACTTAAATGAATATTTCAAATTTATATAAATTTAAATGAGATATTTTGTTTATTTAAATTTGTAAATTGAAATTGTATTTAGATGTTATTGAATATTTAAAGATTTAAATATATTAAAATTGAAATGGCTTATTTTATGGTTCAAATATGTATTTGAAATCGATGATTTGAAATGGTTTATTGAGAAACTGAATTGAATTGAAATTTGAGGATTTGAGATTGGATTAAATTTAAATTTTGGAATCCGAGATGATTTTGAATCGATTTGTGAAATTTGAGAAAACTATTTTATTATATAAAGTATTTTAAATTATATTTAAAACTATTTTATATTATTTTATTTTATAAACTATTTTAATATAAACTATTTTTAATATAACTATTTTTAATATAAACTATTTTTATTATAACTATTTTTAATATAAACTATTTTAAATATACTAATTACTTTAATATAAATTGTTTTAACTTATAACTATTTTATATAAATTATTTTATTTTATAAACTATTTTATTTTATATACTATTATTAATATCTAAACTGTTTGAAGGAAAGTGTTATGATTTCAAAGTGTTATGATTTCAAAGTGTTATGATTTCCAAAGTTATGAATCTTAAAGTATTATGATTTCCAAAGTATTATTATTTCAAATTGTTTTGGTTTCGAAAGTATTATATCTTTGAAAGTACTATGATTTTGGAAGTGAATATTTTTGAAATAGAAATGATATCGTATTGATATGGTTTTTGAAATGAAAATGATATTTTGGTTTTGAAGTATAAACTATTTTTAAAATGACCACGGTGTTATAATAACGATTGGTTGTTAAAGAGACCGGGATCGGATATGGGCATACTCTTTGTTGATACCGAAAACCACTTTAACAACTGTGTACGCGGTGGAGATTCCAGAATGAAGTAGGATGGTGGCGATGATCCTAAAGGTATATTTACGTGAACCCAACTCCCGTGAGTTGACATAAGGTGGCTAAAACAGGAGCGATTCCGGGCCAATGAGGTAGCACCTCTGCTCGGAAACACTCCATCGTATGCCATTCTATTACTTGTGATTGATTTGGTGCGCACCTTTGATTCGGGAGTGTGGCTCGAGGTGGGTGATTGTTGCGGCTGTGCGTTACCACCATTCCGGATGCTTAATTGGTATATCTACCCTGGCATTGCCTTATTGTGCCATGTCACCTACCCTAGCGTGCTTTACTACGAGTTTGTTTTGTACCATACCTATGGAGTGCCCTCTGACGACGCCCATTACGGGGGAGATTACAGTACTATATAGACTATGGGAATATATAAAATCTGTTAAGGGGGATATGGGTAACACCTTAATGCTATTTTGATAGTTTACTTTACTTTAGACATATTATAATAGCGTATTGTACTACATAGTAGATAGTTTAACGGATCCTTAGAGGATGGCTATCCCAAACATCTTTTAAGTTACTTGTATTTCAGTTGATATTTAACTTGAGTTGGATTTATTGATATAAGAATGTTAATCCTGACTCGAGTGTTTTGTGTTTTGCTTTACGCTCGGGTCAGACTGAGTGATACAGCATTTGAGACTCACCTTTGGAGTTGGAGCTTCGCTTGGAGATCCAGCTATATCGATTCTACTTTCAGTTATTCGGTTGATTCCTGTGGTGTATTCAGATCTTGTATTTGACTATTGTATTGAGGCCTCTATGTATTCTCGACCTCTGTTGTATCTTATTTAACTCTGTTATATATATTAGCTTCATGAACTACTATTCTTTTGTTTCCGCTGCATTAATGTTATATTACTCCATGTCTGTGATTCTGTGATTATTTTATTTACTGTATATGCTGAGTTTTGCCAAATTTAAATTAACAATCTGATATTTTGAGCAATTCAAATCCAATATGTGTGGATGCGAATGGTTGAAAATTTTAGGTCGTTACATAAGTTGTCATCACAATTAGACTCTAGTTTGGCTAGTTGCTTGGTTGATAACATAGTGCAACTATGAAATGAATCCTTCGGTTGATTATCAAAGTTTTGCAAAGTGGCATATTTATTTCTTTTGAATAACAAGTCAAATCAAATAAGTGAAGATAGTGTTTGGGTTTTAATTGCTTGCACGCCCTATTTTGAAAATTATTAACATTACTATTATTTGCACACCTAACTCAGATAAACTAAGGCCGAATATACCGATCATGCACTGCCTTTCGGGCTTATGTGAGAAGAGTACAGAGCATAGCGAGTGTACGCACTTTGTAACACCCCATATTTTTGGTAACATTATTTAGAATATTTAGTTAGCTAAATTAAATTAAATTATGTATTAATTAGGAGATTGAGATTGGATTTAATTAAAGGGTGGCCGTACCATTTAACCTATGAATTAAAATAAGAGTTAAATTGAAATAGAGGAAGGGTAAAATGGGAAAGAGGCCATTCCTATATCCCTTAAACTTGGTCGTGTATTCTCCTATACATGTTCATTTCATTTTATCAAAAAATATTATACAAGAGGTCGGCCGCCATTAACAAGAGAAAGAGGAAGAAGATTAAGAAAAGCTAAGGAAGAAGCTTAAGCAAATCAAATCCATTCACATCTCAATCTCTTTAATATCTAAAGCTAAGGTGAGTAATGTTTACATCTCAAATTTTTATTATTTTCGGTTTTAAGATGAATTTTGAATATTTTGCATTGATTTGCCATGTTTTTGAATGGTGGAATGATTATATATATTGTTTGATGAATTATGGTTGTTCATATTGAATTTATGATATGTTTTAAGGTGAAAACCCTATTAAATGACATCCAAACGCCTTGCAAATTTTTATGAAGATCATAAATGATATTTTAGAGATGGGTTTTAATTTTCAGATTTTTTTTGAATTTTTGTGGAATTTATATGAATTTTATAGTAAAGAAAATGTTAATTTGGTTTATAAATTATTTACGGTTAAATAATAAAAGGTTTGGGTCTAAAATTTTTATATGTTGGAAACATATTAAAAGAGGTTTTTTGGAATTTCTGTACAATTTTCCTGAGTGTTTTAATGGGTATATAAAATTATTTAAGGTATGGGACTTAAATGTTTTATATATTTATAAAAGGAGAAGGGGCTTTTTGCAAATAATTCAAATAGTTAGTTCTGAAAATTGTAGCACTTTTTAGTGGTAAAGAAAAGAGGCAACCAATAAAAATTAGACACATAAAGCAGATTAGGTGAAAAGAACTATTTGTTACATGCTTTTTACTGTTCTATTGCTTTCGGCACCTACTTCCGCCCTAGTTGGCTTTCGACCAAGTCCCTCCGCCTTCATCACCATCGAAACCAATGCGTCTGGTATCAATATATTGGTATGTAGCGAATTGGATGGAAGGGAAAGGTATGAGGTCGAAACCATGGGTTCCGAAGGGGTCGAAGCGCCACTTTGCTTCTAAATTAAAGTGCACTTGCTTGCTTTCGACTAAGAAGCTCTCGACTTAGTTGGCTTTCGACTAGGTCAAATGGATTTAAAGGAAATGGTTTTTATTGGGTTGCGCCTTTGTTTTTAAATAATTGCTTTCGACTAAGTCGAAATCTTTTGCTACCGCCTTTTTACCTTTCGACTCAGATGGTTTCGAAGGGGTTGCTATGTTTTAAAATATGGCCACTTCTCTAACACTTTCGAAGGGATGGTTTCGACACCATCGCTTCTTTACTTAGGAAATGGTTTCGAAACTTATGCTTTTGACTTAACGTTTTAAAGACACTTTTTCTATAATTAAAGTATATCCCAAATGGTTTCGAAAGAGACAGTTTTAAATGGTATCAAAATAGATGCTTTCGACTTTAATGAATTTCTGATCCTTTTGCTCTACTTCAAGGTAAAATCCAAAGGGTTTCGATCGAGACGATTTGCAAAGGTTTCGAAGGGGTAAATTTTTGAATGATTTCAAAAGGTTTCTACAAGTTTAAAATTGAACCCAAAGGCCTTCAAAAGGTTTAGTATTTTAATGTTTTCAAAAGGGTTTTAATGAATGGTTACGAAAGGGTGGTTCTCCAGGGTTTCAAAAGGGTTGAAAAGAAGGGTTTTTCCTATGTTTTCGAAAGGCGGTATTTAAAGGTTTAAAAGAAGGATGTCTAATGTTTTGAAGGCTTCAGAGAAAAGAAAGGAAAGGTTTTCCAATGTATTCGAAAGGCATGGTGTAATGGTTTAAATCTTTCGAAGGAAATACTTTTAATGGTTTTGAAATGGGTACTTTCAATGGTTTCAAAAGGGTTACTTTCAAGGGTTTTGAAAGGGTTGTTTAAAGGTTATAAACAAAGGTTTCGAATGCATTAACTAGGTAGTATGGCCTAAGTGTTTTCAAGTTAAAAAGGGTTTTGACTTGTTTTGAAAGGATAGTTAATCCTTATTAAAATTCAGCAACATTATTTTGAGTAAAGTATATATAACATGGCAAAATAGCTTAGACTAAAGCTAAGAATATATTTTACTTGTATAGGTATGATTTAAAAGGTTAAATCATTTTGAAAAGGTTTTCATGGAAAAAGATGAAGGGTATTTAACCCTAAGATAATGATTTGGACAGATAGTCCATTTTGATTCGGACAGATAGTCTAGTTTGCGGACAGTTAGTCCAGTTTGCGGGCAGTCAACCCAGTTTTCGGACAGATAGTCCATTTATTACTTATAGACAGATAGTCCATAAGTTACCTGATTATAACATAATGGACATTTCTATTATTATTATCATTGTAATTATAATCGGTTTGATTAACCAGTTTGGTTGCACGAAAGGATTGCAAAATATATATTTTGAAAAGGATATAAGTGAGGGGAAACCCATTCTGCTAAGCGGCGAGGTCTCACTTAATATCAGTTTACCAAGATAGAACAGTATTATTCACACCAGGCTTTATGTCTGACTCAAAGTTTTTGCTTCCTCTTAAACTCTCAGGTGCTCAAAATTGATTTGAGTAGGTCGAGGGTTAAAATTTTCAAGTCTAGAAATTTTGGCGAATAAAGCTTCCAGAGACGAGCAGGTGGCTGACGGATAGCTAATTAGGAATTGCAGATTATTTTGTTTATTTCCGCTATGTATTAAGTCATATATAACTATATTGCTTTAATCAACCAATGTGGCATCGTCATATGTCGCTCTTGGTGTATTTTTGTGATGATTATAATTAATCTTTACTTGGGTAACGATATGGGATTATGTAACTTGGATATGAATTTGCTTTGAAATGTAATCAGTAAAATGTTTTTTTGGAAACCTATGATTTTGTTCATATTCAAGTGCTTCTGATATTATGGATACCATTAGCATTACCGTATTTTGTCACCAGAAGTTAATACTATGGATGACTGCAGTATCTATAGCGCTTAGCTTTTGGCCTCTAGATATGTAATGTTACAACTTGGTATCAGAGCATAGGTTTATGAAAACATTTAAACTAAAAATTGTTTTTAAAACATAATCTTAAGGAATTAGAGTAAGATTGGGGTATGGGATGACGCTATAGTAATGTACTTGTATTTGCTATATATAAGTATACGCTTTATCTCTAGTCTCGTATCTTTGTTAGGTTACTTTCTGTATCTCATGAGGTTTGAATACAGATATGGATGGTAGAAGAGGAAGAGTTAACCCAAGAGGGGAGGTCACTGATGGGAATGCCAGACATAATATGAGGAGAACCCAAGGTCGGGCGCAAGCAGAGAATGATGGTGCTAGAGTCCCGCAAGTTAGAATGGAAGCTATGTATCAATTTTTCATGAATATGATGCAAGCAGGTGTTGCAGCTGGAGTGTTAGGAGGAAATGGCATAGGAGCAGGGGTTTCGGAAGTTTCGATAGTTAACCATTATGCTAAGCTGAGCGGAGATTACGCTAAGCTTGGGGGGAAGCCATTTTTTGGAACAGAGGATGCTATAGAAGTGGAAATTTGGTTGCTGCACTGTGAAAGAATCTTTGCAGACTTGGGGCTCAATAATGAGCAGAAGAGGAGGCTTGCTTCGAAACAGCTTCAAGGAGCAGCTTTGTTTTGGTGGAATAATGTAACGGTGGCAGTGGATGAGGAAACTATGACATGGGCAAATTTCAAGTGGAGGTTCCAGGAGAGGTTCATATCTGCGATGGCACAGTCAGCTCTGATCAGGAAGTTTGCCGAGTTAGAGCAGGGAGAGATGTCTATTTTGGAGTATGCCTAAAGGTTCGAGGAGTTGGCCAGATATGGGTATGCTTCAGTGGATACAGTGGTGAAGAGGAATGAGAAGTTTATCAGGGGGGTTGAAGCCTGAGTTAGCAGGGGCTACATTACCTCATATTAAAGATCCTTTTGATTTTGTAGTAGAGATGGCCTTAAGGCATGAGGACTTACTTGATTCTTTAGAGAAGAGTACGGCTAAGGAGTTCCAGATTGGGCAGGGCCAGAAGAGGAAGTTCTTTCCTAAGAAAGGTGCTCAAAAGGAAGGAGTAGCTACGAAAGCGAAGTCTGAGATTGTTTGCTTCAAGTGCGACAAGAAGGGGAATTTTACTAATGAGAGTCGTGCTGGGAAGGCAAAGGAGGTGGTAGGGAAGAAGAATGTCAGGTGCTTCAATTGCGACCAGATTGGCCACTATAAGAATCAATGCAAGGAGCCCACTAAGGATGGAAAGGGCAAGGTGTATGCATTGGATCCTACTACTTCAAAGCCAACAACTTAAGAGAAAGGAAAGGAAGTTTTGGGAGGTACGTGTTAGATTCATGGTATGTCTGTTAGCTTTCTATTTAATACTGGTGCTTCACATTCTTTTACATCTAGATGTTTGATAGATATACTTAACCTAGAACCCATATATTTATTTACTTCCTTATAGGTTGTGAATCCAATAGGAGGGTATGCAACTTTGAAGTTGAGATGTGACCAGTTAGAGTTTGACTTGTTAAGTCATACTTTTGTTTGCAGTTTGCATGTGCTTGATTTCGTGGGGTTTGGGATTATTCTTGGGATGGATTGGTTAAGTGAGTACGATGCTAGGATACTTTGCCAGGATAGGAAAATATCACTTAAACACCCTGATTGTAGTGATCGAATTGTTTATATCGTAGATGGTTCTAGCAGTGAGGTGAATGCTTTATTGAGTGTTATGGAATTGGATGGTGAGTTGAATTGAATTTTCATGGTTAGATAATTCACGGATGCTTTTGAGCCTGTAGTTGGATTGCCACCGAAATGAGCCGTTGAGTTTCAGATAGATTTGGTTCCGGTAGCAGAACCAGTGAGTAGGCTGTCGAGCAGGATGGCCCCTACAGAGATGAGGGAGTTGAAAGTGCAGTTAGTGGATTTGGAAGGCAAGAGCTTTATCAGGCTGAGTAGTTCTCCTTGGGGAGCAGTCGTGGTGATTGCAAAGAAGCTGGATGGATCGTTAATACTATGTATCGATTATCGTAAGTTGAATGAGAGGGCGATAAAGAATCGATATCCATTGTCGAGGATTGATGATTTGTTCGATCGGTTAGGTGGAGCCAAGGTATTTGCTCAGTTGGATTTCGAAACGATTTCCATCAGCTCAGAGTAGCATAGGATAGTATACCTTTGACGACATTTAGGACTAGATATAGGTCGTACAAATGATTAGTTATGCCATTCGGACTGACTAATGTCCATCTTTCTTTATGGATTTAATGAACCGAGTTTTCCGTGAGCACTTGGATAGGTTCGTATTGGTTTTCATAGATGATATCTTGACATACTCTAAGGATGAAAGAGAGCATGAAGTTCATCTTAGAGTAGTGCTTGAGATATTGAGGCAGCATCAGCTGAAGGCGAAGTTTTCGAAGTGTCATTTCTGGAAGAAGGAAGTAAATTTTCTCGGTCATGTAGTCTCAGAGAAATGATTGTTAGTAGATCCAACTAAGATTGAAGCAGTGAATAGTTGGAAGAGACCAGAGACAGTGACTGAGATAAAGAGTTTCCTTAGTTTAGCCGGTTATTATCAGAGGTTCATTAAGGATTTTTCATAGATAGCGGCACCGATGACCAAGCTAACAAGAAAGGATGTTAGGTTCATGTGGACCAATAAGTGTGAGGAAGCATTTTAGTGTTTGAAACACTTATTGGCTCATGCACTTGTGTTGGTTGTTTCGAAAGGGAATCAGGATTTGGTGGTTTATACAGATGTTGTGGAACAAGATTAGGAGTTATGCTGATGCAGTGAGGTAAAGTGATTGCCTATGCATCTAGATAGCTTAGACCACATGAGGTCAAGTATCCAACACATGATTTGGAATTGGCTGCAGTAATCTTTGCATCGAAGTTGTGGAGACATAAACTTTTGGGAGAGTGGTTTGAGTTATATTCCGATCATACATCACTGAAGTATTTGTTCTCTCAGAAAGAGCTGAACATGAGACAACAGAGTTTGTTAGAGTTTATTACCGCTTATGATTTTGGGATTGAGTACACACCAGGGAAAGGCAACAAAGTTGCAGATGCACTTAGTAGGAAACATCAGAATGCAGTGTTGGCGATGATTGCTGAGTGGAAAGATTTGGAAGCATTAGCAGATTGCAGAGTGTAGTGGAGATCTGAGGCTGGACCTAGCGGAGAAACCGTAGTGTTATCTTGTTTGGAAGTTCGACCAGTGATGATCGAAAAGATTGCATCCAAACAGGAAGAAGATCCGGTGTTAGTTGAACGGATCAGGAAGTTAAGAGATGGAATCGAGAGAGATGACTAAGATGTAGGAAATTATGTGTTCCGAGTGTAGGAAACATAAGGAAAGAAGTTTTGGAAGAATTCCATCATTCGAAGTTCTCTATTCATCCAGGGGGAACTAAGATGTATCAGGATATGAAGAGAAGTTTCTTCTAGGAAGGTATGAAGCGGGATGTTGGCTTATGGGTGAAGCAGTGTTTGAACTGCCAGCAGGTAAAAGCCGAACACCAAAAGCCAAGTAGGTTGCTTTAGCCATTAGATATTTCAGTTTGGAAATGGGATTCTATTTCCATGGATTTCATTGACGGGTTGCCAAGGTCAAACAAAGGAAATGAAGGTATATGGGTTATAGTGGATAGATTGACCAAGAGTGCCCATTTCATTCTAGTTAAGTCAACTAGAACGGCACCTGTTTTTGCAAAGTTGTTTATGAAGAATGTGATTAGACTGCGTGGAATTCCAAGCAGTATAGTAAGTGATAGAGATCTTTTATTCACTAGTGAGTTCTGGAAGAGTCTGTAGGAAGTTTTGGAAACCAAGCTCGGGACGAGTACTGCTTACCATCCGCAAACAGATGGGCAAACGGAAAAAGTTAACAAAATCTTGAAAGATTTGTTAAGAGCTTGTGTGTTAGACTTCGGGGGATCATGGGAGGACCATCTGCATCTAGTCAAGTTTTCATATAACAATAGTTATCAGACTAGTATTGGGATGGCGAAGTTTGAAGCTTTGTATAGAAGGCCATGCAAATCTTCCGTATGTTGGTTAGAGACCAGGGATAGGTTGGTTCTTGGTCCAGATTTGGTCAGACAAGCTGCAGAAAAGGTTGAGGTCATTCGAGCTAGAATGAAGGAGGCTCGGTCTAAGCAGAAGAGTTATGCAGATAAGAGACGGAAGGATTTAGAGTTCCCAGTTGGAGATCAGGTTTTCGTCAAAGTGTCACCGATGAAGGGTGTGATTAGATTTGGGAAATCAGGAAAGTTAGCACCTAGATTCGTTGGACCTCTTCTTATTGTTGAGAGGATCGGGAAACTCGCATATAGAGTTGAGTTACCAAGCAGTTTGGCAGGAGTCCACGATGTTTTCCATGTTTCTCATCTCAGAAAGTGTGTTAGAGACCCGGAGACTACAATTTCACCGACTGTGCTAGAGGACTTAGTGGTAGAACCAGATTTGACTATAGTGAGAAAGTCGATTCGTATTGTTGCGAGAGATGAGAAGAGGCTTAAAACTAAGACAGTCGGATTAGTCAAACTCCAGTGGAACGACGATGACAGGGACTGTACTTGGGAGATTGAGAGCAGGATTAGAGATACTTATCCTGACTTGTTTTTGGTATGTTTTACCTCTTTATTTGATGTGTTGTGTACCTTATCATAATTTCGAGGACGAAATTCTTTAAGAATGGGATTTTGTAACACCCCATATTTTTGGTAACATTATTTAAAATATTTAATTAGCTAAATTAAATAAAATAATGTATTGATTAGGGGATTGAGATTTGATTTAATTAAAGGATAGCCATGCCATTTACCTATGAATTAAAATAAGAGTTAAATTGAAATAGAGAAAGGGTAAAATAGGAAAGAGGCCATTCCTATAACCCTTAAACTTGGCCACGTATTCTCCTATACACGTTCATTTCATTTTATCAAAAAACAATTTATACAAGAGGTCGGCCGCCATTAACAAGAGAAAGAAGAAGAAGAATAAGAAAAGCTAAGGAAGAAGGTTAAGCAAATCAAATCCATTCACATCTCAATCTCTTTAATCCCTAAAGCTAAGGTGAATAATGTTTACATCTCAAATTTTTATTATTTTCGGTTTTAAGATGAATTCCGAATATTTTGCATTGATATGTCATGTTTTTGAATGGTGGAATGATTATATATACTTGTTGATGAATTATTGTTATTCATATTGAATTTATGATATGTTTTAAGGTGAAAACCCTATTAAATGACATCCAAATGCCTTGCGAATTTTTTATGAAGATCATAAATGATATTTTAGAGATGGATTTTAATTTTCAGAATTTTTTGAATTTTTTTGGAATTTATATGAATTTTCCAGTAAAGAAAATATTAATTTGGGTTATAAATTATTTACGGTTAAATAATAAAGGTTTGGGTCTGAAATTTTTATATGTTGGAAAACATATTAAAAGAGGTTTTTTGGAATTTTTGTAGAATTTTCCTAAGTGTTTTAATGGGTATATAAAATTATTTAAGCTATGGGACTTAAATGTTTTATATATTTATAAAATAAGAAGGGGCTTTTTAAAATAATTCAAATAGTTAGTTCTGAAAATTGCAGCACTTTTTAGTGGTAAAGAAAAGAGGCAACAAATCAAAATTTGACACATAAAGCAGGTTAGGTGAAAAGAACTATTTGCTACATGCTTTTTACCATTTTATTGCTTTCGGCACGTGCTTCCGCCCTAGTTGGCTTTCGACCAAGTCCCTCCGCCTTCATCACCATCGAAACCAATGCACCTGGTATCAATATATTGGTACGTAGCGAATTGGATGGAAGGCGAAAGGTATGAAGTCGAAACCATGGGTTCCGAAGGGGTCGAAGCACCACTTTGCTTTTAAATTAAAATGCGCCTGCTTGCTTTCGACTAAGAAGCTCTCGACTTAGTTGGCTTTCGACTAGGTCAAATGGATTTAAAGGAAATGGTTTCGATTGGGTTGCACCTTTGTTTTTAAATAACTGTTTTCAACTTAGTCAAAATCTTTTGCTGTCGCCTTTTTACCTTTCGACTCAGACGGTTTCGAAGGGGTTGCTTTGTTTTAAAATATGGCCACTTCTCCAATGCTTTCGAACGGATTGTTTCGACACCATCACTTCTTTACTTAGGAAATGGTTTCAAAACAGATGCTTTCGACTTAAACGTTTTAATGACCCTTTTTCTATAATTAAAGTATAACCCAAATGGTTTCGAAAGAGACGGTTTTAAATGGTTTCGAAACATATGCTTTCGACTTTAATGAGTTTCTGATCTTTTGCTCTACTTGAAGGCAAAATCCAAAGGGTTTCGACCGAAACAATTTTCAAAAGTTTCGAAGGGGTAAATTTTGTGAATGATTTTGAAAGGTTTCCATATGTTTTAAATTGAACCCAAAGGCCTTCGAAAGGTTTAGTATTTTAATGCTTTCAAAAGGGTTATAATGAATGGTTTCGAAGGGGTGGTTCCCCAAGGTTTCAAAAGGGTTGAAATGAAGGGTTTTTCCTATGTTTTCGAAAGGCAATATTTAAAGGTTTTAAAGAAGGATGTCTAATGTTTTGAAACTTTCGGAGAAAAGAAAGGAAAGGTTTTCCAATGTTTTCGAAAGACATAGTTTAATGGTTTAATAGTTTAAAGCTTTCGAAGGAAAGGCTTTTAATGGTTTCGAAAGGGGTACTTTCAATGGTTTTAAAAGGGTTACTTTCAAGGGTTTCTAAAGGGTTGTTTAAAGGTTATAAACAAAGGTTTCGAATGTATTAGCTAGGCAGTGTAGCCTAAGTGTTTTCAAGTTAAAAAGGGTTTTGACTTGTTTTGAAAGGATAGTTAATCCTTATTAAAATTCATTAACATTATTTTGAATAACGTATATATAACATGGAAAAATAGCTTAGAGTAAAGCTAAGAATATATTTTCCTTGTACAGGTATGATTTAAAAGGTTAAATCATTTTGAAATGGTTTTCAAGGAAAAAGATGAAGGGTAGTTAACCCTAAGAAAATAATTCGGATAGATAGTCCATTTTGATTTAGACAGTTAGTCCAGTTTTTGGACGGTTATCCAGTTTGCGGGCAGTCAGCCCAGTTTTCGAACAGATAGTCCATTTATTACTTATAGACAAATAGTCCATAAGTTACCTGATTATAGCATAACGGACATTGCTATTATTATTTTCATTGTAATTATAATCATTTTGATTAACCAGTTTGGTTGTAGGAAAGGATTGCAAAACATATGTTTTGAAAAGGATATAAGTGAGGGGAAACCGGTTCCGCTAAGCGACATGGTCTTACTTAATATCAATAAACCGAGATGCAACAGTATTACTCACACTTGGCTTTTTGTCTGACTCGAAGTTTTTGTTTCCCCTTAAACTCTCGGGTGCTTAAAATTGATTTGAGTAGGCTGAGGGCTAAGGTTTTCAGGTTAAAATTTTGGGCGAATAAAGCTTTCGGAGATGAGCAGGTGGCTGACGGATAGCTAATTAGGAATCGTATATTATTTTGTTTTATTTCTACTATGTATTAAGTCAGATATGACTATATTGCTGTGATCAACCAAGGGAGCATCGTCATATGTCACTCTTGGCGTATTTTTGTAATGATTATAATTAATCTTTACCTGGGAAACGATATGGGATTATGTAACTTTGATATGAATTTGCTTTGAAATGTAATCAGTAAAATGTTTTTTTGGAAACCTGTGATTTTGTTCATATTCAAGTGCTTCTGGTATTATGGATACCATTAGCATTATCGTATTTTGTCACTAGAAGTTAATACTATGGACGGTTGTAGCATTTGTAGCGCTTAGCTTTTGGCCTCTAGATACGAGATGTTACACACTTGCTTATGAACATATGAATCTAGGTGTTTATCATTATTATTTTAATTTTATTTACATACACCTACCTCAGATAAACTAAGGCCAAATATACCGATCATGCAGTGCCTTTCGGGCTTATGTGAGAAGGGTGGAGAGCGTGACCAGTGTACACACTTACATGTGAACACATGACTCTAGTGGTTCTTATTATTATGAAAACTTTTTTTAAAAAAGAGAGAGTTATGAAAAATTATCTTAGCACCACTTAACTTAGAAGATAAAAAATGTTATCGTCACTACTTTAAATCAACCACTCTTCTAAACAAAGATTACAATTAGGATATACTTCATAATTATCACCTATGATCCTTCCTATATGCTAGTTACACCATAGCTACTTGTAATCAAACTTTTATTTTTATTTTTGTTAAGGCAAGTAAATTTCAAAAATTGCAATTTAATAACCAAAAGCGTATACTTATCCTATCGTGTTTTTTTCAAAAGTAAATCAATATGCTAAAAAGAAAATTTTGTTTTGGGATTTTTTTTAATGCAAATAATAAACCATGAAAAATAAAAATCAACATGAGACTCTCCTCACACTTGGTTTTGACTATGTCTCCACAGTCAATGCATGATATAATGAGAAAATTATGTACATATTTATAAAAGAGGGTTAAAATTTCTTACTAGACGTAGTGTGGCTCATGAAGAATCATGAGCTCCTCCTCTCGATCACTCGCCAACTCCAAGTAAGGTTTTAAACAATAACCATTGACTTTAAAAATTGATCCATCCCTAGGGTTTTCTATTTCTATGGCACCGTGTGGAAAAACAGTACGTACCATGTATGATCATGTCAACCTTGATTTTCATTTCCCATGGAACAAATGAAGTCGAGAGTCATACAATAGAACTTTTTGATGTGGCGATAATGTTTTCCTTAGGATTGACTTGTCATGAAAAACTTTTGTTCATTCTTTGTAAATATTCTCATTTTCAAACACGTCATTCCTAATCTCCTCTAATTCGTTGAGTTGCAATTTTTTGTTTTTCCCATCTTTTTCAAAATCAAAGTTTATGTTCTTAATCGCCCATAACGCTTTATGTTCAAGTTCGACAGGTAAATGGCATGCTTTACCATATACTAGCCTAAAAGGAGACATCCCAGATTGGTTTTATACGCAGTTCTGTAAGCCCAAAATGCATCTGTCAATTTTTGTGATCAATCTTTTCGATTTTTATTTATAGTTTTCTCCAAAATATGCTTGATTTGGCGATTTGAAACTTCGACTTGACCACAAGTTTGAGGATGATAAGGAGTGGATAAATTATGGGTTATCGAGTATTTCTTCATTAGAGTTTCAAATGATCAATTAGACAAATGGGTTCTATTATCGCTTATTATTGTGCGAGGTGTTCCAAACCTCGAAAAGATATTTTCTTTTATGAATTTCACAATAACTTTGTAGTCATTTTTTTATAAGGAATGGCTTCAACCCATTTAGATACGTAATCAACAGCAAGAAGAATGTATAGATTTTCGAAAGAGTTGGGAAACGGTCACATAAAGTCAATACCCTAAACGTCGAAGATTTCGATCCTAAGAATAGGGTTCAAGGGTATTATGTTTTGTCGAGAGATTTTTCCTAACATTTGGCACCGATCATAAGTTTTACAAAACTCAATTGCATCTTTGAAAAGCGTAGGCTAGTAAAAACCATATTGAAGCTCCTTTTCTGCTGTTTTCTTAGGACCAAAGTGACAACCATAAACTTGGTCATGACAAATTGAAAAGACGCTCTTGATTTCGCAATCTGGGATGCAACGTCGAATGATTTGGTCTGAACAATACTTAAACAAGTATGGATCATCCAATAGAAGTACTTGAATTGGGAAAGAAAATTATATTTATCTTATTTCAACCAAAATGAAAGAGTTTCCTTAGTGACTAAATAGTTCACTATATCGGCATATCATGGATCAATGGAAACAGAAAGGAGTTGTTCATCAGAAAAGTTCTCGTCGATTAGAAAAGAAGGTGGTGCGTTTGGAAGATGTGGGAGATGATCAGCAATGCCGTTGTCGGATCCTTTTTTGTCTTTGATCGTAAGGTCAAATTCTTGGAGTAATAGGATCCAACGGATCAAACCTGACTTAGCGTCCTTTTTAGCAAAAAGGTACCTAAGAGCGGAGTGGTCAGTGTAAACCGTAATGTGTGGGTCAATCAAATATGGTCGGAACTTTTCGAGCGCAAAGACTATCGCTAGAAGCTCTTTTTCGATGGTTGTGTAATTGAGTTGAGCATCATTTAAAGTCATACTAGCATAATAAATGACATAAACAATTTTGTTGATGTGTTGTCCTAAGACAGCACCAACTGCGATGTTAGAAGCATCGCACATTATTTCGAAAGAAAGATCCCAGTTGGGTGAGCAAATGATGGGAGCGGAAAAGAGTCCTTTTGAGACGTTCAAAAGCAGAAACATGGTCAGAATTAAAGTCAAATGGAACCTCTTTTCCATGAAGAGTCATCAGAGAACGAGCAATTTTACTAAAGTACTTCACAAAGCGTCGATAGAAACCAGCGTGTCCTAGACATCAACGAATGTCCTTGACAGATTTGGAAATGGGTAGATTCGCAATTACGTCAAATTTCACTTTATCTACCTCAATGCCTTTATTTGAAATGACATGCCCAAGAACAATGCCATATTTGACCATAAAATGACAATTTTCCCAATTTAACGTTAAGTGTTTGTCCTTGCATCGATTTAGAACTAACTCAAGATGGTGTGAGCACTCGGAAAAAGAGTTTCCAAAGATGGAAAAATTGTCCATAAACACTCCCAGAAAGCGTTCGATTATGTTAGAAAAGATACTGACCATATATCTTTGGAAAGTAGCGGGAGCGTTGCAAAGGAAAATGGCATACGTCGATATGCAAAGGTGCCAAAAGGACACGTGAAAGTCGTTTTCTCTTGATCTTGGGGACTGATTGGAATTTGGTTATAACCGGAATAATCATCAAAAAGGTAATAGAATTCGTGGTCTGCTAATCGTTCAAGCATTTGGTCAATGAAAGGAAGTGGAAAGTGATCTTTACGTGTTGCGGCATTTAAATTTCGATAATTAATGCAAATACACCAACCTTTTTGAGTACAAGTTGGAATGAGTTCGTTAGTGTCGTTCGTGATAATGGTAAATCGAGACTTTTTAGGCATGACATGAATTGGGCTAACCTACGAACTATCAAAAATGGGATATATGATTCTGTTATCGAGGAGTTTAAGAATTTCATCATGAACCGCAACCTTCATTTTTGGGTTAAGCCTCCGTTGCGCATCACAAACAGGCTTGGCTTCATCAACTAAGTGGATACGATGTTGAACAAGAGCGGCACTAATTCCCTTTATATCAGTAATCGACCATCCAATTGCCTCTTTTCTTTTCAATAGAATTGAAAGAACGAAAGCTTCTTGATCAAGAGAAAGATTTGAAGAGATTATGACAGGAAATGTTTCATTGTCACTTAAGTATGCGTACTTAAGGTGATCAGGAAGAGATTTGAGTTCCAACCTAGGGGTTGCTTAATCAAAAATTTGGTTGAAGTTCTGACTCAACCGTGAGGGTTTCAAACTAAAGTGCATTTTCAATCTTGTTAGGTTCATTTTGAAACGGTTGTTCGTATTCAGTATCATGCTCATGGTTAAGGTCAACTGTTTTCTTGTTAAATTTTCTTGAATGGAGATAACTTCCAACGTTTGGTCAAGTGGTTCATTCGATTGATTTTCAAGATTGAAGATGTTAGGATCCAAAGTCATGTTTCCAAAAGAAATTTTCATCGAACCATTTCGACAATTGATTAGAGCATTTGAAGTGTCTAAGAAAGGTCGCCCTAAAATCAATGGAATTTAACTTATCGGATTGTTCACGGGTTGTGTTTTCAAGGATGATGGAATCAACGGGGAATATGAATTAACCGATTTTGATAAGTACATCCTCGATTTCTCCCACGAGTTTCTTTATCGAAAGATCGACAAATTGAAGAGTTACTTTCCTCAGTTTTAGTTCACCCAAGTCAAGTTGTTGGTAAAACGAATAAGAATTCAAATTGACATTCGCACCCAAGTCTAGTAAGTACTTATTAATCGTCTTGTCTCATATCGTGCATGAGATCATCAGACATCTAGGATCTTTGTATTTTATGGGAATTGATTGAGACAGAACTTCTCTAAGACCGGCAGCTAAGAAAACTTTCTTGGGTACATGAGTTTGTCGTTTTTGAGTACACAAGTCTTTCAAGAATTTAGCGTACGTTGGGACTGTTGAACGATACCAAGAAGAGGGATGTTTACTTTGACTTGTTTGAAAATTTCCAACACCTTTTCCATTTGATTGGAATGTTTCTTAGGTCAAAGTCGATGTGGAAAAGGAATTCAATACTCAGTAGGTCGGTCTACTTGAGTAGAAGAAGAATTTGGATTGAAATTCGATTCGATATTTGGCACGATGTTTGGTTCAGAATCGATTGTTGTTTTTGAAGTGTCAAGAGGATCTTTCGGTAAATCATTTGAATTAACAACTTGGTTATCGATTTGTTTACCAGAACGCAAAGTCGTGATAGCATTCATTTGGTCCACATTGCTATCTTGAACAACATAGGCTTGATTCGACTTCGTGTTTTGATTTCTGGGATTCGAAACTGGCTGACTTGGGAATGTGTCGCGTTCACATTCACCCATAGATATGGCTAATTGACCCATTTGCATTTCAAGTTTAGCAACTGATTAACTCGTATTCTTCATGTACGAGGTTAACCAATTTTGCAAACTGCTATTTGATTGGATGTTTTTAGTGGTCACTTTAGCTAAAATTTCAAGACTTTTCTCAAGTAAAGTCAATCGTTTATCATCTTGGGGAGAAAAGATTGTTGCGGTTGATTTTGAGATGGAGGCATAAATTTTTGTTGAAAGTGGTTGGGCAGAAAAGAAGGATTCAAAGCATTATTCGGAAATGCTTGAAAGTTGGGACGAACCAAATTTATGTTAGAATTATTTTGGTTCCATGCAAAATTAGGATGATTTCTCCATCCAGGATTGTACGTTGAAGAAAATAGGTTATTTAAATCTTGTTAAAAGCATTGAGTTGTTCTACCAAATGAGGGCACTGATCGGCAATGTGATTCCGATCGTTGCATTTATAACATAATTGTTGGGAAGCTTGGTTAATTTGATTGGATGAGAAAACGTTGTCGAATTTATTGATCATTGCATCAATTTTTGCTTCCAAAGCCAACGATGATCCTATCGAATATCCGGTCGATTATGAATAAATGGATTTTTTGTTAGAACATTCCCATTGAGATGATTTTTCAGCCAAGTTTTCAAGGAATTACCAAGCATCGTCATGATATTGGACAAGAAAATCCCCTTGGCACATCAATTCAAGCATGGTTCGTGAACTATTTTCAAGTCCATCGTATAAGATTTGGCAAAGAGTCCATTTTTAAAAATTCTGGTGTGAACATTTTATCAAAAGCTCTTTAAATCTTTTAAAGTATTTTCTGAAAGGTTCACCCCTGAATTGATGAAAATTCACAATTTTTTTCGTATTTTGGTTGTTTCTTCCAAGGGGTAGAATTTTTTTATGAAAACTTTAACGAATTCGTCCCAAGTTTTGATCGAGTTCGAAGGTAAGCTATAAAACCATTTTTCAGCATAGTCAGTAAGGTTAATGGAATTAACCGAAGTTTGATTCCATCATCACATAGTTGTTGGAGTTTAATGGTTGCACATACTTGTTCGAATTTTGTTAAGAAAATATATGGGTCATTGTATTCAAAGTTTCCAAATTTCAGGAGCGTGGCAATATAATTGGAATGAATTTCGAGTGATTACCCGTTGAGGTGGGTAATGTGATACAAGAAGGGATAGAAACTCTATCAGGAAATATTCTGCCCATGAGAGTTTAGGGTTGATTTTCGTTCGCCATCGTTGGAGGATTGTTCGTTCGAGTTAAACGATTCGTTGTTGTGTCACGAGTCCAGGTACTCATGCACAATTGAAAAGATCAAGGAGAGAAAGACGTGAAAATCAGGGTTAAGAGAATGAAACAAGGTTCAGAGAATGAAGTGAAAAATTCTTTTGTTTTTTTTAAAGGAAAAATATTTACCAAAAAGAATTTACTTTTCAAAAGGGAGAATTGATTTTTTTTTGGATTTAAATTTTTTTTATGTTTTTTTTTTAGTTTTTGTTTTTGAAAAGATTTTTTTTCTTATGGACTTTTGTTTTTAAAAAAATTAAATTATGTAAAATGCTTGTTTTTTTTTTGGATTTTTGATTTTGTTTGATTTTTTTAAAGGAAAAGATTTTTTTTTCCTTTTTGGATTTTTGCTTAAAAACTAAGTTAAGTAAAATGTAAAAAAAATTACTTCTAGATTTTTTTTATATGTATGCATGAACTAATGCAATTAAATAAATGCAAGGACTTAACTATAAGTTTTCTATCCTTAGTAGCTCCTAAACCAAAATTGTATAATCACACTTTAACTTAATCCAACAAAATAGTTCTTAGTCAGGTAATAGACATGGGTTACCGGTGCACCATAAACCACCATAGCAGTGCAGCCCAAGGTTTAAGTACCTTCAGATAAATAATCATTGTAATATTTACGAATCACCATAATATTTATAAATGACAATTGCTCTGCCGTAGCCTAGTCACCAAGAAATAGATTGCTGAAAGAAGACAACTTGTCAAGATACAATAAAGCCCTAGATGAGCTCGCGACTCTCTTAAGTCCAACGTCTAGCCGTTATTATTAGTCAAATTCTACGATGAAATGCAATTTTTAGGCCAAGGAAGGGGTTATGAAATCCCCCACCTTATGTGAAGCTGGGTATTGCCCTTAAAAAAGAAAAATAAGATGAAATGAATGCAAAACAAAAATTAAACGTGTATTAACAATGCAACTACGAATAAGATTTGATTTTGTTCTTGTTTTTGGATTTTTAAAATGCAAGCAACCAACAATGCAAAGAAAATGAAAAAAAAGAGACAAGAGCATGATACCAGAATGTGTAGAATTATTAATAATATTTTTCTTTTAGGCGGCAATTTTTCAGCAAGCAATTTATTTTGGCAAGTAAAGCAATTTCAGCAAGCGATTCCTTTTTTGATTTTCTGCTTTTTCAACTTGAAAATATTATATGTATAAGGATTTAATAAAAACAAACACAAAAAAATTATCTTATATATATATATATATATATATTTTGGAAAAACAAAACCCAAAACAAAAGAAAATTATAAACAAAGCAAATCTTTTTTTCTTTTGTTGTTATTTTTATTTTTGAGAATTCAGCCTAACAATAAAGTCCAAAAGCCCACAACGAAATTTTTTTAAATCAAATTAAATCACAAAACCAAATTCCAAAATCCTATGTTTTCTTTCTATAAATAGAAACGCACTTTTTTTCTTTTTAAAAACCAATTAGAAACGTAAACAATTTTGGCTTGAATTGCGGTCGCGTAATCACGTTCTAGGACTTACGATTTTGTAGAGGTGAAGGCTAAGGCGAGGTGATTGTGGATTGGAGGTCGCGGTTACTACAGAGGCGGAAGAGGTTCGGTTGTGGTTTCTATTGAAGTTTGTAGGGATTGGATGATTGTTTGAACTGAGAGGGCAATTTGTGCAGTAAGGTGATTGTGGGTTGTCGCGGTGAGGCAGAGGGGATGGGTGCTTGTAGATTGTAGCAGCAGTTATGGTCGAGGTAGTAGCTAATCGAAGATTGTGGTCGACAGTGAGGTTTAGTAATGTTCAGGTGGTGGTGATTATTTTTTGTTGTTGCATAGGAGGAAGATGCTGCCTTGATGGTTGAATGTTGTCGTTGTGGAGGTTAAAGTGCAAGGTTGGTTGAATGAATTGGTTTGGGTAGTAGGTTTGTTGAGTTTGTGGTTGAAGCTGTGCAGTTAATGCCCCGCTATTACCCCGCTATAACCCTGCTATATCTCATAGCGGGTTTCTGCCGCTAAGATATTTTCATATAGCCCCAAATATAGCCTTTCCGCTTTAAGCCCCACTATTTCCGCTATATCCCGTTATTTCCGCTATATTCTGCTGTTTCCGCTATATCTTCTTTAAAAGAAATGAATTGAAAACTGATATTTCTACATTATAAAAATTATGAAATTAATTAATTTAATTGATTTTTTAATATATTTTTAGAAATGAAAATACTCTAATATTCTACTAAATTCAATTATGTTATATAACAGTTTTACGTTTTTTTACAGTATATTCGAACATGTTTTTATTTAAAATTATTTATGTACTAATTATAATTCAATTGAATGTTAAATTTTCACTTAATTACCATTTATATATTTGTAAAAACATTAAGTATGAGTTTTATATGCTATTTTAGAGTCATCCGCTATATCCCGCTATATCCTCGCTATATCCCCGCTATGACTTTTTGCACCTCCGCCGCATTGAGTCTGCCGAGCGCTTTAACTGCACAGGGTTGAAGTGAGTGGTTGTGGGCTTGGGTTGTTAGTTGTTATTTGCTGATGAAGTGACAGGGGATGTAGTTTGGGTAGAGTGTTCTTGGTAGAGGAGTTTGTTGATGTTTTAACAGTTTTGGGATGAAGGGGAAGGATGGTATTAGGAAGTGTGATGGACTGTGGTGTGTTGAAGTGCTTCACTGTTGTAGATGGGTAGATGGTGGTGATGGTTTATGTTGCCATGGTGTGATCGCAGGTTTGTGGTGATGATTGATTACTTGGTGTGAAGGGATTGTGATGTTTTTAGATGAACTTGCAGTTTTGTGGAGGGTTGTTGTGTCTGAAGTTGCAGTGTGCTTTAGGCTTTGGTGACAGTTTGGAAACTGGAGTTGATGAACTGTGTTTGAGTGTTGGTAAACTATGGTTGTGGATTGAAGGAAGTTTGACAGTATGGCGGTTTTTTTGAGTGGAAAGCAGAGGAAGATGATGCAGTGATGAGGAGGAATGGTCGAGGCTAGAAATGGTGGTGGTTGTTTAAAGAGTAGTGCAGAGATGTTGGTGGAGGAGCAAGTTGATGTGTATGTTGGTGATTGAAGTTTTGATGAAGAGGAATAGAAATTGTTTGTTGTTGGAAGGTTAGGTGAAGTTGATGGTGTTCAGGTGGTGGTGAAATGGTTTAGCAGAGGGAGGTGAAGTATGGTTGAGGATGTTTGATGTTGAACATGTTGTAGTGGTAGTTGATTGTTGTAGTGGCTGTTGAATTAGGAGGAAAGTGGTTGTTGTAGATAGGATAGAGGGGAGGAGAAGTTTGCTGCTTTCATGAAGTGGGCAGAGGGTATGGGGATTGTTGTATTGTAATGTGAACAGAGAATATGAATTCAACAGTGAATAAACACAAAATAGAGAATGTATTGTAATGAAATGTAATTGTGTAACAGAAATGCAAATGCAAAGAACAAAATGAAAATGAAAATGCAAAATATTTTTGTTGTTGTTTTTTTAAAGAAGGAAGAAAACACACAAAAAATATGCACAAATGCACAAACCACAACAAGTGAGTAAAACAAAAGTGAAGAAAACAGATTCACATAAACAAAATGAAAATAAAAATGACACACAAGTACACAACAATAATTTTTCTTGTTTTTGTTTTTTATGCAAATCAACACACAAAATGAACACACAATAAAGTCAAACAAAGTAATTCGAAAAGTAGAATTAAAATCAAATTGCTTTCCCCGGCAACGGTGCCAAAAACTTGTTTGAACGATGAATTTTCTATCGATTAGAAAACCATCAAAAAATATAATCGTTATAAAACCACAAGCACACGGCGTAAAATCGTATTACGTGCGAGTATGGATCGATCCACGTAAAATGAAGTTGTTAACTAAAAATTGTTGAAAAGTGAACTAAAAATAGAATGTGAATGAGAATAATACTATGAGATTAGGTAACAATTTAGAGACAAATTCACTTCTAATCATTCATATAAATCAACACAAACTTCGTCTATAATCTCTCATTTAATTTTTAAGTAGAAATGATTGATGTGTTTATTATAAGTATGGTTTATTTGTGCTACTAATTAGCACAACTTAAACCATCAAATTCTAACACATCATTCAAACCCACATACTAATTCTCTATGAAAATGGCGTGAGATTAAAAATAAAATCTATTTTAAGCATTATCTATTTACTATGAACTAATAACATAAATCATCAAATTTTTATTCTAGTTTGACTTTCATCATCAAAATCACTTAGATAAATGATCAAATAGTTTATGTTTATATTGGATTAAGCATAGCCCATTTGAGATGTCAACATAGACTATCAAATTCACTAAAAAAGGAACATAAACCACTGTTATTTTTAATTTCCATTAAGCACAAAAGAGAGATCATAAATGAAATCATTATGTTAATTTAATATGTCTCATGAGAGCTCCATTACCCCTAAATTGAAGGCATTTGGCTTTTCATATTTGAATACATGTTAACATAAAATGTTTCAACATAAAAAATAAGGAAAATGAGAGCTAATTAAAAGAAAAGAGAGCTAACTACTTGCATGAAATAAACTAAACTAATTACATGAATTAAATCTATTCTACTAACATGAAATAAGAGAAGCATAAACTAAGTAAGAGGGCATGAAATAAAAATAGCATAAGAGAAAATAACATGTAAGCAAAAGCAAATAAGAAGGCTAAGAAGCCATAAAAAGACATTTTATTTATCATTGATTTGTGGCTACAACTTTCATAAATAAGTAGAAGATGGTTACATGAAACATAGGGGTATTTATACATGCTTAAAACCATAATTCGTTTTTAGGGGACTACCAAAAATGCCCTTGAGATAGTGTAACCTATAAGTAATCATTAGAGAATTAATTAATCCCCGCTAACATGCCTTTAAGTCTCCATTAACATGTGCATGTGATTTTAATTATGAACCATTAGTTAGTGGGCATGTGGACTCTTCCATGTTGCATGAATTCTTTTATTTTCTACATTCTCTTGGCCTTGAAAATTTGTGCATGCATATATCCATGAAGCTCCATCCAATTTGCACTCAATTTCCTAAAAATAAAAATAAACATTGCAAATAAATTTTCTCAAAATTAATTCATACACAAAATTACCATTATACCCCCACATGAAGATGAATGAATGATGATTTGAAAACAATTTAAATTTTGGTTTAAACATGTAAAACACCCAAATATGCTCATTTATTTAAATAAAAGAAGATTAAATATGGGAGTAAAAATATACACTTTTACGTGCACATTAACCTCCCTCGGCTGAAATCTCGTTTAGACTTATCTAATATAAGTCAAGGAAAATGACCACTCCAATTACTTAATACCTTTAGTTTAGAAATGAAGCAGCCCTTATTTTCCAATTAGACACTGTCGTGGGTTATTTAATACTTCTTAAATAGGGAGGAGGTAGATGTAACGACCCGCCATTTTGGACCATTCGCATCCATTATAAGTGTATAGGTAGACACTCATGCCGGAGTTGAATTGCTCAAAATACCGCGTTGTTAATTTAAATTGGCAAAACTGAACATATATAGTAAATAAATAATCACAGATCACAGACACAGAGTAATAAGTGCAGCGGAAATAAAAGAGATAGTAGTTCATGAAGCTACTATATGAATATATAAATACATCAGAGTTTACAACAGAAGAGAAATACGATACATCAGAGTTAAACCAGATACAACGGAAGAGTAACACGATACATCAGATACAAATCAGAATACATCACTGGAATCATCGAATACTGGAAGCAGAATAGATGGCTGGATCTTCAAGCAAAGCTCCAACTCCAAAGGTGAGCATCGAATACTGGAACACTCCGTCTGACCCGAGCGTAAAGCAAAAACACAAGACACTCGAGTCAGGATTAACATTCTTATATTAATAAATCCAACTCAAGTGAAATAGCAATTGAAATACAAGTAACTCAAAGGATGTTTGGAATAACCATCCTTTAAGGATCCGTTAAACTATCTACTAGGTAGTAATATACGCTAAGTAGATAATGTCTATCAGTAATAATAAGATATCAAAATAGCGTTAAGTCATGGCCCATTCCACCCTTAACACATTTTTATTCCCAAAAACATATACAAGACCGTAGTTTCCCCAAAACCGGAAGTCACCAGAGGGCAATCCATATACTAAAGGTACAAATCAAAATCGTAGTGGTCGCGTATAAATGGAATACAAGTATGACAAGGCACATGAGGCAATACCCAAGGTAGTGATACTACCGTTCGCCTGATCCGGACTGGTGAGAACGCAACGCCGCAACGCCCGCAACACCATGAAACAACACTCCCAAAATCAAGGGTGCACCAATCGACAACATGTAATGTATAGTTCGAAGAAGTGTGTCCACTTGAGGTAGCTAATCCTCCATTGGCCCGACACAGCTCCTGTTTTAGTCATTTCCAATTTGACACAAGTGTCAAGGCTATCCATTATCGTTCTCTTTCTTCAGTCAACACGTACATCATTCCAACCACTTCATTCTGGATCATCACTCCGCGTATAGTTATTAAAGTGGTTTTCGGTTTAGATAGAGAGTATATCCATAACCGAATTCCGGTCTCTTTAATAACTTCCGTAATTATTTCACCGATTGGTCGTTTATTTATTTCAAAACCAAATCAATTTCAATTTCAATTTCAATTCGTAAATCAACATTTCGTTTGTCTTTCAAAACCAATTTCCAATAATTTACGTTTCAAAACTTCCAAATTATCATTTCAAAATCTTATAATTCAGTTTCAATCTTTATTTAAAACCATTCAAATATTGATTCAAGTTCATACAAAAGTTTCATTTCGAAATCATTTCAATTAACTTAATTTAACATTCAAATCAATTTACATTCATTATCGATTTCATTTAATATTCGTGAAGTAAATTTATCATTCAAAACAACTTCTATTAAATTTCCAAATCATTAAATCAATTTCTTAAGTTCAACTTCATTAAATCAAATCTTCAAATCGAATTAAATTAAATTCGTCAAATCAATTCTTTCAATTACAAGTCTTGCATTAATTTCAATAAATCACATTTTATTTCTTGATAAAGAAATTCAATTTCACTTATTTACTTACTTAAATAATTTTCCAAAATTTACTTAATAAAGAAAACTCAATTTCAATTATTTGCGAAGTAAAATTCACCTATTCAAAAGTTCAATTTTCTTATTAAAGAATTTCAATTCAATTTAATCATTAAATAATTTAACCTTATTTAATTATTAAATAATTCAAAACTTAATTATTAAATAATTTCAAAGTTTAATAATTTCAAACTTAATTATAATTTCCAACTTAATTATTAAATCATTTCAAGGTTTAATAATTTCAAACTTAATTATAATTTCAAACTTAATTATATAATTTCTCAAATTAAACAACATTCTTTCATCAATTACATTGTTAATATTAAATATTAACATTTTCCTTTCATTAAAAATTCAAATTTCAACTTCATTTCAAAACCATATTATTTATTCAAATAAAATCTTCGTTTTATTTTTAAATCAAATTATTGACCAATCGGGTTTTATTTAATTCTCTATATCCAAGGTCAAAGTTCAATTTGGGTATTTATCATTTCAACCCGATTCCAATTCAATTTAAAATCAAAACATAGCAAAGGGAACTTGCAGTGTGATAACTGGGATGGTGTCAAAGTAAATAAACAAACAATAACAACAATCAATATCAATCAAATAATCAATTCAAATAATCCCGAAATAACCGTATTATTCGCATTGTTATTTGTACGAATTAATATAATTATTTCTAGAATCTACACTATCATTTCATGTAGATTAAAGATTATTACATTACGGTTTTCACTTGTCATCTATTTACAATTTCATACATCATCAATTTAACAACATACATTCAGTGGTTCAAATGTAATTAAACAAATCCTACGTGTCAATAAATTTTTGACAGTTAAATGGGTCATATTATACAAATGTCATTTAATCAAATTTAACATTTAACTATCCTATATCAATTTCAATTTCATACTGTTTATCATTTAAACATTAACAATTTAACGTCCAATATAAACATCAATAATCAATCAATTATCGGTCAAACTGTATTATCATCGCATAAATAATTAACAGATAATGGTGTCAGATGTCAAAGGTGAACTGATACAGTTAATAGCATAAACAACAGTAGCATATTTCAATTGTCGTTTCAATTGAAATCAAATTTAATAAATAAAGAACGTTAATCGTGAGTGAGTGCTCACCTTTCGAGGCTAGAGATGCACGAGAAGATGACACGGATACGCACACTGATACAGACATAGAGATTGAGTTACGAATCCAAGCAAAACTATCGGCATGAATTCAACGATCAAAGCTGATAACAGAAATCGATGAAATCAAATCAAATTTGATTGATACACAATTTGGACAAGATGTATATTATATCATTATTTCAGTAGCTAAGTTATATATAACTAATATATACATAAATGGTACGACTAATAAGACATGCATATAGGAGCCTAAGTATAAACACCCTATATAAACTAATATTATACAACTTACACATTATATATAATAAAATATATGAGTAGGCAACCTATGCAGACGCTATATGATGTCCAACCAAATATACGTGCGTACGGGGTAAATAATGTAAACATTTGCATACGAAAACACTCAAATGCGGCTACATACGGGAACATGCACCATGTAGTAAATATGTCTATGTAAAACAATTTCATTAGACTGGGTTCAAAACACCTAGGCTGTCATGAACTGCAAGATTACAAATATTAAATCAAAAAAAAAATTCTTTATAAATCGACTATCTTCTGTTTAACGTACACATGTTTAAGTGACCCAAAACGAACATGCTTTAACCCACCATTTAGAACAGCAACATCACTTGTATTATATAACTAACTATATCACTTAATATACTATAAAAATCAATATTCATATAAAACCAATATCACAAATCTTTATAAACAAAATTTTCATATAAAAATATAAACTAAAGACGAAGAACAATGTAATATAAACTGAACTGTATATTCTAACCAACCGAAAGTTATATTTCAAATATTATATATGCGATCAAACATCTTATATGACTCATCACTTACATATATAAACCGCAATATAACAAACAAAGTATAGACACATACTATATCATGTATATAAACCGCATAACATACAGCCTCACAGCAAACCCATATTGAAACAAAGAAAATCATGGTATATATTTCAAAACAAAACGTATATACAATATACAACATAATAACACTTATATAATATATATATATAGTTCAGAATATGAGTTTCCCTAAAAGAATATACAGTAGTATACAAAAGAACAATACATAGGCGCTATGTATAATATACCATATTATAACTTATGTAACATGACGACATATCAGAGTTTTAAACATATCAGATTTTATATCCTTTAACATATATATTTTACTAACCTTCACAATTTTTAGATGAAAGACTAGAAGGAAGATAGGAGATGGCAGCGGTTGCTAGGCATGGTCGAAGATGGGCTCGGCAGCGGCTGCTGTGAGGAGGAGGGCGGCTAATGGAGTAGTGGTCGTCATGGCATGTTGGCCGCTGGCGTGGAGGGGTTTTCTCGGGTATACTGTTGTGATACAAGGTTGTTTGCAGTTCGGCAGGTTGGTGGAGGGAACATGGGTAGTTCTTTTGGAAGGAGAGGCTTGGCAAAATGAAGATGGGTTTGATGAAGTGGGGTCGGCGAAGTGTTGTGCTATGGGTTTGGGTCAGGAGGCTAAGGTGGTTCTGGTTGGACAAGGAGGAACCGTGACTTCCGTGTGAGGAGAGGCAGTGGCATCTGGGTTGGAGAATTAGGTGGGTCCGGCAATGGTGAGGGGCGGTGGCGGAGTTGCCAGGCGGCGGTGATGTGGTAGGGTCGGTGGGAAGGGGAGCGGAGGTCTCGGGAGGTGGCCAGGGCAGTGGGTGACGTGGCTCGTTATGGGGATAGGTGGAAGGGAAGAACGAATGAAGGCATGGAGAAAATTATGTTTGCTTTGTTGTTTTATTTTCCTGTAGACAAGAATGGAATGAAAGAGGAAGGAAAGAGAAATAGAATGAGGGGAGAGGAAGTGGCAAATGAAACGTTGGAACCAGTAAAAGGAAATGAATCACTCATATTGATTGTTGGGAAAGAGGTATACGCACACGAATTTATGAAGTAATAAAAACAAACAGCTGTTGGTTAATTCACGTTGAATTTGAATGGACACGGACAAATTTAAAAAGGCTCCAAACGTACCGATACGATGAACTAGTGCATGGCTCCGTCGCGTACCGGACTCCGAAATTGACAATCGAATATATCGTAGAGATCAGCACGACGAGACGACCACATCGATATACAGATATCAGTGGTGTGATTGAATTATAAAAATTCGAATTTTTCTAATGGCAGAAAATGCAAGAAAACTTAGAAAAATAAGATCGACGGAGCCAAAGATGTCTGAATTTGGAAAAACGACAAACTGACATCTTGCTCAGAAGATGTTTTAGAATTTTTCTATGTAAAAATATTTAGGTTTCGGAAACATTTTATTTTCATCGCTTTTCAACTGGTTAAATTGAAGTGAATTTACGCGCGAAATAAACTTTCATATTTTCGGACGAAAATTTACCGGTTGCTATGTTTAACTAGACGTATTCCAAATATTAAATTTTCATTCCAAAATTTTATCGTTTAAAATTTCACAAAATTTTAACTAATTACGTTATTAAAACCGTTGAAATTTACGGGTCGTTACAGTAGACCTAGTGGTCATTTAATACCTTCCACCTCGAAGTAAACCCCTTGACATCCCTAAAGTTACAAAGTCATTTAATACTACAAATCCGAGGCGAACCCATGGTATATTTTCCCATACTTATCATGAACATTTATCCCTCCCCAATGGGTCCTATAGTTGAAGATGTTCAACATCAGTAGTACGTATACACAACTGTTGGTAGCCTCTAGGTGAAGGGCAGACTACCATTGTGTAATTTTACTATCCTCGCATCCCAACCCATACTAAACAAAACCATTTATCCTTAACCAAAATATTAGGATGGGCCTAGTAATTCATGCTCATCATAAACATATTATTGAGGCCATATAATTTCCATTATGGAAATTATATAGCCTCCTAAGTTTATTTATTAGTACTCATTTGTTTATTTGTTGTGAACCTACTCCTATCTTATAGGCTTATCTCCTTTATTCTTCATTTCCTTTTTATGTCACTTAAATGTCACTAATTGCTTTACCTCCAATTAATTGTCCTTAATAAATGGTCATTGTTATTCAAATTGGACAATAATTAATGACGTTTATTCATTTATTTCAAATCTAACTTATTATGCTTATTTTGTTTTCTCCATAAATGTCATGTTAAATTCTGTAATCAAATACATTAAACACATTTATGTCCCCATTTAATTTATGTAACCTTCCATTAATTGTGCATTCAATGCTAATTAATGTTGCAATCATTATTAGTTAATATTAGAGTTTTACCCCCCTTTTCATTACAAACTCCTAACCTTTTGATTTATAATGTTACTAATATTTAAACGTTTAATCGTAATTAATATGAGATTCAATGTATATTTATTTATTACGCGTTTTTCGTTGTCTTATGTATATTTATATTCTTAATTAGTAAGCACGATTATACATTATATATTTATATTTATAACTCGTTAATTTCATGTTTAGGAATTTCATAATATAAACTTGTATGTACATTCAACAAGGAACATATGTTTCAAAATTTTAATATATTGAAGCTACACTTCCCAAAAAGGAAAATATTACCGTTATAACTTTCCATAAAATACATGAAAGCGAGACTTTTGCTCCATTTGAAATTACAAGGAATTATCTCCTTCTATTTCTATTGAAATAGACAGTGCAAACTATGGAGAAGAACATCTATACTTTACACATCTCTTTCATTTGGTATATTCCTTACTATTCCAAACGATGAACTTTTTATACATAGTTGTGAAGTTAGACAGCCTATGGAAATTTACACGAAAATAGATACAACTAAATTGTACCTTTAATGCTCCAGTAAATTAAAACATAGAAATTTATGTTCCAAGTCAAATTAGGGCATTTTGAATGATAAATAAATAATTTGCAACCTAATTAACATAAACCTAGAATAAACTTCACAATCTTATTAGCATCATACTTTAAAACGTTGGGAGATTAATTTCCAAAATTTCCAGATTAGGGTATATATTCCATTCCATGACAATTACTTAACTTACAGAATTTGTAGGCGAGATTACAATTAAATATAATCATTTTAAGCCTACAATTCAGCAGATCTTACATAGGCATAATAATCAAATAAAATTCAATGATACAAATTTCAATGTCATATATAAATCATATAATTTTCCACTCACCTTTCTAGCTTTCCAAACCTCAGAATCCGAATTCATTCCTTAAATTGAGTCCATTTTCCTTTCTAACCCATAAATATGTATAAAATGATATATACATACCCATTAGAATTACAAATTTGAAAGGAGATTTGAGTTAAGTGGAAACTTAGATTTATAATTATTGAGTTTAGCTTTTCTATATAATACCAACACCCCCAAAACTACAGAAGGGAAAGGTGCAGGGGGTAAAGCTAGAGGTAGGAAGCTTAAGTTCCTTGAAGATATGTTTGAACATAATGTTGACAGAGTTGCCCCCATCCATGAAAGCTCGATGTACATTCGAATTTGCCATTGCAAGATGATAACCATGGGATCGTGATGGGAGTAAGAGACGGTTCTCTAATTTTGATGGTGAAGGTGATGGGCTAATCTACTTCTAGTCTGGGTACTTTGGATGCTCGGTGTTCTAATGAATAAATCTAGCCGACTGACCCCAATTCTCTCTAGTGCCGGGGCCATGCTCCACGGTTGGTTTTGACTACACATGGCCTCCATGGATGGTCAAAATGTTGGTAATCGCTACAACATTATTGTTAGGCAGGTGCGACTAAGTCAACTGATTGTTGTAAGTCGTCCATTGATCAACCTGATGTCAAATATATTCTACAAGCACTCCTTCTTGAATCGATCTTTCTATCTTATCCTTTAGTATATGGCACATGTTGGTGGAGTACCCATTGACTTCATGGAGCCCATAGTACTTTTTGTTGATGTGAGGTTCCTCCCTTCTCTTGATTCTTGTGGTTGGCAGTCTTTAGAATGGTACTCGGTCCTTGGTTGTAAGATATATGGATTCCATATATCGAGTCAAGATGGCATAATGGGCATGTTTGGGTTTATATCAAGTGTCATCTTCTGCATGCCTTTTGTTGTTGTTTTGCCGATCATTGCCTCGACGATCAATTGTCTCACTAGGACTGGCTTTGTTTTAACATCGAGCCTCATCATCGCTGTTTGAAAGATCAACATCTTTTATCATAATATGCCATTTTCCCATTAATAGAAATTGGTTAGGGACGTGGTTGGTTGATTTTGTAACTCTTTCTACATCCTTGACTTGTACCACACCCCCCGGTAGAGGGCCATAACCAATTTGTTAATGTCGATACCCCTAGCATGGGTGGACTCTTTGTTGAAAAGATTTACATATGATCGAAGATTCTCGATGGCCTCTACCTGATGTTACCTAGCTCACTAGCCATTATGACATGGGTCATGGAAGAAAAGAACCTGGTCTAGAAATCTACGCAAAGCTGGGCCTAGGAATGGATGCTACCAGTTCGTGGATGTAGGAACTGGCGGGAGGCTGGTCCTATGAGAGTAGAGGGAAAGAGTAAAATCTTTACTGGGCCAAAAAGGTGGATGGCCTAGGTGATGGAGTTGAAAGCAGTGATGTAGTCTGATGGGTCTACACTCCTATCATCTTTGTCAATAGAAGGCAAGGCATACCACCTGTGGATGTATGTATTCAAGATTTCCTTAGAAAATGGCTCTTCATTCTCGTCATCAAATAGTGCTTCTCCCTTGGTATTCTGGGCTTGCATTCTATTGAGTTGCAAGTGAAGATGATTCATTTCCTCCCAGAGGCCTGCATCCGCCTTCTATGAGAATGTTTGGTCTACAACCGACACCGGGCTTAGTCGGCATCTTTATGGAGCGGGATATCGACGATGATGATACGATGGAGAGCAGTAGTGATGATGGTGAATAGAAGAGGGTAATATCCTTTGTCTATGAATAGAGGGCAACCTTGAATGCTTAGCCTGCCCTTCTCTTGATCTGGGCCAGACGACACCTCTATGGGATTGGGAGTGTGCCAAGAGGGTCCATTGTTCTCTGCCGATGGCATGAGCAGCATCACTAAGATACTCGAATCTTAAGTCTTGAACCTCGTATGTTGCTTAAAGGCATTCAAAAGCTAACAGCCGTTTCACTAAAAGGGAATGATGTTTCCTTTGTTCTCTGTGCACAACTAATTTTCGGTCAAAATCAATAAAATGACTTGGCTCATATGCCACATGCCCTCTCATGTTGTGAACAGGAGGTACCTCAACTAGGGTTTCAAGCACCACCCTTTCCTCGGTGGTATTAATAAGATTGCAGCCACTGGGGATAGTTGGTTGGATAGGGGTTAGTTCAAATACTAGAGGAGGTGGAGGGCTAAAGTATACGGTTGTTTAAGCATCCAACCTTATCCTTAGATCATTCACTTCGCCGGCTAAAGTTCCAATGTTGGTTAAGACTTGAAGCACACTTCGCTACATGTCGTTTCTAAGCCTAGGAATGAGGAAAATGATGTTGACTATAGTGCTATCGTTGGTCTCATGGTCATTAGACTTATTACCTTCGTACTCACCACTAGGAATCATGGTGACGGTTAGAATAGATTTTTTAGCAGAGAAGAATAAGTGAAGAAAATTGTGTGTTTTTAGGAAGGACCTTCCTTCTAGTGCCAAAATATTGACTAAAATTGTTGCTAACCTCGGAATTAAGCTAATGTGTCCATGCTAACAAAGATTACTTGCTAACATAATGCTTTAGTAAAGGAAAATGAGGAGTAAATGAACAAATAATGTAAATAACACAAGATGTAGAGGGGTTTGGCTAAGCTTGCCTACATCCACTATGAAGATCTCTTACTATATCGATCTCTTACAATTGTAAGGAATTATAAAAGAATAATAAGAAATGAAGCACTTAAGATTACAATTCTACTAAACTTAAGAGATTTCGGGTTTTCTTGCTGGATATATAAATGCTGAGGTTTGAGATTAGCTAAAATTCAACCCCTTAGATGTTGTATGGCGGGGGTATTTATATAGTTGATATAGATCAATGGATGGATAAGATTATGCTACAAATAGGCAGGACATCGTCCTAGTCGTGGATCTGGTTGCTTCAGCTAATAGATGATGGTTGGAAAGGTGGTTCGAACATATGACTGACATGCATGCCAGTTGTGAAGCAGTACTTGGCGCATGCTTCGTGCTGAGAATGAAGGCATGATATAGGAGTGGGTACACTTTTGTCAGACATGCCACAATAGTAGGTGTACTAGGTTGTACTTTCCGATGTCTAACACACTTTTCTAAGTAGCAAGGCTGGATAGAAACTTCTCGTGCATGGCGACAGTCGGTTCCCTGTTGCCAAAGGCTATTGAGAATTAAGTTAAGTAGCTAAGACTGGAGAGGGAAGAGCTGGGTTGCACTCATGATGATGAGACAAGCTGTGAAGGACCAATCGTAGGTGGGCTATGATAGAGCTGAGCCATAAACGATTTTTTTAAGCCAGGTTTAGTCAAATGAGTGGTTGTTTGTTATCTTGATGTAAGACCCCCATTTCGAGGTTCAAAAATAGAAACTACTGATGTTGTAGTCATCCTTGGCATTATTTCCCAATGACAAAATGAGATTAGTTATTATATCATTGACATCAAGAGCACAAGAACTTACAAATTTTCATAAAACAATTTCACTCATTAAATTGCAAATTCGTTACATTTTAATCTCATAACCCCATGATTACATCGTTCAGATAAAATATTATAATTACAAATATAATCCTAAGGGCGATATACAAAGATGCCCCATTGAATGAGCAGGCTCTTAACCACTTAGACAGTTATAGTACCCATCATTACATACATCCAAAAACAATAAGAAACAATTCAACTACTATATAGTGGAAATAAAATTTAAAATAGTTTCTTGCCTCATACACATCTTTGGAAGCTTATTCATCAAAACCAAAAATACCCTACTCTTAGCCTACCCAATTCCAAATTGAGTACTCGATATTTTAGGGGGAAATCAAAAACTTCGGGTTAAATAAAAAGTCTAGTGTGAATAATATTAGTCCATTTCAAACCAAAATATAGGTGCTTAGTGAGACCACACCGCTGAGCAGAATGGGTTTCCCTTCACTATTACCCTATCAAACAATGTCATCCATAGCGTATCCTACATCCAAAGTGATTAGAACATAATCATAACTTCAATAACATATCATGCATGTATGGTTAAAATGAATAGTCTATCATTCACAAGGGTCAAAGGGTTGCACATTCCCATAATTACCCAATCCCATAAAATGGTCTATTCAATAACATAGTTTTCCCAAGGTCAATATGAACCTATATTTGTTTTTTCAGGCCAACTACAAACCTGTCAGTCTAACTCGGGCTAAGATATATCAAATGATCCAACGGTCTTTTAGTCTATTTACAAGGAAACAATAACGGTCTCCTTAGATTGGTAGGAGAAAATAATAACGCTTTCCTGAAAACGATTGGAAAAAATAACAACGGTCTCCTAAAAGTGGTAGGAGAAAATAACAACAGTCTTATTATTTGGCTTTTAGACCAAGTAGCATTCATACGAATATGGGTGTTATGGTGAAGATAGAATAGTTCAAGGATTTGGAGGTATGCTTAGAAAGACAATGGAAGTGGTTTCAAGAATCAAGACCAATAGGAGCCAAGGAAACATATAGGTACTGAGCTCTTTTAGGTTGATACCAAGCACTTTTTGAGCACCATATGGGGTTTCAGAGTTATGGCTTACATATTTCTAGTTAAAGTGATTGTTTTAGGGCCCATTTCAGAAGGAGTAGATGAACAACTCTAAGGTATCTCTGAAGGAAAGGGCAAGTATTGAAGATATTAGAGCCTCACAACAACGGCTTGATTTCTAAAGAAAAAGTGCTTGGAGCTTAATGGATCGAGGGTTGAAGATCTGGTGGAGGAAGACGGGACAAGTCATTATCATAAAATCAGGTCAATGTTGATCACTTCTAATCAGTACCGAGATGATTTTACTAGTTAGAGACCTCATCTCCCCTTCTACTTTCTTGGATCTGATGTTGGAACTGTTATTTCGTAGATCTACAACTTTGTTGCAACGACTTTTCTATAAATATGAGATTTAAAGCATTTGAAAGAGAACTTTTGGCATTTATCTTCTTTACTCTCTTTCTTTACATGACCTTATCACAAAGAAATCTACTTTTTTGTTGTTCTAGGATATTAGAATTCAAAATCCCTTGTACTCGTGAAAAATTTATGAATAATAAGATTAAAATGGACGTAGGCCTCAGATTGGTGGAACCACTATAAAAATTCCCTGTGTTTCTTACTTTATTTTATTGTTCATTGCTAGATCTCTATATTTCAGTTTGTTTTTGGGTTATAGTGTCATTTTCCGGCTCAACATTTTGGTTCTTCCACTGAGAAAGGTGATTCTTAGGCATAGATCTAGTAATCTACTATTGACTAGGGTGTCCAGGAGTTAGATCTATAAGGTTTTCATCTAGGACTTTGAAGAAATTTCATATTAGAATCAATGGCACCTAAGAGATTTGGACGATCAACTGGAGCGATCATTGGTGTAGATGAAGGGGCTTCTCACCACAAAAAGGTGTCTAATCGACCAACGGTAGCATTGTTAGGACCATCTACCTCTCAGAAGATGATCTCAAGAGTAGAATTCAATTATATGATGATGGAGTTGAATCAAAAAATGGTAGATGGTTAGAAGGCTCTACTTGACAGAATGGATGCTAGCATAGCCTTACTGACCCAGCAGTCGCAAAGGATCAGGGTGGGTAGGAGAGAAGCATCACATGTTTGATTTGAAGAGGAGAATTCATCTACTTCTGGTCATAACAGAAGAGATGAAAAGCAAAAGCAGTAGGAAAAGACTACTTGAGCAGCAGGGTTGAGCGCTGGAGGGACTTAAAGAGCCACTGCTAAGGGAATTAAGATCAGTATTAACCAGAATCAGGTCGGTACCGACCTGAATTTGAGTCCCTTAGAGGGGCAGAGTGTTGAGGCCGTCAATTATCTAATTCCAAGGATGCTTCGTAACATGCTGGTGATGAGGATTGACTGGATGTTGAAGTTCGAGATGTTGGTGTTCAAACAACTGCTATGGAGCCAATTAGATGTTAAAGAGGAACTGAAGGAGTGACTCTCCCAGAGACTAGAGAAACTAGATGTCAACAAGAAAACCGAGATCATTTATGGATTCAAATACTCGGTGTAGCCCTTGATAGTCGTCCTTCAAAGCACTATGCTAGTGAGGAGCACATAACGAACAAGATTAAGTGGATGTCGAAGGAAAATAAATAGAAAAAGAATGAAGGTTATGGTTCTTTACCTAATATAACACCATTCATGGATAACATCATAAGGGAAGAGTATCCTAAGAAGTTTAGGATGCTTACAATGTTATTGTATAACGGGAGTACTGACCCCGAGCAACATTTGTATAAGTACGAGTGGCACATGGATGGTGCCAGAGCAACAGATGCAGTTCGATGCAGGTGTTTCCCTATCTTTTTGGATGGGGTCGCATCAATGTCATTTACTCGGCTCGTGCCAAAATCCATCTCGACTTTTGATGGGTTAGCAAAGAACTTTTTGGAGCAGTTCAAGCTCTACGTTGCCCAGCCTAAGGACGTGATGTCCTTGTCGAGCCTTTCTCAGGGACCTCAGGAATCATGGAAGGGGTTCCTAAACAGATTTAATTTTGTAGTTACTAAAGGTAGTGATCCAAATGAGAGTATAGTGTTGATGGCTTTGGTCCAGGGCATACATCCGAACACGTACTTTAGAAAATGGCTGAGATGAAGCAACCAACTATTATGGAGAAATTCCACCAAAAAGAAAACCAATTCTTGCGTTTGGATGAAGCAAACTAGTTTGCTAGAAAGACTTGTGGTGGATAGTTGAATGAAGTAATTCAAAGTAACGTAGTAATTAAACAGATTGGTGTGAGTCCTGGTAACATAGTTGTAAATGCTGGAAATTTTAATAATCAAAGAAAGTGGAACCAAGACGTTGGGGGCAGGTGGAATGATGCCAAGAAGCGTCCAAGGAACATGAGACCAGAGGAGTACACGCTTTGAACGATACACTTAAAAATATATACCTTATCACACAAGGCATGAAAAGGTATAAGAAGCTGCCTAGGAGAGAGGCGACCGAGGCAGAAAAGCACTCGGGAAAGTTTTGTTGATTTCATGAAACTCATGGACAAAACACAAACGAGTGCAGGCGTCTTAGGGATTTCATTGAGGAATTGATAAAAAAAGAAATTGCAGGAACGTGTTAGAGAGCCACAAAGAAAGTGGAAAAAACAGTAGGCCCCAAGGGCCAAGCACCAGAGGAAACCATTTTGGACCCACTAGAGAGGGGCCCAGGCGACCAGATGGAAGAATTGTTATCAACAGGATAACAGGAGGGCCTCATCCAATGGAGGAAAGCTGGAATGAAATGGAAAGATATGTAGGTTCTTTAAAGCACATATCATTGGAAAGCTGCCTTGCCATTGAGAACAGAGCTCTGGCAAATCAGCAATGGTTGATAATGGAAGATATTGTTTTTAGGAATCAGGAGTCTGACGGGATAGAGGCAGCAATGTTTGATCCTTTGGTGATAATAGTTGTGACTGGGCCAACTACTATACATCAGGTTCTGGTGGATTGTGGAAGCTTGGTGAACATCCGGTCCAAATGAGCATTTTGCCAGATGAGGATCTGCCCAAAGGATGTAGAGCCCTATAAATTCAGGATTCAAGGATTTTCCAGAAAGGCGAAGGAGCCCATAGAGACTATTGATTTGTCCATGGAGTTAGGTGAGGGAGACCGCAAGGCTGTGCAAATTTAGAAAGTTGTTGTTGTGGATGAATTCTCTGAGTATATCACCTTTTTGACCGACCGACCCTTGTCGATTTTAGGATAGCACTAGTATTTTGGTGTCTGATGATTTCCCCTATGGAGAATGTGGTCGGAACGATCAGCAATGACCAAAGTGCTAGTCGGGAAAGCTATGTTGTTGGGCTTAGAGAGGAAAAGTAATGGGAGAAAGGGAAAAGGCACAATCTGGGTCTAGAGCGACCCACTATGTTGGATGGCAACTGTTAATGGTATCACAATCCCATAGGCATGGAATAACAACCCGATCCGATGTTATTTCACTTAGATTAATTTAGTTTATTTTCTGCAAATAATCCACCCTAGATATTTGGGGGCAATGTAATCAGGTAAGACTTGGCACATTTTTCGTTTATAAATAAAGTCAGCTTCTTGAGCTAATGGAACCGCATTCTTTTATGCAAAACCCTATGCTGCGTGATTAGCAGTACATTTAGGTACTCAGAGATAGGTACTGACTCCTTTGATCCAGAATTGAGACAAAGGAGTATAATTATAAGGGTCGATTGGATAATTCGACCCTATCCCTTTGGTATTGTTTATTGCCCAAAGATAGGCGAAGTTGATAAGGGATGACTGGAATCAGCAAACTAAAGCGCCAGTTTCCAAAGATAGAAAGTGGTGCATGGTTGAAATATTATGACCATGCTTGCAACCTAGCAGGACATGCTAGGCCAAGGATAAGCAAGGATGATCAACGAACATTCTAGGTCGACACCCAGAGATAGGTGAGACTAAGAGCGGATTGATGTGCACATAAATGTGCATATTTTTACCACCATATTTAATCTATTTAAATTAAATAAATGATCATATCGGGTATTTTAACTTGTTTAAACCAAAATTCAAATTATTTTCAAATTGTCACATATTCATCTTCATATATGGGTAAAATGGTCATTTTTATGCATTTATTAAATTGTGAAAATTTACTTGGAATTTTCTATGTTGTTTTATAGGAAATTTGGTGAATTTTACAAGTGGCTTCATGATAATATATGCATGCACAAGAGTGAAGAGAACAAATGAAGATGGAAATAATTCAAAGTGATGATCATGGAGGACCCCACCCACTTACCTTGATTTTCAATTAGGAGCTAAGCACATGATAAAAGGACATTAAAGCTTCATGTACATTTAAGTGGGGGATTAGTATATGTTAATGATTACTTGGCCACCACACTACCTCAAGGGAAATTTGGGCATTCCCCAAAAATATGAATTAGGTTTTAACACTTGTATATACACCCCTTATGTTTCATGTAACCTCTCTCTTAGTCTCTCTTTAGTTTAGTTTAGGCTCAAAATAAAAAGACAAGCTCTCTTTCTCTTTTCATGGCTACATAGCCATTTCTACTTTATGTAACTTTCCTTTTTTTTATGCAATGTAATTATTGTTTCCTTTTAATTACATGTTCATTTCCTTTCATGCTAGTAGTGTAGATTTTCTATTATGCAATTAGAATAGTTTTCTTTCATTTAGCTTTCATTTTGCTTTCTTTTTGCTTTCATGTTGCAAGCTACATTTGTTAATCAAATGACAAATATGAGAGGCTAAACCCTTTCAATTTAGGGGTAATAAAGCTCTCTAATTATGTAGCTTCAACTATTTGTTAATTCATGCTCTCTTTTTGTGCTTAATGATGATGATATAAATGGTTTACTAGTTGTTTTTGCTTTGAATTTGATAGCCTATATTGTTGACATCAAATAGGCTATGCTTAAACAATCACTAACACTAATTGCCTCTTCATCAAAATATGATTATGGCAAAAGAAAGTGATTTGAAATTAAAATTTGATGGTCTATATTTATAATCAATAGTTAATAGGCCATACTTAAAATAGATTTCATTTTCATTGTCAAGTTTCATGAAAGTTAATAAGTGGTTTAAGGGGTGTGTCAAAGTTTTATGGCTTGTGTTGGCTAACTAATAGCACAAATATGCCATACTAATGATAGGCACATCAATTAAAGCACTAATGACCATAAAAGAAAGATTAAGATTTCATATGTGTTGAACTACATGATCTAGAGAGTGGATTTATTCTCTAAATTGTCACTTAACTCTTATATTTGCATCTCTTTTCTCTTTGTTAGTTTTTCATTTTTCTAGCTTAACAATTTCTCGACTTTGGTTTAATTTGATTGAATAGAATTTTAAAATCATCAATTCCCTGTGGATAGACCCGTATTCGCCACGTACTACAAGTGTACGCCGTGCGCTTGCGGTTAATTTTAATTTGAATTTTTCGACGGTTTTCTAATTCGATAGAAATCCGTCGTTAAACAAGTTTTTGGCGTCGTTGCCGGGGAATTGATTTGATTTTGATTTTCTATTCTTCGGATTATTTTTCTTTGTTTAATTTTTGTGTGTTTTTTTATTTTGTGTGGGTTTGCAATTTAAAAAAAATTGTGTGTGTGTTTGTTTTCAATTTGTTGTGTGCATGTTTTAGTCTTCCATTTGCATTGCATTTTCTATTAAAAAAATTACATTTCATTTCATCTACGATTTTGTTACATTTCGATTACATTTCATTTCATCTACATTTGCATTTTTACACATTTTCAATTTCTATTTAAAAAAATTTTACACTGTGCATCTTTTTCTCTGTGCACAATGCATAAAAAAACCTCTCTGCCTCAAAACTTCCCCTGTCAACTACCCTGTAATCTCCCCTCTACTACATCAGTTCAAATAACAGTTCTGCTCCACCAACAGCTACAACTCCTCTGGCCCTATCACCAGTTCAACTTGCCTCCAAACTGATCATCGAACCACTCCACTGCCTGATTGACTGACCCATTGACCAACCTCCTTTGCACTGCTCAGATCAACATCACACCATTACACAATGGAACCACCCACAGAACTGCTGCAAACATCTCAACAAAATTCCATTTCCACCTCTCGCACCTCCACAAAAATACCCTTCACTGCTTTTCATCTTACAGCCAGTCATAACCAGCCTCCTTCATTACCCATTACCAACACAACTTCTAAAGCAAACTGTTCCACCCTTACATCAAACAAACCATCCTTTCCTTGCAAAAACCACTACAGTAACCATCCAAACCTCTAACTTCACTAACATTCAACTGTGCACTTATATCTCTGTACACTTCACTCAACAGTGCAAATTGTCATCTCCAACAACCACCAAATAACACTGCACATCCCAATACGTCTTGTTGTTTTCTACATTTCACCAAACCCTCTACAACACCAACTTATCACCCACTTCCAGTCATCACCCTAACTGCTCCTCCACGAAAACTACATCGTGAACCAACCACGACAACTCCTCACAAACTCACATCCACCTTCGACACCCAAATCACCAGCAAAACGAAGCACTGCCATTGACTTCCATTTCGAACACCTACCACAGAGCACAGAGCTACTGTAACAACCCGCATATTTTACGAATTGTATATTTAAATGTTTTATTTAAATATAGAATCGTTAATCGGATTAAAGTCCAAAAAACTATTATTTTTTTTGTAAACAGTCGAATTAGGACTCGAGACCACCTCCATTGAGTCCAAAATGGCGTTTGCAACTTTTTTTAGTATAAACATCGATATGTTTGGAGTTGAGTAAAAATTATGACTTTTTCACTTTGGGCTTGGGTTTAGGTTTCAGCCCATCAACCTTCTAATAACCTAACCCTTCATCCAACTCCTCTTCACTCATTCTATTATTTTCCTAACACTCAAGCTTTTAGAAAAATGGAGGAAGAGAAAAAGAATTAGAATTCCTAAGCCCTAATCTTCTTTGCAAATTCAAGTTCTAGCTCCAACATCAAAGAGAAGCTTAGGTAAGCTCCCTCTTCATCTTCTCCATCTCTTCTCCTCTTCAATTTCAGAAATTTCCTAAACCCTAACTTAGGAAATGTTTTACTTTTGAGCTTAGATTGAAGCTCCTTGGGTTAACATTGAAGAGTGATTGTTCTTGCCTTGCTCTATAGCTTCTCTCTTGTGTTTTTGGGTTTAAAAGGTGAGTTTTGAACTCACATCTACTTCTATTGATATCATTGATGTTAGATATGAATTCCTAACACTTATTCATGTTCATTTGCTTTTGATTTGAATTGATTTGGTGAACATTTCAATTTTTGGTGTTTTGAAGTCAAAACTTTAAAAATCCTAGCTTTGATGTATGATCATGCTTTTGGTGGTGTATTGAAGAGCCAATAGGGATGAGTTGTCGATTGGCATAAACCCCTAGTGCCCATTGCTCGTCCGATCGCAAATTGAGAGAGTTTGCTCTTCATTTGGATAGACTGAAAAACAGTTCCAGTGCCAGTCAGTCGATTGGGCTCTGAAGTCAGTCGGCTGGCTGTAGAAACCGAAAGTTTCTGGGACTGTCTGCAGAAACTGGAAGTCTCTGTTTTCTGCAGTCAGTCGACTGGCCTCTGCAGTCAGTCGACTGAATACAGGAACTGAAACTTTTGGGTTTCTGGATCAGTCGACTGGCCTGTGCAGTCAGTCGACTGACCTGCTTATTTTTGCCTATTTTGCCTATTTTGCTTGATTTTTATCGATTCGTGATTATCCGATTTATTGTTATCATTTATTATTGACTTTGATGACTTCTTTTTCGGGACTTTTGGGAATATCCATTTTGATGAATTCGGTATCGATTTCTTTGGATTTGATTCACGTCTTCGTATGTGGATTTTGGTGATTGATTGTTTCTACAATCATTTCTATGATTTGTCAATTTAAAACACAAAGGTTTCTATACTAGTAGTAAATATTCAAACTCTTTTACAAAGATGATTTCAACTCTATTTTTAATACAAAGCTCGTTTATAAAACCGTTCTCTAATCTATTAGTATATACAAACCTTTACCTCATTCGTATGAGAAAATCTAATTAAACGGCTTAGCAAAACAAGTGGTATGAAACGCTTGCGTTTACTTCGTCGGTTAATTTTTAGACTTGTTCGATTGAAATTCTTGTGACAATTTTCGAGTGCGAATCAACAATTTGTTCGTAAATATTTAAGTTAAGCTAGTGGTTATGGGACATGAAGCTAAACTCATATATTTACTAGCTTAGTGTAATCGACACTTTTTATTGATCGATGATGATCATTTTGTGATTTAGACTAGCGATGTGCGATGTCTATTTGTTTGTGTGAGGATTACAATCCCCGTTTGTGGAACTTCGGTTCAATTTGGCGGGGTAGCGACCCGTGGTCTTCGGGCCGTTTGTGGAGCTTCGGCTCAAAATTTATGGTTAGCGACCATGGAATAGCGTTCCGTTTGTGATACACGTGTTAGTGAGTTTTCATGCTCCCGTTTGTGATAGGCCTCCCCCTTTGTGACTTCTGGATTTCTAATTGATGATTTCTAGAATTTGTGTTTCACCAACTTTTGCGATTGGCATTAATATGTTTGTCAATATTTATGGTTTGGTGAATAAAATGAAGAATATGACATTCTTTTTGGTGCTTTGAGATTCATGAGATATTATATGATTTTGTTGTTGTTTAAAGTATACTTGTCACTGTATGACATTATTGTTATCATACGTTTTTGTTATATCTCTTCTTAAATCTCATTTTATATATGATAATTATAGTTAGACTGATCCGTTTATTATTTTCTTATTAAATAATACTCGGGTCAGACCGAGATGTTACAGGTGCTTCTGCTTGACTCCTTATTTGGGATCATCTTATGACTTTTGTCTAACTACATTACATTTGTAGTTTTTGTTGTTATACATTTGAGATATAGACTCCATGATGTATACTTATTCTTTTGTCTAGCACTTGTATCTATTCTTTTGTGATATTGTGGATCTTATTTGACCACTACTCTGATGTACACCTTTTTGTGTTATATATTCATATCTGTTTCCGCCTTTGAGATATGAACATCTATGACTGATTTATGTTATGCTTATTTCTATATTTGTTTCTGAAGACCACATAGCCATTGTGTAGTAGCTTTGAGTTTGTATTTGATATGTCGGATTTCCTCTTGAAATAAAATGCATGTTATACTATCTGACATATCGGTACTCGCACAAAGCAATTGCATGGATTGTTGCTCCTCAACAGCCTTATTCTTCATGCTAGTTGATGGCATTACCTTGTAGTGTCCTAGGCTAGCGTGAGTATAGAGGTGGGGCGTCACAGCTTGGTATCGGAGCCAAACTTCGGAACAATGTAGAATAATCTAGTAAGGATCATTGTCCTAAGTCTTTCTTAGGAGTCGTGCCTTAGGATTAATTCGAGTCATTGAACCCGTTCTATCCTATTTCTTTTTATGATGCCTTGTTTTATCAATCAAGTTTGTTTGATATTCATTCTGAGATTAACCTTTTTTCTCTTTTCTTTCTTTCTTAAAGAGAAGAGAAATGGTTAGACCAGGCCGTCCTAGCGCTGGTCCATCGAGTGCTACTCCTCAGGATGGAGTATTTATGTCTGCTCAGGAACTTCTAGATCTGGTAAGAAATGCTCAAGCTATCGGACCCATTCCAGAGCCCACTCGTCCTAAATCTGGGTTTGAACGCTTGTGTAGTGATTACACCAACTTGGGTGGAAAGCCATTCAAAGGTTCCGAGAGCGTTATTGAAGTCCAGACTTGGCTTCGAACATGCGATCGCATCTTTTCTCACATGAATCTTATTGATCTTCATCGAGTCCAAGTGGCTTCTAGTATGCTCCAAGAAAGAGCATTAGACTGGTACGAGCTTTTGATCTATGAAATTATTGAAGTGGACCTTACTTGGGAGCAATTCCGGGAAAGGTTCGAGTTGAAATTCATTCCGGAAGCAGAAAAAGTATCTCTAGCTCGACGCTTCATTGACCTTGTTCAAGGTGAATCTTCTGTGACGGATTACGTTGCTTCTTTTGAATCTTTATCTAAATATGGGGTCGAGTATATTAATACCCCATTGAAGAAAAATCAAAGATTTGTTTATGGGTTGAAGAAGAACCTCAAAAAGCCATTACTTCTGAAATTAGAAGTTTCTTTTGATCAGCTAGTTGATATCGCTCTTCGAATCGAAGAGGCCGATAAAGAAAGTGATGTTGAAGTCAAACAAAACATCAGCAAGAAGAGACCTTTCAAATTCAAGCCTAATCGCAACAAAAAGAGGAAGAAAACAAATTCGGTAGCAAATACTCCTAACCCTCGACGTGGAGAATGTTACAATTGTGGTTTTAAGGACCATTATGCAAACAAGTGTCCGAAGTCTCTTTCTTGTCGCTATTGCAAGAGTTCGGGTCACACTATATCTTTGTGTCCCAAACTTCAAGGCAAGAAGGAGGGCAAGCTAATTGTTGTACAAGTCCCTGCTAACACTTCTCGTGGTCAAGGTATTTCTCATTCTATCCTTGATGGCATTATTATATTTCGTGATCTTCCTATTCGATTTCTTTTTTATACGGGTGCATCTCACTCTTTTATATCAAAAGAACTTGTTGATGCATTATCTTTGAATGTTATTGGCTTAATGACTTCATTGAGAATTGCGAATCCGGTTGGTGGATCCGCAACACTCAGTTTACTATGTAAAGATGTCAAAATTATTTTATGTGATTATGCTTTCCGAGCCGATTTGCATGTTATGCGTTACCTTGGTTTCGGAATGATTTTGGGAATGGATTGGCTTAACCGTTATGAAGCCCATATTCTATTTCCTGAATGGACTATATATCTTTGGCATCCTCAATCTGTTAAGCAGATTTCTCTTATTCTGAAAGATTCAGATTCTAAATCGAAAGCATCCTTATATTCTCTAAATCCTCATGACGACGATAATTATGATGAGGAAGATGTCATTTCCCTCATTCACATTGTTCGTGAATTTCCCGACATATTTGAGCCCGTTCTAGGGTTACCACATAAGCGAGCAATTGAGTTCAGAATTAATCTAATCCCTGGAGCTCTACCTATTACTCGTCCTCCTTATCGTATGTCCAATAAAGAAAATGAGGAGATGCGCAAACAATTATCCGAATTGGAAGCGAAGCAATTTATTCAATCTAGTTCCTCTCCATGGGGAGCTTCAGCTATTTTTGTGAAGAAATCCGATGGAACACTTAGGCTTTGCGTTGACTACCGCAAGCTTAATGATCTCACCATCAAGAATAAATATCCCTTACCTCGGATTGATGATCTATTTGATCAACTTAGTGGTGCTAAAGTCTTTTCACAGTTAGACTTAACAACCGGTTTTCATCAGCTCCATATTGCAGAGGATAGCATTCCTTTGACATCGTTCCGTACACGTTATGGATCTTATGAATGGCTTGTTATGCCATTTGGTTTGACGAATGCTCCAGCTTATTTCGTTGACCTTATGAATCGAGTTTTCAAAGACTTCCTCGATCGATTTGTTCTCATCTTAATCGATGATATTCTTGTTTATTCTAAAACCGAAGAGGAACATGAAAAACATCTTTGGATTGTGTTGGAAACTCTTAGGAGTAACCAATTGAAAGCAAAATTTTCTAAATTCCACTTTTGGCAATCTCGTGTGAAATTTTTGGGGCATATTATTTCTGAATCCGGAATATCCATGGATCCTTCAAAGATCGAAGCGATTCAAAATTGGAAGAGACCGGAGAGTGTGACGGAAATTCATAGCTTTCTCGGATTGGCGGGCTATTACCGTCGGTTCATAAAAGACTTTTCCAAAATTTCTATGCCTCTTACTAATTTGATAAAGATGGGAGTTAAATACATTTGGTCTAACAAATGTGAAGCTGCTTTTCAGAAACTAAAAGAACTCCTTTCTGATGCTCCTATTCTTGTGATTCCCGATGGGAACCAAGATTTTATTGTTTATACCGATGCTAGTCGTGTTGGTTTGGGTGCCATTCTCATTCAGCGGGAACGTGTTATCGCTTATGCTTCTAGGCAATTAAAGCCTGCCGAGACTAGATATTCCACTCATGATTTAGAGCTCATGGCTATTGTTTTCGCCCTTAGAATTTGGCGCCATTATCTTTTGGGGGAGAAGTTTGTTCTCTGCACCGATCATAAATAATTGAAGTATTTATTTTCTCAAAAGAAACTTAATTTGCGTCAACAATGTTGGCTCGAGTTTCTTGCATCTTATGATCTTGATATTCTTTATACTCCCAGAAAGGGAAATCTTGTTGTTGATGCCCTTAGTCGTAAGCAACAAGTGGTTGTTTCCATGATGATATCCTAATGGAATGATCTCGCGACTTTATCCACTTGTGAGATTCGAGATCGTGAATCCAACTCATGTTCATCTCTTGTTTTATGTAGCCTTGAGGCTCATCCTTCTCTTTTAGACCACATTCTTGAAGCTCAAAAGCATGATCCCGAATTGGTTCTTCTTAGCCAAAGTTGTAGGGATAAAATTGATATTGAAGGTTTGAAAGACTTTGATATTGATGCTCGTGGCGGTATTCGAAAATTTGGTAGACTTATGGTGCCAAATATTATTGATCTTCGTAAAGACATTTTAGAAGATTCTCATCGTTCTAAATTTACCATTCATCCCGGTAGTAGTAAAATGTACGCTGATATGAAGCGACTTTATTATTGGGATGGAATGAAATCCGATATTGCTAACTTTGTTAAGCGTTGCGTGACTTGCCAACTTGTAAAGGTCGAGCATCAAAGGCCCGCTGGGTTATTGCAACCATTGGAAATTCCAATATGGAAGTGGGATCAAATTTCCATGGACTTTATTGACGGTCTTCCCCGTTCTCGTTCGGGTCATGATAGCCTATGGGTGATAGTTGATAGACTTACAAAGTCCGCCCATTTTATTCCCGTTCGGTCCAATCGGACCGTACCTATTTTGGCTAAACTTTTTGTCAAGGAAATTGTTAAATTGCATGGAGTTCCTACTTCTATTATTAGTGATCGTGATCCATTGTTTACTAGTGGATTCTGGAAAGGTCTTTAAAAAGCTTTGGGAACGAAGCTTAATTTTAGCACCGCTTATTATCCTCAGTCCGATGGACAAACTGAGCGTGTGAATCAAACTCTAGAAGATCTTCTTCGTGCATGTGTTCTAGATTTTGGTGGAAGTTGGGAAGATCATATTTCTCTTGTTGAATTTTCCTATAAAAATAGCTTCCAATCTAGTATTGGTATGGCACCTTTCGAGCCACTTTACGGAAGGCCATGTCGATCTCCTTTGTGTTAGCTTGAAGCCGGTGAGAAGCTGGTTTTAGGTCCTGATTTTATCCGTGATTCCACAGAAAAGATTGACCTTATTCGTCATAGGATGAAAGAAGCTCAAAGTACACAAAAATCCTATGCCGATAATCGAAGAAGGAAATTAGAATTTTTTGTGGGAGATTTTGTGTTTATTCGTATTTCACCTATGAAAGGGGTTGTGTGTTTCAGTCGATCGGGAAAATTAGCACCTAGATATATTGGCCCATTTCCCATCACCTAACGCATTGGCTCCGTGGCTTATCGCCTTTTGTTACCGGCTCAATTTTCTGCTATTCATGATGTCTTTCACGTCTCTCAACTATGGAAATGCCTTCGAGATTTTGATTCTATTCTTGAGCCCGGGGTTATTGAAGAAATTGAAGTTTCGCCTAATTTGACTTATGAGCAACACCCTATTCGTATCATTGCTTCGGAGGTTAAACACCTTCGAAATAAAGATGTTCCTCTTGTGAAAGTTCAGTGGTCCTCAAATCCTAAGGATTGCTCTTGGGAATCCAGAGAATTCATCGAGCGAACACATCCGGACTTGCTCTTTCGTGCTCCTTAAGCTGAACTTCTTATTTCAAATTTCTTCTTTTTGTGTTGATATGCTTTTATTGTTGTTACTTCTTATTTATTTCTTAAAGATTGCGAGGACGCAAGTTCTTTAAGGAGGGGAGTCTGTAACAACCCGCATATTTTATGAATTGTATATTTAAATGTTTTATTTAAATATAGAATCGTTAATCGGATTAAAGTCCGAAAAACTATTTTTTTTTGTAAACAGTCGAATTGGGACTCGAGACCACCTCCATTGAGTCCAAAATGGCGTTTACAACTTTTTTTAGTATAAACATCGATATTTTTGGAGTTGAGTAAAAATTATGACCTTTTCACTTTGGGCTTGGGTTCGGGTTTCAGCCCATCAACCTTCTAATGACCTAACCCTTCATCCAACTCCTCTCCACTCATTCTATTATTTTCCTAACACTTAAGCTTTTAGGAAAATGGAGGAAGAGAAAAAGAATTATAATTCCTAAGCCCTAATCTTCTTTGCAAATTCAAGTTCTAGCTCCAACACCAAAGAGAAGCTTAGGTAAGCTCCCTCTTCATCTTCTCCATCTCTTCTCCTCTTCAATTTCAGAAATTTCCTAAACCCTAACTTAGGAAATGTTTTACTTTTGAGCTTAGATTGAAGCCCTTGGGTTAACATTGAAGAATGATTGTTCTTTCCTTGCTCTATAGCTTCTCTCTTGTGTTTTTGGGTTTAAAAGGTGATTTTTGAACTCACATCTACTTCTCTTGATATCATTGATGTTAGATATGAATTCCTAACACTTATTCATGTTCATTTGCTTTTGATTTGAATTGATTTGGTGAACATTTCAATTTTTGGTGTTTTGAAGTCAAAACTTTAAAAATCCTATCTTTGATGTATGATCATGCTTTTGGTGGTGTATTGAAGAGCCAATAGGGATGAGTTGTCGATTGGCATAAACCCCTAGTGCCCATTGCTCGTCCGATCGCAAATTGAGAGAGTTTGGTCTTCATTTGGATAGACTGAAAAACAGTTCTAGTGCCAGTCAGTCGACTGGCCTCTGAAGTCAGTCGGCTGGCTGTAGAAACCGAGAGTTTTTGGGACTGTCGGCAGAAACTGGAAGTCTCTGTTTTCTGCAGTCAGTCGACTGGCCTCTGCAGTCAGTCGACTGACTACAGGAACTGAAACTTTCGGGTTTCTGGATCAGTCGACTGGCCTGTGCAGTCAGTCGACTGACCTGCTTGTTTTTGCCTATTTTGCCTATTTTGCTTGATTTTTATCGATTCGTGATTATCCGATTTATTGTTATCATTTATTATTGACTTTGATGACTTCTTTTTCGGGACTTTTGGGAATATCCATTATGATGAATTCGGTATCGATTTCTTTGGATTTGATTCACGTCTTCGTATGTGGATTTTGGTGATTGATTGTTTCTACAATCATTTCTATGATTTGTCAATTTAAAACACAAAGATTTCTATACTAGTAGTAAATATTCAAACTCTTTTACAAAGATGATTTCAACTCTATTTTTAATACAAAGCTCGTTTATAAAACCGTTCTCTAATCTATTAGTATATACAAACCTTTACCTCATTCGTATGAGAAAATCTAATTAAACGGCTTAGCAAAACAAGTGGTATGAAACGCTTGCGTTTACTTCGTCGGTTAATTTTTAGACTTGTTCGATTGGAATTCTTGTGACAATTTTCGAGTGGGAATCTACAATTTGTTCGTAAATATTTAAGTTAAGCTAGTGGTTATGGGACATGAAGCTAAACTCATATATTTACTAGCTTAGTGTAATCGACACTTTTTATTGATCGATGATGATCATTTTGTGATTTAGACTAGCGATGTGCGATGTCTATTTGTTTGTGTGTGGATTACAATCCCCGTTTGTGGAACTTCGGTTCAATTTGGCGGGGTAGCGACCCGTGGTCTTCGGGCCGTTTGTGGAGCTTCGGCTCAAAATTTATGGTTAGCGACCATGGAATAGCGTTTCGTTTGTGATACACGTGTTAGTGAGTTTTCATGCTCCCGTTTGTGATAGGCCTCCCCCTTTGTGACTTCTGGATTTCTAATTGATGATTTCTAGAATTTGTGTTTCACCAACTTTTGCGATTGGCATTAATATGTTTGTCAATATTTATGGTTTGGTGAATAAAATGAAGAATATGACATTCTTTTTGGTGCTTTGAGATTCATGAGATATTATATGATTTTGTTGTTGTTTAAAGTATACTTGTCACTGTATGACATTATTGTTATCATACGTTTTTGTTATATCTCTTCTTAAATCTCATTTTATATATGATAATTATAGTTAGACTGATCCGTTTATTATTTTCTTATTAAATAATACTCGGGTCAGACCGAGATGTTACAGGTGCTTCTGCTTGACTCCTTATTTGGGATCATCTTATGACTTTTGTCTAACTACATTACATTTGTAGTTTTTGTTGTTATACATTTGAGATATAGACTCCATGATGTATACTTATTCTTTTGTCTAGCACTTGTATCTATTCTTTTGTGATATTGTGGATCTTATTTGACCACTACTCTGATGTACACCATTTTGTGTTATATATTCATATCTGTTTCCGCCTTTGAGATATGAACATCTATGACTGATTTATGTTATGCTTATTTCTATATTTGTTTCCGAAGACCACATAGCCACTGTGTAGTAGCTTTGAGTTTGTATTTGATATGTCGGATTTCCTCTTGAAATAAAATGCATGTTATACTGTCTGACATATCGGTACTCGCACAAAGAAATTGCACTGATGGTTGCTCCTCAACAGCCTTATTCTTCGTGCTAGTTGACGGCATTACCTTGTAGTGTCCTAGGCTAGCGTGAGTATAGAGGTGGGGCGTCACAGCTTGGTATCGGAGCCAAACTTCAGAACAATGTAGAATAATCTAGCAAGGATCATTGTCCTAAGTCTTTCTTAGGAGTCGTGCCTTAGGATTAATTCGAGTCATTGAACCCGTTCTATCCTATTTCTTTTTATGATGCCTTGTTTTATCAATCAAGTTTGTTTGATATTCATTCTGAGATTACACGGATGGTCGCTCCTCAACAGCCTTATTCTTCGTGCTAGTTGACGGCATTACCTTGTAGTGTCCTTGGCTAGCGTGAGTATAGAGGTGGGGCGTCACAGCTACCATCAACGAATCTATCTCCAATAACACTGCTCGCAACCAGAAACATCGAAGCGCCTTCTTCCTCCACCAATTTAACCTCGCGACAACCACCTGTAACACAACTGCGACATCCACCGTCGACAACTCCACCATCATCTTTGCCTACTACACCACTGCCGAATAAAACTCCTCCACATTCAATCACCAACCATCTCCGCTATTCAAAATTGACATAATTCAAATGCAAACAACCCTCTCCTCCGTAATCCTCAAACGAACATGAACCTGCAAATTCATCCACGCGACTGCAAATCACCATTGCTACATCAATCTCCAAACCAAATCGAATCGCCAATTCGACCTCAATCCATCTGCACCGAAATCACAACGCCAGCCATCAATTCACCAAATCGAAATCGCTGACAACATCACCAGCCCCAAACCCAATTCATTCACAAACAGCGGCGAACTTGAATTTTGTATTTGATTTTAAAGAAAGAGGCGCAGTTTGATTTTTTTTTTCTTTTTTAAAAAAAACTGAAGTGTTTAGCGGATTCGAAGTTTAGTGTGATGGGAGATGTATGTTTCTGTAATAAAAAAAGTGATACTGCAGTAGTTTTTTTTTTGGAATTGGGCCGAGCCCTGTGGTTTTCATAAAATATTCTTGTTAAAGAAAATTGTGTTCTTTGGTTTTTATTTTGTTGCTTTCAACTCTTCTTTTATTTTACAAAATATATATATGTACATATAACAAGTTCAATTGTTTAGTTTTCTTTTGTTTTGTGGTGTTCTCATTTCATTTTGATTTGTTTTGTGGTACTTTGTTTTCCTTAAAGAAAAAAAATATATATATGTACATATAACAAGTTCAATTGTTTAGTTTTCTTTTGTTTTGTGGTGTTCTCATTTCATTTTGATTTGTTTTGTGGTACTTTGTTTTCCTTAAAGAAAAAAAAATTTAAGTAAAACTTCACTTTTAAATTTCCTTTTCAAAAAAAAAGAAGAGAAATTTTGTTTTGAGTAGTTTTCTTGCCAAAACTTTTCCTTTATAAAAGAAAAAAACAACAAAATAATAATAATAATAATAATCACAATTGTATATATCTTATTTTTAATTTCCAGGTTACCAAAGCAGATTGGAAGAGTTGCTTGCTTCACTCTGCTGCCAAAAATAAATTGCTGGCTTGCTTATAAAAAAAATTGTTGCTTTCATTTCTACTTTTATTTGAATTGCATTGTTGATTGCTTGCATTTCCATTGATATATATAAAAAAATTCAAAATCAAAAACAAAAACAAAATCCATTCGTAGTTGCATTGTTAATACACGTTTAATTTCTGCTTTGCATTTCATCTTAGATTTTTGTTAATAATAACGGTTAGACATCGATAACACTTAATTGTATATTGACAAATTGTCTTCTTTGAACAATTTACTTTCTTGGTGTCTAGGCTACGGCAGAGTAATAACCATTTATAAATATTACGGTGATTCATAAATATTATAGTGGTTGTTCCTCTGAAGGTACTTAAACCTTTGGCTGCATTGCTGTGGTGATTCGTGATGCACCGATAACTCCTGCCCGTTACCTGGCTGAGAACTATCTTGTTGATTTAAGACAGAGTGTGATTATACAATTTTGGGTTAACTTAGGATAAATCATTTGTAATTAACCCCTGCATTCATTTAGTTGCATTAGTTCATGCATATTTAAACAAAAATTCAAAATCCAAAACTAAAAAAAATTGTAAATATTCCTTTTCCTTTGAAATTTTTAAATCCTTTTTTTTGAAATTTTAAAAATCCAAAAAAAATTATAAAAAGAACAAAACCCAAAAATAATTAAAAACCATCTCAAAAACAAAGAAAAAAATTGAAAAACCAAAAAACAAAACAAAAATCAATTTCCCTTTTGAAAACTAAATTTTATTTGTAAATATTTTTCCTTTACAAAAAAAAACAAAACATAACAAAAACATTCTTGAAAATGTCCGAGTTTCCCCACTCATTTGAATTTTACAATAGTTGTGAAAATCAATATAATCCATATGATTTCACTCCAAATTCGTATGGATATTTTAACGACGACTATTCTTTAAACAAATCGAATTTTGAACAACAAAGTTTTCAAAACAATGACCAACCCTCAAATCTTGAAAAGAGCATTTCGTCTTTACTTGAAATCTCTACACAACAAAATCAAGAGATAAATGATTTGTGTAATTCATATTTGGGCAATTCAATTTCAAACTCCATGCCAATTCAAATGATTTCGATTATAATCCATGCCAATTCAATTTCAAACTCCAAAATGAATTTCAAACTCAAAATGAAAATGGAAACAACTTTTCAAACGACTTTGGCAATGGGAATAATCTTAACCATGTTACGATTGAAAATCTTTTTTCTCAACAAATCCAAATCGAAAATTCTCAAGTTAATAACTATAAATTGGATTCTGTTGAGCAAATGAACGAAATATACGATGATCACACGGATTCGTTGTTCGAAACATATATGAAATAACATGATAAACAAAATCAAATCTCAATGTGTGACGAGTCAAGTGAAAATCCATCTTTAACCCAAATCGATGATTTTCAAATAACAAATTTTGAAATTGAAAATGATGATCTTAATGAAGTTGTTGAAAATTTGGTACTTGAGTTGAATTTCAATTCTTTTGAGGGTGAGAAACTCGATTTAAATTTCGATCTTCCTTTTTCTGAAAATTTGAATGCAAAACCTTTGGATTTTGAAATGGATATATGCGATGAAGTTTTTGATAATCCAACAAAGGAAGACAAATTTATTGAACACAAATTTTTTGGACTTTTGGATGACGAGTTGTAAAATTCCGACGGGGAAGATTTAAATCACCACTTTGATTTTGAATTCAATAATTTTGAAGAAGTTTTCAATGATAAATTTGAATCTCAATTTGGTGATAATAAATTTGAATTTCAATCAATTATTCTATCAACCCCGAAAATCATCGAAAAGGAAACAACTCGTATGGTTTTCAATAAAACGACATTCGTTTTTCCAAATCCACATTCAACTTTGAAATCTTTTACGATTTGGTTTTCCGAGCTTAGGCTGTGTCTCGCATACTTGACGAGACAAATGAATCAGTCTTTGGAAGACCGTTTCATTTACTTTTTGACGATATACTTTCTGATCTCGTGTAAATACCGTTAATTTTCATTTAAATAAAGGTCATGTTTTTGTTTTTATTTTTCTCCTTCCACTTGGGTTGACTGTGGGGACACAGTCAAAATCAAGTGTGGGGGAGACTCATTATTATTTTCGATTTTTCATGGTTTATTTATTTTTATTTTCTTTCCAAAATTTAAAAAAAATCTCAAAAACAATTTTTTTAGCATTTTTGATTTATTTTTAAAGAAACACTATAGGATAAATATATGGTTTTGGTTTATAAAATTGAAATTTTTGAAAATTTATCTGTCTTAACAAAAACAAAAATGAAGTTTGATTACAAATAACAATGGTTTAACTAATATATAGGAAGATTCATACATGTTAATTATGAAATACATCCTAATTGAAAATCTTTGTTTTAAAAAGTGGTGAATTCAAATAAAAGGATATAACATTTTTTTTGTCTTCTAAGTTAAATGGTGCTAAGATGATTTTGCAAAACTCTCTCTTTCTAAAAAAACATTTGTATATATGTATATATTTTTAACACCTAGAGTCATGTGTTCACACTCGTGTGTTCACTCGCCATGCTCTGTACCCTTCTCACATAAGCCCGAAAGGCAGTGGACGATCGGTATATCTGGCCTCAGTTTATCTGAGTTAGGTGTGTATATAAAAAAATTCTTTTACTAATAATGCCTACAGTCAATAAGTGTTCACACTTGTGTGTTCACTCACCACGCTCTGTATTCCTCTCACATAAGTCCGCAAGGCAGTGCATGGATAATATATCTGGCCTCAATTTATCTGAGTTAGGCATATGTAAATATTGTTGATATCAATAAAATTTTCAAAAGAAAAAATGGAGAGAGTAAGCAAATGAAATCCAAGCACTATTTTAACTTATTTGATTTGATTTGTTATTGAAAATAAAAGAAAATACCACTTTGAAAAACTTTGATAATCAACTAAGGATCCATTTCAAATTACACCGTGTTATCAACAAAAACAATGAGTTAAACTATTGTCTATTTGTTATGATAACTTGATTTTTGTTGGAAATTTTGACGAGTAAATGACTTAAATTTCCAAGATAATAACCAAACCTATATTTAACTTATTTGTGTTAATTTAAAAATAAATCCTTCATTCGTAAATATTTTCAAAAAACTCGCATTCATCTCTTTGTAAATAAATCTTGCATTATGTAAATATTTTCATTCTGCATTTGGATTTTGTGGGTAGTATCCGCTGAAAACCCTCATGAGACAACACTCGTCCAACTGGGGACATCCAGAGGTTTAACGGCTTGTTGCATACGCTCAATGCAATCGTGCTCCATACGAAAATGGATTTATCTTAGTTTTCTTTATTCGAGGATGAATAAAAAGATAAGTGTGGGGGTATTTGATGTGCACGTAAATGTGCATATTTTTACCACCATATTTAATCTATTTAAATTAAATAAATGATCATATCGGGTATTTTAACTTGTTTAAACCAAAATTCAAATTATTTTCAAATTGTCACATATTCATCTTCATATATGGGTAAAATGGTCATTTTTATGCATTTATTAAATTGTGAAAATTTACTTGGAATTTTCTATGTTGTTTTATAGGAAATTTGGTGAATTTTACAAGTGGCTTCATGATTATATATGCATGCACAAGAGTGAAGAGAACAAATGAAGATGGAAATAATTCAAAGTGATGATCATGGAGGACCCCACCCACTTACCTTGATTTTCAATTAGGAGCTAAGCACATGATAAAAGGACATTAAAGCTTCATGTACATTTAAGTGGGGGATTAGTGGATGTTAATAATTACTTGGCCACCACACTACCTCAAGGGTAATTTGGGCATTCCCCAAAAATATGAATTAGGGTTTAACACTTGTATATATAGCCCTTATGTTTCATGTAACCTCTCTCTTAGTCTCTCTTTAGTTTAGTTTAGGCTCAAAATAAAAAGACAAGCTCTCTTTCTCTTTTCATGGCTACTTAGCCATTTCTACTTCATGTAACTTTCCTTTTTTTTATGCAATGTAATTATTGTTTCCTTTTAATTACATGTTCATTTCCTTTCATGCTAGTAGTGTAGATTTTCTTTTCTGCAATTAGAATAGTTTTCTTTCATTTAGCTTTCATTTTGCTTTCTTTTTGCTTTCATGTTGCAAGCTACATTTGTTAATCAAATGACAAATATGAGAGGCTAAACCCCTTCAATTTAGGGGTAATGAAGCTCTCTAATTATGTAGCTTCAACTATTTGTTAATTCATGCTCTCTTTTTGTGCTTAATGATGATGATAGAAATGGTTTACTAGTTGTTTTTGCTTTGAATTTGATAGCCTATATTGTTGACATCAAATAGACTATGCTTAAACAATCACTAACACTAATTGCCTCTTCATAAAAATATGATTATGGCAAAAGAAAGTGATTTGAAATTAAAATTTGATGGTCTATATTTCTAATCAATAGTTAATAGGCCATACTTAAAATAGATTTCATTTTCATTGTCAAGTTTCATATAAGTTAATAAGTGGTTTAAGGGGTGTGTCAAAGTTTTATGGCTTATGTTGGCTAACTAATAGCACAAATATGCCATACTTATGATAAGCACATCAATTAAAGCACTAATGACCATAAAAGAGAGATTATGATTTCATATGTGTTGAAATACATGATCTAGAGAGTGGATTTATTCTCTAAATTGTCACTTAACTCTTATATTTGCATCTCTTTTCTCTTTGTTAGTTTTTTCAATTTTCTAGCTTAACAATCTCTCGACTTTGGTTTAATTTGATTGAATAGAATTTTAAAATCATCAATTCCCTACGGATAGACCCGTATTCGCCACGTACTACAAGTGTACGCCGTGCGCTTGCGGTTAATTTTAATTTGAAATTTTTTGACGGTTTTCTAATCCGATAGAAAATCCATCGTTGAACATGGATACCTAGAGATAGGTATCCAAAGCGCTAGTTCTCGAAGATAAGAACTGGTGTACAGCCAGGATATTCACACTGCGCTTACGGCCTAGTAGGACATGCTTGGCCGAGGATAAGTGAGGATGGTCGATGGATGCTTTCTATCAACATCCGGAGATAGGTGAGATCAAAAATGAGTACCCGAAAATAGGAACCACCGGACTCCAATGGCCCAAGATCGAGACCGAGAGAATAAAATTGGATTGAGGGCTATCGAGTAATTTGCCCCCACATTGTTTACTTTGATCGATGCCCGAAGATAGGTAAGATCAAGGGTTGATGCCTGGATTCTGGCATTTGGAGCACCAAGTCCTTTAGACATGACTCGATGTGTAGTGGAATTACAGAAATACGATCCCACTCATGGCCCAACGGGACACACATGGCCGAGGTCGAATGGTGGAAATCATTGAATCATACCAATCACGCTTGATTTTTGGCAAGATCAGAGACGTCAGGATATAAATGTTCAATCCGCTATTTCCTGGAGATAGGAAGCGGCATGGAACTCGGATTGTTTATGACTTGTTAGTGGTCGAAGAAGATTCGACCAAAGGAAAACTGGAATGATCACAAAGTTGGTTCAGTACTAGTTTGGTTTAACCAAATGGAAACACTTTGGCAACAGTAAACAGAGCTAAATAATGTCATATACTTAAAGTAATTAGAGGAATTTTACTTATATATACAGAGTTGCAGTAAGTAAAAGCTATACATAAATAGAAACATGTATAATATGGATAAATTGTTGTATAAGTAGTTATATTATGTATGTAAGATGTTGTATATAGGCATGAATAAAATATAAAGTGCAGAAATGTGAATGAGACAGAGATTGAAACAGAAAAACAATCTTTCATTACATTCAACCTTTATATAAAATGGTTGCAGGGGCTAATCCCGCACAAGCACGCCCTATGTACAAAAGGAAACTAAACGTACAACCAAAAAGAGACAAAAGGAGACTGTTTCATCATCACCTAAGGCTAATCGAGGAGCATACTTCTTGCGTGCCTTCTACTTCTTATTGCCACCCTTATTGCCTAAACCATTGTAAGGTCTCTTTCAACCTTTATTGCCCTCGGTTTTCCCCTTAGGTGTGCTACCTTCGAAGGGAGTGGTATCTCCATCAGCGATTGTGATTGTAGGATCTTCAGGCTGGTCAACATGGAGCTTGGAGCTTTTATTGTGGCATCGGTGCTACTGCCCTTCAAAGGCTTGATGGTAACAAGGAGTACTCTCGGAGAAGGCTTTGGTTCCTCGGAACTAGCATGCTTTTCAATTCTAGGCTCGTTCTTGATTTTAACTTTGAAAATGTCAATCTTCAGCTTCTTCGCCATAGAATCGGAACCAGTCAGGCATGAGGTGCTTGTAATGGTAATGTCTTTCCCCAGTGATTGGGAAGTGTCGTCCAATCCCTCCGGAACTTTGATTCTCTATGAATCTGGAACATGGGTAGAGCTAGAGGGAAGAATTGGAGAAACCAGTCTTGTGGTTATAGAGGTTAACTTGATAGAAATTGCAGCGGGTCCGAGCCTTGTGTATTTGGCGGCGGAGAAGGAGGAAGTGACGGGTGACCTATGAGTTCATAAACAGAGGAGTAAATATTAGTAACATTCTCGGGTGAGAACTAAAGGATCTCGAACACTGGAGAGACGATGGATATACCTTCGCTGGTTGGAGCCACCATAGCGAGAGATAAGGTGATTTCACCCTCTTTTGTGGCCGACAAGATGGGTTGAGAAATGGAAGTAAGAATGTATGGTTAGTTGGAAGTGATTGTTACAGAAGCTTGAATAGTTTGGGTAGCATCAGAGCTGGCTTCCTTAGATGTTGGAACATTCACTATGAAGATTTTAGGAGACGATGGATTTGTGTTGCCCGATGCACTTAAACCAGCAGGAGCTTTAGTGGAAGCTTCGTAGTGGCATCTTCTACAGCTAGGATAAATTTTTCTAATTTAAGTTTTTCAACGTCGTCGGCATCGAGGTACTTAGCTTTCAATTCATCTTCAGTGAGGCCTTCACCGACTGCTTTTGCATGATATAATACCTCTTCTCAAGCATCGGCGAGAGTGATAGCATAAGTGCTTCCTAGCCACTTGAAGTTCTTATACTGGATAACATTAGCAAAGAACCGTTGAAGGGTGGAATTTAAATATTCTTTTTCCTTGGCCCTCATCTCCTTTAGCTAGATTAACTCATTCATAGTTGCAGCATGGTCGACGTCAGCCTCTAGTTTCTCAGTTTTTACCAGGAGTAAGTGGATTCAAGCTTCTTCTTGTCGGTACTGAGTTCCTGGATCTTGGCTTCCTTTTTCTAGAGAGCCTTTTATTTTTCTAGAAGGGCCAGGTCCTTAGTTACAAGTTGTGTTTTAAGAGCGGCGTTATCCTCATGAGCTATTTTTACAAGGTTTTTCATCACAATCTCGGCTTAATTGTGAGCATGTTTCATCGCTTCGGCCAACTCTTTGGTTTCTTCTCTAATGCTGGAGAAGCATTTTTTTCTTCTTCTGCCTTGGCCAAATCCTATTTATACTCCTTAATGATTCTATTATAGCTTTTCTTCTTTGACTCAAATGATTGGATATCGGTTTGATGAATTCGGTTAACATCAGAAATGGTGAAGCAAAGTTTCTTCCATTCATACCCCTGGTCTATAAGTTCTTGGATCCCTCCAACCTTATGGTTTACCTCATACCTAAGAATGTCTTCGAGATCACAGTCGAACATGACCCCAGTCAAGAAAAGGTCTGGGAAGGCAGCTTGCATCGGCTCAATGGGTCTAGAAGAGGAGTTAGACAGACATAAACCTCTTTGGATTGTAGGGGTAAAGGAACTGTGGTAGTTAGAGAAAGTAATGATGGAGTTTGTTGTTGTGAAGGGAGCTGCGGTTGAGATCGAGGTAGGGGAAAGTCAAAAGAGGAACCATGGCGGCCACGAGAATCTTTATATCTTTTTCATGGTCGTAAGATCCTCTCCTCTCAGCTTGCCTTTTCTTTCTACCCCTTTCCGCTTGGCTGTCACTTTCTTCCTAGCATTCTCTTTTCTTTCTTCGGGCTCTCTTTTCATCTGTCCCTCATTCCCTATAAGAGTTGGAATGAGGAGGATATAACTTGGGGATAAGCTTCCTCTGCTCGAAAAGGTCATGGTAAAGATAGCCAAATTGGACCCTCCAATTAATACCTGAAATACAAGAGAGGATCATATTTGGGAACATTAGAATGTGAATGAATGCAAGGAATGTGTTTTCATGATCCTAGAAGTATATGGAGTGCTGATGTCCTCTTAAGTACTCTACGTACCATGTTCAAAAGGTAGTAAAGAAGGAGTCTCGTCTCCCTCGGCTAGGATACCCTCGGATGGAAAGCTGAATCCTAAAGGGTATTATTTAAGGAGATCGCCAATCGGGATGTCGAAATCACTCGGTGAGCCAAAAATCTCTTCTGGGTCACCGACTAGAGGAGTCATTTCCATTGTTCGTATCATGCTCAGTTCTGTAGTTTGTTGAGAAACCTTGATGATTATTCATTTTTGATGTGGCGAGGCAGGAAGTTCGGTGCCTTTTGAAGATGTCTATCCATACGACTCGTCTCTTCCCTAATCGAAGTCAAAGTCATCATCGCCTTCTCCATCACCTTCTCCTTCTTCTTCTTCTTCTTTCTCTTCTCATCCTTCTTCTCTTTCTCTTCCCTCTTTATGGATCATTTCCATTTCAACTCTTTCTTCTACTCTCGTTTGCACTTCACAAGCAACATGTGTTTTCGTTGTTTTATCCACAAATTCACCAATGTTTGTTGTGTCGGATGGGCCTCCAACGCCCCGTTGGATAACTTTACTAGAGCTGCGAATGGGGGTAGAAGACCTAGTTGGAATCTTGGAACTACTTAGTGGAACTTCAATAGGAACGTCAAAGCGTTCGGGATGTAGAATGTTGCATCGACGAAGATTCTCATTCGTCGGGAGATTGCGGTAGAGCGATATTGGATGTTAACCTTCTTTAGGGTTTAAAGAATCTTGGAGTGTTTTGAGCTCATGTCTCAAGTGGGGACATCTATGAAGAAGGGATAAAATAGATTAAACACTTAAGGGTGAAAATCCAAGCACGATGAAGAATGGAAAGGAAGAAGTTTTACTTCTGGAGACCCAAAGCCTAATTAAGCCGTATGGACATCGAACAAAGAAATATTCATTCTTGAAGTATGAATTTATGGAGCGCTCCCATGATACAGTAGGACCAAGCTTCAATAATCTTATAAGAAGGCAACTGGCTCCGTTATTTCAAGATCAAGACATGTGTGTGTTCTCTAAAGATTGGAGGTCATTGAAACTGGTTCATGAACATGGCGTACATAGAACTCATCAAGGCATAGCCATTGGAGTGGACTTGAGTAGGAGCAAGCCTAAGCTCCTAAAGGACATACAAAGAAATGGATTAAAGGGCATTACAGACCCAAGCACATATACTTATTGCAAGTCATAGAGCCCATTAGAGGATTATGTGCCCATTAGCTCTATGTTAGAAGCAGGACGTCACCTTCCAGGATTCCATGTTGTCAACATATAGTCCGGAGTGACTTAATGGTAAGAACTGTCGGCATTTTTTCGGAAGATCATTTAAAATTCCTAGGCCAACTCATTTATATGGAGGAGGAGATTGGTCCTAGATTGGATCTGGTGGTACTATCATCCTTTAAAACTCGGCAGTTATTGAGCAGCTAGGTCCAGTAGGTATGGAGGTCGAGGCTTAAGCAGTAGTAGACCCAGCTTCAGAAGACATTGATTGCCCAATGCCAACATTGAGATGAGGAGAATGACATGTCATTTTGGACAGCAAAACTCGATATTGAACACGGTCAAGTATATTTTATTTTAGAATTCTATTTAATTTACCCGAATGATCGGTGCTTACAATCCAACGGATTTCAATGTGTGTTGATGTGACAACCGGCACCTCCCAACACACCGATCCAAAGCCTAAGATGACTTTCAAACTCGCGTTGTGCCAAGAAGTGCAAGCTATTGGGTTTTTAATAACATTATAGAGACTAAGAATATAAGGATAAAACCTAATACATTCTACACTTTAAAATCTCATAATGGAAGGTAGTAAAATATAAATACAAAAAATAATCATCTTAGAAAATATCCTAGAAAACATAGTTTCAAAACATACATAGTCCAAATCCAGAGTTTCATATAGTCTGATAAAAATAAGTATGACAAGTAGTTACATGGAAAGTAATGAGAAGTAAAAAAGCAATACTAATGCCAAGCTCGCTTCTCCTTGTACTAGATCTGGGCCAATCACCTACTATCCCATCCTCCTATGGTGGGGGGAAATGGAAAGGAGTGGGTTAGACTAAAGTCTGGTGAATAAGTTACATCATTAACATATGGTGATCACATACAATTGACTTCATTTATAATCTATGTGACCTAGGGTATCCTACTTGTGTTTGTGAACTACTTACTAAGGTAGGTCTCATTAATCTAAGGGTTATAGCTCTAAATACACCTACACTAAACATCTTGTGAAGGTTTATACTTAGGGTCGAACAACTAATCGAACCTCAAAACAACTATGGATCGGCTAATAACCTCTGGAACTATCCCTAATATAGGATCGCATAAAGTATCATTCTTGGGACTATGTTCCCAATCTACGACTACATGTATCATACTTGCGCATTGAGAAGATCTTGCAATGCCGACTAGCGTCGAAGACATCTTAGGATTCGCTGCATCTATGTCCAAGCTTAATGGTAACAACGTCTCTTATTGCACCGCGCTAGGCATCCACAAACTATGTTACGCATTCACCGAGGAACCTCCCATTAGGGTCAAACTGCACCGTGCCAGGCATCCATTAACAATGTCGTGCATACATCGAGGAACTTCTTGTTAGTGTCGTATACTTAATACACCTCCACGATCGAACCACCTTATATCTAGTGCCAAATTCATTGAACGGATAGTGTCTAGGCCTAATTACCCACGCACACATCCATCTATTTCCATAACATCCAAGGGTTCAAAATTAGGGAACTAATTTCCCTAATAATCAACTAATATATATATATATATATATATATATATATATATATATATATTATGTGTGTGTAATATAACCTGGGCCTTAGGTCGAGGTTCAATCAGCGCTTGTAAACTGTCAACCGGTCGACCGCCTATTACTAGAGTGGTCGACCGCTCGCTATCAACCGGCTCCAGTAAATTGTCGACCGGACATCGTTAAATTTGGTTTAATTTTATTTTGTTTGTTTAACAATAAATTTTTGTTTACTAGTAAACCCTATATTTTGTTAATCTACAATTCCCAAAATTCTCAATTTCAGTTTTAATCTACAATTCCCAAAATTCTCAAATTCACTTTCTAGCAATTTTGTCATTCCATAAGTGTACTTGTCATCAAACCAATTTAAGTCAGATCTAGCATCAATAGAGTATAACTATATATATTTAAAAATCTAGTTCAATATTTGAGGTGAAAAAAGGGACCATATGAATATAATTCAGATTTCTGTCAAATACTAATTAATTGCCAATTCTAGATGAGCCGTATCTCTAATTCAAATTAAACCAATTCTAGGTCAAATAGGGCAGAGACAAACTCCATTACATATAAATCATCATAATTAGCAACGAACCTAGTCACCTTTTGTAAGTTGTTCCCTCTTTTATTTGCTTGGTATCGCCCCCGCATGGTCCATCGGTCTCTCCTTAATTTGATTTGATTATCTCCTCCTTCTCTAATTTTGAATATAATTTGCAAACTTTTTTTTTGTGAAGAAAATTGATTTGGAGAGAACAAAGAGTTGAGTTTTAGGAGAGACGGAGTTTTGGTACGATCAGTATTAAATTAGGATTCTTAGTATTAGCTTAGAGTTCTATTTATCGGGGTATAGATCGTCATCAGCCATTAGAAAAAATTAAAAAATCTGGGCCGTTTCGGCCTAAGCAAACCTTACTCTGGAACGCTCGACCAGTCGATCGCTTTGTCTTGGGCGGTCGACCGCTAGGTGTCGACTGGTGACCGCTTGGTCTTGGGCAGTCGACTACTAAGAGTTAACTAGTCTGAACCGAGGTATCAACTGGTGGAGCTTTCCTTTTTTTAAATAATTTTTCTTATTTATATATTTAATTATTTTCGAATCCGAAATTTCAAACTTTAATAACTTTTTCATACGACCTCCGATTACAAAACATTATATATGAAAATTGTTAAGAAAATCGCTACGAACGCAACTGTGAAATTGTCATAGCCAAATTATGATGTTTGTTAAAATTCCATTTTACCCTTATTATATTTAATTTATTTTATTTTATTAAATTTCCAATTAATTTTTGTAGGGTGTTATAGTTGACCAATAAGATTTTGAACATCGATCAGGGAAACTGAATGTGTCAATCTATACGGTGAGAGTTCTATGTGTCGTACATGATGGATAGACCATTCAGTGTAGATAGCACCATCGTGCTGGAAAATGAACCAAGTCGCACAACAAAACTATGCATCAGATCTTATCCGTTATCGTTGGATAATCGATAATGGAACTATTATGTGGAGCGACATAGAGTGTCATATTGCCGGAACACAAGGAGTGAAGTGATTGGAAATGATACGCAATGGAATTATTCGGACGACGAAGTGCAATTGATACAACTATTCTTTAGAAGAGAATCGTCCTATCAGGATTTAGAAATATGATTTGTGATTGACCAAGCTTAGAAAATAAATGTCAATGCATCTTGAAGTGCACACAGACTTGAATTCGTGACAGAGAAATACAACCCAAGAAAAATCGAAAAAGGCCTGAAACTGACCCTAGGAAACATAGAGGCATTGTGGATAGGGTAATGCTGAAGCGAACTTCGGGTCAAGCTTAAGATTACCTAAGGAGAACTTTGAGCCATTTTCAGGTTTGCCTTAGGGAAGATCACTTATTCACATCAACCAAGAGATAGAGCAAAGGCCGAACACTTCTCATGCCTCGATAGCCATAAATCACCAACACCGATCATCAATCGGACATGGGTGACTCTGGCCATCGCCACCGATGAACTCCATCACCATAAGGAGATGGCGACCTACCTCTTAATGTTAGATCAGGACTTGAAGACGAATGAATTTGAGGATGAATTCTTTTGCGGCATTGACATCGGTTGAGGTAGGTAATAGACGGTGGCGATGACAAGAAGGAGGTAGTGGCGCTTCAATTTGATCAATGATGAGTGGTTTGAGATCGGAAGATGAGGTCATTGGAAATCGATACCGAAGGCTTCGAGAGAATAAAAAGTTTGGAATGAAGGTGTACCAAAATATTCCCAAGTATTAGGAATTTAAAGGTACCATATGACTTAGAAAATGAGATCGGTACCGACCTAATCAAGTCAGTACCAATATGAAATTCTAGGTTTAAACCAAAAGAAAAGGAGGGGAAAGGAAAAGGAAAGGTAACCCATACCTGGCTAAGGCATGAAACGATCTTCAAAGTGTAGATCATGTCCTTAACGAAGAATAGAACTGCTACTACTATTTAAAACAATCAAGAGGATGCACTTCGAATGGATCTGACACTTTAAAGCAACTCTTGGATCACCAACAGACTTGTATAGACAATGGTATATGCTTGTCTAGTTCTAGAGCACACTTTGTTTTCAATAGCAGTGCACTCTGGGGGGTAAGTGTTATCTGGCTTTAGACCAAATGACTTTCATATGAATTTGGACGTCAAGATGAAGACATAATAGTTTAAGGATTTGGAGGTATGCTTGGAAAGACATTAGAAGTGGTTTTAAGAGTTGAGAGACCAATAGGAGCCAAGGAAACAAATCGGTACCAACCTTTTTTAAGCCGGTACCGAGCACTTTTTTAGCACCTTATGGGGTTCCAGAGTTATGGCTTATGGATTTCTAGTTAAAGTGATTGCCTTAGGCCCCATTTCGAAAGCAGTAGATGAACAACTCCAAGGAAGTACTAAAGGAAAGGACAAGTACTGAAAATGTCAGAACCTCTCAGCAACGACTTGATTTTTAAGGAAAACGTGCTTGGATCTTGATGGATTGAGGGTAGAATACCTAGTGGAGGAAGATGGCACAACTCATCACCATAAAATGAGTTTGATATCGATCACTTCTGATCGATGCCGAGATGATTTTACTAGCATGAGACCTCGTTTCCCCTCTTAGTTTCTCGGATCTGATATTGGAACTGGTATTTCGTAGATCTGCAACTTCATTAGGGGTGATTTCTCTATAACTATGAGACTTAGAGCATTTGGAAGAGAACTTTTAACACTTCATCTTCTGCACTCTCTTTCTTTACATTACCTTGTCACAAAGGAAGCTACCTTTTTGCCATTCTAAGCTATTAGAACTCGAAATCCCTTGTACTAGTGACAAAATCTTTGAATAATAAGATTAAATTGGATGTAGGAATCAGATTTGCCAAAACACTATAAAAATTCCCTGTGTTTCTTTCTTTATTTTATTGTTCATAGCTAGATCTTTATATTTCAATTCATTTTTGGGGTTTTGTACTATTTTCTGGCTTAACATGTCTTCTAAAAGTGGTAGGAGAACAACATAGGTGAGCAAAGGGCTACAAGTTCCTTCAGATCTGTAACTCCTATCTTTAGCCTTAATATTAGCAAAGCCCTACACATTAGAATCGCAGACCTGACCAACTAGGGGCTTAACGGATGGAGGATATGGCATGACCCCACTCCAGTCTTTACCAAAATCTGGTTTAAAATATCCTTTGAGTCATTTCATTTAATCAAGCCAAGACATCCTAACACAATCTGATCTTTTCGATCTCTTAGATGCAATTCTACTCACTCAGGAGTTTAAGTCTGACCATACCCAGCACTGGACCTAAATCCCCAAGGTCAAAGTGTTGAGTGGTAGTATTCTATACATAAGTGATTATGTCAATAATTTACCAAATACAAAAATAACCGATCAAAGTACAAAGAAGAACATATCATACAACAACAACCATTCAAATATATGTTCATGTGATAGCCAATTTATACACAAAATTACTTAGTCAAAGTAATAAGTTCCTTCATCGGTAACTCTTTAAAAATGGGCTAACATTCTTTCTATACTTTAGAATCTTATAAAAATACTTAACAAAATTCCTCTTTTTGGCTAAGTAAATTTTGCCTAAGATAGAGTTGGAAATCTTCCAAATATCGTAAAATTAGCTTTACTTTTAAAATCATCAGTTATCGCCCCATGTCATGCCATTGTATGTTTAAAACATAGGCTTTCGCGTGCCAAAAATTATAGTTGTCCCATATTGACATATAAATAGTTATCATGTGTTAATAACATAGCTTTTAGAAATTGACCATATGTAGCTGTCAAACTTTGATAAAAGCAGGGCTGTCAAATGTTGAGAAAATATAACTATCGAACCATGACAAAAATATAGTTGTCGAACTTTGACAAATAACTTTCGAAACTTGACTAAGATATAGCCGTCGGCCCTTGACAAAATAGCTTTTGAAAGTTAATAAGGCATAGATATCACATGTCAAGAAAATATAGCTTTCAAATGTTGACATAATGCATCTTTTGAATGTTAATGCAGCCACCGGCAGTTCCGTACCCTTGGAGTTGATAATAAAATTCACTCATGTTCAACCCAAATTGTACGAAAGAGCGAATAACTAGGGTAAAGAAGAAAACGGTATAAGAAAATAGAACAGCAAACATGGAATCTCACAAACGCAGCGGAACAAAATATAATATATCAACAGATTTTTATACAGAAGAATCTGTAACTATTTTATACTTACAATCATCACAGTACAATAATCAATACATCAATTTGGACGGTTATAATAACTTGCCCCCGTTCAGCGGAATAAAAACAAGTACGTGATATACGTCTGAACTCCTCCAGCTCGTCTCCTGAGCTCCATAGCATTTAAACCTGAATCTATAATACTCGGTCTGACTCGAGCATTATAATAAAATAACATCCGAGTCAGTTTGGAAAACCAGCGTGAGAAAACACACTCAATTTGAATTATTAAAGTCATCAAAATCCTTTGAAAAACAAAAGGTTATCTCGTAAGACCGCGTCACACATAAACACGACGGGTTTTTCCCTTACGATAACCAAAACATTTTATAGAAAATCCAATGATATTATGATAGTGTCTAAATACAAATACTTATTCAAATTGTTGAAATTGTTACATTAATTAAATTCCAGCATACTAGGCTCTACAAACAAAACCGTAAGCTCGTATTGGAGAATGGATTCCAATGAATGACTGGGCCACTGGGGTACCGCCCGTCACAGTACACCTCTAGAACAATGTACTGAGGACCACATCGGGATCCCCTACTACACAAGACTGGCCTACCCATGACCTGGATAGACCGGATATGTTATCACCCCGGGTGTTCACACCCTTACCTTCAAGCGCTTCTTCTTTCATGTATACCTATATCTAAGATAAATAGGGTTCTGAGGACATCTAGAAAAGTGATAACATACCCTACTTGGGTGCGACCCACTTAGCCTTGCTGCATCTCCCCTATTTTAGTCATTCCCAGTTGATGAGGTTCGAGGCTAAGCATTACCTTTCAAGAACAATTTTACTTAGAATGCTCATTGTCCTCCAATGACGATGTTCTGATAGCATTCATCCATACAAGTTGTCCTTGGTCTGGACAAACCAAACCACCATTTTCATCATCTTCACAGTATTCATTCGTAACGTTCAAACCGGATTGAAGTGGTTTTCGGATAACTAAATCCGATCCCGGTCTCTTCGAAAAGATTAACGAAATTGGCCAATATTGATAGTCGGTTATTTAACTATCAATTAAACATCTATAAGCAGTCACCAGGCCCAATTTTATAAATCTCCAAAATATTTATTCCAAAACATCTTCACCAAGATATATATTCAATCTCTTCAGACTTTCTATATTTGAAACAATTTCAACACTTGTATCCATAACCGGATATTTCACCATTTCCAATACTTAGAAATATTTCCAACTTCGGTTTTTATAACACTTAGAAAATATTTCTATTCCAAATCATCCTCTACTAAAAACATTTCCAAAACCTTCCTTTCAGTACTTAGGAGAAAATTTATGCGTATAATTTCCAAAATCATTTTAATATTAAACTCGGGAATATTCCATAAGTCTCCGAAATTTAATAAATTCTTCCTACATTTTCCCAAACCGATTATACTTTATTATAATCCCAACCAACCATTTATATTAAAAGTATATTTGTGGTATTTTAAAATACTAAAATTCAGGCCAGTGCTACAATAGCATCCAATAATTTCAATCACTACAATAATCTATACTAGATTATTCTACGCAATTCATATATCACTATATATGAAAAATAAACAACATATTTGAGGAATCCAGTTGGATCCCTCCAACCTGTTTCCCTGCATCCACAGATGTTAATACAATATAAAAATACAAATCCCACTTCGAGGGGGATATCGCGGTATATAGGGTCATCCGCTATTATACGGGACGCATAAGGTCTCATCCGCTATAATGTGTGGGAATATCACTCTAAATACTAGTATATAAATATATATCACTATATATATAATATCATATCATTAAAACAGGCAATCAATTTAACCAAACATCCAGAATTTATTTTGACTATATAAATTCGAACTGAAAATCCAAATGAGTGAGAATTTTCTCACCTTGATTTTTTTCGAGTTCGGTAATCGTTCCAATCCCACTTTTTATTTGCTTGTTCGATTCCGACCTCGTATGGAAACATTACAATATTTATAGGATTATGATTCATTAATAAAATAAATTTTAAATTAATCATAGAATAAAATTTAATTACCCTTATCAACGTGACTAATCCTCCTTCCACTCAACCGCTTGCGCTCGTTAACAGAAAACTCGATCGCTTCTCCACGCCTCTAAATGTCGCCGACCACACCCCAAAACCCTACTACCACTGAACATTTCCAAGTGCCGTGAATCCCTCCATCGAACCCAGCCTTCCCCCTAAAGCATCACGACCTGACGTGGGCGATCACCAAGTGTCGCGTCTCCCACCTCGTCAAACAACGCCGCTCCTATAGTCGCGCCTCCATAAATACGCGCCCGCGAACGTCGCGATCCCAGGCTCATCGCCGACGAAGAACGAGAAATGCAAGAACGAATTCCACTGCAAGAACGTGAACTGCGACAAAGAACGTGAACGTCGCGCCCATCGTCATGCGCCATCACGATCGCCGTTTACCCCCTCCCCCCCTCTCCCACTCGCTGAGCCGCCTCGCTCTACTGTCCCAGGCTTCCGATGATAATCGAATTCGATTTTTGATTCCTCTTTTCTTTATTGAGTTCGGCCATCTCTTTTTTTATGAAGATTGATTTTTTTTACGAACTGATTCGATTCGATTACAGCTTGAATTCGAGGAAAAGATAAGGGGGGAAAAGGTCATGTTTCTATCAAGCAGAGGGGAAGAGGGAACACGATTTAAAAGAGGGATATCGTGTTTTGAACGATTTCAAATTGGACTGATATGAAGGGAAAAAGTAGGACGTGATTTAAACGTGAACAGCGGCTAACTTAATTTGATTTTGATTTCAAAGATATATAAATAAATGCAATTATAACATCTCGTATTATATATATATATATACAGGGAAATCTCGACCTCTTATTGAGGCATGCCGCCAGGCGTTTATAATGTTATACCCCTATTCCGAACGTAATGGAAAAAGGTTTCGAGTCCTAATTCGATCGTATGGAGAAGATAGCTTTTTGTACCCAATCATTATATTGAATTTTCGATATAAATTTTAGAGCATTTATATCTAAACGACCAAACGATAACTCCAAACACCACAAAATTTGAAATCCGATAATAATACAATATTACGGATCCAATGGAACTAGTTTCGTCGAATTCCGAGACTATGCCCCGGATCGCTATTTTAAATGTCAATTTGAACAAACTATTTTTAAAATTGAATAAATCCCTTTTAAATTCAATTTTAAAAATTTTATTATCTTCATTATTATTAATATAAATTTTATAAGCCTTTAAAATATTTTTATCAAGCTTAAAACTCAAGATACAAAAATTTAACCAATATTCAATTATAAAATTTAATAATTAATTTATCCAATAAATCACTATATTTAAATTCTGAATTTATTTTATAAATGAAAACCCAAATTTTCATATTCATAATCAACCTATATTTCAAATTCAATATATAAAACCATTTAAATATTCCAAATCAAACGTCGAAAAATCAGGGTCGTTACATTCCTCCCCTCTTAAAAGAATTTCGTCCTCGAAATTGCTATGGCAGGAAAAACGCTCCAAACCCATTAACTTTTTCAAAACCTACTTAGTGAAAATTCGATATTTCACTTTCTAATGTTTTGGTTCTACCCAAAACAATTAGTCTTCAATTCTAATTCTAAAACCCTTATTTCAATTTCAATTTGTCGTTAACAAAAATTTTCAAAATATTTTCTGACACCCTAAATTTTCGAAAATTTTTGGCAGTCTCCTTTGTATGGAGGACCTTTTGCATTATGACAAGAGATATAAATATATATACATCGACCCACATGGTCGGAAAATAAAATATATTACAATATTTTTATATTCTGTAGTGTTTAATCCGAAAACGTACCTTAATTAGCATTTTTAAGCAAGCGGCTTATTTATTTTCGCAATTCGCGCAATCAAAGTCAAGCAAAACAGCTCTAGGTACCTGTACTTCCTCAATTTAAACACGTAAGTGCCAAATATATGAAATTCACTAACATTTCATTTTTTTAAACAACTACAACACATGAATTTCAATAACCAATCACGCAAGACATGTATTATAAGCAATTATAAGGTTCTGACATTCATTTTATTACTTTCAATCAATCCATACATCATTTCATTCAATCTGAAATGATTTACAACCCAATTTGCTTACATTCAATTCACATTTGTCTTAAACAAATTAATATTCATTCCAAATTGATTAAAAATCAATTTATTCACTTCTATTAATTTATAAAATTTTATTTACTTCCATTACGCCAAACCCCAAATTTTCTATGCAAATTCGATGATATTCATTTAATAGAATAATCATTTTAGCTTATAACTGTTTTTAAATTGATTCCAACTCAATTTATATCTAATTCTATTTCATTTCAACTCATTCACGATCAATTTAGTTGCACCATATTCAAATCCATTTAATTTAGCCTTGGAATCATTCCATGTTGTTATATAAAATAGTCATCTCATAAATTATATAAGCCAAGCCCCCCATTAAAATATTAACTCAAGTTAATTTATTTATTTTTAACTATTACAACTATATGACTTAAGTTTATTTCCTTTTGTAACAATTCTATTCCCATTTTGGATTAGTTTTTATTCAATCAATCCCCTTCTCAATTTTAATTCCATACTCAATTCATTTCTTAATTTATTTAAAATGAAATTCAAGGCTATATTCAATTTATTTATACTCACTTGGATTTATTTGTGACTCAAGTCATTTCTATTTCAATCCAATTTCATTTCATTCGATCTCCCATTATATTTAATTCACTTAAAATCTAAGTTGAATTTTATTTATAACTCAAGTTTCATTTCCAATATCAATTTTTAATTCATAATCCAATTTTAACTTAACCAAGTTAAATTCCATCTTCATATTCATTTAACTAATTAATTATCTGATTAGTTCACTTCAAATTTATAAATCAATATCCGATTCTTATTTCAAAAATCAATTCATTTAATTTACTTGAGTTCAAATTTATTTTATAATCCAATTTTGGACTTTTATTTCGTTTCCAAAATATCAAACTCTTTTTATATAGGCTTATCTATTCTAATTTTCAATTTTATAAGTCACACAACATATTTTTTTCCCATTTCCATCAATTTATACTCGAATATATTCACCTTTTATTTTTAACTCGAGATTATACATTTATTTATAGCCTAAATATATTTTTATTCAATTCATTTCAATTTTTTTTCTAAGCCATTGAAGTTTATTTATTCCATTCAAAATCATTTATAACTCAATTCAATTTTATTTCAATTCAATCCAAATTCAACCTAATTTTTATTTAACTTAGCTTAAGTTAAATTTTCAATTTGTTCAATTTAACTTAACTCACTTAAGTTTAAATCCCATTTATTATAATCAATTCATTTATTTATCCCAATTGCTTTGCTTAAGTTCAATTTATCCATTTTAACTTTACTCCAGTTAAAATTCATTTCCAAAACTCAAATTCCATAATTTTCTTTTCTATTTCGAATCATTCTCAATTTATAAGTTTATAACTTATTTCCCGATGATCTCTAAATTATTTAAATAAGGATTTTAGAATTCAAACACCCGGTATTTATTTTAAATCACTAGGAAATCAATTATACACATATATATAACCCTTTGTTTTAACAAACCATTCCATTGAAATTTTAAATTTTCATTTGGTTCCATCCCAAAATAATTCTCCTTCGGAATTTTCAAAAAAAAAACTTGTTTTTCCTAAAAACAATCCAAAAACAACGACCACGGCAGCAATCCATCACTTAGAAACTCGAAAATGAACACCGATGATGTTGCGATCATCATCGGAATTATTTTCCAGCGTCCGAAGCGATTTCAGTGCTATATCCTTTCAAAAATCCATTTTCAAAATATTTTTCCTTTAAAAATATTTCAATAACGCTACTATTTTTCATTCCTAAAAATATTTCCAAAATAGTACCACCCCATAACACTTTTGAAATCATTTCCAAAAATCTCCGGGCTTTAGTTTTCCAAATTCTGGTTTGAATTCGTTTTTAGTTTTATTCACTTGTATAATTCATTCTTATACAATCTAATTTGTTTTTAATAAACCATTTGCAATTTTATAATCTTATTTTGATTATATAATAATAACCAAACACACTACTATAATAATTTTCAGAAAAATATTTCTTTTATATCAAAATATAATTTGGATAAATTATTTAATTTACCCGCTTTTAAAACAATACTGTGTCGGTTTATCGTTTTCAAGTGTTTAGAAACCCCTATCGATTTAGTGGCGTCCCACTATTCGAACAGAATTTATATACCACTCAACAGATAAATCAACACAATATAAAACCATTTTATATTCACTAACAAATACGCGCTCATATCTATTATTACACTCAACTCATTCTAGAGTACTACTGACTCTATCTCTAATGAGTAAATCCCCACCAGAGCCAAGGTTCTCGCTTAACCTTCAGCTCTGATATCAAGTGTAGCGACCCACAGTTCTGTACCCTTTGAGTTGATAATAAAATTCACTCATGTTCAACCAAATTGTACGAAAGAGCGAATAACTAGGGTAAAGAAGAAAAAGGTAGAAGAAAATAGAACAACAAACACGGAATCTCACAAACGCAACGAAATAAAATATAATATATCAACAGATTTTTATACAAAAGAATATGTAACTGTTTTATACTTACAATCATCAGAGTACAATAATCAATACATCAATCTGGACAGTTATAATAACTTGCCTCCGTTTAGCGGAATAAAAACAAGTACGTGATATACGTTTGAACTCCTCCAGCTCGTCTCCTGAGCTCCATAGCATTTAAACCTGAATCTGTAAAACTCGGTCTGACCCGAGCATTATAATAAAATAACACCCGAGTCTGTCTGGAAAACCAGCATGAGAAAACACACTCAATTTGAATTATTAAAGTTATCAAAATCCTTTTAAAAACAAAAGGTATCTCGTAAGACCGCGTCACACATAAACACGACGGGTTTTTCCCTTACGATAACCAAAACATTTTATAGAAAATCCAGTGAAATTATGATAGTGTCTAAATACAAATACTTATTCAAATTGCTGAAATTATTACATTAATTAAATTCCAGCATACTAGGATCTACAAACAAAACCGTAAGCTCGTATTGGAGAATGGATTCCAACGAATGACTGGGCCACAGGGGTACCGCCCGTCATAGTACACCTCTAGAACAATGTACCGAGGACCACGTCGGGATCCCCTACTACACAAGACCGGCCTACCCCTGACTTGGATAGACCGGATATGTTATCTCCCCGGGTGTTCCCACCCTTACCTTCAAGCGCTTCTTCTTTCATGTATACCCATATCTAAGATAAATAGGGTTCCGAGGACATCTAAAAAAGTGATAACATACCCTACTTGGGTGCGACCCACTTAGCCTTGCTGCATCTCCCCTATTTTAGTCATTCCCAGTTGATGAGGTTCGAGGCTAAGCATTACCTTTCAAGAACAATTTTACTTAAAATGCTCATCGTCCTCCAGTGATGATGTTCTGATAGCATTCATCCATACAAGTTGTCCTTGGTCTGGACAAACCGAACCACCGTCTTCATCGTCTTCATAGTATTCACTCGTAACGTTCAAACCAGATCGAAGTGGTTTTCGGATAACTAAATCTGATCCTGGTCTCTTCAAAACGATTAACGAAATTGGCCAATATTGATAGTTGGTTATTTAACTATCAATTAAACATCCATAAGCAGTCACCAGCCCAATTTTATAAATCTCCAAAATATTTATTCCAAAACATCTTCACCAAGATATATATTCAATCTCTTCTGACTTTCTATATTTGAAACAATTTCAACACTTGTATCCATAACCGGATATTTCACCATTTCCAATACTTAGAAATATTTCCAACTTCGGTTTTTATAACACTTAGAAAATATTTCTATTCCAAATCATCCTCTACTAAAAACATTTCCAAAACCTTCCTTTCAGTACTTAGGAGAATATTTATGCGTATAATTTCCAAAATCATTTTAATATTAAACTCGGGAATATTCCATAAGTCTCCGAAATTTAATAAATTCTTCCTACGTTTTCCCAAACCGATTATACTTTTTTATAATCCCAACCAACCATTTATAACTCATTTAAATGAATCCAAATCTTTTCCGAAGTTATCGCATCTAACATTGGAAATTTTCCTAAGTCTCTAGAATTCCATTTATAAGATTTCTCTTATAAAATCTCATCTTTAAATCAAACCCTGTCTACACATCTCAAGAGAATTTACCAATAAATTTGCGAACACTTCAAAACTATATATATATAACTAGTATTTTCTTTTAAAAATAGCAATTTATTAAAATATGTTTAAGTTATTATTTAAAATATTGAAAACACTTTTGTAACGTCTTTAACTCATTTTTAGATGAACAAATAAATTTCCAAAGCTGAATTTAAAAGTTAGAATTTATTTAATAAATACTTAACATTTGAAAATCTACTTACCGAAGTATTTCAATCTCAACTAGTTTTAAAATTCCATATTTTTAAAATAATAAAATTTTCCTTTTAACAAACTAACTTCTTAAAAAGTAAATATATATTTTTAAAATCTCAATAACCAATTCAACTTATAAATTCCTCTCGATTTCCATCACATCGCTTCCATTCCGATTTCCTTAACCATTTTTACTTTCAAAAATAGTATCCACTATTTTCCCCACCAAATTTCCATATTCTGATATAAATTCACCCTATAATTTTTATATTCCCAATTTATCATCCTGATATTGATTTCTTTTATTTATAAACGTCATTTATAAATTTTTATAACTCCTTTGGTTTTACTTTTTTTTATAAAAACAATCTTATTTCTAAATTCCATTACATAAATCCTTTACTTACAAATTCCATTTATACCACCAATCTATTTTTTTATATTGATTTAACTCCTTTTCTTATTTTTCAAAATACCATTTACAAACTCCTTTATAAAATTAAATTTTAAAGTCTCTATTTAAACCCATTCACGAATAGTTATGTACAATCCAAAATTAATATATTTTATTCCCAATTCCTTTCCCTAAAAATAAATTCAATTTCCAATATAAATATTTTTTCATATCGAAAATCCCCTTTAATTCCTTAAATTTTAAAAGTATATTTATGGTATTTTAAAATATTAAAATTCAGGCCAGTGCTACAATAGCATCCAATAATTTCAATCACTACAATAATCTATATTACATTATTCTACACAATTCATATATCACTATATATGAAAAATAAATAACATATTTGAGGAATCCAGTTGGATCCCTCCAACCTGTTTCCCTGCATCCACAGATGTTGATACAATATAAAAATACCAATCCCACTTCGAGGGGGATATCGCGGTATATAGGGTCATCCGCTATTATGCGGGGCGCATAGGGTCTCATCCGCTATAATGTGCGGGAATATCACTCCAAATACTAGTATATAAATATATATATCACTATATATATAATATCATATCATTCATAGGTAATCAATTTAACCAAACATCCAAAATTTATTTTGACTATTTAAATTTGAACTAAAAATCAAAATAAGTGAGAATTTTCTCACCTTGATTTTTTTCGAGTTCAGTAATCGTTCCAATCCCACTTTTTATTTGCTTGTTCGATTCCGACCTCGTATGGAAACATTACAATATTTATAGGATTTTAATTCATTAATAAAATAAATTTTAAATTAATCATAGAATAAAATTTAATTACCCTTATCAACGTGACTAATCCTCCTTCCACTCAACTACTTGCGCTCGTTCCCAGAAAACTCGATCGTGACTTGATCGCTTCTCCACGCCGCCGACCACACCCTAAAACCCCACTGCCACTGAACATTTCCAGGCACCACGAATCCCTCCATCGAACCCAGCCTTCCCCATAAAGCATCACGACCTGACACGGGCCATCACCAAGTGTCGCGTCTCCCACCTCGTCAAACAACAACGCCCCTATAACCGCGCCTCCATAAATACGCGCACGCGAACGTCGCGATCCCAGGCTCCTTGCCGACGAAGAACGTGAACTGCAAGAATGAACTCCACTGTAAGAACGCGAACTGCGACGAAGAACGCGAACATCACACCCATCGCCACGCGCCATCGCGATTGCCGTTTACCCCCCTCTTCCACTCGCTGAGCCACCTCGCTCTGTCGTCCCAGGCTTCCGATGATAATCGAATTCGATTTTTGATTTCTCTTTTCTTTATTGAGTTCAGCCATCTCTTTTTTTATGAAGATTGATTTTTTTACGAACTGATTCGATTCGATTACAGCTTGAATCCGCGAAAAAGATAAGGGGGGAAAAGGTCACGTTCCTATCAAGCAACGAGGAAGAGGGAACACGATTTAAAAGAGGGATAGCATGTTTTGAACGATTTCTAATTGGACTGATTTGAAGGGAAAAAGTAGGACGTGATTTAAACGTGAATAGCGATAGCGGCTGACTTGATTTGATTTTGATTTCAAAGATATGTATATAAATGTAATTATAACATCTCGTATTATATATATATAGGGAAATCTCGAACTCCTATTGAGGCATACCGCTAGGCGTTCATAATGTTATACCCCTATTCCAAATGCAATGGAAAAGGTTTCGAGTCATAATTCGATCTTATGGAGAAGATAGCTTTTGGACCCAATCATTATATTGAATTTTCGATACTTTCATTTTATAAAAAAATTCAGATTTGGTTATTTGCTAAGGTCATTCCTCAGCTTGACCCTACCCCGATTTTTCATGAGCTAAGATTCGCGGAGGATAGCGTTACTCTTATCGCATTCTGTACTCGTTATGAGTCTTGTGAGTGGTTCGTTATACCGTTCGGAATAATCAACACTCCAGTCTATTCCATCAATCTTGAGGATCGAGTATTCTGAGAATATCTCGATGAGCTCTATTTGTGATCCTTGATTTTGAATATAAGTAATAAATTTTGATTTCAAATTTTTCAAAAATTGAAGATATGTTTCTAAGAGAAATTGGATTTTTGTTTTTAGAAAAACAAAGAATATTGGATTTTGTTTTTGGGAAAAAACAAAGAATATTTTGAGTATTATATATGAGGTATTTCTTTTTAAAGAAAATGATTTTTTTTGTGTTGGGTTGTCTGTCTAGTGCTTTAAGAATTCTGGTCGATGCGTATAGCCAACGTTATCGATAGGAATTTTCTAAACGCTGTGATGAGACAGTCAGACATGGTAAATTGAGTTTTAATAAGTAAAGTTTGGAAAAATAATTAATATGGTGGAGTATTAATTTTATTTTAAATGTTTAATGAAACCATTGAACCATAGTGAGTGTTGGATGAGTGGCGAGGCAGTTTTGATCATTTGATCAACTCTGCAGCCAATCGATGGGGTCATTCACTATAAAATCAATGGCGAGGTAATAGCCTTATATTGTTTAAAATTTGAGAAATTGAATATGGTAATTTTGGTAAGTAAAAGTGTATAATTCTAATTAAGGGGATGTCTTAATTAGAGGAAAATACCATTTGATGCTCTAATTAATAAAATGATGTATTTAAGGTAAAAAATACTTTGGTTTGAAAATTTAAAATATTAATTGAATAGTTTAGTACAAGTTGTTAATGATGGCTAAAAAAATTTTTGACACTTATTTATTTGAGTAATAGTAGAGGATAGATATAAAATTCTATCTTAAGAGAAAATAAAGAAGTGTTAGTTTAAAACATTTAGTATAAATTTGTGAGCTAGTTTTTGTTTTAAACTTAAATGGTATTAAAACTTGTGGGTTTGAAATTGCAAATTCTTTTGGAAACAAGTTGAATTAATTATCAACTTTAATTAGTTTTATGTTGATAATTAGATGGGAATTTAATTTTTGTGACTAGTAGAAATGTGAATTTGGATTGTTTTGATAAATGAACAATTTATGTAGTATAATCATTTAAAACTATGAGAATAATTTTAAACTTTATATATATATATATCCCAAAAAATTATTTTGGTGGATAATCAATAATCATCTCTTGATAATGGAAGAGATTAGTTATCTCTTCCAAAATGAGTTTTTATAGTTAATTGTTTTTAAAGCTAGATTTTGGAAAGTAATGAAAATATTTCCACTTAATGAATTGTTTCTTTTATGTTGATTACATAAAGTTGATCATAAATTTTAGCGCGTTTATATCCCGTACGACCAAACGATAACTTCAAACACCACGAAATTTGAAATCCGATGATAATATAATATTACGGCCAATGGAACTAGTTTCATCGAATTCCGAGACTGTGCCCCGGATCGCTATTTTAAATGTCAATTTGAACAAACTATTTTTAAAATTGAACAGATCCCTTTTAAATTCAATTTTAAAACTTTTATTATCTTCATTTTATTAATATAAATTTTATAAGCCTTTAAAATATTTTTATCGAGCTTAAAACTCAAGATACAAAAATTTAACCAATGTTCAGTTATAAAATTCAATAATTAATTTATCCAATAAATCGCTATATTTAAATCTGAATTTATTTTATAAATGAAAACCCAAATTTCCATATTCAAAATCAAGTATTTCAAATTCAATATTTAAAACCATTTAATTATTCCAAATCAAACGTCGAAAAATCCGGGTCATTACATTCCTCCCCCCTTAAAAGAATTTCATCCCCGAAATTGCTATGGCAAGAAAAACGCTCCAAACCAATTAACTTTTTCAAAACCCACTTAGTGAAAATTCGATATTTCGCTTTCTAATCTTTTGGTACTGCCCAAAACAATTAGTTTTCAATTCTAAAACCCTTATTTCAATTTCAATTTGAAATCAATTCGTCGTTAAAAATAATTTCCAAAAATTTTCAAAATTTTTTCTAACGCCCTAAATTTTCGAAATTTTTTGGCAGAGTCTCCTTTGTACAGAGGACCTTTTGCAATATGACAATAGATATAAATATATATACATCGACCCACACAGTCGGAAAACAAAATATATAACAATATTTTTATATTCTGCAGTATTTGATCTGAAAACGAACCTTAATTAGCATTTTTAAGCAAGCGGCTTATTTATTTTCGCAATTCGCGTAATTAAAGTCAAGCAAAATAGCTCCAGGTACATGTACTTACTCAATTTAAACACGTAAGTACCAAATATATGAAATTCACTAACATTTCATTTATTTAAACAACTACAACACATGAATTTCAATAACCAATCACGCTAAACATGTATTATAAGCAATTATAAGGTTCTGACATTCATTTTATTACTTTCAATCAATCCATACATCATTTCATTCAATCTGAAATGATTTATAACCCAATTTGCTTACATTCAATTCACATTTGTACTAAACAAATTGATTAAAAATCAATTTATTCACTTCTATTAATTTATAAAATTTTATTTACTTCCATTACGCCAAACACCAAATTTTCTATGCAAATTCGGTGATATTCATTTAATAGAATAATTATTTTAGCTTATAACTGTTTCAAAATTGATTCCAACTCAATTTATATCTAATTCTACTCCATTTCAACTCATTCACGATCAATTTAGTTGCACCATATTCAAATCCATTTAATTTAGCCTCGGAATCATTCCATGCTGTTATATTAAATAGTCATCTCATAAATTATTTAAGCCAAGCCCCCTATTAAAATATTAACTCAAGTTAATTTATTTATTTTTAACTATTACAACTATATGACTTAAGTTTATTTCCTTTTGTAACAAATTCTATTCCCATTTTGGATTAATTTTTATTCAATCAATCCCCTTTTTCAATTTTAATTCTATACTCAATTCATTTTCGAATTTATTTAAAATGAAATTCAAGGCTATATTCAATTTATTTATACTCACTTGGATTTATTTGTAACTCAAGTCATTTCTATTTCAATTTAATTTCATTTCATTCGATCACACTTCCCATTATATTTAATTCACTTACAATCTAAGTTGAATTTTATTTATTACTCAAGTTTCATTTCCAATATCCATTTTTAATTCACAATCCAATTTTAACTTAACCAAGTTAAATTCCACCTTCATATTCATTTAACTAATTAATTATCTGATTAGTTCACTTCAAATTTATAACTCAATATTTGATTATTATTTCAAAAATCAATTCATTTAATTTACTTGAGTTCAAATTATTTTATAATTCAAGTTTGGACTTTTATTTCATTTCCAAAATATCAAACTCTTTTTATATAGGCTTATCTATTCCAATTTTCAATTTTATAAGTCACACAACTTATTTTTTCCCCATTTCGATCAATTTATACTCGAATATATTCACCTTTTATTTTTAACTCGACACTATACATTTATTTATAGCCTAAATATATATATATATATATTCAATTCATTTCAATTTTTTTTATAAGCCATTGAAGTTTATTTATTCCACTCAAAATCATTTATAACTCAATTCAATTTTATTTCAATTCAATCCAAATTCGACCCAATTTTTATTTAACTTAGCTTAAGTTAAATTTTCAATTTGTTCAATTTAATTTAACTCACTTAAGTTTAAATCCCATTTATTATAATCAATTCATTTATTTATCCCATTTGCTTTGCTTAAGTTTAATTTTATCCATTTTAACTTTACTCCAGTTAAAATTCATTTCCAAAACTCAAATTCCATATTTTTCTTTTCTTTTTAGAATCATTCTCAATTTATAAGTTTATAACTTATTTCTGATGATCTCTAAATTATTTAAATAAGGATTTCAGAATTCAAACACCCGGTATTTGTTTTAAATCACTTTGAAATCAATTATACACATATATATAACCCTTCGTTTCAACAAACCATTCCATTGGAATTTTAAATTTTCACTTGGTTCCATCCCAGAACAATTATCCTTCAGAATTTTCAAAAAAAACTTCTTTTTCCTCAAAACAATCCAATAACAACGACCACGGCAGCAATCCATCACTTAGAAACTCGAAAATGAACATCGATGATGTCGCGATCATCATAAGAATTATTTTCCAGTGTCCAAAGCGATTTCAGTGCTACATCCTTTCAAAAATCCATTTTCAAACTATTTTCCCTTTAAAAATATTTCAATATAATTACTATTTTTATTCCCAAAAATATTTCCAAAATAGTACCAACCAATAACACCTCTGAAATCATTTCCAAAAATCTCTGGGATTTAGTTTTCTAAATTCCGGTTTGAACTCATTTTTAGTTTTATTCACTTGTATAATTCATTCTTATACAATCTAATTTGTTTTTAATAAACCATTTGCAATTTTATAATCTTATTTTGATTATATAATAATAACCATACACACTACTATAATAATTTTCAGAAAATTATTTCTTTTATATCAAAATATAATTTGGGTAAAATTATTTCATTTATCCGCTTTTAAAACAATATCGTGTCGGTTTATCATTTTCAAGTGTTTAGAAACCTCTATCAATTTAGTGGCGTCCCACTATTCGAACATAATTTATATACCACTCAACAGATAAATCAACACAATATAAAACCATTTTATATTCACTAACAAATACGCGCTCATATCTATTATTACACTCAACTCATTCTAGAGTACTACTGACTCTATCTCTAATGAGTAAATCCCCACCAAAGCCAAGGTTCTCGCTTAACCTTCAGCTCTGATACCAAGTGTAGCGACCCACAGTTCCGTACCCTTTGAGTTGATAATAAAATTCACTCCTGTTCAACCCAAATTGTACGAAAGAGCAAATAACTAGGGTAAAGAAGAAAAAGGTAGAAGAAAATAGAACAACAAACACAGAATCTCAGAAATGCAACGGAACAAAATATAATATATCAACAGATTTTTATACAAAAGAATCTGTAACTGTTTTATACTTACAATCATCAGAGTACAATATTCAATACATCAATCTGGACAGTTATAATAACTTGCCCCCGTTTAGCGGAATAAAAACAAGTACGTGATATACATCTGAACTCCTCCAGCGGAATAAAAACAAGTACAAAATATAATTCCACTATAAGAACGCGAACTGTGATGAAAAACACGAACGTCGCGCCCATCGCCACGTGCCATCGCGGTCGCCATTTACCCCCCTCTCCCACTCGCTCTGCCGTCCCAGGCTTTCGATGATAATCGAATTCGATTTTTGATTCCTCTTTTCTTTATTGAGTTCGGCCATCTCTTTTTTTGTAAAGATTGAATTTTTTTACGAACTTATTCGGTTCGATTACAGCTTGAATTCGCGAAAAAGATATGGGTGGAAAAGGTCACGTTTCTATCAAGCAGAGGGGAAGAGGGAACACGATTTAAAAGAGGGATAACGTGTTTTGAACAATTTGAAATTGGACTGATTTGAAGGGAAAAATTAGGACGTGATTTAAACGTGAATAGCGGCTGACTTGATTTGATTTTGATTTCAAAGATATATATGAATGTAATTATAACATCTCGTATTATATATATAGGGAAATCTCGAACTCCTATTGAGGCATGCCGCCAGGTGTTTATAATGTTATACCCCTATTCCAAACGCAATGGAAAAGGTTTCGAGTCCTAATTCGGTCGTATGGAGAAGATAGCTTTTTGGATCCAGTCATTATATTGAATTTTCGATATAAATTTTAGCTCGTTTATATCCTGTTCGACCAAATGATAACTTCAAACACCCCGAAATTTGAAATTCGATAATAATACAATATTACGGATCCAATTGAACTGGTTTCATCGAATTCTGAGATTGTGTCCCGGATCGCTATTTTAAATGTCAATTTGAACAAACTATTTTTAAAATTGAACAGATCCCTTTTTAATTCAATTTTAAAACTTTTATTATCTTCATTATTATTAATATAAATTTTATAAGCCTTTAAAATATTTTTATCGAGCTTAAATCTCAAGATACAAAAATTTAACCAATATTCAATTATAAAATTCAATAATTAATTTATCCAATAAATTGCTATATTTAAATTCTGAATTTATTTTATAAATGAAAACCCAAATTTCCATATTCAAAATCAACCTATATTTCAAATTCAATATTTAAAACCATTTAAATATTCCAAATCAAACGTCGAAAAATCCGAGTCGTTATAGTTAACATAATATAGCTTTCGAAAGTTGATTAAAACATAACTGTTGAAGGTTAATGTAAACATAGCTTTCGAATATTAATAAATAATAGCGACCACATCTTGAAAACACATGTGGTCACATTTTGGAAACAAATGGCTGTCGAACCTTGAAAAATGATGGATTTCGAATGTTTATTATGGCAATTTGTAACAATTTGCAAAATTGATTTGTTGCATTTAAAAGTATAAACTTTTTACCAAACCAACTTCTCAAAATATCATTGGCCAGATGAAATATTTTCAAAATTCTTGTAGAAATTCAATGTGAAAAACTTACTCTATTTTTCCAAAATAAAATTTTTCTCAAATTAGGCTATTTATTATATTTTGCAAAAAAGCCCATTATGCATAAAACAATTTGTATTAAATTGTATTACTTGGGAAAAATCTACAAAAATTTCAAAAAATCAATATTTACTTCCTTAACAACATATAAAAATTTCGGACCAAAATAATTATTTTTCATAATTTAAATAATTAAATTTCGAAATCATCTATTTTCTCACTTAGAAAATTCATAATAATTTTAAAAATTATGAAATTAAAAACCCATCCCCTAAATAATATTTCAAATATCATATCAAAATTTAGAACATTTGAAGATAAAAAACTCTGTGTTTCACACTCAAAACCCTTTAGGAAAATTCCTAAAAATACATAAATGATAATCATACATCCATAAATGATTATCTATCCCAAATGCATGATATTGGCAACCAAAAGTTCGTATTTACACACGACTCAAACACATCACAAGCAAAAGATGGAAATATTATTCACTTTAATTTATTGAAATGATGGAATTTGCCTTAGTTTCTTTTCTTCCTAAGTTATCCTTCCTCTTTTCTTGTTAAATTAGCTTTAGTGGTGGCCGACCTCTTTAGTTTTAGTTTAAGTGTGAAAATGTAAAATGAAATGAACAAAGGAGGGGAGAGATAGTACATGGTTCCTCTTTTATTTTTACCCTTCCTTACTTATGTTTATATTATAATTTCCCATCTTAAAAAATATTCTCTTCATTATATTTATTAAGGTCAAAATTAATTAATTAATATAGAAAATCGCACGTTTCCAACTTTCCATTTATCCATAATTAAATATTCGAAATAATATGCAATAAAAATTAGGGATATTACACTTGAGCTGGGTCGGGCCAGGCTTAGAAGCCCATGTCGGGTTATCTATGATGTTTGCCTTCTTGTTGGATTGGCTGGGATGGAGTCAAGCTGAATGCGGACCCACTTGGACTAGGTTGGGCTTAGAAGCAAAAGTCAACTTGGTATGGGCTTGACTAGTCTTCTACTTGAGAGAAAATTGAGCAACACCAACAAAGCAAGGTTAGTCGTGAAAAGTTTACATCAAATTCAAGGTGTTGACTGACAAAAGGTTTTCGTCCATAGCTAAAGTCCATTCGAAAATTGCTTGCTATTGCCTCATTCTACAACTACGAAATATGCAGATGGACATGAAAACAAGGTTTCTAAATGGTGATTAAGAAGAGATTGTTTATATATCATAACTCAAGGGTTTCAAGGTCAATAGGAACGAAGCAAAAGCTTATAAGTTGTTAAGGTCAATATGTGGTCTTAAACAAGTTTTGAAGAGTTGGAACAAGTGTTTTGATAAACTGATCAAACAATTTGGCTTTTATCATAACACAGAGGAAGCGTGCATACACCAGAAGGAACAAGGCAGTGCTATATGTGGGAAAATGTGTAGTACTAATGTGAATGAATCTTAAGGCTACTTTAAACTAGAGGAGGGTGAAGTGTGTTACAACTTTTATGGAACTTTTTAACTTATTTCAAGATTTGAATCAAAACACGGATATTCAATCATAGATGTATATACTAGCAGACAATCACATAAATATATATAAGTAGTAAAGTAAAAAGTAACGAGTCAAAGAGATGACATCAGAAATTTTATACTGGTTCTGATTTCTTCTACATTCAGTCCCATATAATTTATTGTACAAATTTCTTTGCAATCGACTACTTTGAACATGTAGCAAGCAAACTAGAATATAGTCTCGATTTCAAGGCAATGAGACACACCCTTCCTATTTTCGGGTTCAGGGTAGACTCTCCTTATTTAATCGGACAACAAGGTCACCCACTTAATTTAAACAAGCTATAAGCACATCCACTTGATTTGAACGGGCAACAAGCACACCCACTTGATTTAAACGGGAAAAAAACACACCTAAACAAATAATAGTAGAGAGTTGTTGATTTCAAATACAAACAATTGTACTTTCGATATAAAATGTCCTATAACCCTTTCAATAGTACTTTGATATTTGAAGTGATGAGAGAATACGTGTAGATAAGTGTAGTTTGTAGAGAGTACAGTAGAGTTTGAAATTGAGAGAATATGTAGTGGGAGTTCGAAGTAAGAAGAAGATTATAAAATTAGTTAAAAAAATTCATTAATGTTCTAACCCTTTATATTATGTTTGGAAAGATGCGTCTATTCATGAAATGATGTAATAAACAATCACAACTTTTTAAAATTAACAAGGCATTTTTTTACTAGTTTAAACAGTGTTTAAAAGAATGTGTCTATTCATGAAGATTTGATCATAAATCATAACTTTTCAAAATTTAAATACCATCTCTCAAGTGGTTTATATGTCGACATATCTATGTAGCATATATCGACATATGTATGTTTTGAAAAATAAAAACTCTTTTAAGATGTTGCAAAATTCTTGAACTCTTGTAATATTATTTAAGCAGAGTTTCTAAAATACTTAAATAAAAATCATTATAAAAATATATTTTTTAAAATATTTTGATAGTAAAATAATAATAATAAATATTTAATAAGAAAGTATTCAAAGAATCAAATGGTTGCGATCCAAGGATTTGGGAGAAGCAACCTATATACTAGGCTACGTAGTTAATATTAGTATCAGGTACGTATATGTCAAGTATCGATATGAGATATTTTAACATATCGTGATAATATAGGATAATTTCGGCAAAATATCGAACATGTGTGGAACATGTTACAAAAGATATTGTACAATGTTACACTATTATAACGATGTTAAGTTTTTTAATATTTGGATGATTATTGCTAAGTTACAATCAAAGAGCGGTTGCATATAGTTTATTGATTATTGTCAATCGAGGTATTCTAATAAATACAAGTCATAAAATAAGCTTACAAAAATCAAGAAATTCGTATAATGTGAGTCTTTATTATTTTCTTCATTTTTATACTATATTCATTATTTCTTCAATCATTTAATCATCTATATTAATTTCTAAAATTTCCATATTTATAGTTTTTTCATTTCCATTTTCACTTAATTTATCAACAAGTAATGTTGATTCGATACTAATTACTACTTCTAGCCCATTTCTATTTACATAAATAGGCTTTCCAACTTTCAGCTCTTGGTGCAGATAATAACTAGTAAAATGAGTTTTCATAAGCTAACTTAACAACTAAAAATGGAAAACAAAAAATAACTAAAAAGATAATTAGCTCATACACGATCTTGTGTTTAGTGGTAAAGTCTTCATGCAAAATAAAATGCATATAAATGGAATAAATAAAGTTTGCTTTATTAAAAGATTAATGAAAAGTATGGTTAAAGCTGAAAAAATTAGTGCATTAGGATTTCTAATATTGTCTATATATTATCATTCACCATATACTAAAAATAAATAGTAAGAATGTAAAGATATTTATTTGTATATTTATTTTCTCCAACACATACAATAACGAACGATATTACTAAAAATATCGGGTATTTTACACTAAATATCAGAGTGGTATATTGGGAAATATCAGAGGATATATCGAAAATGATATTTTAAGCGAAATTTTAGGAAAAATATCAGCTAAGGAGCGATATGAGATATATCAGGGATATATTAGCGACATTATCCGATATTAACTACATAGATTATAGGTATTAGGATCTATATAGATAGATCCAAAGTTTGCTAGTATGGAGAATTCTAAGCACGGAAATGTTCCGACACAGTCAAAAATCATCCTTTAGAAGAAGGATGCTCTTCATACTAAAGAGAAGAAAGAGTGTAACGACCCTGAATTTTTGGACATTTGAAATAGAATATTTAATTGATTTTAAATATTTGAATGATGGTTTAACTTGAATTTCAAATGTAAATATGAAATTGGCAATTTAATTAGTAAATTTAATTGTTGCAGTTAGGTAAAAATTTGAATCTTCGATTTTAAGCCTGTTAAAAATGATTTGATGGCTTAGAAAATTCATATTGATTTTTCTAAAGGTAATGGAACTCTCAGAATTGAATTTGGACTGTTTTGTTCAGTTTTGAATTTTATCGTTTAAATTGATATTTGAAAATAATGTTCTGGGGCACATTCTCGGAATTCGACGAAACCAGTTTCATTGGATCCGTAATATTGTATTATTATTGGATTTCAATTTTCATAATGTTTGGAGTGATCGTTTGGCCGTACGATAATCAAACGCGCTGAAATTAAATCGAAAATTTAATTTAATAACTGGTCCAAAAAGCTATCTTCTCCATACGATCGAATTTGGACTCGAAACCTTTTCCATTGCGTTCGAAATAGGCGTATAACATTACGAACGCCTGGCGGCACACCTTAATAGGAGATCAAAATTTCGAGTTGCGTTTATTGAGACAATTTGAATTTAAATTAAATAGTATATTTATATAATTAGTCAACACAGTAGAGATGCCTGGCTTTATTTCACTTCAATGTCGACCTACTCTCTGCTTAATCACGTTCTCTTGTCTCCTCTCCATTCGTTCAAAACGAACGAAACATTTTCTTCATTCAAAAAAAATTAAAACAGAAGCTTTAGAAAGAAAAATGGCCGCCCCTTCTTTCGTTCAAAATAAATACAGTTCGAAAAAAATTAAAGAATAATGGTCGCGTTCTTCCCCCTTCTCGAATTCAAGCAGTTCGAATTTATTCGAAACCAAATAGCCAATTCGTTCCCTCTTCACCTTTCAATTCGCAAAACAAAGGGGGACCGTGCTTCTTCAAGTCGTATACTTCCTCACGAAGATCAATTCGAAACTAGTTTTCGAATTCGTCCTCCTTATTGGGGTTAAAATCGAGAACGCCATTCAAAAAAGAAAAAAAGGGGAAAATCGATGCACTGTTTATTGAAAAGGGGAGCTGAGCCGCCCTTCCTATTATCGCAAGTTCGTTCACGTTTGGTAAGGATCTGTAAGTTAGATTGCGAGGCAGTCGACTGGGAACTTTCGAGTTCAGACTCGATGGCGCGAGGAGGCAGGGCAGTTCGATGCCGAGTGTGGTGGAATCGAAATGCGCGTATGCGCGATAGGGAGTCAAGCAGCATGCAGAGGCTAGCGCTGCGATCGCTAGAGCTCGCGATTGGGGTTCGACGACGATGAGTGTGTCGATGGCAGGCAGCAGCATGATCGACCGAGTTGTTCGATGGTGGCGCGATGCGATAGCAGCGGGAAGGGAGGCTGTGTTTGTAGTCTGGGTATGGTTTTTTTTTATTTGTTATTTTTATTCAAATAGGTATTTTCTACTTCTAATTTTACTGTAGGATTTGTGAAAACTAAAAATAAAATCGAAATATATATATATGTAAGATTTTCGTATGCAGCAGTTTAAAATTTGAATAATTTTAGAGAAAAATATAGCAGTAAGTTTATAAGGCAATTTATTTATATATGAACATATATAAAGTAAAGTAATTACTGTTGTTATATACAGGAAATCAAAATAAGATATATAAAGTAAAGTTAAGCTTTTATATGTATATGCAGTGATTAAAAGTGTGCCCATGTATGTAGATTTTCAATGTACATATATATATAGGTAAGAGTTTGAAAATTTAAAAGGAATTGGTTTAAAATTTAAAGTATTAGTTTAAAATAAAATCACTAGTGGATTAAAGTTATCAAATGAAGATTGAATTATTTGATTGATTCGAATATTAATAAATTGTATAAATTGTTTATACAAGGTCTATAAAATCGAGAAACAAACTGGAATGGGAGTGGATTGCAAAATAAAAGCAAAGGTGAGATTTTCTCACTCAAACAAAGGGTTTGGTTTAATTTTAAATAGTTATATTTAAAATTATTGATTGTGTTGATTGCCTGTTTGGATGTGATACTATACATAGTAGTATATAGCAATATATATATATATTGGCATATGTATATATTGGTGATTGATTTTCCTGCATTATATAGCGGATGAGACCCTATTGCGCCGCATAATAGCGGATGATATTTTTATAAATCCCATATACCACGATAATCCACCTCGAAGTGGAATTGGTATTGTGCTAACATCTGTGGATGCAGGGAAACAGGTTGGAGGGATCCAACTGGATTCCTCAAAATTATATGAATTTGTTTCATATTATTGTATGAATTGGTTTCATATGTTGTGTGATTGATTATTTATAATCTGTGTATGATTATATCTGTGATTGGATGTGTTGGAGGCTAAAATTTAGCCGAATGTATTATTGGTACCGTTGGATACCAGAAATAAATGAAATTGGATTTTTGAAATTAAAGTTGGAAATTTTAAGTGAATTCTTTTGAAAGAATTGGTTGAATTTAAAAGAAGGATTTTAAAAGCGTAAAGTTGATTTTTTGTAATCTTATCGAATTATTTCCAAATTATGGGGAAGGATTTTTTTAAAAGGATTTTGAGTAATATTGTTTAAAAGTTGAAGAATTTATTCAAAATGAAATTTTAAATGGTTTGGAAGAGATAAAGGAATTTGTTTTAAAAGGTGATAAATTTGTTTGAAATCAAATTGATAATTGATTTCGTATTTGGAAATAAATCTTTAGGAAATCAATATGAAAAGTTGATTTGGTGTTTGAATGGAAAAAATTCGATTTGTGTTGAAATGGATTTTTGAAATCAATTTGAAAGTTGATTTGGTGTTGAAAGTGAATATTTGGAAAACGATTTGAAAATCGTGTTTAAGTGAATATTTGGAAATGTAAATTCACAATGGAATTTATAAAGGAAAGGGATTTTTTTTAAAAATAAATATTGATTTATTTTTAAAGTGTGGAAATAAATTTACAGATTTGGAATGTAAATTTGAAATAAATCGATAAGGATTTATTTAATTGGTTTAAATGGACCATTTTGAGATGAAGTGTGAAATATGATTTGAAATTGGTTTTCAAATGTGAAGTGTGAAATATGATTTGAAATTGGTTTTCAAATGTGAAGTGTGGAAAAATATACATCTTGTGAAGATATTTTGAAAATAAATAATTTAGGAAAAATTATTTAAAGCTGATGATTGTTGTGAATGTTGTTGATAGTTAAATAATCGACTATCAATATTTGCCTTTGAAATGGCACTTGATTTGTTTTTTTTTTAAAAACAAACGCTCACTATTCGGGTTAGCCGGGAAAAGACCTTTGTGTCATATAACCCATTCCGAATTAGTGATACGACGATATGGATCGTATTGAAGACCGGTGGTAAAGACCGGATATTTTCGAAAATGAAAGGACAACCTGTCGAATGTCTCTGCACCGAGTTGCTCCGGTATAGAGATTTATATCACTCTTCTTGTGATGGGAAGTCCGGACGTGATTAGTGAATATCCGGATTGCAAGGGCTTTTTCGGAAGTGCCTTCGGTTCCGTTCGATCCCGGAACGGACTTGTATGGATGTGTGTCTGACGTTACACTTTGAGATGTAAAGCTGGTTTCTATCAAATACATTTCTGTTGGTGGCAGAGAATTTATTCTCTTAGCTTAACACCCTTCTCTGAGACGTACGAGCTCAGAGGTTATGTAGTTGATGGTTATTAGTGATACATTCCCAATTTGGTAATGTGGCATACGAAGTGCTGTTGATAATTTGTTGATCAAAGCGTGGCTTTGTGAAAAAGCGTGGCTTTGTGAAACAACGTAGCTTTGTGGACGAGACTTCGTCGAGCCTCACAACCCGGTAATGGTCGAAACAGGAATGTTGCGGCAAAGGTTGTAGGGGTAGCGCCCCTAGGGTATGTCATTTCCTTCTGGATAAAAGGTGATATCATGGTATGGAGCCCAGATATTTTACCTATGTTGATTATACTTTGTGGTTGTTTCTTTGTGATTGAGGATCCTCGAATAAAGGTCGGTGACGACCGGGGATGACATAGCTTCTGTGTTAGCTACCTAGTTACAGCTTGGTTAAAGCGTGAGGTAGCATCGGCTTGTGTTTGCAGACATCCGGTTAGGATCCGGGGCGTCTTTCCAGAGGCGTTTTCTATTTCGGTGTAAGGAAGTTCCTTTGCCTGACCATTTGTTGGAAATCCAAAGAAACAATACGAACCTTGTACGGTTTTAGTTGTATTACCTGCTATGGAATGTGGCGGTAACCTGCTACTGTACATAGTAGCTATAGTAGGCATACAATAATGGTTGTATGTTGGCTAAGATTGATATTATACTTTTGAAATGTTTTCCACACTAGACATTAATAATAATATCAACTGATTTTGCATAGTAAGCATTTTTGACTATCATAAGGGGAAATCTCCTCCAATTCTGCGTTTGCATTGTGTGTGTGGCGGGAGGTCTTATGGTAGTTTCATTTTCCAAAAGCATTGCGAAATTGTTTTATTTTCTTTGTGAAAATAACTGTTTTACGATCTCACACCAGTCACCACGACTGACCTGGAGTTTATTGTTCCCTTTCTAAACTCTGGGTGCCCATAATTTTCCACACGGGCAGCCTAGAGTTATGTTATCAGGATATTCTGGATATTCTGGAGCTTTGGAGATGAGCTGGATGGCGAAGCGTACTACCGTACTTGTTTATTTATTCTGCTGTGTATTCTGTATGAGGACAAGTTATATAACTGTCCATTATTGTTATTGTGTTGTATATTGACTCTGATTGATGTATTTATAAACTGATATAGTCTTTTGTTTTTAAAGACTAGTGATTATCTATTATATATTGTTCCGCTGCGATATGTGAGATTCTGATATTGTTTCTGTTTCTGTTTTTCTGTTCTCTTTTTCTTCTGTCTTCTTCTACCTCTTCTTTTTAACCCTAATGGTTCGGTTTTCCGGCATTCGATTGCGCGGCATTTTATACAGTGGACGTATTAATGTCGACTTTCGAGCGTCGAAAAGTCGAGTCGTTACAAGTGGTATCAGAGCAGCTGGTTAAGCGACAACCCTGCTCTGTTGGGTGTTACTCATTAGAGATCGAGTCAGTAGTACTCTAGAATGAGTGTGAGTGTAATAATAAAAGATATGAGCGCGTATTTGTTAGTGAATACAAAATTTGTTTTGTATTGTGTTGACTTATCGGTTGATTGTTTATAGATTCTGGTCGGTGCAGTCTGGCCAACTGTAATCGATATGGGTTTCTAAACTTTTAAACAAGATGAACCGACACAGTATTGTTTTAAATAGGGTAAATGAAATAATTTTGCCCAAAACTATTTTTGTATAGAAAAGAAATGATTTTCTATGAATTGTTATCGTATATGGTTGCTTGGTTGTTAGAAAGATAATATTGAATTATTATCATTATTATATGGAAATTGAATAAGAAATTAAAATAATAACCAAAGATTTGGAGATAAATTCATTTGACAAATGAAACTTATAAATATGAATTGAAAGATAAGGAAATAAAATTCATATACAAATGGGATTTGCAAGGGTAAATTATAGATGTGATTTATAATTGGAAATAAAATTCTAGGAAGGTATTTGAGAATAAATTCATTTAAGGAATGAAATTGTGAATGACCAAATGAAGCTACATTTGTAAATAAATGAATTGGAATTGAAAAATGGAATGAGATTTTATTTGAATCAAGTTAAATAAAAGTCCAAACTTGGAAAAAATAAAATAAAGTGGATTGAATTCAAGTAAACTAATATGAAAATTAATTAATTCATGAAATAGGGAAGTTGAGTTAGTCTAATAAAAATTCAATTGGGAGTTAAATTTGCAGATAGAATTCAAATAAGTAGAAATAAATTTCCAAATGATTGAATGGAATTTACAATTGCAAGTAAATAAAATTTAAACTGAATGTTAAACTTCGTTTTGAATTTGTTAGTAAATGAAATTCAAGCTGAATATTGGAAATTTAATTTGATTTGTGATAAACAAAGTGAAGTATTGAAATAAAATTAGTAAGTGAAACTAATTAAATGGAATGAAGTGAATAGTAAATCACTTGAATTGGATGGAAATTGTATGTGAATTGGTCGTAAGCAATTTAATTTATATTGAAACTTTATAAATTGCTATTGGAATTTATTTTGAGTGTATTGTTTATGGAAACTATTTGTTTGTTGTTAAAAATAAATGAAATGTTAATAGATTTCCTATATATGTCACTTACGTGTTTAAATTGAGTAAGTGCAGGTTTTTGGAAGCCGTTTGGCTGCATTTTGATTTCGCGAAATGCTAATAAATAAACCACTTTGCTTAAAATGCTAAAAAGGTACGCCTACGCAATAAAAATAGGAAATATGAACTGTTTTTCTGCTTTTCCGACCGAGTGGGTCGATGTATATATATTTATATCTTTTGTCATATTGCAAAAGCTCCTCCGTACAAAGGAGACTCTGCCAAAAATTTTTGAAAATTTTGGGAGTTAGAAAAATTTGGAAAATTTTTGTTAACGGAAAATTTGATTTTTAAATTGTAATGGAAACGTAGGAATTGAATTAGAAAATGAAAACCATTGTTTTGGTTGAAGTTAAATTTTTTGGAAAAGGTGAATATTGAGTTTTCATTAAGTGAATTTCTGAAGATAAAATGAATTCAAATAGAATTGAAATTGTAAATTGAATTCAAATGGAATTGAAAATACAAAGTTGAAAGGAAATGAATATATAACTTTGTTTGTGAAATGAAAATAAATATGAGAAGTATGTAAATGCTTATATTGAACTTAAGAAATAACGAATGAAATTCTTAAGTAAATGGATATTTGGAATCCAATAAGTGAATTTGGGCATTGTTGTTAAGTAAAGTGTACATGGGTTATAAAGGAAAATGGAATTGGATTTTGATTTCGAAGATAAATTTGAATTTCTCCACAAAAGGTATGTGTTTGAATTTCAGTATGAAATTTGATGAGTTTATGATTTTGCCACTTGGCATTTTGTTTTCTATTGGGATTTGAGAGTCCGTAGGGACGTTTTGTAGTTGTACCGAGTTAGCCGTGCAAAGGAGACGTTGGCGATTTTTTTCGAAAATTTCGAGAGTTAGAAAATTTTTTGAGAAAATTTTGAATTCAAAATTTGAATTTGAATTTGAATTTGAATTGTTAAGGAAACCATATTATTTGGTACTTATGGTTGATTTTGGAAAATTGGTTAAAGTAATAATGGATCTTTTATGATAAAAAGAAGATTGGTTTGAAGATTTGATAAAACTGTTTGGTTTTGGGAAAATGATAAGCGGGTATTGGAACATTCTTCTTAACTTGTAATTTCGGGACGAAATTCTTTTAAGGAGGGAAGATTGTAACGACCCTGAATTTTTGGACATTTGAAATAGAATATTTAATTGATTTTAAATATTTGAATGATGGTTTAACTTGAATTTCAAATGTAAATATGAAATTGGCAATTTAATTAGTAAATTTAATTGTTGCAGTTAGGTAAAAATTTGAATCTTCGATTTTAAGGCTGTTAAAAATGATTTGATGGCTTAGAAAATTCATATTGATTTTTCTGAAGGTAATGGAACTCTCAGAATTGAATTTGGACTGTTTTGTTCAGTTTTGAATTTTATCGTTTAAATTGATATTTGAAAATAGCGTTCCGGGGCGCAGTCTCGGAATTCGACGAAACCAGCTTCATTGGATCCGTAATATTGTATTATTATCGGATTTCAATTTTCATAATGTTTGGAGTGATCGTTTGGCCGTACGATAATCAAACGCGCTGAAATTAAATCGAAAATTTAATTTAATAACTGGTCCAAAAAGCTATCTTCTCCATACGATCGAATTTGGACTCGAAACCTTTTCCATTGCGTTCGGAATAGGCGTATAACATTACGAACACCTGGCGGCACGCCTTAATAGGAGATCAAAATTTCGAGTTGCGTTTATTGAGACAATTTGAATTTAAATTATATAGTATATTTATATACATAGTCAACACAATAGAGATTCCTGGCTTTATTTCACTTCAATGCCGACCTACTCTCTGCTTAATCACGTTCTCTTGTCTCCTCTCCATTCATTCAAAACGAACGAAACATTTTCTTCGTTCAAAAAAAATTAAAACAGAAGCTTTAGAAAGAAAAATGGTCGCCCCTTCTTTCGTTCAAAATAAATACAGTTCGAAAAAAATTAAAGAATAATGGTCGCGTTCTTCCCCCTTCTCGAATTCAAGCAGTTCGAATTTATTCGAAACCAAATAGCCAATTCGTTCCCTCTTCACCTTTCAATTCGCAAAACAAAGGGGGACCGTGCTTCTTCAAGTCGTATACTTCCTCACGAAGATCAATTTGAAACCAGTTTTCGAATTCGTCCTCCTTCTAGGGGTTAAAATCGAGAACGCCATTCAAAAAAGAAAAAAAAGGGGAAAATCGATGCACTGTTTATTGAAAAGGGGAGCTGAGCCACCCTTCCTATTATCGCAAGTTCGTTCGCGTTTGGTAGGGATCTGAAAGTTAGATTGCGAGGCAGTCGACTGGGAACTTTCGAGTTCAGACTCGATGGCGCGAGGAGGTGGGGCAGTTCGATGCCGAGTGTGGTGGAATCGAAATGCGCGTATGCGCGATGGGGAGTCGAGCAGCATGCAGAGGCTAGGGCTGCGATCGCTGGAGCTCGCGATTGGTGTTCGACGTCGACGAGTGTGTCGATGGCAGGCAGCGGCATGATCGACCGAGTTGTTCAATGGTGGTGCGATGTAATAGCAGCGGGAAGGGAGGCTGCGTTTGTAGTCTGGGTATGGTTTTTTTTTATTTGTTATTTTTTATTCAAATAGGTATTTTCTGCTTCTAATTTTACTGTAGGATTTGTGAAAACTAAAAATAAATCGAAATATATATATAAGATTTTCGTATGCAGCAGTTTAAATTTTGAATAATTTTACAGAAAAATATAGCTGTAAGTTTATAAGGCAATTTATTTATTTATGAACATATATAAAGTAAAGTAATTACTGTTGTTATATACAGGAAATCAAAGTAAGATATATACAGTAAAGTTAAGCTTTTATATGTATATGCAGTGATTAAAAGTGTGCCCATGTATGCAGATTTTCAATGTATATATATATATAGGTAAGAGTTTGAAAATTTAAAAGGAATTGGTTTAAAATTTAAAGTATTAGTTAAAATAAAATCAAATGAAGATTGAATTATTCGACTGATTCGAATATTAATAAATTGTATAAATTGTTTATACAAGGTCTATAAAATCGAGAAACAAACTGGAATGGGAGTGGATTGCAAAATAAAAGCAAAGGTGAGATTTTCTCACTCAAACAAAGGGTTTGGTTTAATTTTAAATAGTTATATTTAAAATTATTGATTGTGTTGATTGCCTGTTTGAATGTGATACTATACATAGTAGTATATAGCAATATATATATTGGCATATGTATATATTGGTGATTGATTTTCCCGCATTATATAGCGGATGAGACCCTATTGCGCCGCATAATAGCGGATGATATTTTTATAAATCCCATATACCGCGATATTCCACCTCGAAGTGGAATTGGTATTGTGCTAACATCTGTGGATGCAGGGAAACATGTTGGAGGGATCCAACTGGATTCCTCAAAATTATATGAATTTGTTTCATATTATTGTATGAATTGGTTTCATATGTTGTGTGATTGATTATTTATAATCTGTGTATGATTATATCTATGATTGGATGTGTTGGAGGCTAAAATTTAGCCGAATGTATTTTTGGTACCGTTGGATACCAGAAATAAATGAAATTGGATTTTTGAAATTAAAGTTGGAAAATTTAAGTGAATTCTTTTGAAAGAATTGGTTGAATTTAAAAGAAGGATTTTAAAAGCGTAAAGTTGATTTTTTGTAATCTTATCGAATTATTTCCAAATTATGGGGAAGGATTTTTTTAAAAGGATTTTGAGTAATATTGTTTAAAAGTTGAAGAATTTATTCAAAATGAAATTTTAAATGGTTTGGAAGAGATAAAGGAATTTGTTTTAAAAGGTGATAAATTTGTTTGAAATCAAATTGATAATTGATTTCGTATTTGGAAATAAATCTTTGGGAAATCAATATGAAAAGTTGATTTGGTGTTTGAATGGAAAAAATTCGATTTGTGTTGAAATGGATTTTTGAAATCAATTTGAAAGTTGATTTGGTGTTGAAAGTGAATATTTGGAAAACGATTTGAAAATCGTGTTTAAGTGAATATTTGGAAATGTAAATTCACAATGGAATTTATAAAGGAAAGGGATTTTTTTTAAAAATAAATATTGATTTATTTTTAAAGTGTGGAAATAAATTTACAGATTTGGAATGTAAATTTGAAATAAATCGATAAGGATTTATTTAATTGGTTTAAATGGACCATTTTGAGATGAAGTGTGAAATATGATTTGAAATTGGTTTTCAAATGTGAAGTGTGAAATATGATTTGAAATTGGTTTTCAAATGTGAAGTGTGGAAAAATATACATCTTGTGAAGATATTTTGAAAATAAATAATTTGGGAAAAATTATTTAAAGCTGATGATTGTTGTGAATGTTGTTGATAGTTAAATAATCGACTATCAATATTTGCCTTTGAAATGGCACTTGATTTGTTTTTTTAAAAAACAAACGCTCACTATTCGGGTTAGCCAGGAAAAGACCTTTGTGTCATATAACCCATTCCGAATTAGTGATACGACGATATGGATCGTATTGAAGACCGAATATTTTCGAAAATGAAAGGACAACCTATCGAATGTCTCTGCACGGAGTTGCTCCGGTATAGAGATTTATCACTCTTCTTGTGATGGGAAGTCCGGACGTGATTAGTGAATATCCGGATTGCAAGGGCTTCTTCGGAAGTGCCTTCGGTTCCGTTCGATCCCGGAACAGACTTGTATGGATGTGTGTCTGACGTTACACTTTGAGATGTAAAGCTGGTTTCTATCAAATACATTTCTGTTGGTGGCGGAGAATTTATTCTCTTAGCTTAACACCCTTCTCTGAGACGAACGAGCTCAGAGGTTATGTAGTTGATGGTTACTAGTGATACATTCCCAATTTGGTAATGTGGCATACGAAGTGCTGTTGGTCATTTGTTGATCAAAGCGTGGCTTTGTGAAAAAGCGTGGCTTTGTGAAAAAGCGTGGCTTTGTGAAAAAGCGTGGCTTTGTGAAAAAGCGTGGCTTTGTGAAAAAGCGTGGCTTTGTGGAAAAGCGTAGCTTTGTGGACGAGACTTCATCGAGCCTCATAACCCGGTAATGGTCGAAACAGGAATGTTGCGGCAAAGGTTGTAGGGGTAGCGCCCCTAGGGTATGTCATTTCCTTCTGGATAAAAGGTGATATCATGGTATGGAGCCCAGATATTTTACCTATGTTGATTATACTTTGTGGTTGTTGCTTTGTGATTGAGTATCCTCGAATAAAGGTCGGTGACAACCGGGGATGACATAGCTCGTGTGTTAGCTACCTAGTTACAGCTTGGTTAAAGCGTGAGGTAGCGTCGGCCTTATGTTTGCAGAGATCCGGTTAGGATCCGGGGCGTCTTTCCAGAGGCGTTTTCTATTTCGGTGTAAGGAAGTTCCTTTGCCTGGCCATTTGTTGGAAATCCAAAGAAACAATACGAACCCTGTACGGTTTTAGTTGTATTACCTGCTATGGAATGTGGCGGTAACCTGCTACTGAACATAGTAGCTATAGTAGGCATACAATAATGGTTGTATGTTGGCTAAGATTGATATTATACTTTCGAAATGTTTTCCACACTAGACATTAATAATAATATCAACTGATTTTGCGTAGTAAGCATTTTTGACTATCATAAGGGGAAATCTCCTCCAATTCTACGTTTGCATTGTGTGTGTGGCGGGAGGCCTTATGGTAGTTTCATTTTCCAAAAGCATTGCGAAATCATTTTATTTTCTTTGTGAAAATAACTGTTTTACGATCTCACACCAGTCACCATGACTGACCTGGAGTTTATTGTTCCCTTTCTAAACTCTGGGTGCCCATAATTTTCCACACGGGCAGCCTAGAGTTATGTTATCAGGATATTCTAGAGCTTTGGAGATGAGCTGGATGGCGAAGCGTACTACCGTACTTGTTTATTTATTCTGCTGTGTATTCTGTATGAGGACAAGTTATATAACTGTCCATTATTGTTATTGTGTTGTATATTGACTCTGATTGATGTATGTATAAACTGATATAGTCTTTTGTTTTTAAAGACTAGTGATTATCTATTATATATTGTTCCGCTGCGATTTGTGAGATTCTGATATTGTTTCTGTTTCTTCCGTCTTCTTCTACCTCTTCTTTTTAACCCTGATGGTTCGGTTTTCCAGCATTCGATTGCGCAGCATTTTATACAGTGGACGTATTAATGTCAACTTTCGAGCGTCGAAAAGTCGAGTCGTTACAAAGAGCGTATGAAGAGGATACCATATGCATTTACAATTAGATCCATGATGTACACTATGCTATGTACGAGACCAGATGTGGCTTATGCATTAGGATGTGTAAGCTAATACCAGCCAAACCCCGAAGAAAAATATTAGATAGCTGTAAAGTGTATTCTCAAGTATTTATGTAATACTAAAGACTTATTCCAAATCTATGTGAATGAAGACCTACTTATATAGGGGTATAAAGATTCAAGCTTCATATTGATGATAATAAATCAGTATCGGATTACATATTCATGTTGAATGGTAGGGTAGTAAGTTAGAAAAATCCCAATAAAGAGATGGTAGTTGACTCAACGATGGAGGCTAAGTACATCACCCTAAACGAGGAACCTACATAAGTGGTATGGATTTGCAAATTTATTAATGAGCTAAGGGTGATTCCACACATTGAGAATCTCATGACATTGTTCTATGATATTAATGCCGCGATGCAGACTGCGAAAGAACCTAGAGTTCATTAGAAATCAAGGCACATTCTCCTGATGTTCCAGTTGATAAGAAAGTTTATCAACGATAGTGAGGTGATGATTAACAGAGTAGATAAAGATAACATAGTAAACTCGTTCATGAAGAGACTAACTCAATTAGTTCCAAGTAAACTGACTGAAGGAATGAGATTGAGAATGCATAATTTTCCACAAGTGCAAGTGGGGGATTGAGAGAGTTAGTGGTATGCTATAGGGTAAATTATGTAATTTGTTATATATAATTAACTTTGTGATCAATCTTGTTCGTAATAAATGTTATTTGGTGTTTGTTGTCCTTTATATACTTTGTTATATTATGAAATAAATAATTAAGTAATTAATTTAAAGTATATGTAAATAAGAAAATCTTTAAATAAAATGTTATAGTTTCAAATAGTAGCAATCGTGAGTAATTAATCACAATATAAGATAACATCTTCTTTTAAATATTCATGATCAAGATGTTTTGAGAAAAGTTATCGATACATCTATTAAGACCAAAGTACGTAATGCTCTCCAAATGTTTAGTAATGTATTACTTATGACTGCTAGGGGCACCATGGTGTTATGTACCTATAGTTATTGGATAACCATAGAATGCCTCGATCGAGAGTTTTCTATTAGTTGTTAACAACCAGGTCAAATAGGAAATCTTAGTGCGACAATGTTACACAGTTCTCTCGACTTGACAATTCCGTGAAACTTCAATGTGGATACCCCACTTTGATTATAGTTAAATTATGCCATGACGACTATAGAGTGACTTAGTTGGGTCCAAGTTGAAGCATAGGAAGTGACGTATTTTCAATAAAGAATTCATCTCCTTAGTTGTATAAGGTTAATATTAAGGTCAACTATAGTCAACTCAAAGTCAAAATCTCTGAGCAGAGTGAAATGGTTAATAATAAATGTTATTATTAAACCAAAGACTTTGTAAATGGATTGAACATTTGAATATGAATATTAACGGAGTTTTGACCAATACCAAACTACATATATCCTGAAGTGATATAGTGTTGACCAAGAGAACGTGTGTACATTTCATCACTTAACAGTACCGCTTAAGGTGATCTAAAATTTAATTTTACAAAAGGATCTGTAAGGGATGAATTCATCCAAACCATCACACCATCAGTTAAGGTGACATATGAATGTTAATATTTGAATTGTTCAATAGTGATCATTGATTGAATTCATATCTATGAGTAACACAACATATGTGAATTCTCTAAAATAACACACGATTTTATCAATTTGTAAAGTGTTGTAAATTAATAAAATTAATTAATATTTAAGAAATATTGATTATTAGTGTATTTGATATTTGGGGTGTTTTCAGGTTCTTAGAAATTTTTTAGGTGCCATTAGTAATTATTTGGATCAATGAATATATAAATTTTACATGCGCACATATTGATATATATTTAAATGAGCTTGAAATATAAACAAATGCTTAATGGGCTAGAAGATATTTTGATCCATTACTGGTCATAGAATGGCCGACTATAAGGGAGAGCAAAAGAAAGTATATCTAGTTTGAATTGGTATGGAAGACTGCATTATAGGTGGAAGATATTTATCCCTTTTCTCCCTCCATACACACCAACTTATACCAAACTCTTTCGCTCTTAATCTCTTAAACCCTAGCTACATCATCTTTTTTACATCCCCATTTCATCTAAGGCCGAACTACCCTTATCCTATAAATTAAAATACAAAAGTTAAAAGGTGGTTACACTTGTTTAGATTGGAGGTTCTAGGAGCTTAACCACAAATTGATGTTTTACGAACGATTGAATCCTCTAAAGCATATTCTAATTTATAAATTCATATATATAAGTTCGCACCCTGACATCTATGCATATGTGTATACTATTGCCATATAATTAATTATACTTCTTTCAATTATTTAAAAATGTTTATACATTTTTATATTATAAAACTACAGCTCATATTGCATTTGTTAATCAATAAAATATCATTATATTTATTTCGGCCTTGTGATAAATTACCTTTTATAAATTAATTTTATTTGATATCAAATTATTTTATGAGCATATATATATATATATATTAATTTTAGCTTTAACCTATAAAAATAAAATATATTAGTTTATTGATATTTTATGCCCAAAAATAGCTCTTGGCCCTTTTAAAAAAAATTGGCCGAGAAGTAATTGTGTTTGTATGTGTGTGTGTGTATATATACTATATAAATTTATTTTATAATATATATGTATTTAATTATTTAAGCAAAATATAATTATACTTTACATATAAAATCTTTAGGCCAAAAATATAATTGTATTTATTTTTAAATTATTGTATTTTGACTTAGTCAAAATCTTAAATACCTATATTTAATACTTTGAATTTTAAATATATATAATATTTGAAATAGTCAAATTTATCTAAATAAAAGATTTTTTACCAAATCAAATTTGATTTAAACAAAGATATTTTAAATTTTTTACCTAGTCTACTAAATGAATTTAAAATTAAACTTATTTTGAATTGTATTATATATAAACATAATTTTATACTTATATAGCAATATTACGTATGCGTGTGTGCGTATGTGTGTTTGTGTGTGTACATACACATATAACTATAAGCGTGTGTGTGTATGTTTAAACTATATATATGTGGTACTAAGAATATATGTATACAAACCATATACATATATCTTAGTATGTTCAAACATATGTATATACTTGGCCATCTATATTCTCTTGATACGCATATGAAATTATCATTCATATATGCAAGTATAATACATATATATATATATGTACAATAAATAAAAATCACAATATCTATATGCATACACACACACGCTTATAGTTATATGTTATATCATATTATATCATATAAGTGTGTATATATATTAGATTCAATCATACATCAGATATATAAATATATAAACATTTTAAAAATAAAATAAGATATTATTTTAAAATATAAATTGGATCTAATGCTAGCTAGTAGTTTACATAGGCCCATTGGGATCGGAAAAGGATTTTTCTCTCTTAAAATTTGTTTATTTCACTCGCTGCCAAATATACCATATCTAACACAATACATCCTTCAAACATCCTGTTCAACTCTTTAAATTTCGACGGCAAGGAAACTTTGAATTTTTTGTTATACTTAGTTATCATATTCCACCACTCTTCATCTCCGCCTACGTGTCCTTCTCTACATTCCAAAATCCACCTTGAATTTGCAAAAATCGATTTCAAGGGTTCTTGTTGCGCTTCAAGTTTCCCACTTGTTCTTCACTTGGCTTGCGGTATACTCAACGTCGTACGTGCGTTGAACTTCTTAACGATAGTCTCGTATCAATAGCCAACACGTCTGCCATGAGTATTGAGCTTGACATATCATATGCCTATGAACATCAACGTCCGTTCAACGGTCCAGTCTACGATGCTTTTGAAAGACAGGCTAGAGGATTCGTTGGTCGATATTCTATAAAAAAGGAAGAAGATAATTGAAAAAATCGAGAAAAACAGAGATGATAAATAAAACTGTGAAAATGCGACTATAAAAAAATTTAACTAAAAAAACCAAAGTTTTAGACGACAGAAGATCTTGAATTTTTGGTTTGGAGGTGTATAGAGTGGGGGTGGGCATAAACCGCACCGCTATACGGAAACCGCCCGCACCGAACCGCAAAAACGGTGCGGAAACCCGCTCCGAATCTTCTAACCAAAGCAAATACCCCAAATCGGACCGACCCGCATCAATACGGTTCGGTTGCGGTTTGGACGATTGAACCAACCATATTAAACCGGACCGAACCGAATATTTACACTAGTAATCTTATGATAAAAATATAAGCAACTCCTATTTTATTTTAGATTCTAACGATGTATATTCAATTTTTAACGTATGTTATTATATTAATAATATTCGTTGTCATAAAGGAAGAAGTTATAGTTTTGATATAATATTTTTCATATCATTTTTTTGGATAAATGCTAATTATAATCTTATTCTAGTCATTTTCTTTGATGATTATGCATTGGTTAATGTTGATGTTTGGTTAATCTACCAAAAAATTCTCCCTCGTAGCTAAATGTCAAATTGAAATATTCATACAGTTAAGAACTAATCTTTCATTTCAGTATAACATTGTGTGTTTTAACCTTAGGTGTAAAAGCTTTACACAGTTGCCTTCGTAAATTGATTGTTGATTGAAGTAATTCTCTTATTTCATATTTAATATGGGTTCAAACCAGACCGGACCGAAACCGAACCGTATTATATTCAAACCGAACCATTTAAAAGATTAGTATAATGGTTTGTATTTTTGATTAACCGTTTGATGCGGTGCGGAAGCGGTTTGGACTTCAAACCGCACCAAACCGACCCGCGCCCACCCATAGTATAGAGAGTTGGTGAAGGTGAATGAAGGAGAGAGATGGTTTACATAGTGGATTAGGGATGACCGTTGGAGTGACTAGCCGTTGATGTTGGACACCAATGGTTCATTTTGCAGCAGTTCACACAAACAAACCATTTTTAGATGCAAGTTTGTCCTCCTCATCCGAGCGAAATGGTCTCATTCATTCAAAAATATTCTTAGATGCAAGTTGTATTTTCTTTTCTTCTGGGTTTGTTCTGCAGGACCAATAATTTAACAAGAGAAGACGCTTTTGTACATATGTGAGATACGTCATCGCAAAAATTAAGACCATTTTTAAATTGTTTCATCTTCAAAAGCTGCCATCTTGTTTCAACTTGTTTCAACTTGCAATTATAAATTATTCGTATGAATTTGCGTCCGTACTTCAAAAGAATAAGGATGACTACGTGAAGAAGCTAATTTAAAAAGATGTACTCTCTCTCTCTTGAACTTCTGAAATGAAGAAAAGTGAAAAATAATTTGGAAAAAAGAAAAGAAAAAGAATTATGTTGCCAAAATCAAAATTTTTCATTCTTATTACTTTTGCTGTCATCTGCTTCTGTGCTTCTGCTCAGTTCACTCCTACCAAGCTACCCAAAAACGAACGTAAGCCATTTCTTCTTCTTTCTTTTTTCATTTCTTTCTATTTTATTTTTTAGTTTGTCCCTTTTCATGAAAAGATATAAAAAAATCGATATAAGTTTGGTCTGTGTTCTATTTTTTTCTTATTTAAAGAGAAGATGGATGTTTATTTTGATAGGGTGAAGCTTGATAAGGATTTAATTCACCTTTTAAACCCTAGGAAAAGGGGTGAACAAATTTGCCCTCGGAATTTCTAAGAGTTATATGAACAAAGTGTTAATATTTGTCATTGTCATAATTAACTAATAAAGTTTAGTTTGAGGGTGATATCAATGATTTTCAAAAGTGGAAGCAAGTGGACTTAGTGGAGTGCTTTCTGATCTTTTTTGTTTTTTATTTTTTTAGTCTTTTCTTTTTTCGGTTTGTCTCTATCCTGGCTTTCCCTCACTTTTTTGATACTACATCCTATCTTGTTAGTTAATAAAGAAATCGCCCTTTCACTTATAGTGATAGAAATCCCTAATTTATTACATGGTGAATTTTCTGTAAACTGAAAAATAAGAAAGTTTGATAATGCTATCTTTAAATAAGAAAGTTGAATATGCTAACTTTTAACAAGAAAGTTGGATTAGCGATTTATTTTTACTATTAAATTAGAAATTTAACACTCTTTCTAATCAGTGACGTACATCATTTGCAAAAATATGATTTGAAAATCATACATGACATTCCATTTTTATTACCACTTTCCGTAAAAAACCGTGCACCTAACTTGGACATTTCATAAAAGATGCAATTTAATTACTTAAGTGAATAGACAATTCAATTGCACATGCAAAAGTGAGTTGCATTGTGCAAATATGCAAACAACATTTAGCAATAAAATGTGATACTACTATGCAAATTGTATGTGAAAACTACAAATTTCACTTCAGCATAATGCATGTAGCTTGCAGTTTAGCATGGTGCAACTTACACTTTTGCACTAAGGGATTTGCACATTTTCATATATTTGCATAGAGCAAAAGCTTCCCATGCACTGTGCAGACCAACCCCGCACATGCAAGTCTTCCCCTGCATAGCGCAAACATCATTTTCCTCCAGCAAAGTACTGGTTGCCTCCTCATATAGCGAGCTACACACACATATATTTAATTTAAGTTAACACGTATGCTTAGAAAGTCGAATCCAAAACTACTAGCAACTCATACTAGGTGTCTTACCACTAAACCAGTGATCCCTGTCCCCTAACACACGTATGTGTATGTGTGTATGTATGTGTATTAAATCCAAAGGATGGTAGCTTGTTTAGCTAAAGCATTGATCTCTGGTTAAGAGTACAAGGATCAACTATCACTACGGCTTAAATTTTGTTGAAAATACATGAAGTATACGTTATGGGTAGGTGCATATTTGGCTAGAAAAAATTAATTCTGCAGGATATAATATATGTAGTTTGACTTCAAATAACGATTATCAAATTGTTCACAATTTTTTACTCTTTACTCACTTCAGTGAGAGGTTGAATTAATGGATGATTTTTAAAACGTGAAAATTTAAACACGATCCATGTACCGTAACTTTACTCACGGTAGATCTCTATTTCATAATTGTTTACAAATTAAATTTTTGTCACAATCAGCTAGTGCATTTTAAATCATAAAAAACTTGAATTTTTAAAGCATGATATTGTAGTCGTCTATACTCAATTGTGCGTAAGATGTTCTATAATGAAACATAACCCAATGTATTCATCTATATTTTAAGTTTTTTCTATTCTTACTCTGTCTGTAGAAAATATTTTGAATTATGTAATTACAAAAATATATTATATATTTAACTAAAAATTTAATGTGTATAATGTATTTGACCAAAAGAGAAAGATGAACTTTCTTAGAGGAAAAATAAAAGTGTTTGCTTCTGTAGAGAATACAAATATGAAATGGGTGCGGCGGAGAATACAAATACAAAGTGGATGCGGGTGCACAACTATGGATCGGTTCTAGCCCATCAACAATTATTCAAGCTCATCAACAAATATGCCTCCATATCATATAAATACAAACTGTTGTATCAGCTTTGCGAGATATCTTTCATTTTCTGATCATTGTAACAAAGTAACTGTGAAATCAATATCAGATTGAAATCAATAAAATCATTTCTTTCAAAAAAATTCTTGGTATCAGAGCCAAAACCATATGCTTGACAGCAATCAAAGGGTAACGTCTTGCCAGTGATCTCTCAGATTCAATATCATCACAGAGATCAGGCTGCGCATCCAATATCATCAGAGAATCAAGATTCTCATCACTTGATTGTAAAAGTTCGGACATACCTGAGTCTGTATCAAGGCTCTTATCAGTTTTATACCAAGTTACTGTCAGTGCCACGCCAAGAAGTAACTGTCAGAGTTGCTTCATCATCTAGTTAACCTCTAGTTGCACTCTGTTGTTATATGTTGTTCCTCATTTTCAGTTTCTTTTTCAAGATCTCAGCACTAAAGAATCAAGATATTGTCTTTTTCATCATATATCAGTTTGCATCAATGGCTCAAGAAGAGTCATTACCCTCATCCACAGCAAGAAACATAGAATCAACCATCCAAAGATCTGCAACACAAGATTTAATCAAGGCTTTGGTCAAACCACAAAGTCAAATTATCAATGTACAAGTGGATGAATCAAATTTTCTTCTCTGAAAATTTAAAATCGAAACAACAATCAAAGGCTATGGATTAGAGGATTATGTTCGTGGAACATTAATCACACCACCTAGATTTGTCACTGATAAAGATGGAAAACTAATAAGTAATCAAGAATTCATATCACATCAAAGACAAAACAGTTTAGTAAGTTCTTGGTTACTCTCTACAATCAGTTCTAATCTTTTGCCACAATTAATTGGATGCAAGACTGCAAATGAAATTTGGTCTACAATTGAACAAGTGTTCAATACTCAGTCAACAACAAAAGTTACGTACTATAAGAGACAGTTGCAAAACTTAAAAAAGGAGACTTTATCAATGAGAGATTACTTGTCTAAGGTTAAGATGTTGTGTGATCAACTTGCTTCAGCTAGTCATAAATTTTTTGATTATAAACAAATTCTGTCAATCTTAAATGGGCTAGATGAGAAATATGAGGCTGTTGTAGCAGTAATTTCATCAAAAGAAACAACACCCACTATTCAATATGTCCATTCTACACTTCTTGCTCATGAAGATAGAATAGAGCAAAAGAAATCTATTGGTTCAGATTTTTTGCCAATTTTATTAGTAATAGAAGATACAAGAACCAAGGAAAGTGCTATAACATCAGAAATCAATTTAACTGTTAAAGAGGTGGCCAGACAAATAGAGCCAGAGGAAGGGGTGACAGACATAATAACTACAATAGAATCAGGTTTCAGATATACGAGAAGTATGGTCATATTGCAAGTAAATGCTACTTCAGATTTGATGGTAATTATGTGTCGCAGCAACAAAACAATGCGAGAAACTACCAATCAAATGCTAACATGGTTAACACTCAACAAGACCAAAGAAATCATTCAGAAAACACAAACTGTGAGGCATCCAAACTTGAAGATATTCATGACGAATGCTGGTATCCAGATTCAAGAGCTACTAATCATGTGCGAAATGACCTGAACAATCTAAACTTGGGAAGCAAAGAGTACAAAGGTACACATTCTATGCATATGGGTGACGGTAAATCTATTAGAATTACACTCACTGGAAATGCAAGCCTTATTGGCAAGAAACAACTTTATCTTAACAATCTCTTAAGAGTCTCATTGATAAGAAAAAATTTACTAAGTGCATCCCAATTTGCAAAAGATAACAATGTGTTTTTTGAATTTTATCCAACATATTCTTTAGTTAAAGATATTCTAACAAAAGAAATTTTGTTGCATGGTAAAGAATTTAGAGAATTGTACAAATTCAATGTAACTAAGTCAAGAAATTCTGGATTTAAGGCAAAATGCTCAACACACTACCTCAACTGAAGAAGGTCATGGCTCACAACACACGGTGATCAGAAATGAACCAAGTCATGAGCAGTCAGAATCTGAAACTCAAATTCAAGATACACAACTTGATGCAGATATTCAATCAGACAGTCATCAATCATTAGATGATTCACAATCATCTAATGATGATGAAGCCACAGTTAGAAGCTGTGATCAACAACCTGCAACAACTGGACATCACATGATAACAAGAGCTAAAAGTGGAATTTTCAAGCCAAAAACTTATAATGTTGTCATAGAAATCAAAGAGCCATGCACTTATTTTGAAGCTGTACAAAATGAAAAATGGAAAACAACAATGAAAGAAGAATATGATGCATTAATAAGAAATAAGACCTGGACTTTGGTTTCTTTGTCATCCAATAAAAATGTTGTTGGATGCAAATGGACATACAAAATAAAGAAAAACTCCGATGGTTCATTCTCTAAGTACAAGGCAAGGTTTGTAGCAAAAGGTTATTCCCAACAAAATGGTTTTGATTTCAATGAGACATTTTCACTTGTTGTGAAACCTTCTGCTATCAGAATAGTTCTTACTATTGCCTTAAGTAGAGATTGGGCCATCAAACAACTTGATGTAAATAATGCATTTTTAAGTGGTATTTTGCAGGAAGAAGTTTACATGAAGCAGCCACAAGGATTCAGACAAAGGGGTAATGAAAAACTTGTGTGCAAGCTAAACAAAGCAATTTATGAACTCAAACAAGCACTCAGAGTTTGGTTTGACAAACTGATGTCAACCTTAATCAGCCTTGGCTATTCACCGACTAAATCCAACAACTCATTATTTACAAAATTCAGTAAGCTTGAAGTTACATATGTACTAATATATGTTGATGATTTTATTATTACAGGCAGTAGTGATGCAGAAATCATCAAGCTTACTGAACATCTTGATAAAGAGTTCTCAATTAAAGATCTAGGGTGCTTAAATTATATTTTGGGAATTGAAGTCAAAAGAATGTCCAGCACAATGATTCAACTAAGCCAAGAAAAATACATCTCAGAAATTCTTGTTAGAGCAAAAATGGACAAGGCAAATGCATTATCTACACCCATGGCAAGCAACTTACACTTATCCAGAAATAAAGGTGAAGCAATACAAAATAGCAAACATTACAGAAGCATTGTTGGAGCATTGCAATATGCAACAATCACAAGATCAGAAATTGCTTTTAGTGTAAATAAGGTCAGTCAATTTATGCAAAACCCACTGGATGAGCATTGGAAAGCAGTAAAGAGAATTCTAAGATACTTAAAAGGCACAATGAAACATGGATTGATCTTAGAGTCATGCAAGAATATAAACATCAATGGATACGCAGATGCAGATTGGGCTACAGACTCTGATGATTGAAGATCCACAACAGGATACTGTATATTCTTAGGCAAAAACCCTATATCATGATGCTAAAAAAAACAACCAACTGTATCTAAATCTAGCACAGAAGCGGAATATAGAAGTGTGGCGAACGCTACTGCAGAAATAATCTGGGTAAATTCACTTTTGAGTGAACTTAAAGCCAAAACAATAAAGCTACAATTTGGTGTGATAATCTTAGCACTATTCTACTCAGTGCAAACCTAGTTCTACACAGTAGAACTAAACATATGGAGATTGACTTTTACTTTGTTAGAGAGCAAGTTACCAGCAATAAATTGAAAGTAAATCATATACCTGCATCTTACCAAATTGCAGGCATATTGACAAAGCCGCTATCTAAAAAGAACTTCATACTGTTCAAGCAGAAGCTCAAGATCAGCGTTGTTAACAATGACCATCATTCTTGAAGCAACTTCATTTGAGCTAAAGCTCGAAGTTCATCAAATCAAAATCTGGAATATCAAGTTTCATAGATCTGAAGTGCGTTATTCACCAAACCCACATCAAGGAAATCCGAGTCAGTAAATCTTCTTAAGAAAAGTCTTAGTGATCATAACTATCTGTTTGAAAGTATGAGATAAAAATCTTACCAGATCCGATGCGATAACTGAAAGCAACTAGTTACTCAGATCTAATCCCCATTCTCATCGAGATCTAATTCCAAAAAAATAAATTGCATCAAAATTAGCATATTTTCGAAGAAAAAATTGAAGACCTTCAACTTATCTGTGGTGATTCAAGGCTATGGAGAGAGATGCATAAGTTTCGATATCATATTTGAAGTAAAACTCCGTCTGATTGAAGAATTTTTTTGAAGGAAAATAGAGTCGGCGGCGCATTTTTTCTTTTTCTCTCCAAACCCTAGATCTGATATAGGGTTTGAGGGGGCGAAATAAAAGTGTTTGCTTCTGTAGAGAATACAAATATGAAATGGGTGCGGCGGAGAATACAAATACAAAGTGGATGCGGGTGCACAACTATGGATCAGTTCTAGCCCATCAACAATTATTCAAGCTCATCAACAAATATGCCTCCATATCATATAAATACAAACTGTTGTATCAGCTTTGCGAGATATCTTTCATTTTCTGATCATTGTAACAAAGTAACTGTGAAATCAATATCAGATTGAAATCAATAAAATCATTTTTTTCAAATTCTTTCTAGGAAGTTAGAGGAGGTTCAGCATCCTTGGGAGAACTTTAAACACTTAAACTAATAAAAAATGTATTATAAGGTAGAAGTTCAATGTCATTAGAAAGTTTTAATGCTTATGATTAAATGGTGTAGATGAATCATTGTTTCGGTTTGTGTATAAAAATATATCACATTTGAAAGTTCATATTTTATGGTCAAATTTGCATTAATTGGAGGAGGAACCTTTTTTCTTGTATGTAATCAGTGGTGAAAACATTTTGTGCGTTATAGTTATTACTACAGACATATTTTTCAATCTTCTTCTTAGAATTCTATAAAATATAACACTATTTAAAATAAATAGTCAACTATGCAAAATGGTAAGGCTTTTATTACTTATAAAATACTGTCTATCAGGGCTAACAAAGCACTTTTCTCGAGAGTATTAGAGAATCACTTGTTAAACAAGTTGTTCTCTAATACAGTGTGCCATATTGCAACTTTGTACATATCACTTTTGTGTGAGTTTCAACATTCCTTTTGATTGGTCAACACAACATTCAAACTAAGGCCCATTTGATTTTTTATATTGGATTGATCAATAAAAGAAGAGTGTTATTTTAGCATATATTGAAGTAATGTGTACACTATTGACCCCAGAGAGCACATATTTAGGAATACTAATAGTAAAATGCAACAGGAATGTAGACAACCATATATGTATTCATCCAATTCTGGCCTACCCATGTGACATATATTTTAGTTACCATTGTGATATCACATGGATTTGAATTTTGCACTATATACTTCCTTGCTCTTGCAAGTGTAAGATATTGGCTTAAAGAATTAGCAGCCATATTATTTTAGTATACTTGTTTGCTCATTGATGCCACCATTCGAATTTTTGTTCAATTACTGGTAACATATTTTTATATTTTTTGATTGACAATGTACATACAGTTAAAGCTCTTCAGAATGTATCAAAGAATCTGGGACTAAAGTGGGACTTCAGTGTTGATCCATGCAGTGGCGATAAAGGATGGGTAGTTCCCATGACCAGTCCTTTGGCCAGAAATGTCACGTGCACGTGCAATTCTACTCTCTGTCATGTGACAAGCATGTAAATATTACTACTTCTAACATTTGCACGGTTATTAATTATCAAATATCGAATATGTGTTATAATACAGATTCATATACATTTATTGGTCATATCATGTTAGCCTTGATTTTGAAATGTAATGTTATATTTAGACAGCTCAAGGGCCTAAACTTAAGTGGTCCTCTCCCGGAAGAATTTAGCAAACTTACCTCTCTAGTGGTAATGTAAGTAATTGCACTGCAAAATATTTTTATTGAATATTAACATATATAGACTAATGAGCAATTATTTGTCTTGATATTGACAAAACTGCAGAGATCTTACATGGAACTATTTCTATGGATTATTCCCAATGTCGTGGACTACCCTACCTCTCACAAATTTGTAATTAACATTTTATCTTTCTATATTGATTGTATAAAAAGAAAAGATAAGGCTATAATGGTTATAATCATATGTACTCTTCAAATTTTAGGAGCCTTCTTGGAAATCGTATCTCTGGAAAACTCCCTGTTGAGATTGGGAAGATCACTTCTCTTAAAACCCTGTACATGGTTTATTTCCATATTTGTTGTGAGTTAGTTTATAGCTACACGAAGTAGAAAATGAAATGCTTATATTTTCACAGTGTATTGGAGGACAATGTGATGGAAGGTCCATTGCCACGGTCACTTGGTAATTTGGTCAACTTAGATAGACTGTAATTCTCTCCCACTTCTAAATCCATGTTTTTGTTTTATGTTTTGTGGTATTTTCTCATATTCTTTTTAGTCTCCCCTTTTTATTTGTCAATTTATTTTGTAGTGTTCTCGCTTCAAATAATTTTAGTGGAGAGTTGCCAGATACACTTGGCAAACTTAAAGTTTTGACAGATTTGTAAGTTCAATAATTTCATGCTTAACCCTATTACCGGACTTCACTATAAACAATCGGTCTAAACTTGTTTTATTACACGTATTACTAATGGCTGCAATTGCATCGATTTTTTTTTTCAGTGAAATTGATGGGAATCCTTTTTCTGGAAGAATACCAAGTTTCATCAGTAACTGGACAATGATTCAGCGTATGTAAGTAAATTTAATACTACGTTGTGTAGATTCCCTTTAATGAGAAATTAAAGTTTCAAATATTAATACTTTACAGTGATATGCAAGGAACGTCTATGGAAGGGCCATTTCCTCCGGAGTTCTCAACACTTTCGACTTTATCACAGCTGTATTCAAAAGATTATTCACACATTTAGTTATTTGTAGAAGGAAATAAAAATGACACTCATGATTTTTCTTTTTCTTTGTTTTGTATTCTTTTGGCAGAAGGGTGAGTGATATAAGAAGCGACGGGAATTTCCCCCCTCTGAAAAATATGACAAATATGGAAAGATTGTGAGTAAGCTCCATTTTTTGACTAATATGAAGGTGCAACTATTAGTGAAAGACAAAATTTATATACAATGCAGGATTTTAAGGAACTTGTCTTTGACTGGAAAAATTCCTGATTATATTGGAGATATGACTATTCTAAGGACGCTGTAAGTATATCGGTCCTTTTTATTAATTCATCAGACATAATGGAAGTTCTAACACACACACACATCTGTCTCTGTCCCCCCTCCCTCCCTCCCTCTCCCTACCGACAAACCCCCCCCCCCCACCCCCCCCCAACCCTCCCTCTCCCCTCCCTCCCTCCCTCTCTGTGTTACATATATGTAGTTATGGATCTAATATGATATTTCTACCTGTAGGGATTTAAGCTTCAATAACTTATCCGGTGAAATTCCAGGCAATTTAGAAAATCTCCCACTTATAACCTACTTGTAAGCAGATATAATCAATTTTATTTACAATTTTGTAGCATAGTTCATTACATAAATACAAAGACTGGTCGTTTTATAATGTTTATTTTTTTCCTTCTTCAAGGTACCTAACAAACAACTTTCTTGCGGGCTCAATACCAAACTGGGTTTTGAGAAGCAGTCAGAATATGTATGTCATTTCAGTATTTGTATGTTTAACTGTAATAACATAATCTTATTTTAAATAAACATTAATCTAATATATGTTAGTTTTCCAGAGATATATCAAGTAATAATTTCTCAGGACCATCATGGCCAACTAATTGCCAGCAGGCAAAAGTGTAAGTGCTAATATTTTGGTCATCTAAAGTTTCTGCTATTCAATGAAATTTTTGCTTATTTTCAGTCCATGATTTTCTAAATATGCAGGAATTTAGCTGCTAGTTATTCGCCCACCTATGGCAATCCGTAAGTTCTTTAACCTTTGTGATTTTTGGTATTTCGTATAATATAACACTGATAATTCCATGTATTTCTCGATTTATAGATCACTGGGTTCGATATATTGCTCTTTAATATCATAATATTATGAATACAAATTCCTTTTTTGTGATAGGATATCAACATGTTTTATGAGGAACCTCCCTTGTTCTGGAGAGGCAATGAGTGAGTGCATAAACCCAATGAACGTATGCGTACTGAAACAATAAAATACTAGCGTGATTCATACTTTCGAATTTTTGCAGATTATAACCTGTTCATAAATTGTGGAGGCAGCAGAGTAACAGTTGGGGCAAATGAATATGAAGAGGATACCTCACAGCAAGGGCCATCGACCTATGGAGCTTCGGCGAGTGGAAAATGGGCATATATGAGTACAGGAGATTTTATAGGAAATCAGAATCCACAATTTATAGAGACGAATTCATCGATTCTAAAAATGAATAACTCAGAATTATACACTACAGCTCGTGCCAGTCCACTCTCTCTTAAATATTACGGACTGTGCTTGCAGAAAGGAAATTATACAGTTAACTTACATTTTTCTGAAATAGTATTTACAGATATTCAAGCATATACAAGTAATGGAATTCGTGTATTTGATGTATATATCCAGGTGATGTTTCTTTATGTCAGAATATACGACTTAAATTAAGTGTTATGTGCTAAGGTTATATATTATGATTTTGCAGGGACGAAATGTTTTGCATGATTTCAACATTGCAAAAGAAGCAAATGGAACGGGAATAGAACTTGTTAAAACATTTACTGCTATAGTCAATGAAAATACATTGGAAATACATTTTCAATGGGTAGGAAAGGGGAGTCATCTTGTACCTGCGATTGGCATATATGGACCTCTAATATCAGCTATATCTGTTACTCCAAGTAATTATAAGTTTAAAAAAGGGATAGTTTGGCTAAAGGCCCTATTAAGTTTCAAAATACATCAAACATCCTTGCCAAAAAAATTATGTAAATTAGGTCTCTAGAATTAAATTATTGAAAAATTGTAGATATTTATGCAATTATATCAAAAAATTGCAGACATTTTCGCAATTATTCACTGAAAAATTGCGGAAATTTTCTGCAATTATTCACCAAAAAATTGCAGAAATTTCCGCAATTATTCACAAAAAAATTGCCGAAATTTCCGCAATTATTCACTGAATAATGGCAGCTGCAATTGTTCACTGAATAATTGCATAAACGTATGCAATTATTCAGTAACTTAATTGTAGGGACCTAATTTCAATCTTTTTTTGGGGAGGAATTTTCGTGTGTTAAGTTTGATTTTAAGAACCTGAGCCTAATATTCACTTTAAAAAATTGAGTATGGTTGCAGTTGATGATTAGTGCATATGATAACTGTGTTACTTTTATCTCTCGATTATATTCTTGTAGATTTCAAGCCATATACTGGAAAATCTAAGTTATCGGTAGGAGGTATAGTGGCGATCGTCATTTCTTGTGTTGCATTTGTTGCATTTTTTACCTGTCTTGGAATTTGGTGGGGAAGCAGAAAACAAATAGACAAAGGTAAAATAAACGACATAAAAGTTTCAAATTTGAAAATATTGAATTTTCTTTTCTTTTTCCAATCAGAGCTGAGAGGCTTAGAGTTGATGACTGGGTACTTCAGTTTGAGGCAACTGAAGACTGCAACACATAACTTTGATCCAGCAAATAAAATTGGTGAAGGTGGGTTTGGTCCAGTTTACAAGGTATAAGGATAATATTTAAGTATAGACCTATAATTTGTTTTAGATTTCATTTCCAAATTTAGATAAGGACTAAAAATACACCAATTATAAACCAAATCTTTGATCTTCAAAACAATTTCAGGGTGTACTACCAGATGGTTCAGTTATTGCAGTGAAACAACTTTCATCAAAATCGAAACAAGGAAATCGTGAATTTTTAAATGAGATAGGAATAATATCAGCATTGCAACACCCAAATCTGGTCAAGTTATTTGGTTGTTGCATTGAAGAAAGCCAACTACTAGTTATATATGAATATATGGAAAACAATAGCCTTGCTCGTGCCTTATTTGGTAATTTCTCAGACTTGCAAAAACATGTTAACATTGTTGTTCATTATTCTCTCTCTAACAAGTTAAATTTTTAATGTTATAGGTCCAGAAAGAACTCGGCTGAAGTTGGATTGGACAACAAGGTGCAAAATTTGCCTAGGCATAGCAAGAGGTTTGGCTTATCTACACGAAGAGTCTAGGTTGAAAATCGTACATAGAGACATCAAGGCGACAAATGTTTTGCTCGATAAAGATCTCACTGCTAAAATATCTGATTTTGGATTGGCAAGGCTCGACGATGAAGAAGGTACACACATCAGCACTCGCATTGCTGGGACAAGGTTAGTTAGTTACTATAAATTTCCATAGTGGTTTTTCTTTTTTCCCTAGTGCATAAATATAGTTGAAGGGAAAGAACATTAGTTAGGCTAATTCTATTTATATTTATACAAAATTAATTATTTAATTTACACTATAAAATATATTAAAATAACATACATCATTTTTATTAAACCTACATCAGAATAAAGACTAATTTCTCTTTCCTTTTATAAATAATTACATCTGTACCATTGATTCGAATACCACTTTCCCCAAATTGTTTAATCCTAATATTTTGAAATCAGATGAATTCTGATTTTATCTGATTTCAATGTTAAATTGGCCCATGCACATAAATTTATTGGAATCCATATATTTTTATCAATATATTTGGAGCTAGGGATGTCTAAATCAATGGAGAAAGGGAGGGAATGAGCTCAATGGAGAAGAGGAGGGGATGATGACTTGTGCAGCTTGATAATGATCAATTATGATGATAGATTTGTTTGAGTTTTTTTATGTATTCTTTTAGAGTTTTAATTGGAGATGTTTGAAAGAAAAAATTGCGTAACCATTGCAATGAAAAAGGTTAATTTTGTCCTTAAAGTAATTTTAAAATCATTGGTGTAGGAAAAACATTTTTCGGTTTATGAATAGAATTTGCTAATTAGATAATGGTTATAATTGGTTAACGAGAAAATTAGAAAAAAAGAAAAGAAAACTTTGACAAAGAGAAATGTCAAACTGATTATTTTTTATAGCAAATTGCTAAAGAGAAAATTAGAATGGGACTATGTGATGCGGGGACAATTGACAATACAATGAAATTTAAAAGGGGAAAATAATAAGATATATCTTATTGGGAATTGTTAAGGGGAAAATTAATTTTGTTAAAGTGAATGCCAAATAAGGGAGAACTATGGAAAACAATTTAAATTTCTAAGAGGAGAAATATTTATCCATAACTATTTCTTAATATAAAAAATATATTCAGTTATTCCAAAAACCCTTTCATTTTCTCTTCCTCACCTCTTAAAACAAACATACCTCTTCCCTTGTAAAATTTACTATCATATTTGGAAAATTAGCAAGCGCAAGAGTAGGAAATTTTTTCATATTTGCTACCTTCAAATGAAAACCTATTTGTATCATTTTCAATCTAAATACATACGAAATACTGATATTCATGTTGGTTGAATAAATAAAAAATTAGAATTTTAATAAAATAAATAATTTTATTTCTTATTTTGAAAACTAAATCAAAACTTTAGATCCTAAACACCCATTAAAGGAATCACTGAAATTGGGAATAAATGTAAAGAATCATTATCCATATTATCTTATTTTGACGGAGATTTAGATGAGATTGAGATGAGTTATCCATCATTACTTTAACTTCCGAGAATTAGTGTAAAAACTAGACAATTATGTTTTAGGGTTCCTAGATGAAGTGATAGAGTTTTGGTGGGATAACGGTACATGCAATAGGAAGAAAAATGATTATAAAAAGCCTTAACAGCCGCACTTTAGCGGTCTGATATTTGCAGAGGCATGTGATAATCCCTTAAAATGAGTTAAATCTCGGGATCGAAAAACACCTCTGTGAGGGTCTGAGTTAAAAGAGGGTGGGGCGGTGACAGACTTTACATCCCTAACCTATGAAAGTACTTAAAAAAAAGGTAATTTGCTAATTTCAATTTGCTTTTATAAGGAGAAAATTAATAATTTGACAAAGCAAACTCTTTTAACTAATTTTTTATATATACTCTACTTAGCTAAATTGATTCATCTTTTTAGAATTCCCTTCTTATTTTAAGATAAATAAACGTGCTCTGTTTCCCCTAAAATACCCTCCTTCATTTCTTCCCATATCACATTCTCGTTTTTATCTGGGGGTAAACAGATCAGACTGGACCAGACGAAGGTGTGTCCGTATCCTGTTCTATAAGAGATTCAAACGGACATGGACCGGACAAGGATTAAGTCCGGACATTGTTCGTACGAGCCAGATAACGGACGGACAATGTACGTACAGTAAAAACTATCGAACAATCTTGGACGGCGTATATTTTTTCTTGTTCTAATTCGTATCCAAAATGAGAACCGGACAGACACAGACCAGACGGTTTATAGTTTCGGACTGAACCAGACGGTTGGATACTCGTACAAAATTTACACCCCTATTTTTGTCACCATATATAAATTTATTTTGCTCCATACATCCACCAATCGTTGTTTGCTCTTTTAACCATTCCTCTTACTCCCTCCTCTTTCCTATCTTTCATTGATCCTTCCTGGACCTAAGTCTATCAACTAAAATCCTTACCTTTCTAAATCCTAACTTAATATTGGTGAAGATTGAGCTTAAGATTAAACTAAATCTCATCTATCATCTTTAAAATTTTATTAATTTTTCTTTTAACCAAAATTGTAATTATTGAATTAGAAATTAGGCTAGAAAACTAAAAAGGATAGAAAACTTAGGTAGTGTTTGGTTTAAAAACAAATTTTATGTTTTCGATTTTCAATATATATGTCAAATATGAGAAGAATGAAGGGACGACGGAGGAGATGAAAGAAAGACGGATGGAAGGACGAAGGGGATGGAGAGACGACGGAAGAATGGATTGTTTCATGTGCTTGTGTTATTTTTCAAAACACGAAAAATAAAAAAAATGTTATCTATTTTGTATGCTAACTTCGTTTTCTAAATTGATCGTTTTTGATAATATACATGCGTCATGTGCATTTTTGTATTGACGAAAATCCAAAACTAAAAACAATAAACAAAACACTACCTTAGTTTTTGAACGATGAAAAGAACACTGTGTGAAAGAGACGAGAAGAAAGAAGAAGACAAATAAAGCAAGGGTAGACTAGTAAATATGTGATATTTTTATAAGGGAAAAATTAAAGATTTGATTGTCCTTTTATAAAAAATCATTGAAACATTTATTTTTTCATTTCCCTTATCCATGTTGCTTCTTCCTGTAGTAAATCCATTTTTATACCATTTATTGACCAAAACACTATTATAATATTCTTCTTACGTTGTATGGGGAAAAAGGGAGAAATAAATATCAATACGAATGAGAATTTTGAATTTATTTGTCAGAAAATGCTTTAAATTTGAAAATAAGTTAGTTTCAAAAAGTTTGAAGTTAAAAAATCTAATCTTTCTTTTTTAATTTCAAGTTTCAAAAACACTAATTTTTAGATAGTTTGTATTTTTACAAAAATAAACATTTTTTATATTGATGTTTTTTAAAGTGAGTGGGTATTAAGACAAATGGAGTTACAATGAATTTTAGCTAGTGACTCTTAAATCTCAAACGTAAATTGAAACGCAATGAGATCTAATAGTTGAAATATACTGCATCATCAATTGTGTTTCAATAGACTTCTTTTTCAACCTTCCAACATTACTTATTTTTCTATAAAAGTACTAATTTTTATTAATTTTTAAAAGTGTAAAAAATGTTACTATAGTAACACTTACTAAAAAAACATATTCCGTCCGTTTACCTTTATCCTCGTAATTTTCCTCTAAAACGCTAGTTCAATATTAATTGTGCCCCCTATCCAAAATATTATTTTGCTTTACATTCACCCTTTTTATTTTGAATGGTTCTAAATTACTTGTGTAGAGGATATATGGCACCAGAGTATGCAATGAGAGGTTACTTAACAGACAAAGCAGATGTTTACAGCTTCGGTGTAGTTACCCTAGAAATTGTTAGTGGGAAGAGCAATACAAACTTCAGGCCAGCAGAAGAATTCACCTATCTCTTAGACTGGGTTAGTTTTTTTCACAACAATAGTAGAATAAAAATTCAAAATTTAAAGTTACTTGCACATAATAGATGCTCTTTCAGGCTTATGTTCTACAAGAACAAGGCAGACTTCTGGAACTAGTAGACTCTACTCTAGGTACAGGCTACTCGAAGAAAGAAGCAGCACAAATGCTGGACTTGGCACTTCTGTGCACGAACCCATCTCCAACTCTCAGACCTTCAATGTCGAGTGTTGTAAGCATGCTAGAAGGAAAAACACCAGTGCAAGTACCAGTGATGAAGAAGACGATTACAGAAGGTGAGATGTTGAGATTTAAAGCGTTTGAGGAGATGAAAGATGGCAGCGCGTCGTACAGTGTGTCAGGTGATATGCCTAGTATGGATTCACCTGCTACGCCTTCTTATGCTGACACCTCTAGTTTTCTCAACTAGTTGTATTTGTATGATATTTTTTTTGGATCGATATTCATAGTGGATTGTTCATTTGTAATCATGTGATACTACATGTCCATTGAGAGACATGTGTGAGGTTCAATATAGAGAATTTTATGATAATGGTCTATTTGTTTTGTATGTCCACATGCAGATTCGAATAAATCGACGGAACTTTTAATTTAGTTTGTTTACAAATAGGTCTAATATACTGAACTTTGTTATCAAACCGACCGTTGGGGAGGTTTGTTTACTGTAAAAATAGGCTGAACCCAGAATAATGCTTTAGTTTCTCTCATTTTGCCAAAAATATCCTATAGTTCGTGTTCTTCTCCGTTCGAAATAAGTGTAATTCCTTCGTCTGCTCCATGTGAAAACATCCCAAATTGTCATCTCTTCCCAAATTGTCATCTCATCCTCAATGATTTCACTGTAATATCTCATCACCCGATAATTGTCATCTCCTTCCAAATCCTCTCCTCAAATCAATGATTTCACTGTTATATCTATCGACGGTATAATCCCTTTTTTTCCTAATTCTTCCCGATTTCAAATATTTAGCCTGCTTCGACCACCACCATTCTCCTTCAACTATCGTTTTGTTTTTGTCTAAAATTTAATTTTGAATTATCCTCACTTCTTCCATGTTATCTTAGTTACCGATTTGGTATTCATCAATTTTCAGCATTCCTCTTCTTATAACTTGCAATGTCAAAATTTGATTCTACGAATACCTAGTTTTCCGAAACCCTAACTTTTTCTTTGACTTTCGGCCTCATTTATTGTTACAGCCAAACAATTCATCAAACATCTGATGGGCGATTAGATAAAGAGGCAATTCATCAAACAGTTTCAACAACAAAGGAAGATGCTCTAATCCATTCATTAGCAACTACTCCTATGGGTTATGGAGACTCAGAAGTGCTGCAGATAGAGAAGAAGACACTAGAAGATACCTAGTTTCGATCAGGGAGGGAACACAGGGCTGTGCACCTGTGCACGTGCACACGTGTACATGTTTGAAGTTGTCATATAGAATCAGTCAACTAATGATGAGTTGGCAAATGTGATTAGCTGGCAAATAACGGCTAGTTGGTAGTAGTTATGTATATATATGCAATCATGGACATACATGTAAAGATGATCTGAATTTGCAATAAAAAAAATTACCAGTTCTTCTTCTATTCTCTGTGCATTTCTTTCCTGTTACTGCTTTTATCTTATGCTTACTTTCTTTTAGTATCTGCCCTCACCCTCTTCTTATATTCACAACTAATTATAGTAGTATCTCTTCATCCTCCTCTTTTATTTCCAGCATTCATCACCACCTTCTTCTTGATCACATTTTGTCACTTAAATCCCTGTTCTCATCTTCATACCATGACTAACACTAGATCACAGGCTGCCAAGAAACAAGAGCATTACAATATGGTATCAGAGCTTCATGGTGAGTCAGATGCCGACCCTCACCCAAAGAACTTGTCACTTTCAGACAGTAGTGAAGATCCTGGTGATGCTCTTCCACCCTTTGATGCTATCAACCGTGAAGAACTGTCACAAACAGAAAAATGGCAAAAGCAGGACATCATAAACAATAGAAATATTCTATCACTCAGAAAACTGGAAGGTACAACTCAAGAAATGGCAACCAGTATAGCAAGAAATGCTCAAGGACTTCAAGAAATTCAAGAAACTCTTGACAAAGCATTAGCAAAAAAAATTTCCGAGTTCAAAGATTTAAAAACTCAAAAACAAATTGTAGAAAATTCTCGGTGTGATATCAATAGATCTGCTTCTTTTCCACAAGCATCTTCCCAACATTTCAAATCCAACATTTATGTCCCACCCAACCAAAGATCTTCATTATTACCTAGACCTGATACGATCAATTCAGACCATTCTCCATATAAACAATTTGATAACCAAATTGTACATTCAAAAGACATATCAAAGATCAAAATTAAGATGGAATTTCCCCAGTTTTCTGGAGAAGACAGAGTCATTGATTGGTTAAGACAGAGCAATTCTTTACTTACAACCACACCAACATACAAGATTGGGTGCATATATGTTCATATCACCTAAAGAAAGAAGCACTCCAATGGTTCTATAGGTACTCACACAATGTTCCAGATTATGACCAATGGTCAGTCTTCCATAAGGCTATTCAGGTTCGATTTAATACTGATGATTTGCATAGACCATATGACACATTTTCTGCTCTTAAACAAACAACTACTGTTATGAATTATGTTAATCAATTTGAGCAATTAGAGGGTTTGATAGAACACATTACACCTACCCATCTTTTACAAAAAAATTTAGGAAGATTAAAAGATGAAATTAAATATAAAGTCATAGCTGCTAATCCTATTGATTTTGATTCTGCTGTTTCATTGGCAAAAACATTTGAAACAAGTTGGCTGCTTAAACAAAAAACTAAAAAGAAATTTACTTCTCTTCCTTCAAAATACTTTCAAGACAGTAGCCAACCTCCACCAGAAAAATCATTTCCAAAAACTTCAGAAAATTTTTCAAAAATTAAAAGACTTTCACCACAAGAATTTTTAGAAAAGAAAAAAAATAACAATTGTTATGGGTGTAATGAAAAATACCACTATGGTCATAAATGCAAGATCAAACAAATTCATATAATGGAGGGGATTATTGATCTAGATTCTTCTACTGATACTGAAAATGATTCATTTGAGAATAAGTTGGAAATTCATGACTCAAAAATAAATCAAGAACAAGATAAAGCATTATTTTCGTTTCAATAAATGCCTTACTAGGAATTCCTACACTACATACTATCAAAATAAAAGGTAGAATCAACAATAAATCAGTTATCTTACTTATTTATTCTGGTTTTACTCACAGTTTTATTGACAGTAATTTAGCAAAAAAGTTAAAACTGACAGTACATCAAACAAAGTCCTATGAAGTGCAGGTTGCCAATGGACAAAAGCTACAAGGTAACGAAATATGTTCTCAAATTTTACTTACTTTCCAAGGTTGCACAATGCCTATAGACTTGCTATTATTACCTATGGAAGGTTGTGATGTTGTCTTAGGAATTCAATGGATGAGAGAATTTCATGAAATTTGTTTCAATTTCCAAAAATTACAGGTGAGATTTAAATATAATGGTAAAGAATTCTTGTGGCAGGGACTAACAACTTCTGAAATTCAACACATAAATGATAAAAATATGACAAAGGAATTGAACTCTTCATCTCTAAAATTTATGTTACTTTCTTCTGCCACAATGGTACCCTCTGTTGATGATATTCACACTGATATTATTTAATTACTTTCTGATTTCCATTTAGTAACAAATCCACAAAATTCTCTTCCACCCAAAAGAGACTGTGATCATAAAATTCCCCTGTTGCACGGCTCAAAACCAGTCTGTCTAAAACCATATAGACATCCATATCATATAAAAAATGAGCTCGAAAAATTGATCAATGAAATGCTAGAAATTGGTATTATTAGAAATAGTAACAGTGCCTTCTCAGCACCTGTTGTCATGGTAAAAAAAAGAGATGGCTCTTGGAGATTATGTATTGATTATAGGGGGTTAAATAAACTAACAATAAAAGATAAATTTCCTATCCCCTTATTGACGATTTACTAGATGAGTTATATGGTTCCAAATTCTTCACTAAGCTTGATTTAAAATCAGGTTATCACCAAATTCGAATGAATGACGATGATATCCATAAAACCGCATTTCGAACACATGATGGTCATTATGAATTTTTAGTTATGCCATTTGGATTATCTAATGCACCATCAACTTTTCAATCACTAATGAATTCCATATTCAAAAATTTCTTAAGACATTTTATTATGGTATTTTTTGATGACATTTTAATTTATAGCAGGTCATGGGATGATCACTTGAATCACTTGAAACTCACACTGCAAATTCTACAAGACAACAACTTGGTTATTAAGCTTTCTAAATGTTCATTCGGCAAAGACAAACTGAAATACCTTGGTCATATCATCTCTGAGCATGGCATTTCTGTTGATAAAGATAAGACCAAAGCAGTACTTGAATGGCCACAACCTCACAACATCAAAACACTACGAGGATTTCTGGGCTTGTCAGGCTACTAGAGGAAATTTATAAAAGGATATGGTATCATAGCAAAACCTCTCACCTCAATGCTCAAAAAAGATTCCTTCTCTTGGACTCCAGAAGCTACAGAAGCATTTTATAAACTAAAATCTTGCTTGATCAGCCCTCCTATATTAGCCATGCCAGACTTTAGCAAAGACTTCATAGTGGAATGTGATGCCTGCGGCTCAGGAATTGGAGCAGTCCTACTCCAAAACAATAAACCAATAGCATATATCAGCCAAGCTTTACAAGGAAGAAATCTGCAATTGTCAACATATGAAAAGGAATTATTAGCCTTGATACATGCAACTAGAAAACGGTCACAATATTTATTGGGCAGAAAGTTTATCATCAGAACAGATCATCAAAGTTTGCAACATCTCCTATCTCAAAAACTAACTACAGTATTCAAGGAAAATGGCTTGCAAAATTACATGGTTATGATTATGAAGTACAATATAAAAAAGGCAAAGAAAATATTATTGCTGATAGCCTATCCAGAGCACATGAGAAATTTAATATTCATGCAATCTCGGTATTACAAGCAGACTGGACATCAGAGCTTAAGACACAACTGCAACAAAGCCAGTTCTATGCAGCCAAAAGGGATAAAATTCTACAGGGTTATCTACCATTAGAAAAATACGAAATCATTGATGATCTCAATTTTTATAAAGGCAGAATACTACTAGACCCTAATCTGCAATCCATCATCCAAGAAATTTTATTTGAGTTCCACTTTACACCATTGGGAGGGCATGCTGGTGTGAAAAAAACAATGAAAAAAATAAAAAGAGTTTTCTTTTGGAAACACATGAAAAAATCAGTTGAAGCCTATATACAACAATGTGATAATTGTCAAAGGGCCAAAATCGAAAGCATTGCTTCTCCTGGCCTGCTACAACCCCTTCCTATTCCCGAACATGTGTGGAATGACATCACAATGGATTTCATCACTCACTTACCCAAAAGTAACAATGCAACTGTTATTTATGTTGTAGTGGATAGATTATCCAAATACTCTCATTTTTTCCCACTTCAACACCCTTATACTGCAAAACAAGTTGCAAAAACATTTTTTTGATGTAATTTTTAAACTCTATGGCATGCCAAAATCGATAGTAAGTGATAGAGATTCTATTTTCTTATGTAATTTCTAGCAGGAACTATTTGAACTCCAAGGCTGCTCATTGAAATTCAGCTCAGCCTACCATCCACAAACAGATGGTCAAACTGAGATCACCAACAAAATATTGGAGACTTATTTAAGATGTTTTGTGTGCCATCATCCTTCTGAATGGACTAACTGGTTGACATTAGCATAATTCTGGTATAATACTTCTTGGAAGGAATCTACAAAACTAACACCATATGAAGTTTTATATGGCAAGCTTCCACCCACTCTATTATCTTATGTTCCACACACAGCTAGAGTTCAAGAAGTCGAACAACATTTATTCTCCAGAGACATTACCATTCAATTACTCAAATATAACTTACTGCTAGCACAAGAAAGGATGCAAAAATTCACAAATAGGGACAGAACAAAGAGGCAATATTCCATAGATGACTGGGTGTATTTAAAACTCCAACCATATAGACAGATATCAGTAACTTCAACCAAGACTACAAAGCTTTCGCCTAAATTCTACAGGCCCTATAGAATAATCAAGAAAATTGGCAAGGTAGCTTATAAACTTGAGCTTCCAGAATCATCATAGATTCACCCAGTCTTCCATGTTAGCCAGTTAAAAAAGAAATTGGGTTCACATATCACTGTTCAGCATGAAATACCATCAGCAAAGGAACAATTAGTTGATGACCTAGAAATTTTTTTAGATAGAAGACTCATCCCTCGAAATAACAAATCAGTTGTACAAGCTCTAATCAAATGGAAAAATAAACCTACGCTAGATGCAACTTGGGAGGATTACTAGCCTCTGGTAAAAAGATTTCCCACTCTAGACCTTGAGACAATGTCTCTTTTTAATGGGAGAGGGAATTGTTACAGCCAAACAATTCATCAAACATCTGATGGGCGATTAGATAAAGAGGCAATTCATCAAACAGTTTCAACAACAAAGGAAGATGCTCTAATCCATTCATTAGCAACTACTCCTATGGGTTATGGAGACTCAGAAGTGCTGCAGATAGAGAAGAAGACACTAGAAGATACCTAGTTTCGATCAGGGAGGGAACATAGGGCTGTGCACCAGTGCACGTGCACACGTGTACATGTTTGAAGTTGTCATATAGAATCAGTCAACTAATGATGAGTTGGCAAATGTGATTAGCTGGCAAATAATGGCTAGTTGGTAGTAGTTATGTATATATGCAATCATGGACATACATGTAAAGATGATCTGAATTTGCAATAAAAAAGAATTACCAGTTCTTCTTCTATTCTCTGTGCATTTCTTTCCTGTTACTGCTTTTATCTTCTGCTTACTTTCTTTTAGTATCTGCCCTCACCCTCTTCTTATATTCACAACTAATTATAGTAGTATCTCTTCATCCTCCTCTTTTATTTCCAGCATTCATCACCACCTTCTTCTTGATCACATTTTGTCACTTAAATCCCTGTTCTCATCTTCATACCATGACTAACACTAGATCACAGGCTGCCAAGAAACAAGAGCATCACATTTATGCACGATGCTCAGAAGGTAATGTTTAATATTTGTTCATAGTTATGAAAATACTGATTTAGGATTAACTTTTATATTCCCATCTAATACATATTGTTGTTTCCATGTGCACTGCAGAGATTTCAGAAGGTCGATATATTACTGGAGACATGAAATGATTATAACATAGGTATTGTTCTATAACTAAAGCATATTTTGATTAATTTTGTTTTTTTTCCTATCTTTAAAGTTGTGGTTTTGGATGTTTTATTTTATCATCATGTTTAGGTGTATAGTAAAAACAACTTCTTATACAGCAGTTCAATGATCCATTGTTTAGAAAAATGAATTTGGTTTGCGTTAGTTGTGGTTACTTTTTTGTATTTTATAATAATTAATTTTATAATAATTGACAGATCTGTTGTTTCTCTTATAATTCATATTGTGGCACCGTTCGTTGTAATATTTTAGCGCATTTCCGTGTCAGACGCGTGGCGGGGCAAATGGCCCGTTCAGATGAAAGTAATAAATTGGTGCATTGGGAGAGTTAATTAATGTTTTATAATAAATTTATATTTTATAAATTTCTAAAATTAATACTTTTACAAATGAGGTCCGTTTGAGACGCGGTTTTTTGCATTTGCGATCATATCAAAGTGCTCTACGTTATGGAGTTGGTTTAAACCGAATTCGAGCAATTTATCATTTTACAATTTATTTATTATTTTTGCAAATTATTGACACATATTATTTATTAAAAAACAACAATAATTAATTACTTATAAATCAATTAAATTAAAAATCACAACTTAAATACCCTATTTGTAGCGCCAAATGCATTTCGCATTCGCTCAAATGCCCCACTCAGATTCTCCGTTTCCATTCGTTAAGAACGTACCCTTTGTTTTGAAAGTAGTGTTTGTTGTCAACAAAAAATGCTTTTGAGAAACAACCATTTCTGAGTTTTAATATGCACTATACAAGTCAGAACATATAATGATGGAATTAACTACTTCAAAGTTAATCAAATTGGTACATTATTTTGGAACAGATGAAAAATTGTGACCTGTTTAAGTAAATACTTTCTAAGTTGAAGCATACAATGATGGAATTAATTACTTCAAAAAATTAATCAAATTGATACATTATTTTGGAACATGAAATGTTGACTTGTTTACGTTATTTAAGGATGAAGGTGTCTGAGAACGTGCATTTGCCATTGTAGAATTCTCTTAATATGAGATTTTTCTTAGCTTAAGCGCCTATAATTGTTTACGTTAGAGTTAGTCTACCATATGTACTGCTATAGAAGTGTTCATAGTAGATTATCCTTGGGTTAGGACATGCATTACCAAAATTCCCAATCATCGGTTGGAGTAGTAAATTATTCTCAATGATTAAAGAAATGGTTCAACCACCTTCATTTATGTGTGGGACTAAAAATACCAATCTCCATCACAAGCACTGTTACAATAGTGATATTAGCTTCAATGATGTTCAAAGGATAGATTCTCATTTCAAAAATAAGAACATCACTGTTTTGTTAATAGAGATGTGTACTAACATAAACTGTTTTGTTTAATTGAGTGCATGAATTAATTATTTTGCATCCATGAGTTTGAATTAGAACAAAGTTTCCATTTGTTACTGTTATATACCAATATCTTTCACCAACCTTACAGGCTGCAAACTATACGAACAACTTTAGTAAAGTGGAAGTGTGAATGTCAAGATGGAGCAGAACATAGCATGATAACTAACAAGTGAATTTAGTACATTGATTCCTTAATTGAAAATCAAACAGAATAGAAAATTAGTGAGGTAGAGACAAACTGGATGAGGCATTTCAAGCACAAAGTTATCCAATAAACCAATAACAATGTAAAACAAAATAATAAAATGTGAATATAGATAGTTCAATGGTTATTGGACTGGTGACATTCATTTTTCAGAACTCATTTGTTCAACCTTTTGGGAATATTGGCTTTCGAGTTTTTAAGTATTTATAAGAAGAAAAAAAATTATTTTTTACTTTGAATAAAATTCTATAAGTACTTTTAATTTTGTTAATAAAAACAAAAGGTGCAATTTTTCAGTAAAGATTTTGACAAAAATATTTTATTTTAAAGTTTTTGATAAATATCTATAGTCTACACACATATATAAACGTTCAACGACTTCTCTATTTTGAAGCACCCTTGGGGTTTCATGATTTTCACCACACAATCCGATTTAAATTATGTTATGATGTGGAAGAGAGAGAAGTGAACATTATTTAAATCAGAATGTGTAATGGAAATCATAGGACCACAGATGTGCTGCAAAATAGCGGTGTCATTGAATGCTATATATATATATATATAGACACACACACATATATATATCATACAGGAAGGTCGGCAGTATCATACAAAATGGTCAATTAACACCCATGTTATTGCCTGAGACTCGAGAGGTAGCAGCTAACATTATGCAAGTAAATCTATCTACCACTGAACCATCTGATTACTGGACTATCGCCAATCGACACAAATTTATTTTTTCAACAGTCTACAACGAAATCCGACACTGCAGGTTACAAGATGATGTATACAAGCCAATATGGTATAACAAAATCGCTCGAAAGATTAGCTATACCACATACATGGCCTATATACACCGACTACCTACTTCAGATCGAATGATTTCATGGGGATTGGAAGTTAGTCCTCAATGCGACTTATGTAATACATACAATGAAACTCATCATCACTTATTTATGGAATGTGAATATAGTACTTATATGTGGAATTTGTTTACAAGCAAGATGGAAGTTCCACCCGTTCAGAATTCGCTACAGAGTCAACTGAGTATGCTCCGCCGATGTTTTGCGCACAAATCTAGCATCCAAACTCTGGCGTATGTGGCAGCTGCTACTACCATTCATCACGTATGGGCAGGAAGGGTTCGGTGGCGATTCGAAGGCAAGAAGTGTACCATGGAGCAGCGGAGGAAATTAATTGAATTAGATGTTCGATGGCAACTCCGGAGTAAAATTCGAGATGGCGATTTATCTCCGAGCGAAAGGGAAATTTTTTTAAGGTGGGGGATTGACCTCTCTGATGTTGGATAATGTTTTGCGGCCACCATGAAGACTGATTAGGGTTTAAGGAGGTACACGTGTTGGGGCCGGGTCAGGTTGATATATGGAGGTGGAGGTGTTGATTTCTCACCCGTTTCGGTCGGCCAGTGTCATTTTCTTTGGTTTTTCTTTTGGCTTTGTATTTCTTTTGTGTTTTTATTTCTTTTTGTATTAAATACTATACTAGAGTTGTGAATAGAGGATGTTGTGCTTTTTTTCCTTACCCCAATGGTAAGGTTTTTTAAGGAGGCGAATCTTGCTATTGTATAGTTCTTTCGTTGTTAATAATGGAACCTTTTATTTCAATATATATATATATATATATATATATATAGGAAATCAACCATTCGATCTCTCTTTGATTTTCACCCACATGTAAAGACAAAGAAATCCAACGGTTAATATTTGCTATGTCGGATATTATGTTTTATTGCATATGCGTGCATGCACATGTGTATGTATTTATCATTTCCACCATCAATTGTTAATTGTTCTATACTTACATTTTGTTTAATATTTTTAGTTTATGTTTCTATAGGCGAAGATAATTTCTTTGTGAATCATACAATAATTACTTGTTTAGTTGAAATTAATGAAAAATTATAATTTTTTTTAGAAATTATATAACTAAACGATCGGTTTTCTACCGTTGTATGGTTGTACTATTATACGGTACTTTCTCGTGATTTACTAAGTAATGTGCTTCGGAGAAAAAACGATTTTTAGAAGTGGAAATTTCAATAGCCTTTTGATTCTTCAGCAGGAATTTTATTTGATTTCCTCGTTTGAATTATTCCATATTCACTTATGCTGATCTTTCCAGCAGGAATTTTATTCGATTTTGCCTTTTTTTCTCTACTTCGTTTATCCTTTGTTTTCGTTGATTTGAAGTTAACAGTAAGTGTTTTATGCTAAAATTTAGGTTTTTTTGTTTGTTTTTATTTATTTATTTGAGTTGATTTTTTTAGTTCATGAATTATATTGAATAATGGTTATAACATATCAGTTCATATTATTCATTTGCTCTTGAAGAATAGGTTCAAAATTAGTTTTTTATTTCTAGTTATTTTTTGTTGTTTAATGATGGTTATATCATCTTGTTGAATTCAATGTTGTTATTTTTGTCATTGATAATTGATATAGTTGTATTATATAGTAGCGGCTTCTACAATGATTTTAAGTTAGTAAATTTTTTGTATTGTGTAGAATGTCGTGAAAAGAGTGGAATGACAAATATTTGTTGGTTATTATTATTCGGGCTAGTATTGGTAATATTTTTTATTTTTCCTACTTATGTTGTTGTTTTTATAAACTAATATTATTTATGTATTTGTGCAGTCCCAATACTATTGATGTTCCTTTTGTTTTTATGTTTGGTAATAATACTTATAGTAGGTGGTTTGATTTGAGTGATTGTGTGTCGAGATTGGGAAATGATGAATGTAATCATTGGCCTGTATTAACACCTATTTATATTAAAATGGTTTATGAAAGTAATAATAGGAAAATGGTAATTGAAATAATTCTGATTTGCATAGTATACTCTTGCTTGTTGCTCATAGCCGTGATTATTTTCTATTTGTTTTGGTTATTTCAAAGCAGTCTAAAGGCATTTCGGTTGATGTTGATTTTTATAGTTCTTCATTTGTTGGTTCTTTACTAAGGGCGGTTTATCTAGTTCTTCCATGGTTGGTTCTTCAGTCGATTCTAGTTTTTTTTTGAAACAATTGTTAAAAAGTGATTTTAGCAATCCAGTATTTACTAGTGTTGATCAAATATCTCCTAGTGGTGTTGAAGAGTTTCGATTATATCTTATGATATATTATAAAAATGGATATAAAGTTAGCGTTGTTAAGAACGAGGAGTGTGTTACAGCTATTTGTTCATGGGAAGGTTGCATATTTCGTGTTCATGCTTCTTGTAAATTTAATCTTTAAGGTTTTTTTGTTATTAAGACTATGCAATCTAATCATTCTTGTAGAGCTGGTATTGTAGATATTAATCATACACATATTTCTAGAAAATTAGTTACAAAGTTGGTTATTGATTTTATTCGATCGAATCATTTAATGAAAACAAAAGATATTGTTCATTTATTTCAGATCAAGTACAATATAGTTTTAAATTGATATTTTGTATATACGGGAAAATGTTAGCTCTTAATGAAATACATGAAAATGATTTGCTTTCATATCATCATTTGAAATCTTTTTGTGAAGTTGTGATTGTTTGTAATCCCGGTAGTATAGTTGATCTTCAAGATGATCCTATTAGTCATGAATTTGAGAGAGTTTTCATTGAGTATGAAGTATGCAAATATGGATTCAGTTATAGTCATCATTTGATATTTCTAGACAGGGACGACGACGACCTAGGGGATGATGATCAGGATGATAATGATGGCTATGAAGATGACGACGATTATGATAATGATTTTGGGAAGGATGTTGATTGTGATAAAGATCCTGAAGGACCAGGAAGTGGTGGTAATGGGTTTGGTGGCCATGACTTAACCCCATCGACTCATGATATAGATCTCCCTGATCTTCCCGAACCTCATAATGCTTCTCAAGAAGACATCCCAGCAAAGGATGCTCAAGCTGTTAATAAAGAATCAGATAAGGAGGAAATTCAGGTTTCTACTTCACAAGCTCCTGTGGTATAAGTATAAAGTTTACTATCTTTAAGTGATTATAATTATCTATTAGCCTTCGTTAATAAATCCGCTTTATTAGTAAGAAAAAGAAATAAATATCACTTTGATATTTTGCATGAGAAGAGCGAGAAGAAAGTGCAACGATTAAATAGATAAATTAAAAAAATGGTTGAAGATCACAAAAGTTCATCTGAAAAGTATAGGCGTTTTCTCATTTATGCCACTCGATTAAAAGATTTCAACGAAAAACGGACAGACCAGCTCTTGAAAAGATCCTGCCTTCATCGGCAAAGAGTTTTAAAGGAGAATGCAGAGTTAACCACACTCTTTTGGATACTTATTGAAGAAAGGGATACTTTAGTGGAATTCCTCTATAAAGTTATTTTTAGGAATGTTTTGACTGACATTTCCTTCTTTGGAGAGAAGAGTGGGGGTATAGTTAGGTGTCTTCATAGTAGGTATTTACATAATCATGGGACCGATCCTTATCCTGGGGAATGTTGGAATCTTACTAGGATCGCGACCGTCCCACTTTTCCTTAATACTCTTCCCCCTGAGAAGGTCAAGTTTAACAAAGAGAAATTCATTTTTGAGTTTTACAAAGGGTCCATATTATACGAACCTATGTGATTTCGTTGTTGTATTATGTAACTCGTATAATCTTTATAAATATTAGTGTTTCTATTTTCGCGGCTTGGTCTATTTTTCTTAAAATACACAATTTAAGGAACTATTAGGCACTCCCATTTAAAAAGGACTATTAAGTAAATTTGTCAAGCTAAAAAGGGACTTTAAGGAGAAAACATTAACCCTTAAAACCTCCCGACTAGCAAAATACCGCATTCTCAAGGACATTCAAGAAGTTTACACATAACTTCCCCACTTATATTTTGATTTCTTAGGTAATGAAAACGACAGCCTTCTAAAAGAAATTCGGTCTAATTATGTTGAACTATTATGTGGAGACTCTAGTCCCCTTACCGAGAGATGAGTATCATTAGTTTCCCTCATTTGTTACTCCTTATGGTCTTAACGTCTCTTTTGACTCTGTCTTCCCTATGGCCGCGGGTTCACTCAAAAAATCTCAAATTATTGTTTCTAAACTTAAGAATTGAATGTATAAAACTTGAATTGTTAATTTAATTTGAAATTGTTCATGCTTGTAAACCTTGTTGTTATTGATAAAAGAGTACATTTTCTATGGATTGATTTCATCTTCTTTTATTTATTTTTAATAGTAAAGTCAATTAATGCTTGCATCCAACGATCTTGATCTCTCTTCTCGATCGGATAAACTTAAGGCTAGACTGATGTTAGACATTGGGAAACACCCTTCTCAAGATGCTTCAGTTATATCATTTTCGGATAACCCAAAAGCATATAAATGGCATAACAAATACTATAAATTGAGGCCAACATTAATTAGTACAAATGAAATGACCTCGAGCTTAGAAGAGAAAATCAAAGAGAAGGACAAAGAGATTGAATAGCCAAGAAAGAATATGGCTAAAGTTGGTCAATCTAGACCTTCAGTCCAAAGAATTAAGGTTAATGTAGAAATTACTCGGCTATATCAGAAAATTGAGAACCTTGAAGTTGATTTGCTGAAAAGCTGAGCATCATGTCAATCTCTAGATCTTATTGCAAGTGGAGGAAAATATAGCATTCCTACTCCTACTCGTGCAAGGACAACTAGGTCTCAATCTTTAGCAGGCAAAAAGAAAATTTCTTCTTTGGATAACCCGCCTTTGGGTCTGGATAAGGGAGAAATTTCCGGGTGGTGTCGAGCATACAAATATGACTGCACTCAGTTCCTGAAAGAGAAATGGGACAAACAAGTTTCAAGATATCCCAATAAGTATAAAAGTCAAGTTGAGGAGCTGGGGTGCGAGAAACATGCTCTCGAACAATGAGTTAAAGAATTACAGAGCAAGGTCAAAACTCTTAAAGGGGCCAATAAGACGCTTGATCATGCATTAAAGACTCAAGTCGACTCTATTGGCGATATGAATATTATCCGAAAGAAGGAGAAGAAGCTCAAAGAACTACTGGATGTGGTAATTCTTCATATTACCGAACCTTCTTCGGCCGTTAAAGCTTTAAAGGAAAAAGTAAAAGACCTTGGGTCTCAATTAAGGATAACTGAGGTGACATCGCTTGAAAATTATCGATTGGATTCCCTCATAAATTATTTGCTTAAAATAATAGTTGCTTTTGGCTTAGAAATGGACTACTCCTTTTTAGGTCCGTAAATAAACTAAAGGTTGGGCAGAGCAGCAGAAGCAGGATATAGACGCTATCAACACTTCTTTTTGTACGGGTGTGCTGACCATCTCAAGAATATTAGATGCCCTCCTTTCTTGCTTAGAGATGCTCCCACTTCAAGTGAAAGTCATTCGTGTCCACTTGAGGTTAAGGGGAAAGGGAAAGAAAAGGTATACCAACATCATCCACTCCGTCAACCTCCACCTCAGGAAGACTAGGATGGTTTTTCTTACTATTTGTAAATTTTTGTATGTAAATCGTTAAATGCCTGAATAGTTGATATTTTGTAGTAGTTTTTGTATTTTCTTCCTTACTCTTTGTCTTGTATCTGAACTCATTGAGTTGTTTGAGATTTGTAATTTACTTTAGAGCTTTAGTCTGATTCCATATGATCCATGGTCTTTGATTATGCATAGATTTGTTTGCTCTTAGAATGCTTTAGACGGGCCTTGATTTGAGAGTTACTTATCGAGTGTTATAGTATTTGTTTGCCACCCTCCTTGCATGTAAGTAGCTTTTCACTCTTTAGCGTAAAATTGAGTATCTTCTCACCTTTCTAGCTCTCATTCTTATGAGACTTTCCATTTTTCTTCTGGAAAAACATAAAGTAGATAATCATGACTTTCATAATTTTGTGAAATTATTTCTTTCTCAAATTGATCATTTTGTTTTGTAAATGCCAATGAAATTTGTGAAAAAGTTTTCTTATCGATCATTGAAACTTTGAAAACTTGGTTTTGAGATTCTTATTTTTTGGAAAAATTATTGAATTAGTAGAACTTTTAAATGTGTCGAATCAATTTGTTTTCTCATTTCTCTCGCTTGAATAACTTCATAAGCGGATCTTTATTGATTAGACTCCCTTCCTTTTGTCTGGGTTTCTTAGATGGTTATTTGATGACTTTCTTTTGTTATATGAGATTATATGAAGATTAAAAGTTACTTGTCAGCTTAATAGAAGACCAGAAGTCCACTGATGAGAAAACTAGAAGTCCACTGATGAGAATACCAGAAATCCATCTGGTAAGAAGACCAGAAGTTCATTTGGTAAGAAGACCAAAAACCTATTTGGTGAGGTTAACATTTTAACTAATTGGAGACTGGAAATTCGACCGATAACGGAGATTCTCCTTATTTGATATAAAATTTGAATTCCAATCCAAAAATAAAAGATTGAGAGCTAATCCAGCATTTCGGAGAATTTTGCATTTCGAAGAAGAAGCCCCTGACTTTAATATTAACTTTCATTTCAAAAAGGAAATTCAGAATTCCTCAGCTGTCCATATTTGACATTGAAACCCCATGTTCTGGGTAATAGATAGTTCTTTACCCTTCCTTTGAAGGTTGCTTTAAATTTGTCTTGGTGTAAGTTTAATGATTCATGTCTGACCGCTCTTCTTCTAGAAGATTGCTTTGGCCTATCTTTAAAATGGAATTAGACTTGCTTAATTGATTCCCTTTTGCTCCTTATTACCTTATAGATAATGATTTTGGCTTTAATCTCTTTCGCCCCTTATTACTTTATAGGTAATAATTTAGGCTTTGATTGAGCCCCTTATTACTTTATAGGTAATGATTTAGGCTAGTTGATGCGTTTGATTAGCCATCTTAGGCAAAACCAAAGTCTTACACATCCTCCCTTTAGGAGGTGCTTCGGTTAGGCCTTTTAGGTGGAATCGAAGGCTGGTCGGTGCTTTAGCCAAACTATCTTAGGCGGGACTAAAGACTTACCCTGTCCTCCCTCTAAAAGGTGCTCCGGCCAAGCCACGTAGGCGGGACTGAAGGCTTGCAGTGCTCTGGCTTATAGGCAGGACCAGAGGCTTACTCTAACCTCTCTCTAGTAGGCGCTCCGGCCATGCCACGTAGGGGGGACCGAAGGCTTGCAGTGCTCTGGCCTGGCCTTATAGGCAGGATCGGAGGCTTACCCTGACCTCACTCTAGGAGGTGCTTTGACCAGACCCTTGTGGTGGGATCAAAGACTTTCCTTTATTTTATAAATCTTTTTCACAAAGCATTTCTCTTTATTAAACACTTGATCCTTGTAGATACATTGATCTTTTTTCTTAATCATGCTGACGAATTCTTAGAGTTCTCCTTTTCATAAGAAATTCTAAATCATCCCTTTAAGGGTTCGACATTGATTGGTTTTGTGTCCATTCATTCGATGATATCGGCAGTAAGCACCTCCGAGATTTCTTTCATTACCCCGCCTCTTTTTATTTAAAGGTCAATAGTCCAACCTCTCTTTAGTTAGGAGATAGATGTTTTCATAAGAGGTGGTAAGGGAACGAGCTCTAGCAGATCGGGAATTCCTAGGGGAGTGTGTCTTTGGTCCCCATTTGGCATTTTTGTAACATTGATAGGCTCATTATCTCTAACAGCAAGTTTTCTCTTTGAGAATCCTTGAGTTTTGATTGGTATGGAAGAGCGATTGATTATTCCCTTCCACTTTCAGGAAAACTCATCGAAACCCTTTGTTATTTCATTTTCGAAGATAATGCCTTTAGCTTGGAGCCGTATAGTTTTTCTTATTTTCGAGAATGGATCATTCCATTTCTTGTTCTCCTTTCATAAAGCAAAGATCGGGTCGGTCCTATATGAAAAGGATTTATGCTCCAATTATATCGGTCATAAATAATTACTCGTCTTTTTTCAGCTAGAGTTATCAATGCCAAGTTCTTTAATTCTTTTTCTTCATGAAACCGAAGATCATGAGTGACTTGATAAGCTGGTTTGGTAAAATAAGGCTCGGAAGACCTTGTAGCGCGATAGTCATTATGCGGTTTAAAAGGTAATGCAAGATATGGTAAGTCCTCCGAAGGGATATGTAGGAAATGGAAAGTCTCTAAAGTCCTCTATATGAATATACAAAATATGAAAATCACTAAATTCCTCTATAAGGATATGTAGAGAGATCGGAAAGTCTTATATAGGAATATTAAAGAGATTGAAGGTTTGGGCCCTCCTTCTAGTGCCAAAAATATTAGCAAATTTTTTCACTAACCAAATATGCAAGGAAAGTTAAGGCTGATTTGAATAAGGGATCAAATGGCCTTATTCAAATGTTCAATTCCAAAAGTAAGTCATATGCATGTCCATTGTCCAAGTCCAAGTCCAAAAACAAGTCATATGCATGTTCTTGTCACAAAAAGCTAATTAGATAAGTATAAAAGAAGTATGCTACGCAAAGTTGAATGTTTGAGTCCTTATTTGCAAAATGTCACAAGAGTATAATAGACTCTAAAATCCCCAATTTGATTTAGGGTTTACAACTTTTAAAAAGTAAGAAATGAGGAAAGAGTTAATCGCCCTCCATTGGATGTCGATGGAGGTCTATTTATAAGGGTGCAACCATGCGGGATGATTGAAATGTGGCATAGATCTGAATCCAACGGTTCCGATGGCATCATCTTTGATGAAATTTCGACATTCATTATTGAGGCTCAACATCATTTGCTTACATAGTAGATATTCGACATCCTTCATATATGTTGATACTCGACATCTTGTGATATGGCAGTCATTCGATAGCTTGATATATACTCAATAACCTTCAAGATGTTAGATACTCGATATGGTTCGGCATCCCTTGCTTCCTGTAAAAACTCAAAACCCCTCGCTAAGATCATCATTCTTGTAGAAACTCGATATTGTTGGCTTGTTTGTAAATGCTTTACATCAGTTAATGCTGTAAAGGCTTGATAGCTTTTGAGTTGTAGAAGTTCGATAACCCCTGTTCTTCCATGTCTGCTGTAGCTCGATACCTATAAGCACTTATTGACTCGACACATTCGTCACTTTTCAGACTTGATGCCTTGTCATTATCAATGCTTAAAATCAACTTCTGCTTTTTAGATACTCAACAACTTCTCCTATTGAAGAGGCTCGTTATCTCTTAGAGGTACAGTATCTCTTTGTTGTTAGATGTTCGATACCCCTTTAGACTTGGCATCTTTCCATTGTTTGCAAACTGTTTTGGGCTCAACATCGTTAGGGGTTAGATATCCCTTTGTAACTAGATACTCGACATCCTCCTTTTGTGATTGCTTGATGCTCTTTATTCTTTGTTAAATGTTGAATGCTTAATGACTTTTACTCTCTTCAGGCTCGACCTCTCTCTTTGTTTCTAATGCTCGACACTCAAAATATGTAGTAACAAAGTATTTGTCATATTTTTTGGTTAATATTTGCCAAACCTATGCTGTTGCAATTCAACAATTTTTAGTTTAGGAATATAAAATTTATATTTGAATTTATTTAGGTTTTTTTCCACTTTTCATTGGCATTATATCTAGTTAAGATGAAACAAATTAGTATTGGTTTTTAACAAAGCTTAGGGAAATGTTATCTAATGATGATCCTTATTTCACCTTTGTATTTGATTAACATCTTGGTCCTTTTCTTGTTGTTTCTCAAGTTTTTTTAGATTCAGCACACGGTTCTTGTTACTATCATTTAAGGAATAATTTGAAGATTTTTTATAAAAAAATTGTCCACAAGGGAAATCGAATTAGATTTTTTTTCGAGTTGCTAATGCTGCTATGTATTTAATCAACCTTCGTCTAGATTTAGGACTGTTGCTAAGGTGGGAAGTTTTTTGCATGATTTGCCTTTCCAAATGTTTGTTAATTTTATTTTGTTGGAAATCTATATGGGGAAATGAGTTTTAATCGTGTAGAATGTTTTACTCATTGGACTTTAGAGGAAAGATATTTATATATTACTGCTGCATGTTTAGATAGAATTCGTCTGAAGCTCATGAAACTTATGTTAGATAGACGTGAACTAAGTAAAACATGGAATAGTTAGTTGTGTTATATTATGAAAAGACATTTAAGCGATATATCGTGAGGGCATTTAATGAAAAGTTACTAAATCTACTGTTGATGTTTATGAAGTTTAATTATCTCAAACTTATTATGTAGATTTTGAGTGTTCGACGATGTTGTTGTAATATATAGGGCATTGAGTGGTTTCCATGTGCTCATGCTATTAGAAGTATATTTGCTTTTGATTTGAATGTTTATTCTTATATTAGGGATTTTTTAAAAGTATCTTTTTTTAGCATTTTATTCTCACCTAATTCATCCACTTGTTAATCTTCAAACGACAAATGTTTTACCTGAAGATGTTGAAGTATATTTACCCAAGAGACGAGTAGTGATGGAAGGCCTCCTTCTTTAGAATCGACTAAGTCAGCTGGTGAGGTGAATAAGTACAAACGACGCATTCTATGTAAGAAATTAAGTCATAATAAAAGATCATGTTTGTTAAGAAATAAAGTGTAGTTTATGTACCTTTTTACTTTTATGTTTTTGAAGACTTTTAATGTACTTTCATATCATCTATTATTGCACTAAAAGTTCTACTTTGTGGTCTTATTACTTACTATATTACCTTTTTTCTCATGATAATCTATTTTCATGCGTTATATGAAATATTTTATTGCTTTGTTTTATTTATGTGATTAAATGTTGTAAATTTTCATAGCATTTTTTATAATTGTTCAATTAATATGTTTGATAATATTCATGACTGCTCATATATACAAATTTTTGGTGGTAGTATTTATATTTATTTTTTTAAGTGTGTTTTTGTTCATATATTAATTTTTGATGCAATTATATATTAATATTACATTTTAGAGTGGAAAATATTTGTCACACTATATATTCGTTATATATGCAACTGAAATATGATATTAAATAGCAAATATCTTTTCATTTAATTAATTATAATGGGTTATCATCAAAATATAAAATTTCAATAGAATATTTAATAAAATAATCAATTATTTTTATGTCAATTATTTTCCAACTGAAAAATCCAGTAATTTGTTCATTAGATATGTTTATAACCAGTCGATCATGCGAAATAAAATTACATAATTGTCAAAGATCTTACTTAACTGTCAAATATTTGCCAAAATACTTCACAATTTAATATTTCATAATCTAATGGTAACAATGGTAACCAACTCTATGAATCCTCTTTTCCGTTATTATCACTGTCGTCTCAATCAGCACCACCGCACCCTCTCCTCCCTAGATCCGCCTTTCCTACAACCCAATCAACACCCTTTTGCAACTGATGATCTACCACCTTTCTGCTTCCCACCAGATTCTCCACTCCATCTTCGTAGAATCGATCTCATCTCTTCTTCCAAACCATCCTACGCCGATGTTCTTAAATCCGCTTCATCTCCGCTTCCCCAAATCCTTAGATCTACCACCTTGCCTCCGCTTCCCCAAATTCCCAGATCTAAACCTATCTCGATATCCCCTTGGATTAGGGGATGTACTGGCAAGTCATTCTGCTTCAGATGCGGTGCTCTCGACCACAAAGGCACGAGTGTCGAGATTCTGTTCAGTGCTTTTATTGTAGCGATTTAAGGCACAAACAATCCTTTTGCAAGTCGAAGCCTAAATCAGCAGCCACCACGCATCCAGAAAGGCATGTCTGTCCTGCTCTATCGCCACCCAACGACGATTATCTTTGTCACTAATTTCATATCGCCATTCTGGCATTGCGATCAAAGATCCATTTCCTTCCTGATCTTTTTAACTCGAAACCCTTACTAAGTCTTACCGAATCATTGATTAACTTGTTTGAAGCTTCAGCTAAGAATTTGGAAGAAAATTCCAGTTACCCTCCTGTATCGGCACCCTCTACAAAATTAGAAGACATAAGTTGGGCGAATCCTCCTTCACCGATTTAGATTTTGAATCTGACAATCAAAATGTAGAGAATGTGAATTTATTGGACCCAGCTATTCAAATCTATCGGGCTGGGGAATTCCAAATGCAACGTACTACATCCATCAGCAGCTTTAGATGATGTCAAACGACCGTTAGCTGCCATTGATTTTCAATCAGACAGTGTTACCGCAGAACCTGCGCAGGACACCGAGCTGACGACAGTGTCTACAGTCCCATTCTTAGCCTTAGCCATTGAGCACTACAGCGCCTCCCGCCTTAGCCGACGACAACCTCTATCCTAGAGAATGCCATCAGACCTAACAGCGTTAGGTAGACCCGCAAATCCAGAAGCTCATCAAATGATTTGGTGCGTAGAAGCCTTCGACATCTCCCGATGGAGCTTTCTCAAGATCTGTTTACGTCTAGTGGACACATTATTTTTGGAAGCACTTACATACCTATTATTTTGAACACGTTAACAGGCTTACCAAATCGCTAAAAACATTGGTTTTATTTATATTCAGGATAATATTTTGAATTCATTAAAAAAGTTGAACTTGGGAGGGCTAACAATGTAAATTCATGAAGATTCGAAGCTGGAATGTAAAAGTTCTAGGAAATCCCATAAAAAGATCTAGAATTAAACAATTTATGCAAAATTGTTTAGTTGATATTGTATTAATTCAGGAAACCAAAATTGAGCTCCCCAATCAGATCTGTGTTAGGTCAATTGGGGGTAATTACTTTATGGGTTGTGCTTTCGTTCTTTCTACTAGAAGTTTAAAGGGATCTTAACAATATGGAGGGAGGAAAAATTTAAACTATTGTAAACAATCCCTAATTATTACTCTTTACATGTTCTTCTTCTAAATTTACAAGAAAATAATATCATAAACATCATAGATGTGTACACCCCTTTCGAAAGACATTCTAGACAAACTTTATATACTGAATGTTTGGAATTTAGAAACCTTTCTTATGGTCCTTGGATTGTTAGCGGGGACTTCAATGTGACAAGGCACATAGGAGATAGAAACACAAGAGAAGTAAATTTCGTTTATATAGAGGAATTTAATGGTTTTATTAACTCAGACAACCTCATTGAGATTCTCCTCTGTGGAAGGAAATTTACCTGGTCTAATTTTAGAGAATAGCCGTCGCTGGCGTTACTAAAAAGATTTTTCATGAGTGAGGAATGGGAAGACAAATTCCTCTGTCTAAAGCTTTTGGTCTAGCCAGCATCATATCTGATTATTGCCTTATTCTTTTAAATTCTCACGATCAACTTCCAAAAATCAAACCATTTAAGTTCGACAAAAATATGGCTTAAAAAGGAAAATTTTGGAAATCTTATAACAACAAAATGGAACTCAACAAATAATTAGATCCAAAATAATGCAGTAAAAAAACTTGTATTCAAATTCCAGGAATGAAGAAAATTCTTAAAGAATTGGAACATTAATGTCTTTGGCAATATAACCATTAAAAATACATGATTTTACTAAGATATTACCCTTAGACAGAATAGGGAGAACATGAAGTTGAATTTCGATGAAAAGAACAAACTAACCAGCTTATAAACAGATCTTAACAAACAAATGATCGGGAAGAAATTATGTGGAAACAACGTTCTCACATTAACTGGATCAACGAAGGTGATAAGAACACTAGTTTCTATGGCTAAAAGTAGAAGACATAAAAAGACAATCACACATATTTCAGTAAATGAAACATAAATTTCTTGCAATTCTAACTAAACAATATTTTCACTAGCCACAATTCTGAATTTTTTTGATAATAGTCGCAACGATGGATATCTCCATGTTGGAATTAGACTTGCCTTTCTCCGAAGAGGAAGTTTTAGTGGCCTTAAATGGGCTAGCTAGTAACAAAGCCCTTAGCTTAGACGTTTTCCCATTTTTTCTATCAAATTTTTTGGGATACTATTAAAAATGACATTATGGACTTATTTGATGAAGTCTATAATGGTAGACTCAAAATAGGAAAGTTTAATTGTGTGGATGTTATCTTTATCCCAAAAAGGGAATACCCTCTAGGCGTTGACTGATTATAGACCTATATCGCTAGTTAACTATCCAATAAAAATTATCACTAAAGTTCTAGCTAATAGGTTAAGAAATAAGATGGATAAGTTAATTGATAAATCTCAAACAACTTTCATTAAAGGTAGACAAATTATGGACGGTATCGCTACCGCAAAAGAATTCATTAACTTCTTCCATTAAGGAAATATAACTTGTACCATCGTTAAACTAGAATTCACCAAGGCCTTTGACTCGATCGATTGGGATTTCCTGAATAACACCATGAAAGTTAGAGGATTTTCCAAAAAAAATAGATTTCTTGGATTTATCTGATCTTGAAATCAAGTGTATCATCGATTTTAGTAAATGGAATTAAAGGCAATAAAATTCAATCAAAGAGGGGTCTTTGCCAAGTAGATCCCTTCTCTCCTTTTCTTTTTTATTTAGCGGTTGATGTTTTTAGCAAAATAATTAAACTAGCCATTAACAACAACATTCTTCCTAAAATCGAAGGAGATATTACTAACAATGGGGTTTTTATCCTTCAATAGGCGGACGACACCTTGCTTTTATGTTCCCATCTTCCCATCATATTGCTCCCCTCAAATTAATTCTTTATAACTTCGAATTACCTTCGGGACTCAAAATTAATTTCGACAAGAGCTTGGTTTTGATCATTAATGATGTATCAAATGCGATAACTGATGTTGCTTGCACTCTAAACTACAAAATCATGAATTTCCCGATAAACTATTTAGGAGTTCGCATTAGACCGACGAAACCGAAAAAAGAAGATTGGAACGTCATCATCGACAAAGTTAATAAGAGATTACCTTCTTGAAAAGCCAACTGTCTCTCAAGAGCAGGAAGAGCTGTCCTTGTTAACTCGGTATTATCCACAATACCGATTTATTGGCTGTCCTTTTATTGTTTTCCTTCTTGGGTTATTAATAAAATCAATGACATTAGGCACAAATTTCTTTGGAGAGGAGATTCAGAATGTTATAATTTAAGTTATCTGATTAATTGGGACCTTGTATGCAAACCCAAATCATAGGATGGGTTAGGCATTATAAACTTAAAAATTATAAATACCTCTTTGCTCTGTAAGTGGATATGGAAATTTCTAGATGACAACAATACAACACAGAAGGAAATAATTATAAACTTTTAATATAACAGAACCAAAAATTTATATGAACTCAACAACCTGCTTTTGTCATTCTTTTGGAAAGAGATATCCAAGCACTATTGCATTTTTAAGATTGGACTCAGCCTTAAGGTTCGATCCGGTAATAAAACATCTTTTTGTAACAATCATTGGGCTTCTCCAATAGCTTTAAAACATGAATTCCCATATCTCTACACCGCCTCAAATAATAAAAATGACCTTATTATTGACGTCTTTAGGCCGCACGAGATATTTCAACGAAACATTTCCTTTAATTAAAACTTAGTTGGGAATGTTTTAAATCAATATGTTAAACTAATTAGTATTATTTATAGATTTCATATGAGCAAATAATCAGATCAAATAAAATGGAACTGGGAGAAAAATAAAAAATATATGTCTAAATCTATGTATAAATTCTTAATTTATTCTGGCACCTCCACTTTTAACTACTTTAAACCTATTTGGAAGATGAGCATGTCACCTAGAATAAAAATTCATTCGTGGATTGTTTTGCACGAAAAATTAAACTTTATTAGCAATATAAACTTTAAACTAACTAACAATTTAAATCATAACCCTTGCTATTTTTGCAAATAACCATCAAAACTAATACACACCACTTTTACGATTGCCACTTCACTCAATATGTTATTCGTAAAATCTTTTATCTTTGGATTAGACATTAATGGAATTATACCTTCTCAATATGAATATTGGTCGAGCTTTAGATTTAAGTATGATAAAATTAATAGAAAATCACTGGATACTATTTATTCGACTACTTGATGGGGCATCTGGCATGATCATAATCGAAGAATTTTTAAATGCACTTATGAAAATTCCTTAGGCTACCTATATTTTACTACCTTGCAAATCTCTCTTTGGACAAGTATTCGCAATGGGTTGTCGAACTGGAAGGAGCGATTACCGAGGTCAAGAAAGACTTTACAACTCATTCAGGCTTCCCGCTCCTTATGTGTGCTAACAACACCAGAAACTAGTCTGCCACTATGCAAATCACTTTTAGATAGCGTTCGCGCTCATTTCGGCATTATCAATTCAATATCTAGGATGCCACTTGACATCTGCATGACTCAACAGTAGAAATCTATGCTACTTCATCACCGCCAGGTTCATTGTCTAGCAATGCTACGCTTCAGTCTCTACCACCAGATAGTGCATACTCTCAGATTTCCATCAGTACACATATCCATCAGTTAGTGTGTACACCCAACATTACATTCCAGTTTGAGTACCTTCTTCTGACTAGTGTGCACTCCCAATAGTTCACAACAGACATTACACTCTTCTTCAATGCAGACAGTGCATCCTTTTGGTCAATGCCCATACATTCTATCAACTAGCTCACTCTCACTACAAACATCATAGTACACTTCATTGCTCAAGGACCACATTCACTCACTCTTTGTTCTATTTCTGCCTCGGCATCCTTCAACTTGCTCACTTAACCCGGTATGCATGTGTCTTCTTGTTGCATTTGCATGCCATCAGCTCATCACCTCATTAGACCCTCTTATACTTTGTTGTAGCTCACATCTAACAACTCCTATACTAGTTCAATTCAGTATCAGTTTTCTCTCATTCCACACCCTTCGTTATATTAGCGGCTCTACATTACTTCTACATTTCATCTTTACCAATTTTGTCTCCTGCCCTTACACAGTTCCATGCGGAAGTCATGTATGCTTCAAGCAACGCCAAGAGAAACCCAAGCAGCAGTTCCCACATGCTACAACACATTAAGCACTCATGTTATTAGTGCACATACTTTAGTACTTAGAAAATAATATGTATATTTATCTTTCTATTCTATTTTTTTTGTCTTTGCCTTTTATTTTGTTATTCATCTATGGGATGATTTTATAGTTGTATGCATCACTGCCCATTAGACTTTTGTATTGCTTTTGTGACGCAGCGGAAATAACACTTGACGACGAATTGAAGAATTCGTGTCAAACTAATCGATGAAACGATTAGATGAAGTAATTTGAATCGATGAATTGATGATACCAAACACCAAATCCGTTGATCACGAAGATACCGGACTTTAGCTATCTTCGACACGTTGATCGCGCACGATGCCATGAGAGAAGATCTACAATTCTTTGAACGTTGATCAAGCGCACTTGATTCCGTGAATTGGCTTCAACAATCGTTGATTCGAGCGCACTCGAATGCCGAAGGTGGAGATAGGAGATAACACTCAATTACCAATTTTAATGGTGGCACAAAAGCACACAAAAGAAATTTTATTCAAATTCAACTAACTATTACAAGAGACACCAACCCGGTATTTATAGATGTTTACAACACACTACAACCTTTCATAGGTCGTACACGATCTAACAAATAACTCGTCCATACTTTAGCCGACTTAAAAGACACAGAACTAACTACTAATACAAAGCACGACTCAAACGTCTTCATCTACGATCTATCCACTTCATCTCCAAATCAAAGGTAGTCTCCAACAGCAACGATTAGCTACCACGAGCTAAAAGCAATGGCCTATGGGTACGACTTAGCATCTATGGGATAGGGCGGAAGTAGGTCGCGGGAAATAGGTTGCAGTGAAGTTAGGTCGTATGAATTAGTAGGTCGTGGTGATGTTAGGTCGTAGGAATTAGGTCGTGGAGATGTTAGGTCGTAGGAATTAGGTCGCAGAGATGTTAGGTCGTAGGAATTAGGTCGGGTTGATGTTAGGTCGGTGAATTAGGTCGTAGGCACTAAGTCGTGGTGATGTTAGGTCGTAGGAATTAGGTCGAGTTGATGTTAGGTCGGTGAATTAGGTCGTGGGGATGGTGTCGCAGAGGAAGTTAGGTCGCGGAATGGCGTTGTAGTGGAGTTTAGCTCGCTAGAGTTAGGTCGGAGAGGGGTTAGGTCGTTGGAATTGGAGTTAGGTCGTTGTCGAGCTTCGTTAGGTCGTTCGACTTCGCCAACTAAGGTATGCACTGCATCATCCTCCCCCGGTTGAGAAAAGTTCGTCCTCGAATTTAAAAGTTCCTCTCCATTGGATTGTTCATCCTCATAATAAGGTATAAGATGTTTAACATTAAACACGTCAGAGGTGTAAACATCTTCTGGCAGCTTCAACTTATAAGCATTTTCATTGATCCGTTTTATAATTTTTATTGGACCAATCTTTCGGGCTTTCAACTTGTTATAAACACCCACTGGAAAACGATCCTTTGTTAACACAGCATACACCCAATCATCCTCGTTGAACTCCACACTTCTTCTCTTCTTATCTGCAGCTCGTTTATACTTCTCATTTGTCTTCTCCAAACGTTCCTGAACGATTCTATGGCATTCTATTAACCCATCAACAAAATCAGCAGCCCGTTTAACTGTCCCCTTCGGTTGTGGTACTATCGTTAAATCCAACGGCCCCTTTGGCAAGCTTGAATATACAATCTAAAATGGACTGTAACCAGTGCTTGGGTTAACAACATGGTTATGAGCAAACTCCGCCTGACACAACTTCATATCCCAACTTTTCAAATTATCCTGCACAAGACATCGCAACAAATTTCCCAATGATCTATTCACAACTTCAGTTTGCCCATCCGTCTGAGGATGATATGCACTACTAAAATTCATCTTCGTCCCAACCATCTTCCATAGACTCAACCAAAAGTGACTCAGAAATCGAGTGTCTCGGTCAGAAACAATAGATTCAGGTAACCCATGTAAACGATAGATTTCTTTAAAGAATAATTGTGCCACATGAACTGCATCCGTCGTTTTCTTACAAGCAATGAAATGTGCCATCTTCGAGAAACGGTCTACCACAACATATATAGAATCATTTCCCCACTAAGTTCTAGGTAAACCCAAAACAAAATCCATGCTGATATCAACCCATGGTTTAGTATGCACGGGTAATGGCATATACAATCCCGCATTCGTCGCTGTCCCTTTTGAAACTTGACAAATATGACATCTCCCCACAAATCTTTCAACTTCTTTCCTCATGGAAGGCCAAAAATATGATTGCGAAATCAACTGCAATGTACGATCTCTGCCCACGTGACCCTCTTCATGCAGTTCTTTGACAATCTTCAACCTCAAGCTACAATCCGGAATACACAACCGATTTCCTCTAAACAAGAATCCATCTTTCATCACAAAATTATCAGAACTCCCTTCCTGCATCTGATCCATCACTTTCGCAAAATAAGAATCTGAAATAAGCAACTCTGGCAACAAATCAAATCCCACTACTTCCACTCGCATAGTTGTCAGCAAATGGTTTCTACGGCTCAATGCATCGGCAACTCGGTTAGTAACTCCTGATTTGTGCTTCACAACGAAAGTAAACTGTTGTAAATAAGCAACCCACGAAGCATGCCTTGCTGAAATTTTGTCTTGCCCCTGCAGATGTTTCAACGCCTCATGATCAGTGTACAGCACAAACTCTTTGTGAAATAAGTAATGTCTCCAATGTTTAATTGCTTGTACAACAGCATAAAATTCCACATCATACGTACTATATCTCATCTTCGCTCCTGATAACTTCTCACTGAAATATGCAATTGGACGTCCCCTCTGACTCAACACTCCTCCAATCCCAACCTTTGACGCATCAGTGTGTAGCTCAAACAACAACTGAAAATCTGGTAATACTAGAATTGGTGCAGACGTCAGCAACTCCTTGATCTTCCCAAAAGCATCCCCTGATTCCTCTGACCATGAAAACTGTTTACCCTTCATACAATCTGTAACAGGTGCCATCACACTACTAAAGTGTGGAATAAATCTTCTATAAAATTAAGCCAACCCATGAAAACTTCGAACCTCTGTTATTGTCTTGGGCTGTGGCCAATCTCTAATCGCCTCTACTTTACTCCGATCCACCTGTATCCCTTCCTCTGATACAACATACCCCAGAAATAAAACACTATGCGTCATGAACACGCATTTCTTCGTTGCAGCATAAAATTGTTCTTGTCGCAGTACCATCAGCACTTCTCTCAGATGATTCAAATGTTCCTCTGGACTTCCACTATATATCAGAATATCATCGAAATACACCACCACAAACTTCCCAATGAATGGTCTAAAAATCTGATTCATCACCCGCATAAATGTACTTGGAGGATTTGATAAGCCAAATGGCATTACCAACCATTCGTATAGACCCTCCCTAGTTTTAAAAGCAGTCTTCCACTCATCACCTGGCCTGATACGAATTTGATGATATCCGCTCTTCAAATCAATCTTCGAAAAGATAGTAGCTCCGCTCAATTGATCTAGCAAGTCATCCAACCTCGGCATTGGAAATCTATATCTCACAGTAATCTTATTCAATGCTCGACTGTCAGTGCACATTCTCCATGTCCCGTCCTTCTTTGGTACTAACAAAGCTGGCACAGCACACAGACTCAAGCTTTCCTGCACACGCCCCTGTTCAAGCAATTCTTCCACTTGCCTCCTCAATTCTTCATGTTCCTTCGGACTCATTCGATAATGTGGTCTGTGCGGCAACGTTGCTCCCGGAACAAGATCAATTTGATGTTGAATGTCTCTTAGTGGCGGTAACTCCTTCGGTAACTCATCTGGAAATACATCCTCAAATTCTTTCAAAACTGGCTTCGCTTCTTCCGGAATTTCAACCTCTTCACTGCTCTCTCATCCAATCAACAAAAACACCTCAGGCTCCTCTTCAACTTCTTTAACAAACTCCTTTAAGGATAATAAAGTTTTCAGCTCTTCAATCTCCTCCAGTTTGTTTTCTTCTTCTTGTCGCTTCTTGGGAACAAACGTGATCTTTGTGCCTTCAAACATAAAGCTATAACTGTTGGTACGCCCGTCATGTTGCACCGCCCTATCATACTGCCATGGTCTCCCCAGCAACAAATGACATACGTCCATGTCTACCACATCGCACCAGATTTCGTCTTTATATTTCTTCCCAATTGAAAAATTCACACAAGCCCTTCGTCCAACCTTCACCTCCCCGCCTTTTCTCAACCAAGCCAACTTGTACGGTTTCGGATGTTTCTCAGTCTTCAATGCCAATTTCCTCACCGCTTCTGAAGAAATTATATTATCATAGCTTCCAGCATCAATAACAAATTTGCAAACTTTCCCCAGAATAGTACATGTCGACTGGAAAATATTGCTCCTCAACCAGCTACAATCCTCCTCTAGCTTTGGTGTTAAACAGGACATCCTCATCATTAGATTATAACCTTCGTCTCCCGTCACTTCTTCTTCCTCCTCATCCGGTGGTGAATTGGAACATTCAGCTTCTTCATCCTCATCCTCAACCTCCGCTATCATAGCTCTCTTCTTCGGCTTTGGACATTCATTACTCTTGTGGCCCATTTCTTGGCAATTATAACACTTGAAACCATTGTTAACCTTCGTCTTCCCAACCTCATTCACAACTGGTTTTGCAACAACTTTTGAAACATTAGAACTTCCACTAACACCCTTCACTGGATTGTTGGAACTTGTAAACACACCACCTCCTCGTCTTCCCTGTTTCTCCCAAGCCAACGCTTTCTGGTGTGCTTCCGCTACAGATCTGGGATCAAACATGTTAATCATATCTTGAATCTGCATTCGCAACCCTCCAACAAATCTAGCTGTTAATTGTTCCTCTGTCTCCATAATATCGTTCCTTGCAATCAGTTGATAAAATTCGTCAGCATAGTCATTCACAGATTTCGTTCCTTGCCTCAAGTTTTGCAGCCTCTGATACATAAGCGATTGATAATTATAAGATAAGAACGTTGCTTTCATCAATTTCTTCATCTTCTCCCACGATTCAACCTTTGACTTCCCCATCCGTTCACGTGTAAGTTTGGTTTGCTGCCACCATGCCAAAGCTCTACCCCTCAACCTTGTAGCAACCAACTTCACTCTACGATGTTCTGGAACTTCCTTGAAGTCAAAACTTTCTTCAACATTAGACAACCAGTCCAAAATCTCCTCAGCTTGCATACCACCTTTGAATTCTGGAATTTCAGTCTTCATCCCAAATTCCCACTTGTGATCGTACTCCGACTGATTTCTTCCTTGTCCACGTCCTCGTCCATGAACACTACCACCATCATACTCTTCTTCACAATCCGATGTATATCGATGTCGATCCTGACCACCAACATCTCTACCACCACTATTTCTTCCACCAACATTCCTACGATCTACATTCCTCCGATCTCGATCAGTCACATTTCTATCACGACTTCGATCATCAACATTTCTATCACAATCTCGATCCATGCTTCTATGATCACTATCAACACTTCTCTCTCGATTTGAATGTGGTGAAACTCTACTTCTCCCATGGCTCGATTCAGGTGAAACTCTTCTTCTACTTTGACTCATTTCAAGCATCATTCTCTCTAATCGACTAATCCCTTCATTAATCTTCTCATTAAAGTTTTCGTTAATTCTTTGCTTCATCTCATCGGCCTCTTCTCTCCCATACAAAGCATCAATGTTGCGATAACGGTTAGCTCTTCTCGGAGGCATGATCACTCTTTGACAAATTCCAACAAAAACTTCACTTCGATCTAAAAAATCTTCAAATCAAAACTACCCACTTGTTGAAATCTTCAAAAATCTCCAAACGAACAAATCTCTTCAAAATCTCGATAACCCACTTCTCCAAATGATGTAAATCTCGCACAACTCCAAAAATCTACGCAAACTCCTTGCGTTCTAGCTCTGATACCAAATGACGCAGCGGAAATAACACTTGACGACGAATTGAAGAATTCGTGTCAAACTAATCGATGAAACGATTAGATGAAGTAATTTGAATCGATGAATTAATGATACCAAACACCAAATCCGTTGATCACGAAGATACCGGACTTTAGCTATCTTCGACACGTTGATCGCGCACGATGCCGTGAGAGAAGATCTACAATTCTTCGAACGTTGATCAAGCGCACTTGATTCCGTGAATTGGCTTCAACAATCGTTGATTCGAGCGCACTCGAATGCTGAAGGTGGAGATAGGAGATAACACTCAACTACCAATTTTAATGGTGGCACAAAAGCACACAAAAGAAATTTTATTCAAATTCAACTAACTAATACAAGAGACACCAACCCGGTATTTATAGATGTTTACAACACACTACAACCTTTCATAGGTCGTACGCGATCTAACAAATAACTCGTCCATACTTTAGCCGACTTAAAAGACACAGAACTAACTACTAATACAAAGCACGACTCAAACGTCTTCATCTACGATCTATCCACTTCAGCTCCAAATCAAAGGTAGTCTCCAACAGCAACGATTAGCTACCACGAGCTAAAAGCAATGGCCTATGGGTACGACTTAGCAGCTATGGGATGGGGCGGAAGTAGGTCGTGGGAAATAGGTTGCAGTGAAGTTAGGTCGTATGAATTAGTAGGTCGCGGTGATGTTAGGTCGTAGGAATTAGGTCGCGAAGATGTTAGGTCATAGGAATTAGGTCGCGGAGATGTTAGGTCGTAGGAATTAGGTCGGGTTGATGTTAGGTTGGTGAATTAGGTCGTAGGCACTAAGTCGCGGTGATGTTAGGTCGTAGGAATTAGGTCGGGTTGATGTTAGGTCGGTGAATTAGGTCGTGGGGATGGTGTCGCAGAGGAAGTTAGGTCACGGAATGGCGTTGTAGTGGAGTTTAGCTCGCGGGAGTTAGGTCGGAGAGGGGTTAGGTCGTTGGAATTGGAGTTAGGTCATTGTCGAGCTTCGTTAGGTCGTTCGACTTCGCCAACTAAGGTATGCACTGCATCATTTTAGTTATAATTTTAATAAAATTACGAGTGCTCTCATCAATTGAGGACCGCTCTTTCATAAAAAAACTGTCAAATATTTTCCAGATATATCTTTGTCTAGCAAATATTTGATCAGCAAATATTTTTGCCAAATAATACATTCGGTAAATTTTTAAATGAAATATCATAGAAAATAACAAGCGCTATACAGTTTATCAATTCCACTAAAACTACAACATCAATAAAATTCTAATACAAAGCAATATGTTTAGTCAAATCAGTTAAACTGAAATTATTTAAACATAAATCCCAGTGTCGACATAATCTTTGAGGAATTTTTGTGTTTCAAGATCTGTTTTCCACCCATGTTTGTTGGCTGCGACTATTTCATACATAATTTTAACTCTTCTTTTTTGCATTTCTTCCTCCTCATATAAAGCTTTGTTTCCTTCAATTTCCACATTATTTAATAGATCTTCCATAAAATGCATTATAAATATTACACAATCAATCCTGCATTATTTCAAAAAAAAATTAATTTTAATGTTCCTATATTTACATTTGTAAATTATAACTTTTTACCTACGAGTAGTATTATATTAGGGACAATCCACATAGTTGACTTGTTTATTTCGCAGTTCTGATGCTTGCTTCCCTTTTTTGGTGTATATTGATCGCAACACTTACATAATTTTTTCCTTCTGAAAATATTAAGAAACTCAGTGTATGTTATTCATGGTTTTAAATGTTACACAGGTGTAATGATTGACTGCAAGTAGCATGCAAGTATTTTTCAGGCAAATATTAATGTATCAAATATTTGCTTGGAAAATATTTTCCTGGCACATATCTACCCAATAAATATTTGACAGAAGTAATTAAATATTCATTCATTTTTTAACTCACCACTATTCATGCTTATTGTTTGTGTGGGCAATTGAAGCTCTTTCTTCTTGATCTTTGTGAGTCGTTATATTTCCAGCTTCTATCTTCGGGATTAAACACTAATATTGTGTAGTGGGTTCTATTGTGTAGAGGCATCATTATTTTTCTACAACTAATTGCCTTTTCTTCTATAACATCGATGACCAAAGCTTTGTATGTTGATTTGTAGTCTTGTATTATTGATACCTATGTTAATAGTTTATTAGCTTTAAATTTTGTATGTGATATGTATTTATTGTATTAAGTATTTCATACCGCAGCGTAGGATTTTAAATATATGTTATCTTCACGCGTTGGCTTTAACTTTATATCTACAAACCACTCTCTAACCTACATAAAAAATACGATTTACATATTAGTTTAAATATTTTCATCTATATTTATTTCCTTATGTTGAAATTATATGATGAAATTATATACCTTACAGTCAATAAATCTGTTGAACAACATATCTGAAATATGAGTTTCTCTAATTTCTATGTCGTTTCTTGAGTTGTGGTATGTAACATTCCTATTTTAGTAAAAGTAAAAGCATCTTAGTATGTATAATGGCATATAGTTTAGAAAGTAAAACATGAATTTTATCAATGGTTAATGTTTGAAAGGGATCTATTTGTTTGACAAATAATTGCCTGGGAACTTGCAAATCTTTGTATGGAAAATATTTGCATTAAATACTTATTTGCACAATATGTTTTGTTTAAATAACTTACTTATTTCATTCCGCTTTATCAAATTATTTAAGGTTGTAAATTTGTTCTTCCATCAGCCATTTTCTAGCAAGTTTGCTTTTTTCAACAACTATTTTTGTTTCCACTCTTATTTTGCTTCTATCATGTTCACATTTGGTGCTTTCTTCTGATATTTTTTAAAGTTCAGTTGTTTCTTCTTTTTCTTTGTTTTTGCTAATTTCCTTTGGTATTGTCCTGATTTTTTGAAAGGATATTCATATTGTAAGTTTGGATCATCTGGTTTTCACTTTTTGTTACTCTTTTTACTCACTTTGACAGGGAGGAAGGAGAATTTATTTCTCCTCATTTTCCAGTTTGATTCCATAGTCTTCTGTAATTTTTTTGTATGTTTTCAATTTTTTGACTTGACACTTGATTGCTTTCTTGGCTTTCACTTGATGTTGACTATTTGAATGTTTGATAAACAATTCCAGTCCTCTCTTTCTTTTGATTCTCTGTTATAATCATGTAATTGATATATGACAAAAATTAGACATAATTATTTTTAGATAAATTACCTTTTGCCTTAGAAGATCTATTTTCTCTGTGTTGTCCTTGTGTTGCTTTCTCTTGTAGTAAAGATTCTGTTTTTTCTTAAATCTCTGCTATAAATGTATAACTAGTGTATGATAAATATTTTACATTATTAGTGTATGCCAAATATACATCTCTATAAGTAATTATTTTGGTTGACAAATCTCCATTTTGCTTTGAAGATTCATCTTTTTTTTAATAAGCCCCAAATTTCCTTTATTACAAAAAATATTTACAAAATATATGTATGCTAGCCCACAAATGGCCCAATACCTTGCAATAGCCCTAAACACTTTTATGAATACAACCTCACCCACATTTCTGTACAGTGCCTTAAAACTCAGCCCATCATCTCGTATATTCTCACCCTGGAAACAATATTACTTCATTTAATCAAACCCTATCAGACTCCAACTTTCCCTTTTTGTTTCATATCCATAACGGCTCCAATATACCAGTAGTCATCCCACTACACCTTTGAATAACTCAAAATACCCACTAAAAATCATGAAACCGCATTATAGCGTTCAGTGCTTAATAGTTTTCTTTAATTCTTTGCCTACACCATTCTATACATGAATAATTAAAGCTCATCTAATGGCGCCTAAGACCATTTCCACCACCAGAGACCAACTTTGTAACACCTCGCCTCTAACCCGTACTGTCCAAGAGTATTACTGGGTAATACCATCAGATAATACAGAGGATGATGCTGTATATGGTACATAATACACAATATATAATAGATCATAGAGAAATAAAGAGTCATCCACATAGCGATAACATATAATAATAAATATGTAGGAGTCCAAGTTAGTTTACAAAATAGCCAAAATGCCCACTATCATAAAAAATATACATATTATGTCCAATATATACACCTTGACAACACAGGAACATGTGTAGATATAAATATATAAACAATATACAAATACTATCCTCCATCTATACCTAACATCCACAGACTAGTCAACTTGTCCATGAAGTTGAATGTCTCTGACTGACCCTAGTATTATATAAATAACACACGGGTCAGACTATGTCTAGAATGTAGATATTAATATGAAATAACAACTAGCTTAAACAAGTGCAACACAAGCGGCACGTACATATCACAAGTGTCAACATATCCCAAAACCATGCACACAAAAGATAACCTATTTCCAAGTAAATTGAATCAACACACCAAACAGACATATAATCAAGTGGGTGAAACAACCATAATCTAACTATCATCAAGTATAAAACTCATCAAAATTACAGGACATGCTCTTAGCACTGCTCTAGATTATCTCTCATATAATCGTAAAGTAGACATACCCAGGGTCCATCTCACTCGATAAATATATATAACACATAACAATCATCCTAATTAAACATACACGATATAACTACGGCATACCCTCGGTAGCCAGGGTCATCTTTTAGATAACCCCATATAAGATAGGTACATGGTCCAACTCCATGCTCTTAGGATTTCTAACTATCCTTGATAGCAGTATCATCAATGTGTACAGTGTTATACAACTTCCTAGACTCTCAGTCTCATAAATACTCCAAAAGATCGATAATCACATAACAATCAGCTAGACCTTCAGCCTTATAGTAATCAACTTGGCTCTTAGCCAACCATATGGTCTCTTAGACCTCTACTCAATTCTTAGTTTCATGGACAGTCAACGGAACTCCCAGTCCTATGTAGTCTCAGCATTATAAATACCTATTTAGGCATCGGTTTCGACAAATGATCGAATCGGCTCTCAGCCATACACACAATGATCTCATATAGGTTAATAAGTATGTGTCTATAGCATCTCATGCTATCTCAGCAATAATAACCAGACGAGAGACTAATAGCTCTCAGCTTGCTCCAAAAGCCTTCCTTACATGCTCTCAGCGCTACTCCTACAGTCTTAATTACCTCGATGGCCATTGTGACCCAATATTAATCAAGTGCAATACTACGCTATGCATTGGTTAAGACCCTGGAAGTGCCCCTAATGTTAACAGATTAATTGCCTATGTGACATAGGGGTAGTGGCTCTCAACCATATACATTAAAAGGTGTGCCATGGATTCGAGGAGCGACCTCACAATCAGAATACTAGGATGGATACTAGCCAATCTAGTTTACTCCACGTCGTATGTTATAGCCTACCTTTCTGACTCCTGAAAACGACACCTAACACATCCTCGATGTTTATATGTCGTTGCCTAAGAATCCGAAAGATGAGTTGTCATGGGATAAAATAAAAGAATAGAATAGAAAATCCCACATTGAAACAGTTAAATATAATACAACAATAATTTAGTACATAAGGTTACTCCTTAACACGGAGTTATCAAAGTTACACAAAAGTACTACTGCTATTAGCCTAGGTAGTTATACACCCTGCCTTTACACTAGGTGACACAGAATACATATACATATTAGACATAGCAGGGAAAATAGATAACTAGATAGATAAGGAGCCTCCTACTCGTCCATCATCTTCAAAGAGCCCAAAGAAACCTTATACTCTCAGACTACTCAAATATAATTGTGTACCTGAGAGTTTATGAATACAAACAACTACAGTCAAACAATAAGTCTAGTATGAGTAAAACTCTAAACAAAGGGTGGAAATAAAAAATAATATATGAGACCATGCTGCCATCTGCGGAAGGGTTTCCCCTCACAATAACAACATCCAACCACAAGTGATGGGAACAATTTAGAATAAAGCCCAATTTGAAGGAATGGGCCTAAACAAGGTCAAAATCTAAACTTAGAGAATGAACACAAATAATTAAACATCAAGAAGAGCTCCAGGCACTTCTCGATGCAATTAAGAAAAAAAATTCGAAAGTTTTGAATCAAAAGCAAGAAAAAGGAAATTTTCCAACAATGACTAGGAGGGTGCGCCCCCTTACCGAAAGTATACCTCTAGGCAATGTACTTGAGATGTTCATTTTCTCCTATGGCTCCTCTCGGAAATGTACAAGTCAGACCCCATCAACCTTATCGAGAATCCGAGTATTTCACATCTTAGTGTGTATATAGCCGAACCCAATCTAGAGTAGACGTGAACATACCCTAATGAAAGCAACCCCACATAGCTTGATGTCCACGCTTTCTGGTTTTAGTCATTTTCGACAAAAGATAACGACACTCAAATGAGTAGCAAATCGTCTTAGATTGACGATACACAATAAAGAAAGCTGAATCGATAGTCAATAAATCAACTATCAGGAATAATTAAATGATCGTATATGTAAATTAAATCTCATATTCTTACCACTACTCGTCGATTTCAATCTTGTACTATTTCTTGGTTGAAAATGAAGTAGGGCAAGAGAAGGAAGTGCTACCTCAAGGCATTGCCTTCATGACATTTTTAACTAATAAGATAGAGATGAGTTTCCATACCCTGATGTTTAGTGCTAAGAGTATGACTAAATCCCATTCATATAAGCGATATCGTATTATGGAAAATTAAATTCCTTATCTTTTCTGCAATCGAATCAAACATTTTAACTTTTAAAATCGAACTTGTGCCGGGATTTCACATTTCAGATATTAACTTTAAATAACACTATCAAAAATGATTAATCAACTTTAATCAACAATTGATTACTTCAACATTTTTATTTAAAATAATTATTTAGCTTTAACCATGGTTAATTACTTTAAACATCATTATTTAAAATGATTAATTAACTTTAATCATCATTATTGAAGTGATTAATTAACTTTAAAACATAATTATTAAAATGATTAATTAACCTTAAACATCAATATTAAAATGATTAAATAATTTTAAAACATTATTATTGAATAATTAATTAACCTTAAAACATCATTATTAAAGTGATTAATTAATCTTAAAACATCATTAATAAAATGTTAATTAACTTTAATACATCATTTTTTAAATGATTAATTAACCGTAAACATCATTAGTTGACTACACATTAACCGTAAATGATTAATTAACTGTAAACATCATTAGTTGACTACACATTAACCGTAAATGATTAATTAACCGTAAACATCATTTTTTAAATCTTAAACATCATTAATAAAATGTTAGTTAACTGTAAACATCATTAACCGTAAACATCATTAGTTGATGTGAATCTAAGACATCAAATGATAAGACAATTACTCAAAAGAGGAGTAATAACTGTTGACTACATAGAAACAAAGAAAAACTTGGCTGACCCACTCACTAAGAGACTTCCAAAGGCAATGGTTTTTATAAAATCGAAGAAAATGGGATTAAGGTCTGTGAATAAAGGTTGATCATCCTTAATGGATTCCCAACCTATGTTTTGAAAAGGATAAACAAGGTTCAATGGGTACAAACAAATTAAGAGAATGATTATGCAACACAAAATCAAGAATTCCCATTATGTTTAGTGTTAGATTCTGTAAGAACAAGGGATGGATAAAATAACCTTAACCAGTCTAGATAACTAAAAGGTGTATCGTAGAAACACCTAAGAGATTTACCTTATGAGTATGGAAATCAGGCCGTTTCCTCAGAAAGTGAGACCGCTTTCTAAAGTATGCTCATGAACCCAGGATTAAAAGCACATGGCCATTATTGTGCTGAGCAATACAGAACACTTTACCGAAGAAAATCAACATGTGTGATTATTCCAGTTTATCATTAGGGATGCTTAGCTCAATATTTGTTCACCTAGAATCTCGATAAGGCTCTGAATGGTTTACACTAAGTGAAGGTTCAACTCCAAAAGATACCTTTCATTTATGAGTTGGTTTTCACGACGATGAAATTTCTTGATCTTGAACTACATTAGGCTTGATCCCACTTGGGTACGTAGGCAATCACTCAAGTGATGCAGTCATTTCGTTTTTTAAACTTAAAATGTTTTAAAATATTCAATCTTGAAAATAGCGGGAGAATGTTGGATATTTTCAACATTGCCTCCATAGTTTTTTTGTTTTAAAGAGAGAAGAAAAGGGAAGGAAGAATAGTCCTATATCTTGGAAAATATGAAACTATATTTGTTTAAAATATAGGTACCTCATGAGAAGGTCGGGCCTTTTGGGCACCCAAATGTTTGCTTTGTTGTGAGAAGGGAAGTCATGCATAACCACCACACATGCACACGCCGCCGCCGTCCGACCGAACCAAACCGGATTGGGTCGGGTCGGGTCGAGTCAGGGTCGGGTCGAGTCAGGGTCGGGTCAAGTCAGGGTCGGGTCTTAATTGGCAAAATTAATTTTTGTTAAAACGGGCCAGATTCAATTCAAATTTAAACGGACATATTTTGCGGGAGATGCGACAGTTTTGAACCGTTGGGAAGGGATGCAACGTTTTGAATGTACACATTTCTAGACGAATAGACACCTCTCCAACATTATAAATAGCGACGTCCAAAACCGTTGCTATTTTAACAACAACTAAATTCTTCTTCCAGATTTTGCAATGCTAGAAAGTGTTGCAAAAAACTTTCATCACAACTAGATTTTGTGACGCATGTGAGGTGTTGCAAATGCAGAAAAGTTGCAAATCTATTCTTTCCTTCTAATCCATTCTATTCCTTACAAATTTGCATCATCAGAAACTATAATAAAGTGTTCTTGGGTAGATCAAGATCGTACAAATCTTGAATCTGGTTACGTTGTTCCAAGGCTCCATTGAATCCTGAAGTCAATAGTTTAATAACCAGTTTGTACTCGGTATGTTGAACTATTGTCCAAAAAAATCTATACTCTAGATCCTTGAAGTTAGAAGTACGGTATTATCGTCATCTTCCTCGTCTCGAACCATAAATTTTCCCATAAGTTTCAGCATGTAATCTACATTTTTATCATTATAGAGATAGTAAATATGTTCACTTCTAATTACCTGTCTTCATGGACTGTAACCTGTCCAATAACATTTACTGTCCATGCATTTATACAATGAAATGCTTGCAAATAAGATCATAATGTGAAGTAAAATATTTGAATGTCCTGTTGTTAGCTGTAGATGTTACATATTTAAACTTAATTATAAGTAAAACCAGTTATGTTTTTCCTAGTACTTTGCATTTATGATGTTTGAAATGTGTACAAGAGGTCCTAGGAGTGGAAAGGGTATTCAATATTGTCGAATATTTTAGGTTTACCCATCTTAGTGCTGGCGTCTTCTCCGTGCTGGAAGTAAATCTGGTTTTGAAAATAGGTACGAGTTATAAATCTACATATTCTTTCTCTTTGATTAAGTTATGCGAATTTTATTAATAATGAATATGTTACATAAAGCCTTTTACTACAATCCATGTTTGCATAATCTACACGAATCTGTTACATAAGGAATTTTTCCAAAGAAATGACACTACAAGAAAATCTAGTTTCAGTAGCACCAATTGCTAGCATTTCCTTCAAATGTGCAACCAATATAGCTTGAGTAATTAAAAATTTTCCCTTACTTCTACTAACTCGTTTTCTACCCAACCCACTTATAATTTCATGAGAGAAAAAACATGTAATGCACAAACATTTCATTACATCTCTTCTTTTCCTCTTCGTAGTGCCATCACTTTACTTGAAAAAGAAAACTTAGGGTTTATCATTTCCCTTTCCACCATTCAGGAATTTGTCATCTCATAATTATTCTCACCACAGCGGCACATACACATAAGACCAACTCTCGTCCATCCGCTCCACGTAAACTGTCGGTGGCAAAGCCTTACGTACTTCCCATTGTGTCTCCTTAGGATTTATTGTTGGTTACTCGGGATTCCTCGATGTTTTATTAGGAGTCGCTGGCATCGTGCTAAAAGGTAAATGTTCTTATTTTTATTTTTATTTTTATTTTAAATTTAAGATCAGCAAAAGCTTGATATTTTTATTGATTTCAAGTAGTTTTGAAATAAAATTATTCCCAAACACACTCTAATTTTAGATGGACTATTATATGTTTGTGGTACTGGTACTGCAATAGTAACTTTTATGTTTATTTAGATTCATCATTCTTATCAATGATATTATCGTTTTCATAACCAATAACTACTTTTCTTATTATAACTGCAACTCGGTAGGGTATGTTTCTAGACTTATGTTTGGCATTTGCTTTCCGTTTCATAATTTAAGCGATGACATGCAACTTAGCTATTTTATATTGATTTCATCCACAGTTCCATATTTGATTTTAATCATTGTTTCAAAGCAAGGAGTGAAGATATCAAAAATGCATATCATCCACAAAACAATGAACAAGGTTAGTTGTACCTGAGATTTGTATGATCCTTTCTGTAAATTGTTTATGCCCTCAAATTTATATAAACTGGGTTTGCATGAAGTAGTAGATACTCTATTTCGCCAATGTCACCTTTCTAACCAACGCTCTTAAACCCGTACCTGTGAGGTTTTGGTGGGCCTGCCTATTGCTTATCAGACAAGGGTAGGGAGAAGAATTTCGACCTAATAGCCTCCATTTTTGAAATGATGTTTTCGGGTACACCATGGTTGACCACCATAAAGAACCCATATTTTTCAAAGGCATTTACAATGAGCTTCGATACATGTTGTATTAGAAGCAATGATATAATATGTATAACAATATAGTCATATACCCTCTCATCAAGGGTAATAATGTAATTGTATCAATTAGTAACAGCTGGCACATTGAATAAGTCAGCATATAAAGCCGTATATAATATAGTAGCTTGTACAACTTTGTATACATGATATTCTATCTGAATAAAAGATAAAAGTAATTGTTTCTCTTTTTCTAACTTGCTATTGGAGCCACCAGCGCCTAAAGGCCATCATCCACCACCTCAGTAATAATCAACTGAGGTATTTCACCATCAGTGAGTGCTTGTTGCTGCAATCTCCTCAGAAAATTATCATCACTGGAGATTCTTTCTTGACTCTCAGCCAAGATTCTGTATAATCTGTTCAAGAACCATCACCTTACCCACAACTGATCAATGCCTTGCCAGAGAGTGATCAGAAAATCTTCATCATATCACTCTGGTTGCAACAGATCATGATCATCAAAGATAGTCTCTTCATTTGATCAAGAACATGGCTGGAGAAACTGATAATACATTAGATGCATCATCAGCAACTCATCAGACCTCTGAAATGGAGGATATATCCAAGAAAATCATCAATCCAAGAAGTGAAATAATCAGCATACAATTTGATGAGAGCAATTTCTTGCTCTAGAAATATCAAATTTCGACTGCCATAAGAGGATATGGATTGGAGGGATATATCCTTGGAACTGTGCCAATTCCTACAAAGCATATCACCATTAGTGAGAATCAAGTTGCAGACAACAAAGAATATATAATACATCATAGACAAGACAGTCTCCTAAGTGCATGGCTTTTATCTTCAATCGGTGCAAATTTACTGCCTCAGATCATAGGATGCAATCTGCTCATGAATCTGGAGCATGGTAGAACAGATTTTCAACACTCAGTCATCAGCAAGAGTGATGCATTACAAGAGACAAATGCAAAACTTAAGAAAGGTTAATATGTCCATGAGAAAGTATCTAACTAAAATGAAATCATTATGTGACTTATTATGTTCTGCAGGTCACAATTAAAGTTGCTGAGACTGAACAAATCTTGGAAATTCTCAATGGGTTAGATGAAGAATATGAGTCAGTTGTTGCAATTATCTCTTCAATGCCAACTCTTCCAAGTCTACAATATGTACATTCTACCCTACTGTCACATGAAGGAAGGCTGGATCAAAGAAAAGCAACAAGTTCCAAATACAGTATCAATTATGCCTTTAATGAAGTAAATTCAAAAGGCAAGAATCAATCAAGAAATGAAAATTCAAGAAATGAGCAGAGCAATCAAAGAAACAACCAAACTTACAGAGGCAGAGGAAGAGGTGGATGGAGTAACAACAACGAAATCAGATGCCAAATCTGCGACAAATATGGTCATACGGCAAGTAGGTGTTATTTCAGATTCGATCAGAATTACACAACAAATCAACAGAGTAGTTCCAATCAAAGAAACTACCAACCCAATGCTAATCTTTCTCACTCAAATCATGAATTCAAGAATCAAAGTGATGCATCAAGAACTCAGAATGAAAATGAAGTTCTGACTGGGTCAAAAGACATACACCATGATGATTGGTACCCCGACTCAGGTGCAACTAATCACATTACTAACAATCTACAAAATCTGAATTTGGGCAACAAAGAGTACAAAGGTCTGCATTCTATTTTTATGGGCAATGGTAAACCAATACAGATAACTCATATAGGAAATGCAGTTATCAAGGGCAAGAAAGAGTTACATCTCAATAACTTGTTGATGGTACCACAAATTAAAAAGAATTTAATGAGTGTATCTCAGTTTGCTCTTGATAATCAGGTTTACTTTGAATTTTACCCTAAAATGTGTACAGTTAGAGACTTGCTAAGCAAAGAAATTTTACTACAGTGTTGGGTACACAATGGCCTCTATATTTTAAATCTGATGAAGCATCATAAGAAAGTTGATGATAAGAAATGGTGTAATTACTCAGGCATTAATGACAGTGCAAATAAAACTACTTTTGATTTCTGGCATTGTAAATTAGGACAACCAGGTGTCAATATTGTAAAACATGTATTGAGAAATTATAATATCAACTTTAAGGATATATCCTTGCCTTATGTATGTACTTTTTGTCAAATGAGAAAATGGCATAAACTGTTATTTCCTAATTCTATTACTGAATATCATGAACCATTACAGTTAGTAGTTGCTGATCTATGAGGACCAGCACCAGTAAATTTAGATTATGGTTATAACTATTATTTATCATTTATTGATGCATACTCTAGATATACATGGATTTATTTTCTTAGATCTAAGGCAGAAACAAGAAATGCCTTGCTACAGTTTGTTAATGAGGCAGAGAAACAAACTAGCAAATAGGTAAAAGTCATACAAACTGATGGTGGTACTGAGTTTAAGCCACTAAAATAATATTTCATAAAGAAAGGTATAAGGAGTGATAAGTGAAGCCCTGGCCTAGTCGGCTGGGGCGAGATTATCACTCTGATCTATGATAACGTTGAATAGATGCGAAGCCACTAAGGGAAGTGAGCCATGGCCTAGTTTGCTACGGCGAACGGGAATGAAGCTGTGGCCTAGTCGGCTACAGTGATTGGCCCGTTTTCAATAACACCGAGCCTTACACAGGGTAGGCCCCGAGCGTCGAGTCTGTCGCCCAAAAAGTAGAGGACGTAGATACGCGTAGAGGGAAAGCCCAATGTTACCTATCCTCATACCTCTGAACAGAATGGCCTGATTGAGAGGAAGCACAAGTATATTGTTGAGATAGGTCTCACTCTTCTGGCTCAAGCAAGTTTGCCATTAAAATTTTGGCCTGATGCATTTTTTACTTCTATATATCTTATAAACAGAATTCCATCAAAGGTTCTAAAGCTCAGAACCCCTAATGAAATTCTGTTTAATGTCAAAACTGACTATGCTAATTTGAAAATCTTCGGATGCCTTTGTTTCCCATGGTTAAGACCATATAACACTCATAAGCTAAGTTACAGGTCAGAGCACTGTACATTTTTAGGTTATGCATCCCATCAGAAATGCTATAAGTGTCTAACAGCCAATGAGAAAATTATTATATCCAGACATGTTGCTTTTAATGAGTATGTTTTTCCTTTTGCAGCAAAAGATAGGAAAATTACTCAAAAAATATACAATGATAAAGTATCAATACCTCTAATACCTATTTATAATGAAGAGATCAGAGACACAATCAATGATCAGGTGGATATAGTCAGACAACAATTTGAGCCTCCATCCAATACAATGAATGAATCAGCAGATCATGATTCATCAGGAATACTCAGTCAATCAGGAGAGCAGTTATCCCTTAGAGAACATGAACTTCATGGAGATGCAAATCAACATGAAGCGCCTCAATCTCAAGAACATCCACCAAGGGAACCTGGACATCGCATGATAACCAGATCAAAGAGAGGAATATTTAAGCCTAAAATATATACAGCTACAACTGAATTAAGGGAACCAACCACATATGATCAAGCAATTAAAGATAAGAATTGGAAAGTTGCAATAGATGAAGAATATTATGCAATAATGAAAAGTAACACTTGGGAGCTAGTCCAACAACCACAAAACAAGAATGTCAAAGGTTGAAAATGGACTTATAGACTAAAGAAAAACCCTGATGGAACAATATTAAAGTATAAAGCAAGACTAGTTGCTAAAGGCTACAGTCAGCAGTATGGATTTGACTTTAGAGAGACATTCTCACATGTAGTCAAACCAACTACTATCAGAGTTATATTAACTATAGCACTATATTACAACTGGAAAATAGGACAACTAGATGTCAATAATGCTTTCCTAAATGGTGCACTCCAAGAAGAAGTTTATATGGAGCAACCACAGGGTTACAAAGCATGAAATAATGATCAAATAGTATGCAAACTTCATAAAGCAATATATGGTCTAAAGCAGGCTCCAATAATTTGGAATAACAAATTAAAGGCAACTCTAATTCAGTTGAATTATAGGGAAACAAAATCAGACAACTCTTTATATGTTAAAATTAATAATAATTCAACAACTTATATACTTGTTTATGTTGATGATTTTATGATTGCAGGCAACAATGAAGCAGAGATTAATCAAGTTATACATCATCTAAACAAGGCATTTTCTATTAAAGATCCGGGAGACTTATCCTACTTCCTAGGAATTGAAGCTATCAGAAAGTCAAACACAGAACTTGTTCTCAATCAGAAAAAGTACATTACAGAAATACTGCTCAAAGCTAAAATGGATCAAGCCAAAGGTCTACCTACACCAGTTGTCAGCAACTTGCACTTGTCCAAAAACAAGGGTGAAACTATTGAAAATGTGAAGCAGTACAGGAGCATAGTTGGATCTCTACAATATGTCATAGTGACAAGACCAGATATAGCATTAAGTGTCAATAAAGTATGTCAGTTCATGCAGGGACCACTAAGTGATCACTGGAAGGCCGTAAAGCGTATTCTAAGATACTTGAAGCAAACAATAAATCAAGGCATAAATTTAAAAGCATGCAAAGCAATTGAAATTCAAGGATACTCAGATGCAGATTGGGCAACCAATATAGATGACCGACGATCTACATCTTGCTATTGTATATATTTAGGAGGGAATCTAGTGTCTTGGTGCTCGAAAAAGCAGCCAACCGTGTCCAGATCTAGCATCGAGGCCGAGTATCGTAGCATAGCAAGCACGACTGGTGAAATAACATGGATCGAATCTCTACTTATTGAGATAGGAATTCAACTGAAGAAAAGGCTTATTGTCTGGTGTAACAACCTCAGCACGGTCTCGCTGACAGCCAATCCCATATTTCACTCATGAACGAAGCACATCGAAATCGATTTGTACTTCGTTCGCAAGAAAGTGTTAGAGGGAAATCTCGTCATCAATCACTTTCCAACATACTATCAATGTGCAGATATACTCACAAAGCCTTTGTCAACAAAGAATTTCACAAGATTAAAATCAGATCTACAAATTGATGAAGGCGACAGAAGAGAAAAAGAAATAAAGAAACCCTAGCTCGAATTAAGGGAGGGTATTAGAAGCAATGATATAATCTATATAACAATACAGTCATATAGCCTCTCATTAAGGGTAATAATGTAATTGTATCAATCAGTAATAGCTAGCACGTTGAATAAGTCAGCATATGAAGCCGTATATAATACGGTAGATTGTACAACTTTGTATGCATGATATTCAATCTGAATAAAAGATAACAGCAATTGTTTCTCTTTTTCTAACTTGTTGTCTATTCGAGATTATATCAATGACCAGTATTTTTTTAGTTATTCATTGAAGCTACAACCATAGGTGCGTTTCTATAGTGAATGAAAAGAGGGAGAGAGAGAATAGTTGGTTTTATGGTTATAACAACTTGAAACATTGGTTGAAATATATAGAAGATGAAAGGGATTGTTTGTGTTTTTTACAAGAAGTACTGTTGGAAATATGAAATATTTGTGTTGCTATAAATCATAGGTGAGAACATTTTGAAAACTTTGACTTGGTTGTTATGGGTTATATTTTTCTTGTTGGCCCTTCATTTGAGAATTCTTATTAAACAAATCATGGAATATAATCATGTCCATTTTTTTTGAAAATAGGCTGATCAAATGTAATGAATGTCCAGTAGTCCCTATCGTTCCAACTCCTTGGTTTTGCATTCCAACAGCTCCTATGGCTCTATCCTGTCCGATCTGTCGGAGCTCTACATCATCTCCTCCTGTCTTTTTAGCATTCGTTCTTGCATAGCGTCCATCACTACTCACATTTCATCTCTGGTGATGTAGACAGATGTTTGATTAGCTCTATCTGCTGAGGAAGCCTCGTGACTCCCTTCATGATGGCTCCTATCCAATGCCCGTCTCCTTGTTAATTGTCTCACCATTGCACCAAATTCAAGGTCTCTAATTGATTCCAAGTCTGAACTCCAAATCCACGAGGGCTAGCTCTCTTAGTGAAAGCACTAAAATGTTGGCGTCAAAATTAGCCACCAACACTCAGTTATGTAAAAGTACCAATATTCAATCCAATAATAGGAATATAAAGAGAAATAAATGAAGAAAAAAATTAAAACAACCCCGACCTATGCCCACTTCCAAATAATCCATTTTATTATAATGAAGTTTTTTTACGGTTACAATCTGAAATCAAGAATAGAATTGACACAGTGTAACCTAGGTTGAAGATAAAGAGAAGCATAAAGAAGATCCTTTTTCTAACGTCATGCCTGCTGTATTTATAAGGGAAGATGTGCACAAATTGGGCTAAAATTTTAACAGAAGGTTCGGGAGACCAAGACAAGGCCAACTAAAAATTTCCAAGCACATTGGGGCCCACAATAGGGATCGGTTGCGATCCTTATTAGTGTGTCCAAATGGGTTTTGATCCCTATGAGGGGTGCCCCATCATGTTAGCTAACTTCTTCCTAAATTTCGCACAATTACAACATATGGTTTGTGAGATATCGCATTTTCCGTGAAGTAGTGTTGCTTGAATTCTGATTTCTGCCAATCCCTCTAGAGGGATTGGTATCGATCCCTCCAATCACTTCCAAATGCCATGTGATCCCTAGAGGAACTTCTTCATGTTGTATTATGCTTAGCGTCCAAATTTCACGCCAATTGGATTAGTAGAACTCGAGTTATCGATCAATCTTTATTGTAATATGTCGTGAAGGCTGATTATAGCCGATCCCTATGGAGGGATAGGTACCGATCCCTTCAACTTGCTCCAATTGATATGCGACCCCTGTGGGGTGTTCCACATGTTGTAATTAACTTGTCCTCCAAGTTTTATGTCAATTGAATGTGTAGATGTTGAGATATTGACCAATCACTACTAGAATTTAATATAGTGGATCCCTATAAGGGAAGAGTACCAATCCTATGGAGGGATCGGTACCGATCCATTCAAGTTGCATGTTTTGGGGAGCGATCCCTAAGGTGAACTTCGTAGGGTCCCATTTTCTTGCTTCTAGAGTTTCGCTTTAATCCCTCTTATGGTTGTTGAGTTATTAATTGTTTTCTATCAAAATGCACTTGCACCTATGTATTGAACCATATTCCATACTTTGAACACTCTGCCTTGTATATCAATCAATTCCATTCAATCTCGACTTCATGTTATTATATCTACTTGATTCTGGTCCCACAATCATCACTCTGGACTCATCGCCTCGATAATCGTGAAGTCTGTTGGGTTAAATCCGCCTATAATTGCCTTGGCAAAAGGTGGGTTAGCAGCAACGGTCGACCTTTAGGGGTCGACCAATCACGCCCTAGTGTCGACTGATAGGGTCTATGAGTATATTATTATTTATTTTCTTAGATTTCTTTTTAATTATGTTTGATCGGAAAACTTTAAACGCTTATAACTTCTTCGTTTGAACTCCAATCGCAAAACTTTATATATGAAAGTTTCTCAGAAAATCGCCAATGAACATAATGGTGCACATTCATAGCCAAATTATGGCATTTGCTCAATTTGCACTTTTGAGACCTACTTAATTATTTATTAATCCTCTTTAATTAAATTTTGTTTATTCTACAGGATGTTATAGTGCCTTGAACCTCCAATGGAACCTTAGGGTGGCATCTTATAGGTTGCTTATCGTATTGACCAGTTGGCGGTGTTCGTATTTTGCTCCCAGTGTATCTGTTCTAGCTTGAACTCTATGAAGGTGTTGATTATCTTCTTGGCCTTCACAACATACAAGATTGGTATTTTGACTTTGACTTGAAAGTGCTCGCCAATTTGATTAATGACTAGTGATAAGTCGTTGAACGCATAGATGGAATCCACACACAACTCTTTTGCCATCCCAAGATCGGGCATGATAGCCTCGTACTTGGTTTTGTTGTTGGTCGCAAAGTGAGGTAAACCGCAAAAAAAGTCCTCTTCCTTCAAGGGTGACAAGGACCATGTCAGCCCTTACCCCTTTTCATTTAATGCCATATCCATATACAGGCGCCAAGCTTTTTGATTGGTGATGGTCTCTTCTTCGCCATTGGCTGGGCTCAAATACTCGATATTGGAATCTGCAACGGCCTGGCCCTAGATAAAAGTGTGAGGCTAGAAAGAGATGTGATGTTGTCCAAGCTTGATGGACCACTTCAATAACCGGCCCATTATAATGGGTCAGTTAAGAATTCGATTCAATGGCTAGTTGGTCAAGAATTTGATGGGATGAGCTTGGAACTGGGCCACTATAAGTAGGCAAAAGGCTAGATTTTCCAACCTTGTGTATCTAGTCTCAGGGCCTATCAACCTTTTGCGGATAAAGTAGATCGGTCGTTGAACTTTCTTGTCTTCTTTGAACAATGCAGCCTATATCTGTGGTCAGTCACTACTAGGTATAGGTATAAGCCCCCTCGTCGATGAGATTAGATAGTAGCAGGGGAGTAGCCAAGTGCTTCTTTAATTCTTCAAATTCCCTTGTGCGCTCGTCGTTTCAAGAAACAACTTTTCCTTCTTGATAAGGTCAAAGAAGGTGAGACAACAGATGGACGTAGCTTTGGACACAAACCAGCTCAAAGCATTAACTACCCCGTTTAAGCTTTGTACTTGCTTCACGGTTCTAAGGATTTGCATGTCTTGGATGGCCTGGATTTTGTTGGGATTTAGCTTTAATTTCCTTGGGGCTTACTACACCGCCAAGGAATTGTCCTGACCGGACAATGAAAGAGAACTTTGTTAGCTTCATGTTGTATTAGCGCAGAATGTTGAAACCCTCGGCTAGGTTCAATATATGCCCACTATCTTGTTTTGACTTCACAAGCATGCTATTTACGTACACTTTCATGGACCATCCAACCTGCTCCAAAAATGTGCAATTGACGAGCCGTTAGCAGGTAGTGCTGACATTACTAATTCCAAACGACATAACATGATAACAATATAAGGTGGTGTTAGTGATGAAGGAAGTTTGCTTTTGGTCTGGCCCATGCATGGAAATTTGGTTGCACGTGAAATAAGCATCCATGAAAGTAAGGAGCTCATGCCCGTTGGTCGGGTCAACTAGCCAACAGATGCGGCAATGGGAAGCTGTATTTAGGACTGGCTTTGTTGAGGTCGAAGAAGTTGATGCAAGTTCTCCAAAACCTATTTGGCTTTCTAACCAGCACAGGATTGGCTACCCACACCGGGTATTCTGCTTCCCGGATGAAGCCGCTAGGCAACAACTCTCCACCTCCTCCTTAAGAGCCCGGTAACTTTCTAAGTTGTGAGGTCTAAACTTTTGATGGATAGGGTGGCCTTTGGATCAATATTTAATGCATGATAGATGATTCTTGAATCAATGTTGGTCGTATAAGCGTGCCTTAAGCGAAGAAGTCTTTGTTTACTTTAGGAATTTGACTGGCTCATCTTTAATTTTTGGGGTTAGATCGGTGTTGATTTGAATAGCCTTGCTAGGGTCAGCATAATCAATAGATATTAGTTTGAGTGGAACAACCAACCCCTTCAGTGCTTGAATCCCCTATGCGAAGATCGAACGGGTCATCATCAGGATCATAGTTGGTTCTAAGTCACATTGGTCAACCATGTATATCATGTGCTCTATGACATCCTCGGCTGGGACAAATATCTATGCTCGAGTGGAAGGGTTGAGGTTGATCTCAACTTTCACAATTGAGTATGTCGATGTTAAGAGGGTAAGAGTTAATGTGTTGGACATCCCCGCTAGCCAACGTTGTGTGACTTGGTCATTCTATGGCATGATGGGCTCTTTTATTCTATGGGGAGTGGTCAAATAAATTGGAGCCCTTCAATCTTGGTCCTCATTATAGCGGGTGATCTTGGCATGAAACAGAGCTATGTTGGGCTCGAAGGTTCTTTTGGGTGACACACGGCTGGTTGGTTTGGCTTTGCTTCTTTGGGTTGTCCCTGCATGAACTGGAGCACTGATAAGCTAGAGGTTATTCCTAGATGACACACCATCGACAGTAGTTTTATCATAGCTAAGGATGTTCCCATCACGAGTGGGAGTGCTGACTGGTACAAGCACTCTCCTGGGTGACATGTTGCTAATATTACTTTTTCAAAGGAAAGGATGGTCTCGACACGAGTTTGAGTGCTGGTCGGCTCGAGCACTCTCCGGGGTGACATGTTGTTGATAACTGTGACTTCATCAAGTTGATTTTTTTGGCCATCGGCTTGGATAGGATCATTGAAGGGCTCGAATTTTCTTGAAGAGGAACTTGCAGAGGGAGCTGTTGATGTTCATGCCTCTACTTCAGAGTTGGGGTGGTCAAGGCTTAAATCAAAGTGCAAACTAACTCGAGTATCTCATGAGTGACTCACTATTGATTGTTTAGAATTCTTATTGAAGCACGAGGACACCCCTCTTTACTTTCCCGAGGGAGGTCCCATAACACTCCTTAGCCTTTTATTGGTTACCCCGGATTTCTCCGACACCACCGTGGACAGGGAATTTCATGACGAGATGGTTGTATGAGACAACTGCGTCAAGTTCTGCTAGGGTCAGTCATCCTATTAACAGATTATAAGCAGAAAATCAACTACTATAAATTTTACCTATATCTTTGCATCAAGGGGCTCTTTATCGAAGGTGGTTATGAGAGAGGTCATCATTGTAATAATGCCAACACCCCCAAAACCATAGAAGGGCAATGCGCATGGGGTAAGGCTGGAGGTAGGAAGCTTAAGTTCCTCGAAGACATGTCTGAACATGTTGTTGACAGAGTTACCCCTATACATGAAAGCTTGATGTACATTCACATTTGCTATTGCAAGGGTGATAACTATGGGATCGTGATAAGGGTAGGAGACGATTCTCTATCCTCGATGGTGAAGATGATAGGCAAATCTGCTTCTAGTTTAGGTACTTTGGACGTTCGGTGTTTTGATGAATAAATTTGGCCAACTGACCCAATTCTCTTTGGTGTCGGTGCCATGCTCCACGGCTACTTCTAACCACATGCGGACCTCCATGGATGGTCAAAATGTTTGTAATAGCTACGACACTATTATTGGGCAACTGAGGATGAGCCAGTTGATTGTTGCGAGCCATCCTTTAATCAACCTGATGTCAAATATATTCTACAAACACTCCTTCTTGAATCATTCTTTCTATCTTATCCTTTAGTATGCGGCACATGTTGGTAGAGTACCCATTGATTTGGTGGAACCCATAGTAATTTTTGTTGATGTGAGGTTCCTACCTTCTCTTGATTCTTATGGCTGGCGGTCATTGGAATGGTACTCGGTCCTTGGTTGTAAGATATATGGATTCCATATCTCGAGTCAAGGTGGCATAATGAGCATGTCGGGGCTTGTATCAAGTGTTGTCTTCCATACGCCTTTTGTTGTTGTTTTGTTGATCATTACCTTGACGGTTGGTTGTCTCACTAGGACGGGCTTTATTTGAACATCGGGCCTCATCATCGCTGTTTGAAAGATTAGCGTCATTTATCCTAATATGCCATTCCACCATCGATAGAAATTGGTTAGGGACGTGGCTGGCTGATTTTTGTAACTCTTTCCATATCCTCGACTTATACCTCACCCCCGAGTAGAGGGCCACAACCAAGTTGTTAATGTCGACACCCCTAGCCTAGGTGGACTCCTTGTTGAAAAGAATTATATATGACCGAAGATGTAATGACCCGTATTTTTAACGATTGGATATTTAAATAATTTATTAACTATTGAATTGTTAATTAATTGATGGTCCCAAAATATAATTTTCACATACGATCGAATTAAGACTCAAGACCACTTCCATTGAGTTCATATTAATGTTGCAAATTAAAATGAGTATAAGGATCATTATATTTGAGATCAGACAATCTGATGGTCAAAACGGTCTCAAAAAGCGCGAACTTACATCTTGGCGCGCAACCTTGGATAGCGATGAAATTTATACCATCAGGACTAAAAAATGAGGTGATGTATGCAGACGAGATTCGTGGCGATCGAACGCAACGTCCGACTGTGCGAACTCGAAAACACGACCGTTTTAATTAGGAATTCAAATAAAAGAAATATTATTTTATTTAAATAATATCCAAAACCCTTCATTCTATTGGCAGACTTTTGTTCCATCCATTTTGAACAGATAATGGTTGCCTCCTCCTTCTACGATTCAAAAATCAAAATCTCTCGATTTACTCCACGTTAAATTCTAAAACCAAGCCCGTTCAACTCATATCGTGGAGATCTGCACGTTTATAGGCACGATGTGATGTGCGACAGTGTTCCAAGTGATAGCCGTACATAGGCGACTAGGGTTCCATATGGCAAGCGATTGGAGTAGAGTTATTTTGCAAGACTAGCATCGTTAGAGGGGAGGGTCGGCTCGTCTAGGTCGCATCTCAGGGTGGCATGTGATCGTGTCAAGGTCCGGTGCGTCGCGAAGCATTTGCGAAGTGGAACACGCTGCAATCATCTATTTGTCGATTCGTGGACCGTAGCTCGAGTTGAGGATGAAGATGTGCACGTCTTGGATGGGTTGGATATGTTTCATGCACATACAGTAAATGTCAATTTGGGGAAGATGGTTATGAGAGGTAATTAGTTCGGTTAATTAATTGATTAAGTTAATTAATCGTTTAAATAATGCGATATCTTATATTATTCGTATCTTTTGCATACGAGGTCTGTTTTGGACGTCGTTTCTTTCGTTGCACTCAATATGGGGAGTTCTACGACATGACGGTAGTTTGGATAGATTTGGTTGGGGTGAGTGATATTTTCTTTCACTATACTATAATTGTTAGTATAGTATTAAAACGACGTTTTGAAATATTTTCTGACTTTAAAAGGGGATTTCTAAAATAGTCAACCTATATCTTATTTTATGAAAAGAATTAAAAGTATTGTGAGATGGTTTTTAATTATATCACATTCTTTTCATTGATGCACTATTTTGATGATATTGATAGATTTAGACTATTTTGATATTAATCGCACATTATCCCATATTAATTGCTTTGGATGGATTGTATTATGTTACTATAGATGTATGTAGGCTATTATAGACATTTTTATGATTGTTGGTTGCACGACTGCTTGTTTGTTAGTTGGTTGAAAACGTAGTTCCAAGGAGATATAGGCAAATCCCACTAGACAGAGTTTAGTGTATATCGATCGAATGCACACATGATAGGGACTCAAATGATGTGATGGAGTTTCATGCATATCGATTAAGTGCATAAACGATGATAAACTCGAATGGATGGTATAAATATGTGGAGGAGTATTAGTAAGTGCCGACTGATCTGAAGATGAAGGTATGGATATGTACTTCGGACTTCAGGTAAGATGTTGGACATTTCCATTTTGTTTGTATCTAACCATTTTTGATTGTGTACACAACCAAAGTGGTCGTTATTGACTACTTTGGAGTGGTTGATAACTACTACCATTGATGATGTACGATTTGACCAATTTTGACATGGACGATGGAGAGGCTTTGAGGAGCACGATGTGATGGTTCATTCTTTCGTTCGACATTCAATTTTGATGATATAGCTCTTCGACGAGTGGTTTTAGCAGTGAAGTGAAGATGTGATGCTTCGATGCGATGACTCCATGATTCGACGATGATGATCCCATGATGGAAAGTGACAGCTTAGACGATGAATAGCTGTATTTTGGAATGCAGACTAGGCGACAATAAGCTGGGTTGATGGAACTGTCGGAGGAAGATTATAGGATGCACGATGACACTCTATGACTTATGATGGTTGTCTAGAGTAGTTCCCTACCACGACGACTTCAGATGGGAGTTGTAAGGATAGTTCTCGGAAGAGGTCTGCTATGGATGATATGTATAAAGGGATCATTGATATTCATAGGTTTTGAAGTGTACTCATATAGCAGGGGTAAGTGAGGATACTCACTTGGGATATAGGGAGCGCCCCGTATCGCATAATGTTTTGATTCGCATTGAACTATTGTAGGGAGCACGGTCTAGTTCTTGGTCTACTAAGTGGCATGGATTCGAGTATCGAGACACTAGAACGCTGAGTAGTCCTTGACCAGATGGATCACATGAGTATCATATATCCAATGCACTGAGTGGGTGAATATGAGGATGGATGATGGATGCTATGTTTGCTTGATTGTCTATCACCTTAGGGATGTCACACGATGTAGATATTACCGTTACCGATATCTAGACACCCTTATTAGTTTTGTGTATAGTACACCCATGACGATTATGATATAGAGTAGCATATATCTTGTGTTATTTGCTAACTTTATGGATATATGGACATGTCAGGTATGATTCTCTATACCCTCTATTCCATATACTATAACGACTTTTATAGTGTTTTGAGATTATTTATCGCTTATGTTAGACTATTGTCTGACTTGAGGTTTTATGCTTTGCTTCGTATTATCTCATGTGCTCTTAAATGAGTGGACTAGATAGCAGGTGTAAATAGCACTTGAAGCTCTGCAGATGGACTAGCAGATGATGACGCTTTCCCATATTTATATTTTAAGTTATTATTGTTTATTCCATTGTGAGACACTTTGGTGCCTTGATAGTGTCGACTTACTATTATTTTAGACAGTTTGTTAGTTGAGTTTATTTAGTTGTATATACTATATTATTATTTTTTATAATTGTATGAGCCTGTGTATTTTGATCTGTTTTTTATATAATCATTACTATCTCGCCTGATTTATATTTAAGATGTTTGCTATTATATTTTATCTGATGCGCTGTGAGATATACGACAGGTTATATGATTGTATGATATTTTATTTCTTCCTCTTCTCTTCTATTCCCTCCTCCTCTTTTATATTTCCCCTTCTTAATACTTTTTCTTTCCCATGACAACTATTCTACCTTGACCAGATGCTCCAACAGCGCACTATTCAGTTGTGCATTAGTGGTGTTAGATGGTTGTCTTATTTGGTATCTGTTTGCGCCAAATTTGGTCACAAACACCCAATTGTATGTCAAAGCACCAAATCCAATATTTAGATCCATGTAGAGAAATATAGATTCACGGATCACAGAATAGATCATAGAAAAGTAAATGAACATGCAATTTTTATAGTGGTTCGACAAACTCCAGTCTACATCCACATCAATAATCTTTTATTTATACTATAAGATTACAAGTACAGTTGTTTTTGCCTTAGAAAATTAATAGAGGAAGAGATAAGAAGCAATGAAGGAGAGCCAGCCTAAAAAAGTCCTTTGTGATGAGCCAAGTCCGCTGTATTTATAGGTGAAGATGTGCATAGATCGTGATGAAATTTCACTAGAAGAACCTCCAGATCCGTACGACTGGTCCATCAATTTTCAGATCAATCGCACACCATTGGAACAATCGGGGTTGATCATACATATTATCTCAAATGGAACCACAATCAATCCTGGGGGCGCTCCATGATGTAAGCTACTTACTCTTCAAATTTCATGCAATTCGAATGTATCGTTTGTGAGATATTGAATTTTTCGTGAAACTTGGATCGTTTTGGCTAATTTGTACGATCGTTCCAATAAAGATCGGCTTCTTTTCCAAGATTTGTGAGTTTTGAGCTACAATCGATCATGGGTGTGCTCCATGATATAAGATACTTGCTCTCCAAATTTCATGCAATTCCAATGTACCGTTTATGAGATATCGCATTTTCTGTGAAACTGATCGTTCTGACTGATTTGTACGATCGTCCAATAACGATCGGTCTCTTTTTCAAAGATTTTGGAGTTTTGAGCTGCGATCCATCATGGGGGTGCTCCATATGTAAGCTACTTGCTCTTCAAATTTTGTGCAATTCCAACGTACCTTTTATGAGATATTGCATTTTCCATGAAACTATGGATCGTTCTGGCTGATTTGTACAATCGTTCCTATAACGATCGGCTATTTTTGCAAGATTTAGAAGTTTTATTATGCGATCGTTTTTATGGGATCTCTTCAATATATTGATACGCTGAAAGTTTCATAGGTAAAGGAGTTGTAGATCTTGAGATATTGATTGATCTTCGTCGATTTACGTTGTTTTATGGATCGTTTTAGATTTATCCATATAAATTCTTCATTTGCCCATAACTCGAGCATACAAACTCCGATTGACTTGAAATTTGAAATGTGGCCTCACGGGGCCTTCGTTGTCACTTCATATTGATTGCAGCTTGATTGGGACCTGGTCCGAATCCGCCCAACTATTGTCCATAGTTTCAGATGTCATCGATTTCCGAGCCTGACAACCGCCTCTCTAGGCTTCCTACCTTGAGGATCATAGAAGCCATTTAACCAACTTTTATGATATACTGCCTGGTCAAAAGGTGGTATAACATTTTCCCCTTAAAACATGCCTTGCGGTAGAAAGGCGTGTTTTGAATTGCTACAAATCCATAATCCATTAATAGTTGAATATTCTAATGCAGTATCCAATCCGTTGCCAATCCAATGCCTTGATCTCTCCGGATCATTAGCGAAACCCATGACTGTTCTGAGTAGATATCCAATTTCGAATCCATTCCAAATTCACTAACCAAATCAACGATCTCTCCGGATCGTTTTATCCAAATCTGTATCTATCCAAAGCCAAATTCATTGCTGTTCGAAGTTGATATCTGAATCAATGATCTCTCTGGGTCGTTAGCCAAATCTGGAACCGCTCTGGATCCATATCTAAATCTACAACCTCTCTGAGTCAATCATAGCTTCTCTGAGCTCTTGCTATACTCCACCTGTTCTCTGGCAAGAAGGGCACAGTGATAAGTAGGCTGATCCTGTCGCTCTCCGGCGAAGTAGCTCACTTCTTGCTTTTTTCGGTCCCGTCTCTCTAGTCAGGACATAGCATAATATTTAGGGTATCCTTCTCTGGCCTTGATGCTTAGTTGAGGACTCAATCAATGGGGCATCCTTCTCCAGCCTCGATCCCCAGTCGAGGACTTTATCCATGGGGTATCCTTCTCCTGCCTCGATCCCCAATCGAGGACTTAGTCCATGGGGTATCCTTCTCCGGCCTCGATCCCTATTCGAGGACTTAATCCGTGTACGAATCCATCTTGTCGCTCTCTAGTGAAGGGACTCGCATTTTGCGGTTATTGTCCCATCTCTTCGGTCGGGGCCACAACCATGACCTGTGTTATTTATCACAGTAGTGCGGATCCAAGTGTTTAAGATTCATTTGTTATTGTGGTTTATCGCCATCTCAGAACATGCCTAGGGACTATCCTAGATCATGTACATGTGTAAGTGACTTAGCCATTTTAATATAGAGTTTATTAGTTATTTAATTCATGCCATACCAATCAAGAGATGACGACCTATGCCCTTAATCCAGGCTCGCGCCGATTTATGGTGGATGATGGCTGCTCCTGTTCCATAACCGTTGTTTGATTCCTTCTAGAGTCAATTAGATTCGTTCCCCTAGTTCCATGGGGAGCAGTGTTGATCCATTCTCCTTAGCTAGGGATTTCCCCCAGTTGCTCCAATCCATATCCAAGTCTGCTAGTTTCTGCTCCAGGTCCTGGATTCCAATTTCTAGTTGTTCCAACATCCATAAGTGGTCTTCGATTATCACTTCCATCCTACCCCCCAAGTCTACGAGGGAATCCCAAATTATCCTCTGCCAATTGCATATCCAAGTCTTGATCAGTCATGGGGGTGCTCCATGATGTAAGCTACTTTCTCTCCAAATTTCATGTAATTCGGACGTACCTTTAGCGAGATATCACATTTTTCGTGAAACTATGGATCGTTCTAGCTAATTTGTATGATCGTTCCAATAACGATCTGCCTCTTTTTCCAAGATTTTAGAGTTTTAAGCTATGGTCGATAATAGTGGTTCTCCATTATGTAAGATACTTGCTCTCCAAATTTCATGAAATTCTGACGTATTGTTTGTGAGATATCACATTTTCCGTAAAACTATGGATCGTTCTGGTTGATTTGTACGATCGTTCCAATAACGATTGGCCTCATTTCAAAGATTTGGGAGTTTTGAGCTGTGATTGATCACAGGGGTTCTCCATGATGTAAGATATTTTCTCTCTAAATTTCATGCAATTCCGACATACTGTTTGTGAGATATTGCATTTTCCGTGAAACTATGGATCGTTCTGGCTGATTTGTACGATTGTTTCAATAACGATCGGCCTCTTTTTCCAAGATTTGGGAATTTTGTCATGCTATCATTTTAATGGGCTCCACTCTTCAATATATTGATTCTTTAAAAGTTTCATGGGTAATGGAGTTGTAGATCTTGAGATATTGATCGATCTTCGTCGATTTACGCTGTTTTATGGATCGTTCTAGATCGATCCATATAAATTCTTCATTTGCCCATAGCTCGAGCATACGAACTCCTATTGACTTGAAATTTGAAATGTGGCTTCACTGAGCCTTCCTTTTTTTACTTCATATTGATTGCACCTTGATTGGGACCAGGTCCGAATCCACCCAACTATTGTCCATAGTTCCAAATATCATCGATTTCCGAGCCTGATAACCGCCTTCCTGGGCTTCCTGCCTTGATGATCAGAGAAGCCATTTAGCCAACTTTTATGATATACTACTTGGTCAAAAGGTAGTATAACAGTATCAAAGCTTAATTTACATGTTTAACCTGAGTGATACCGTGATCCAATAGAGATAAGGTATGAGTTGTCGCCTTAGACTGGGTCAAGAATATACCTAAATATGAGAGAGTGCATATTTGTTATATATTTTGATTTTCAAAACTATATAATAGTATATATATAGTATATAAGTTGTATTTCACACACGAGCACTATTGATGCAGTTTTCTTTATGAGAGGCTGACCATCCTTATTATAGAATAAGAATGATTTGGCAGACAAGAAATGCTATTATTGACTCTATCTCCAGAGTTGAGGAGTGGGCAGGGTCGGGGACCACTTACCCAGATTTGAAGAATATGTTCATAAAGATAGTGCGAAACATTATTTTGGAATTCCCAAGTCACTCCAAATTATTATGGTGCTCAAGTGCAAACGAGTAGAGTTGACTTTGTCGGGCTGCATAAAGAATTTATGGGTCTAAGGGGCATACCGTTCCTTTGAATGGAGTCGGTTATTATGGTGCAAGACGAGATGATATTTGTGAAAGGATCTTCGATGACTTGGAGTTAGATGACACCCTAAGGTAGAAGTTAACCTTTATATGACTCCAGGGACGAGCAATTAACTGGCAGAGTGCTCTTATAGCTTCGATTCCCAAGGATCATTTTTTTAGGATTAGTTCATAGTTCACATCAAAGAGAAATTTATCTCAACTTTTCAAAGTCGGTGTTGTTTAGGAAGTTTTTTGACATGATGTAAGGCGATATGTCTATGTTGGAATATATGGTCGAATTCGATATGCTATTGAAGTATGATCTATCTTTCATTGATACTCTACTCAGAAAGGATGAAGAATTTATCATCGGGTTGAGCGGTCATCTAAGGAAGCGATTGATTGGTCATATTGACGGGTGCTTCGAGAAGTTGATCAAGAAGGCTTTATGATGTGAGAGCTTGTACCCAGTGGTGAAGGATGGTCCTAAATCTGTTAAGTAGGGGCAAATAATGGAAGCATATGGATTGAATGATGCTCTGACTCCGTTGATTGCTCCATTGATGAAAGGGAAGGGAAAGGACATCACCACCTAGAATATGCTTTCCATTTATGGTGTTCCATACATGTTTTATTTTATGTCGAGGTTTCACATTCCTTCATATCTAGTGATTTGTAGATAGATTGGAATTAAGACCTGAAATTGTCGACCGAACTTTAAATTATGACGAACCTTGTTGGGGGCTCAACCAGACTATACATGCGTGACATCCCACATTTTGTCATCGAAAAGTAATACTATTGATGACTGCGGCATCCATAGCGCTTAGTTTCAGGCCTCAAAATGCAGAATGTTACCACATGGTTTGTCTACACTTAACTATACACAGTTTGTCAAAACTTTGGCTTATCGAGTCATGGATATTTGTTTGTTATTGATTTCTTTGAGTTTAATTAGGTTCAGTATTAGAGTCTACGAATTGATTGGTTGAAGGGGTAAGGAATAGTAGTGGATTGCAATAGGCCGTTGATGACAATAAGGACGAACGATGGGAGGAAGGTAGTGTGGGGCTTCCCATATGATGATGAGATTGTTAGCTTTCTATATTCGCTCGATATCTCATACGATGCATTGTCATCTGTGCATGTAGCTAGGGAGTGTTCGAGCACATTCGATGAGGTAACAAAATCACCACCATATGGGGACTGAGTTTCGTATCGATCTGGTTAGACCTGCTTGACCAGTAGTTAGGCCTTTAAGGCATATGATGCCCAAAGAGCAGAGGAGACTAAAGGTGCGAGTGGATGACCTATTGATGCGAGTGTTCATTTGTAAGACCATATTTAGGTGGGATGCGCCTATAGTATTCGCCACAAAGGCAGATGGTCCTCTGAGGTTGTATATTGATTACCATGAGTTGAGTGAGATGATGAACAAGTAGCCACTCCTGTTTATGGATGGCTTGTTCGATCAGCTCTATAGCACGAATGTGTTCTCTTAGTTGGATCTTAGATGGGGTTTCATTCACTAAGAGTATTTAGAGAATGTACCGATCACAGCATTTTGTACACTACTTTGATTTTCAATTGGTTGGTTATGCCGTTCGGCCTAACCAATGTGTCGGCATGCTTTATTGATTTCTTGAACAATGTTCCGAGGAATCACTTAAGTGAGTCCATGCTTGTGCTCGTTGATAATACTTTCTTCTACCTATGGAAGAAAGAGGAGCACAAGACACTATTGATGATTATGTTCGAGGTGTTGAGAAAACACTGATTGATGATGAGAAGTTCTCTTGCATTGTCGAGATGTTATATACGTTTTACCAAGGACTTCTTAAAGGTAGTAGCACAGTTAACTGATTCGACAAGAGAGAATCAGACTTTTTACTAGACGCGAGGTGTAGACAAATGTTAGTGGGTCTAACCGAGAGGTTGACGAGTGCACTGATATTACTCACTCTGAGCAGGAATGAAGAGACGATAGTATACACATGCATATGGTACTTAATTGGGTGTGGTGTTGATACCGAGAGGTGAAGTTGTTGCATGTTTGTTGACAGCTGAAACCGCACAAGAGGAAGTATCTGACTCTTGATTCGGAGTTGGCGGCGATAGAGTTCGCTTTAGGGAGGCACTGTCTTTTAAGAGAGGGATTTGTGTTGTTCACCGATCCCACATCATTGAAGCACCTCTTCTCTGAAAAAGATCTTAACCTTCATCGGTAGCGGTGGTTGGAATTCTTGGCCTTCTATGATTTGACATTTCCCATACATTCGTAAGGGAAATGCAGTTGTTGATGTTTTGAGTTGGAGACGTATCGGTTTAGGAGCGATATTCCTAGAGTGGACAATGCTTGAGTATATCACTTATTACGACTCTAGAACTCGATGTGAGCTAGTGCCAAAGATGTTGGCCAGTTTGACTATCAGACCTACTTTGATTTAGCGGATCTGTACTAGTTAGAGGCGTAAAACTAGACTAGTGAAGATCATAGCTAAATTTAAGGAACGAGTAGTGTCTGTAGAGCTGATGTAGTGCAGACTCGACTGAGAAGATTTCTCCGCAAAGCTGAGATGTTGTTTATTTCCGATGTCATTGGAATGAGGAATAAAATACTAATAGAGTGTTCACATTCGAGATTAACTATATATCCTGATGACAATAAAATGTACCATGGTTCGAGGTATACATTTTATTGGGAAGGGATAAAGATTGACATCGAGCATTCATTTCAAGATGAATGAATTGTCGGCTAGTAAGTGCTAAGCAGAAGAAGCCAATTGGATAGTACAACTACTTGAGATTCCCAAATGGAATGGAAATAGAAGTGTGGTACCATTGTGTTCCAAGAGCATTATAAGTGGTTGAAACCCGTTGTTCACTAGTGGGTTTTGGGAGGACTTACTGGAGACGTTTGGAAATTTAGCACCAAATTGACTAAGAATGATATCAAGACTAAATCAGGAACTTCGAGACCTCGTGGGCCTATTCATACTAATAGATGAGATGTGAAACAGGTTAGGAGGAAGGTGGTGTGGTAGTAAAGGTTCGGTTGAGTGAAAGCGAAGGCAATTGCATATATGAGACCGATGAGAGCATGAGGACCGCTTGTCCAGAGCTCTTCATTAAGGGAAATTTCTATTTTTCCCCAGCTTTCATATTAGATATCATATTTGATGTTTATATTAGATGTTTAGTATCCTGCATGCTAGGATAGGCATGGATGTTATTATTTGATGTTTGATCTTGTATGTGCCTATTTGATGTTCGATTGTTTACTATTACTTATGCTTATATTGTCGTTAGGCATGCGGGATAGCTATGATTTGATATAGCATGTTTATTTGAGATAATTTCTATATATGGTTTCGTATGCATATTTACATTATGATGTTGCTATTGTGTTTAATCCTCTTTGTTAATTGCTTGATCAGGTACATGGAAGCAAGTGTTAGCTATTTGTATGCTTATCCGCTTATATTCGCATCTAAATGGTATGCCCTTACTATAAAAGAGGTGTGTAACACTTGTAGTGTAGATTTAGTGATATATGTTTGGTTGTCCTCGAAATCAAGATGCCTTAGATATAAGAATATGTCTATGTTGTATCGAGATTTTTCCCTAATATAGCCAAGCAAAGGAGGTGCTGTCAAAATACTTCGTGACATTATCCAAAATTGAGAGAAAAGTTAATGTATAGGAAATTAAATGTTGCCGATAGTTGAGAGAATCTGCAATGTATAGTATTGAATTGACTTACCTTTCGATTAGTGAGTTGGCACTTCTGTTTTCCATTGTCCGTTTCTTTGGAAATGAATACATAACTTAGACATTTGGCTTAGCCACATTGATTTTTGAATTTGATGGTGATTGTATTAAAGAATGAGGATAATGGCTCTAGCTGATTCCTAGTCTATTCCCTTTGTGATAGATTTCAGTGATTGTTGTCGTGAGTAGATAAGTGATGATTTTTCCTTATATCATTGCTTATATGAGGGTGTTGGGTTGTGTTACTTCGTCCTTGGGATTTCAAGGATGAAATCCTTTTAAAGAGGGAAGATATAATGGCTCGTATTTTTAGCGATTGGTTATTTGAATAATTTATTTAAATATTAATTGTTAATTAATTATTGGTCCTAAAATATGATTTTTTTACATACAGTCAAATTAGGATTTGAGACTACTTCTATTGAGTTTGTATCAATGTTGCGAATTAAAATGAGTATAAAGATTGCTATATTTGGAGATCAGATGATTTGATGGTCAAAATGGTCTCGAAAAGCGTGAAATTATCATACCGGAGCACAATCTCGAAGAGCGACAAAATTTATAACATTGGGATCGGAAAAATGAGGTGATGTATGCATACGATTTTCGTGATGATCGGACGCACTATTTGACCATGCGAGCTTGAAACGCACGACCGTTTTGATTAGGAATTCAAATAAAGAAAATATTATATTATTTTAATAATACACAAACCCTTCATTCTATTGGTTGACTACTATTCCATCCATTTTGAATAGATAATGGCCGGCTCCTCCTTCTATGATTCAAAAATCAAAGTCTCTCAATTTACTAAAACCAAGCCCATTCAACTCGTATCGAGGAGATCTTCAGGTCCATGGGCTCGATGTGATGTGTGGCGGTGTTCCAGGTGATGGCCATACATAGGTGACGAACTAGGGTTCCATATGGCAAGCGATTGGAGCAAAGTTAGGCAGCAAGACCAGCGTCATTGAACTTCTCTTTATAGCGCACACCGTTGCACCAAGTTACTCGAGTTCGAAGACTCCAAGCAAAATGTGTCCTATAAAGGGGAGGGTCGACTCATCCAGGTTGCATCTTAAGGGAGGAGTGCGGTCATGTCAAGATCTGGTGCATCGCGAAGCATTTGCGAAGTAGAGCATGCTGCAATCATTCGTTTGTCGATCCATGGACCATAGCTCGAGTTGAGGATGAAAATGTGCACATCTTGGATGAGTTAGATATGTTTCATGCACATACAATAAATGTCTATTTGGGGAAGATGATTATGAGAGGTAATTAATTTGGTTAATTAATTGATTAAGTTAATTAATCATTTAAATAATCTAATATCTTATATTATGCATATCTTTTGCATACGAGGTCTGTTTTGGACGTCGTTTCTTGCATTATGCTTATGATGGAAGCTCTACGACTTGGCGATGGTTTGGATAGATTTGGTTGAAGTGAGTGATATTTTCTCTCACCATACTATGATTGTTAGTGTAGTATTAAAACGATAATTTGAAATGTTTTCTAACTTTAAAAGGGGATTTCTAAAATAGTTAAACCTATATCTTATTTTATAAAAAGAATTTAAAGCGTTTTAAAATGTTTTTTAATTAAATATCACATTTTCCCATTGACACAATATTTTGACGATATTGATAGTTTTAGGGTATTTTGATATTCCCACATTATCCCACATTTGTTGCTTTGGATGGATTGTGCAGTGTTATTATTAATATATGTAGGCTATTATAGACATTTCTATGCTTATTGGTTGCATGTCTGCTTGTTTGTTAGTTGGTTAAAAACGCTATTTGAAGGTGATATAGGAAAATCCCATCAGATGGAGTTTAATATATATCGATCAAATGCACATAGGATGGGGGCTCAAATGATGTGATAGAGTTCCGTGCATATCGATTGAGTGCACAAACAATGATAAACTTCGAGTGGATAGGATAAATATGTGGAGTATTAGTGTGTGCCAACTGATCTGAAGATGAAGGACGACAGATTTAGATATGTGCTTCGGACTTCAGGGAAGATACCGGGCGATACCATTTGGTTTGTATTTAACCATTTTTGGTTATGTATATGGCCAAAGTGGTCGTTATCGACTACTCTAGAGTGATCGATGTCTACTACTATTAATTATGGCTAATTTGGCCAACTTTTTAACATGGACGATGGAGAGGCTTCAAGGAGCATGATGTGATGGTTCGTTCATTCGACGTTCAATTTTTATGATATGGCTCTTCGACAAGTGGATTTGGCGGTGGAGCGAAGATGTGATGCTTCAACGCGATGACTCCATGGTTCAACGATGATGATTCCATGATGGGAAGTGACGGTTTCGACGATGGATAGTTGTACTTCGGGATGCAGAGTAGGCGACGACGAGTCGGATTGATGGAACTATTGAAGGATGGTTATGGGACGCACGATGACACTCTATGACTTATGATGGTTGTCTAGAGTAGTTCCCCACAGCGATGACTTTAGACGGGAGTTGTAAGGAAAGTTCCGGGATGAGCTCTGCTACAGATGACGTGTGTAAAGGGATCATTAATATTCATAGGTTTTAAAGTGTACTCATATAGCAGGGGTAAGTGAGGATACTCACTTGCGTTATAGGGAGCGCCCTAGATTACATGATGCTTTGATCCGTACCTTGGACTGTTGTAGGGAGCGCAGTCTAATTCCTGGCCAATTAAGTGGCATGGATTTGAGTACAGAGAAACTAGGACATTGAGTAGTCCTTGACTAGATGGTTCGTAGGAGTATCATATATCCAATGCACTGAATGAGTGAATGTGAGGATGGATGCTATGTTTTCTTGATTGTCTATCATCTTAGGGATGTCATACAATGTAGATATTATTGATGCCGATGTTTAGACACCCTTAGTACTTTGATGTATAGTACACCCATGACGACTATGATATAGAGTAGCGTATATCCTATGTTATGTGCTAGCTCTTGGATGTAGGGATAGGTCGGGTATGATTTTCCATACCCTCTATTCCATATAATATACCGACTTTTATGGTGTTATGAGATTATTTATCGCTCACACCAGACTGTTGTATGACTCGGGGTTTTATGCTTTGCTTTTTATTATTTCGGGTGCTCTTAAATGGGTAGACTATATAGTAGATGTAAATAGCACTTGGTGTTCTGTAGATGGACTTGCAGAGGGTGATGCTTTCTTATATTTATATTTCAATTTATTATTGTTCATTCCACTGTGTGACATTGTGGAGCATTGATAGTGTTGACTTACTATTATTAGAGACAGTTTGTCAGTTGAGTTTATTTAGTTATTTAAACTCTATTATTGTTTTGTATAACCATATGAGCCTGTGTACTCTGATCTGTGGTTTATATAGTTATTACTGTCTTGCATGTTTTAAACCTGAGATGTTTGCTATTATATTTCATCTAATGTGTTGCGAGATATTTTCATAGGTTATATGATTGTGTGATGTTTTATTTCTTCCTCTTTTCTTTTATTTTCTTCTCCTCTTTTCTATTTCCCTTTCTTATTTCTTATTTCTTTTTCTTTCCTATGACAATTGTTCTACATTGACTAGATGCTCTGTAGTGCACTATTCGGTTGTGCATCGGTGGTGTAGGATGGTCATCTCAAAAGATTCTTGACCGGCCTCTGCCTGATGTTACCTAGCTCACTAGCCATCATGACATGGGTCATGGATAAAAAGAACTTGGTCTAGAAATCTGTGCAAATTTGGGCTCAAGAATGGTTGCTACCCTTTTGTAGATGCAGGAACTGGTGGGAGGTTTGTCTTATGAGAGTAGATGAAAGACTAAAATCTTTAGCGAGCCAGAAAGGTGATTTGCCTGGGTGATGGAGTTGAAAGCAGTGATGTGGCTTGGTGGGTCTACACTTCCATCATATTTGTCAGTAAGAGGCAAAGCATACCACCTATGGATGTATGTATTCAAGATTTACTTAGAAAATGGCTCTTCATTCTTGTCATAAAATAGCGCTATTGAGGTGCAAGTGAAGATGATTCAATTCCTCTTGAAGGCCTGCATCCGCCTGCTATGATAAGTTTGGTCTACGACCGACATTGGGCTTAGCCAGCATCTTTGTGGAATGGGAAACTGATGACGATGATACAATGGAGAGAAGTGGTAATGATGGTGAATAGAAGAGGGTCATATCCTTTCTCTATGCATAGAGGGCGACCATGAATGTCTATCCCGTCCTTCTCTTGATCTTGGCATGGCTACACCTCTATGAGACTGGGAGTGTGCTGACGGGTTTCTTCATTCTCTGCCGATGGAATGAGCAGCACCACTAAGATGCTCTAATCTCAAGTCTTGAAACTCGTTTGTTGCTTAAAGGCATTCAAAAGCCGATGTCCGTTCCACTAAAGGGGAATGATGATTCCTTGGTTCTCTATGCATGGCCAATTTTGGGTCAAAATCAATAATTTGACTTAGCCTATGCACCCATGCCCTCTCCTATTTTAAGCAGGAGCTACCTCAACTGGGGTTTCAACCACCACTCTCTCCTTGGCGGTATTAACAAGATTATAGCCACTGGGGATAATAGGTTGGATAGGGGTTAGTTCAATTACTAGAGGAGGTGGAGGGTCGAAGTTTATGGTCGTTTAAGAATCCAGTTGTATCTTCAGATCATTCACTTCACCGGCTAGAGTTCCAACATTGTTTAAGACTTGAAGCACACTTCACCACATGTCGTTGCTAAGCCTAGGAATAGGGAAAATGATGTTGACGATAGTGTTACCGTTAGTCTCACGGTCATTAGACTTTTACCTTCATACTCACCATTAGGATTCATTGTAATAATCAGAATAGATTTTGTAGCAGAGAAGAAAAAGTGAAGAAAAGTGTGGGCTTTTAGGGGAGACCTTCCTTCTAGTGCCAAAATATTGACTGAAATTCTTGCCAACCTCAAAATTAAGCTAGTGCGTCCATGTTAACAAAGATTACTTGCTAACATAAGGCTTAAGAAAAGGAAAATGAGGAGTAAATGAGCAAATAAAGTAAATAACATGAGATGTAGAGTGGTTTGGTTAAGCTTGCCTACATCCACTATGAATATATCTTACTATATCGATCTCTTACAATTATAAGGAATTACAAAAGAATAATAAGAAATGAAGCGCTTAAGATTACAATGCTACTAACTTAAGAGCTTTCGGGTTTTGCTTGCTGGAAATATAAATTCTAAGCTTTGAGATTAGGTAAAATTCAACCCCATAGATGTTGTATGGCATGAGGTATTTATAGCAGTTGATGTAGATCATTGGATGGATGAGATTATGCTACAAAGAGGCAGGACTCTGTCCTAGTCATGGATCTGATTGCTACAGCTAATGGAGGACAGTTAGAAAGGTGGTTCGAACATATGGCTAATATGCATGCTAGTTGTGATGTAGTACTTGGCGTGTGCTTTGTGCTGAGAATGGAGGCATGATATAGGAGTGGGTACGCTTTTGTCAGACATGCTACAATAGTAGGTGTATTAGGTTGTACTTTCTGATGTCTAACACACTTTTCTAAGTAGCGAGTTTAGATAGAAGCTTCTCGTGCATGGTGACGGTTAGTTTCCTATTGTCGAAGGTTATTAAGAATAAAGCTGAGTTTCTATGGTTGGAGAGGGAAGAGCCAAGCTATGCTCATGGTGATGAGACAGGCTGTGAAGGACAGATCGCAGGCGGGCTGATAGAGCTGAGCCATAAACGATTGCTTTTGAGCCAGATTTAGTCAAATGAGTTGGCTATTTGTTGTCTTGATGTAAGACCCCACATTTCAAGGCTCGAAAATATATACTACTGATGTTGTAGTCATCCTTAACATTATTTCGTGATGAAAAAATGAGATCAGTTATTATATCATTGACATCAAGATCATAAGAACTTACTATTTTTCACAAAATAATTTCATTCATTAATTCGCAAATTCATTACATTTTAATTTCATAATCCTATGATTACGTTGTTTAGATAAAATATTATAATTACAAATATAATCCTAAGAGCGACATAATAATATGCCCTATTGAATGAACAGGCTCTTAACCACTTAGATGGTTATAGTACCCATCATTGCATACATCCAAAAACAATAAGAAGCAACTAAACTACTACATAGTGGAAATAAACTATAGAATAGTAGCTTGCCTCCTGCACATGTCTGGAAGCTTATTCATCAAACTAGAAATACCTTACTCTCAGCCTACCTAATTCTAAATTGAGCACTTGATAGTTTAGAGGGAAAACTTCGGGTTAAACAAAAATTCTAGTGTGAACAATATTAGTCCATCGCAAACCAAAATATGAGTGCTTAGTGAGACCACACCGCTGAGCAGAATGGGTTTCCCCTCACTAATACCCTATCAAACAATATGTCATCTGTAACATATCTTGCATCCAAAGTGATTAGAACATAATCATAACATCAATAACATATCATGCATGTATGAGTTAAAATGAATAGTCCGTCATTCACAAGGGTCAAAGGGTTACACATTCCCATCATAAAATCAAGTCAGTTTTGATCACTTATTATCAGTACTGAGATGATTTTACTGGTAAGGAGACCTCATCTCCCCTCCTATTTTCTTGGGTCCGATGTTGGAACCGATATTTCATAGATCTACAATTTTGTTCTGATGATTTCTCTCCAAATATGATATTTAAAGCATTTGAAAGAGGAATTTTAGGACTTTATCTTCTTCTCTCTCTTTCTTTACATGACCTTGTCATAAAGGAAGCTGCTTTTTTTATTATTCTAGGATGTTAGAATTCGAAATCCCTTGTGCGTGTGAAAATTTTTATGAATAATAAGTTAAATTGGACGCAGGTCTCAGATTTGTGGAACCATTATAAAAATTCCCTGTGTGTCTCTTACATTATTTTATTGTTCATAGCTAGATCTCAATATTTCAGTTCGTTTTTAGGGTATTGTGCCATTTTCTGATTCAACATTTTAGTGCTTTCACTGAGAAAGACAATTCTCAGGCGTAGATCTAGCAATCAATTATTGACTAGGACATCCAGGAGTTAGATCTAAAAGGTTTTCATCTAAGAGTTTGAAGAAATTTCATATTAGAACAAATGGCACTTAGGCGATTTGGACAATCAGCTGGAGCAGTTGCCGGTGCAGATGAAGGATCTTCTCACCATAAAGAGGTGTCTAATCGAATAGTAGTAGCATTGCTAGGACCATCTAACCCTCAAAAGATGGTCTCAAGAGTGGAATTCAATTAGATGATGGCGGAGTTGAATCAAAAATTGGCAAACTGTCAAAAGGCTCTACTTAATAGAATGGATGCTGACATAGCCTTGCTGAACCAGTAGTTGCAAAGGATCAGGTTGAGCAGGAGAGAAGCATCACATGTTTGATTTGAAGAGGAGAACTCAACTACTTCTGGTCATAATAGAAGGGATGAAAAGCAAAAGGAAAAGGAAAAGACTACTGGAGTAGTAGGGACGAGCACTGAAGGGAATGGAAAAGCCCCTGCTAAGGGAATTTAAATCGGTACTGACCAGAATCAGGCCAGTACTGACTTGAATTTGAATCCCTTAGAGGGGCAGAGTGATGAGGCCATCAATTTATCTGATCCCATGGATGATTTGCAGCACGCTAGTGATGAGGATGGACTGCATGTTGAAGTTCGAGATGTTGTTGTTCAAACGACCGCTACGAAGCCAATCAGATGTCAAAGAAGAACTGAAGGAGTGGCTCTCCCAGGAACTAGAGAACCTAGATGTCAACGAGAAAACCAAGATCATTTGTGGAGTCAAACACTCGGCGTAGCTCTTGATAGTAGTCCTTTGGAACATCAGGCTAGTGAGAAGCACATAATGAACAAAATTAAGCAGTTGTCGGAGGAAAATAAAAGGAGAAAGAATAAAGGCTGTGGTTATTCACCTAATAGAACTCCATTCACGGATAACATCATAGGGGAAGCATATCCCAAGAAGTTTACAATGCATATAATGTCATTGTATAACGGGACTACTGACCCCATGCAACATTCGTTTAAGTACGAGTGGCACATGGATTGTGCCAGAGCAACGAATGCAGTTCGATGCAGGTGTTTCCCTATCTTTGTGGATGGGGTCATGTCGATATGGTTTACTCAGTGTAAAGAGCCATTTTTTCATACCCTTTGAGTCGACAATAAACCACACATGTCCAACCCAAATTGAACGAAAAGACGGATCTTTAGTGGGTGAAAAAGAAAATAAAGATAGAGCAGAATCTCACACGAATGGAATAATATATATTATTTCAATAATAATCTTTACAGCGGAAAATTTTAAAATACAATATCATAGTCTAACCTAGATTCAGCCTGGACAGTTATAAAGCTATGTCCTTACAAATGCTAAAAATAACAAAACAAATGCAATAGATGCAGCAGATAATGGAATACGTCCATACGATGATGAAGATCTCCAGCTCTCCTCTCGAAACTCCAAGCGTCTTTAGCTAAACCTAAAACTACTCGGATCTGACCCGAGTATTAAAAATACCCGGACCAGGCTTGATAAACCAGCGTGAGATACCCGAAATTTTAAATGTTTTAAGATTACAAAACTTTCTTTATCAAACAAAGGATATCTCGTAAGACCACACCCACACATAAACAGGGATGAGTTTTTCCCTTACGATAACCAAATCATTTTATATCAAATTCTATTATATTATAATAGTGTCTATTATACAAATAATAATTAATCATAGCTGAAATTGTTACATTATTGAATTCCAGCATAATAGGTATACAAAAAAATGGCAGGCACGTAGTGGATATTGGATTCCATACAAATGACTAGGTAAGGGACTACCTTTTGTACAGTACACTTCTAGAGGAATGCACCTAGGGAGCCGATACTGCCCGCCTAAACCAACACAAGACCGGCCTACCCCTTCCTAGACAATACCGAATATGTCATCACCCCGGCCGTTACCGACCTTTAACGGGATCCCGAGTCATACATTCACCACATACTTAGACATGTGTAGAGTAATCTAGAAGGGTGATGACATCTCCTAATGGGAGCGATCCACTTAGCCTTGCTGCTTCTACCCTATTTTTGTCATTTCCGGGTGATGAGGCCTGAGATAAATGGTTACCTTTCACATAACACATCTTCTTTCTTCTTTGAATGCCTCATTGCCATTCCATTATCACATGACTGATTTCTACAAACATATAACCTCTGAGCTCGTATGTCTCAGAGAAAGGTGTTAAGCTATGAGAAGTTTCCTTCTCCGCTACCTTGTAGATATACATTTTATAGAGATCACTCAATGCAATTTAAAATGCAATGTCAGACATTCGTCCATACAAGTTGTCCATAAATAGGACAAACCGAAGGTACTCTCCTAGCCCATTAGTAGCGAGAAGTCCTTGCATCAGATATTTTCACAATACAGCACTGCTGCCACCATATGATATGGTAATTTTCACCTCGAGGGACTAGTGGAAAAAGTAGCCCTACATCATGAAGATCTCCATCTTCAAAATCATTTGTCTTCAAACACGTTTTACTTCGAATGTAGATTGGTTCAAAGTGGTTTTCGGATAGGAATCGCCCAAATCCGACCCCGGTTCCATCGAAGCCAATCATCGCTTTAAAGATGTTAAGTTCATATGTGGATATCAATCATCAATCAATTACTTCATCTTTTATTTAAATCAAATGTCTTTCTTAGATATATTCTTTTCAAATTATTCCATTTTCTTTTCAAGAGTATATGGAATCATTAAGCCTCATTTATTAAATCATTTGATTTATTAAACCTCTTTAGATCTTGAGATAATTCTAATCACTTTCTCTTTTACTTAGGAAAACCTTTCCAAATCATTCATTAAATCTTAATCAAAGATTTATTATATTTAAGTTAGAATTTTTAACTTAGGGAAAATATTCCCAAATCATTCATTAAATCTTAATCAAATATTTCTTTCTTAACTTCAAATTATATTCTTGCAAATCGAAGATTTTCATTACAGAGCACTACTGCTACCTTAGATATGGTAAATTTCACCTCCAGGAACTAGTGGCAAGTAATCCTACATCATGAAGATCTTTGTCTTCAATATGCTTTATTTTGAAAATTAGTTTGAAGGGGTTTCCAAATAGGAATCACCCAAATCTGATCCCGGTTCTTCGGATTGGAAGCCGATTTCGATTCCTTCGTACTAATCATCGATAAAAAGATGTTAATTAGTTAACTAATATTCTAAAATTTATTTCTTTTTATCTTGGAAAAACTTAAATATGATCTTTTTAGAGCATCCAGGCTTTCCTTTCGATCTGTTCCACCCTTAGCCTAAGAAGAGAAAATATAGGCCAGGTAAGTTCAGGGCATTGGCTTCTCTATTCCTAACCTTAGATAAAAACCTTATTTTATCTTTCCAGATCTCACAAGCGGGACAAATATACTAGTCGTTTCCGCATACTTAGTTTGTTATTACATTCAATATTCTTCACTTTTGTTTAAGTGGTATAAACAATTCCTCTTAACCATTTATTCAGACTCTTATTAAAACTTCCAAATCATCATTAAATTACTTAATTATTCTTTTAAAATCATTCATAAAAGATTTAGGAAAGAATTGTTACGTTTAAAACTACATTTCAAAAGCTATTTAAAACTGCTGCGAAAAGCGTTGCGAAAAGTGTTGCAAATAGTGTTTTAAAAGCTATATTCTTCAAATCGACTTTTATATCATTTAGACATCCATATTTTCAACTTAAATCTTTTTTTAAACATTTTAAAAGATTTTTAGAATTTATTTCATATTTTTAAAATATTTAAAATACCATTTTCAAAGAAATCCCTTTTTGGATTCTGAACTACAAAACTGCGATGTTTTTAGAATGTTTTGAACATATTTTAAAATCTACTTGATGAATTCTTGATTTTCTTTCTTCATTGGAAAACTATGGATATAATAGTCCGGAACATTCTTATCTCGAATGATTCCGAGCTATATTGCACCTTGTAAGCTTATTTAACTTTTACAGCGCGAAATTACGAACTACCGTTACACGACGCGCCTGTTTTTGACTTATTTTTCCATTTCTTTCAAACTTCATTGAAACATTTTTAAATGTTTATAAAACATTTATAAATCATTTTAAACTCATTTTAAACAATATTTTTATATTTCAAACTCATTTTCCATTTCATTTCATATTACAATATTATATTATTATAATATCATTTTCAATCTTTTTTTAGATATTTTAAAATCATTAAGAGGCTAAATAATTTCTATATACATATTTTTATGGATTTCATTCTCATTTAATTAACTATGGTTAATTACTAACCATTTCTCTTATCATTTATCAAACAAGTTATCAACCACATAAATAATCATATAATCAACCAATTTTGCATCCAGGTTACCAAACATTCAAACAATTTATTCAAGGGTTTTAATGGACATATTAAAATAATTATAAGGATGATTTAACTTTATATAACATTGAGTACTCACCTTTAGCTTAACCAATTCTTCCTACCAACATTCATATGCAACAACACTTCAATAAATCATTTTAACTTCACCAAACCATTACCTAACCTCTTCCACCATGCTTCAAAGTGCTCAGCCACTACCTCCCAACATCCATAAGGTTTGGCCACAACAGGTTCTCCACCATCCTCCATTATTCTTCAACCTTTTAGATTCTAAATCATGTTTTGGTGATATTCTAAGGTCTTTGGCAAAGTTTGGTGGAGTTTTGACTTTGTTTGATATGGTTTTGAAAAAGTTAGTAAGGAAATGAAAGAGAAAAAGCCATTAAAGCTCTAAGGAAGAAGAAGAAGAGAAGAGAATGGTTTGTGTGAGAATTGAAGAGGTATGCATGGCTATTTATAGGAAAAAAAGAAGAAGTGGCAAGTTAACAAAATACCCCTTTACCAAATTACCAAAATAGCCTTACTTAAACTTAAAGTAAACTTACTTTTTAAACACTTACCATCACTTATCACTTCTTACTTTATGTCATAGTCACTTAAGAGCTAAGAAAATGTATTTGGATGGAAAAGTGGCTAAAGAGAAGATTTGGTTTGATTTTGATGTGATTTGATGTGATGTTTACTTTTTACTTTTGTTAATTACTTACTTACTTTTCTTAATTATATTCTAAAATTTTCTAATCATGTTTAGTAAAAGTAATCTTGTTTTATTATTTAAAATGTGTAATATATATATATTAAAACATGCTAATAAAGGTACAACAACTTTTAATCGATAAAACGTTGATTTTCGACGAAATGTTTTACGGCCACATTTTGACGTTTTAGTTAAACTATTTATTTATGTAAACCAAATTTGAAAATAAATTTGTATATTGCTATTTAAAAACATAAACATTCATAAATTAATTAAAATAATTTATTTAACCATTAAAACTTACTTTTATGAAATCATCATTTTACCACTTTTGTCAATATAGGCAAATGTTACTATTTTTTGTGTATACTTCTCTTTCTATATCCTATCTAATATTGTTTGAATCATATAACTTTACATATTTTATATTTAAAATCATCTTAAATGTCATTTTTAAGAGTGGTCAAATTCTGGGTTGTTACACTCGGCTTGCACCAAAATCCATCTCGACTTTTGATGAGTTAGCAAAGAAATTTCTAGAGAAATTCAAGCTCCACGTTGCTCGACCTAAAGACGTGATGTCCTTGTAAAACCTTTCTCAGGGACCTCTGGTATCATTTAAGGGGTTTCTAAACAGATTTAATGTTATATTTTCTAAAGGTAATGATCCAAATGAGAGTATGGTGTTGATGGCTTTGGTCCAGAGCATACATCCAGACATGGACTTGGGAAATGGCTGAGATGAAGCAGCCAATTATTATAGAGGAATCCTACCGGAAGGAAAACCAATTCTGGCATTTGGATGAAGCAAATCAGGGTGCTAGAAAGACTAGTGGTGGACAGTTGAAGGAAGTAATTCAAAGTAATGTAGCAATCAAATAGATCGGTGCGAGCATCAGTAACGTAGCTATTAATTTATTAAACTCTAATAATCAAAGAAAGCATAACCAGGATGCTGGAGGCAAATGGAGTAATGCCAAGAAGCGTTCGAGGAACATGAAACCAGATGTTTGCACCAAAAATTGGCATAAACATCCTATAGAAGTTTTGTAGAGAAATAAATGAAGAATATAAAATGAAAATAGAGGATAATAACAAAGAAATAGGAGTAAACTGAAATAATAACACGCACACAACGATTTATAGTGGTTCGGTGTTATTTTCCTACATCCACTTTTGAACGGATTGCTTTATTAATCACTTTATAAACTAAGTACAATATGGATCACATGAAAATCCTTAGTTACAAAAGAGTATAAAGTAGCTAGCAGTAGAAAGGTATGTAAAATGAACAACCAAGCCTGTATTTACAGATGAAGATGGCCAAACATCTCCCTGAAATTTCGGCAGGCCTCCAGAATCATATGGACCCACAAGAGGGATCGCATGGCCCAATTCCCAAAGAAAAAGGATTGGTACCGATCCCTAATTTGGTGGAACTTTTGGGTGTGATCCCTATGGTAGCTTTCTCATGCTAAAATATGGTTACCCTCCTAATTTCATGCCAATTGGATCAGTAGAACTTGAGTTATCGCTTGATTTTTGCTTCAACATGGGTTGCTTGCTGATTCCTGCCGATCCCTACCAACGGAAGGGTGTCGATCCCTCTGACTTCATCTTCTTGAGGTGCGATCCCTAGGGTAGGCTCTCTAGGGTTCTCATATCTTGTTTACAAATTTTCATATGCATTGGACTTGTGGATCTTGAGATATTAATTGTTTTCTATTGAAATGCACTTGCTTCCTAAACCATACCGATCCTTATTATGGAAGTTAATTTATGACTATCCCTCCTACATGTTGAACCATATTTCATATTTCGAACATTCTGCCTTGCATATCTATCAATTTCATTCAACATCGACTTTATGTATTATCTTACTTGATTTATGGGCCCCATAGTCATCACTCAGGACTCATCGGCATTGATAGAAATCGAATCTAACTTGTTCAATCAGTCCAATGTAGCCGGGTCAAAATGCCGGATAACATTTGCCCCCTAAAGTATGTCTTGTGCTGAACACGACATGCTTTGATTTCAAGCAAGTTAGAGTTGTCAGAAAGAAACCCGTCCAGTTTTCTAAATAGTCACTATCCCTCTGTCGAATTATTTTACCAAAGTGTCGTATCTCTCTTTGATCGTCACGACGCTTCATCGATTTCCGATAGTATAAATCCAAGGTTATATTCCGTCAGTTGATATATAAGTTCGGTTCCATGAGACTAACAAACTTTGGTTATCTGGTCCAGCCTTGAACTTGAAGGCTTCAGGTTTGATTTCATTTTTTATCGATTTCAAAAATTGAAATTTTAGACCATACCCGTGCACGTTCAGATACACGTTCTTATCGTTGGCTCCTGGATGCGTTTGTATATTCACAGGTCATCGCCAATTTTCATCGAGTAAGATGCAATTTAATTGTATTTCGTATATACGTGCTTTGAATAATTTCCATGCCTATGTTTGTTTACAGGGATCAGCCTATTTCTAGTCGATCCCTCTCTCTTCTTTTTCTTAATATATGCACGCTTATGGGGATCAGTATCTTTTTAGCTGATCCCTCTCCTCTTTGCTTCGAGTCGAAACCGTGGGCCGAACCCTCGTCCTATATATAAGCTAGTATATTTCTCTTCAATACTCACTTATCTCACTTCCCTACCATTCCCTCTCGTCCCTTATAATACCGAACCTTCCTCACTCCACCATTAAAGTCGATCCCTCCCTTCTTTCTTCTTTCTTTAATTTCAAAACGAAATCTTCTGCAATCCATTTTGCCTTTATGAACCCACTTCCACTTACCTTCCATCTCGAACATCTCCAAGACACTCATGAACACGTCTAACATATATACATACGTAGGTTTTCTAGTTTTTAACTTTTGACTTATGACAAGATGATAGATTTCATGCCATCGGCGACTAGGGTGGAGCTTGACGCGGTGGTGAAATGATGGTCGAATTTTCTTAGAGGAGATGAGATGTGGGATATGGAAGGGTTCGACAGAGTAAGAAAGGAAGAGGAAGAAGGGAGCGTACGACATAGGGATCGGTTGAAAAAGTTTGAAAAATAACATGTTGGGTAGAGGAGGGATCGGTTGACATTTGGTGTAATGCATGGGTATACCAATCGGTTTCTAGCATATGATGATGGATCGGTTATGGGCTCTTCAAGAGGGTTCGGTTGTTTGGTTAAGTAGGAGAGGGATCGGTATGGAAGTTTGATGGAAATAAGGGATCGGTAGAGTTGGTTAGCATGGAGGTATCAGTAGTTTTGGCCAAGCAAAGGGATCAGCAAGGATTATATGGGGAAAGGGATTGGTTATTTTTTGCTTTGGGATAGGGATCGGCTATATACGAATTGTAATATATGTACTTGGCTAATTCTAGGCTTTGAATTGAGCTCGAAAACAAATCCATAATCACTTGTTTGAGCAATTATAACAATTCCATCTCAATGAACTTGAACATACGACGATGATGAACAACGGGACTTGCATACTCACTATTGAACTCGAAATTAAATGATCAAATCCTTGGGACTTAGAATATGAACTAAAATTTAACATATGGACTTCAATAATGGATTTCACACTTCGATATGTCGATGATCGATCTCAAAGCTTATACAACCAATCAATATATTTGCCAGTTGAGACGGTCAACGATGACGATCACTCTGATCGGAATTCAAAGTCTTATCACTTAACTTTGCTTTCTTATTTTAAGCTGCTTATCTTAGCACTACACGATATTGCACTACACTAATTTACACATAGCATGGGGGGACAGGTAAAATTTTTTAATCTCTTTTATCTACTGAGTATAGTTGACATGGACTTTAGACGTTCAAAGCACCTAGCTGCAATGTCTTCCAGACCAAACTCACAACATAGTAATCCCAAAGCTAAGTCAAGTTCCGCAACTATATTCGGCAGGCTTTCCCTTAGTCGTCAAGCTGAACAAACGAGAGTTTCCGGCCCATTGGTCGACCTTTTCTCTAACATTCCCGTCCTTCCGGCAGAAGATATAAGTCCTGACCCCGACGCTGTAGAAGGCGCTATATTTTTAGATAACCCAACAATTTCTTAAGCCTCCAGGATTGGTGAGGCTACTCTTTGCAAACTATGTTCTAGACATAGGATTCCCTTCAAAGACATTCTGGTTCCTTCGGTGAATGACAGAGCTTATTCGCCTCCAGAGGTGTATACATCATGCAATAAGTTTATATGTTGGGCCGGATGCATGCCGCCCTTCAATTCTTTTATCCGGGAGATCTATGCCTTGGGATAGCTCCTACTCAACTACACCCGAACATCTATGCCTTTCTTCATGGCACTTTCCTACTATTCATGAATGTTCTATTCTGCCCACCAACTCCTGATGACATTAGGTTTATTTACAACTTCAAACGATGGATATGGAGTCTTTCCTACATTTTATTTAAACCTTTGCCTAATTAACAAGTCTTAACGGGCGCTTGGAATAAGCTCAGCCTCTTCAAACATGAATGGTTCTATGTCCGATGTCTGCATGGCTTTGTAAGGCGATGGTTGGAAGGACGTAAGTGTCGTCTTTGCTTTATTATAAAATTCTTTAACCCAAGCCATATCCTGAATCAACTAACATTCTGAAAATCTATAGGTGTTTGTCCACATCCAGAGGGCAATAGTTTTTCAAGGGCAATTTCTGCAATTCGTGCCACCCTGGTCAAAGATGGGGACATTAGACTCCTTGTAACCGATGAATGGTTATCTCTATTCGGGTTGCTGGAGGAAGGTCACAGCATTGGGCTTCTAGGAAGCGCTGCACTACCAGGTTATGTTACAGAATGGGAAGAATGACATAATTTGTCTTATTACATATCTAGAAAATAAGATGCTAAAGTAAATCCTAAAATTAAATACAACTGAATGGAAAAGAAATAAATTAAGTGAAATAGTGTTGTAAGTGCTCGCTATTCCACGCCCTTGGAAGTCTGATGCCATCAACAGTCGCTAGCTTGAAAGTTCCCTCTCCAAGCCTCTACTCAATGACATATGGTCCTTTCCTAGTTGGATTCATATGCGACAGGGCAGGAAAAACCCGTTTTAAGACGTGATCGCCGATTTCGAAGGTTCTAGGTCAGACTTTAGCATTGTAGTATCGGGCGACTTGGTACCGGTGCATAGCTGCCCTCAAGTCAACTTCTTCACGCTTCTCATCTATAAAGTCTAGAGATTCCAAGAGGAGATCTTTATTCGTTCTGGGATCATAGTAGGTCACTCGATGAGAAGGAATTTCGAGCTCAACAGGATTAACAGCTTTGGAACCATAACCAAGGGCGAATAGAGTATGGCTAGTCCCGAACTTGTAGGTAGTCCTATAAGCCCACAGTGCTATCGAGATTTCATCCACCCACTTGGCTCTAGCATTTTCCAAACACTTCTTTAGAATGGAATTTATGATTTTGTTCATAGCTTCAACTTGCCCATTCGCTTGAGGGCGAGTGACTACTGCAAATCTCTTTTCAGTATGATGCAGACGACAGAAGCCTTTGAATTCAGCACTGTCGAATTGAGTCCCATTATCCATTAAAATAGTTCGTGGAAGACCAAAATGACAAATGATGTTCCAGACGATGAAGTTGATTACTTTCTTGGTTACAATTGTGGCTAAATGTTCTGCTTCGACCCATTTGTTGAAGTAATCAACTGCGAGCAAAGTTTACTTCGCACTACCTTTAGAAATCAGTAGGGAACCGATATATCTATACCCCACATAGCAAACGGCCATGGGCTGATCATTTGTGTAATTTCCGTTGGCGGAGCTCTTGGAACTTTTGCATATATCTGGCACTCGTCCATTGCCTTACATAATCGGCAGCATCTCAATTGACAATCGGCTAATAATACCCGTAACAAAGTATTTTCTTTGCCAGAGTTAGCCCTCCAATGTGATCGCCACATTCCCCTTCATGAACTTCCTTTAGGACTCCTTTTATTTCATCATGAGCGATATACCAAAGTAGGAGAATGGAAAAATTCTTTCTGTACATAACTCCTTCCTGTATGATATATCGTGAAGCTTTACGAAAGACTTATCATTTTGTATTCCTTCATTCGGGAAGAACTCCCTACAGTAAATAGTCTTTAATCAGAGTCATCCATGACTCCTTCTCAGGCTCCATCTTTGGTACTCGGTCGATTTCCATCAGGCTTATGCTCGGAGTGCTTAATACTTCGACTGGAACCAAGCCCATCTATTATGCATCCCTTGAGCTAGCAAACCTTTCCAATGAATTAGCCTCTTTGTTTTAATCTCGAGGAATGTGCGTAATATCATAGTACTCAAATTCAGTCAACAAATCTTGGACTTGGATAAGCTACGGAGCAAGTTGTTGTCCTTTAGCTTTGTAATCTCCCCTGACTTGGTATACTACCAATTGTGAGTTGCAAAAGATTTCAAGAGACTTTATCCCTAGTTCTCTGGCATGTTTAAGTCTGGTAATCAGAGCCTCATACTTAGCTTCGTTGTTTGTTGTAGGGAAATCGAGCTTTAAAGCATAACATATTGACTGATCTTTGGGATTTACAAGCACAATTCCAGCTCTAGAACAACGATTATTGGATGCTCCCTCTGTATATAATTTCCACCGTATGGTAGGCGTTTCACTGCTCTTTGGGAAATCATCCTGCACATTAAATTTTGCTATAAAGTCCGCCAGTGCCTGAACCTGGATAGCCCTCCAAGGAAGATAAGTGATGTCGAATTGGCTAAGTTCGATATGCCACTTGAGTAACCTTCAAGACGTCTTAAGTCGCTGCAGGACCTGTTGTAACGGTTGGCCAATGTAAACATTAATAGGATGTGCTTCAAAGTTAGGGCGGAGCTTTCATGAAGCAATCAACAAACAGTATGCTAGTTTTTCTATCTTCAAATAGTTCCTTTTAGCCCCCGTTAATCGCTTGTTAACATAATAGACTGGTCTCTAGATCCGATTCTCTTCGCAAAGTAATGCGGCACTTATAGCATGTACCGACATAGCCAAATAGATATACAAGTCTCCATGATCTACCAGCTTTGACAAGATATGAGGTCTCTCTAAGTGATTCAACAAAGCTTGGAATGCATCTTTATAATCCTGTGTCCATTCAAAATTCCTTTTTCCTCTCCTAATTAAGTCAAAGAAAGGAATACATTTATCGGTAGCTCTGGAAATAAATCGGCTTAGAGCAGCAACCTTCCCATTCGGGCTCTGTACTTGTTTGATAGTCTTTGGCGCTTGGATATTGCGAATAGCTTGGATCTTCTCGAGATTAGCTTCGATTCCACAGGCACTAACGATGAAACCCAAGAACTTTCTTGATGCCAAAAGAACACTTCAAAGGGTTAATCTTCATTTTGTAGTATCAGAGGATATCGAACATTTCTGCTAGGTCTCCAATGTGGTCACTAGACCGTCGTGACTTCATGAGCATATCATCCACATATACCTCCATCATTTTTCCGATCTGATCTTTAAACATTCTATTGACTAGGCGTTGGTAGGTCGCTCATGCATTCATTAGTCCAAATGGCATTACCACGTAGCAATATAATCCAACATCAGTATTGAAGCTGGCGTGCACTTGATCGGGAATATGCATTGAGATCTGATTATATCCTGAGTATGCATCCATGAAAGATAGCAATTCGTGTCCCACGGTTGAGACCACCTACTGGTCGATCCTTGGAAGGGAAAGATGTCTTAAGGGCATGCCTTGTTCAAGTCCGAGTAATCAACGCATGTCCGACATTTTCCATTTGCTTTTCTCACAAGTACAGGATTAGATACCCATTTAGGGTAGAGGGCATCACGAATAAAACTATTTTCTTTGAGCCTATCCACCTCCTCTTTAAGAGTGGAAGATCTCTCCGGATCCATGCCACACCTTTTTTGTTTCACCAATACATGCCTCGGGTCGATATTCACTGCATGACTCACAATGGCAGGCGAGATCCCACACATGTCAAAGTGAGTCCAAACGAACATGTCGAGATTCGCTTGGAGAAATCCATTAAGTTCTTTCATCATCAGAGGGTTGAGTTATGATCCGATCTTTAGAACCGGTGATGGGACGTCATGGCTGACTGTATCGTCAACTTGGCCGGTGTAGCCTTGGTCTCTTTGGGCTCCTCCTCGTCATCTCTCAGATCTTGTCTCTATAGAACCAACTATAGTGCCCGAGCCAAGGCTCGGGCGCTGGTTGTCAATCTTCAGTGGCTTGGATGTGGACAGACTTGTCTACACCCTTGGCTTTCTCCTTTCGTTGAGTATCCCTCAATTCAGCTACATAATAGGCATGCCCGGTCTCCTGATCACCATGAACAACTCTAACGCCATTATCTGTCAGGAACTTCAAAGTCAAACAACATAGGTCAAGAGCTGCCCGGAACTTAGCTAGGGCCGGTCGGCTCAGAAAATCATTGTATGGAGAGTTAATATCCAAAACCATAAATGCAGAATCCACACTCTCCTGCGGTCACCTTCTTCCAACTCCACAGACAATTCAATACAACCAACAGCTTCGATTGCAGCACCGTTAAAGACATGAATGCGAGCTTTAGATGGTTTCGAGTCCTTGCCTTCCATCCTCATCTGATCATATGCTTTTTTGAAAATTATATTTAGAGAACTTCCACAATCAACCAATATCCTTCTCACTAAAGCGGGGCGGATCATGGCCTAAATGACCATTGGGTCGATTGTTGGAGCCTCCACCTTGTCTACATCTCTGTTTCTAAACACAATAGCATTTTCCATTGTACATTGCTGTTTTGCTTGAGCTCCATCTTCCGTACTCGAACAACATTCAAAATTCACGTGCTTAATCGTGCTAGCGTAGCGCTCCATCTCATGCTAACTCTTATCAGCCGGATGCGGTCCTCCGACTATTGTATTGATCACCAATCTTCCACCAGTCCACGTAGGCTACTCAGCCCTATGCGGTGCTTGTCCTCGGTTGGGGTCGGATGTCCCCTGCCCGCCATCCTGTGAGGTTTTTGCAAATTGTTGTAACTTTCTTTCTTGAATCATCTTTTCAATAATATCATGGAGATGCCTGCATTCATTTGTGTTATGACCATAACATTCATGAAACCGACAATATTTTTCGGTCTTTTTCCGCTTCTCCGTTGATTCTTTCAGAGGCAAAATTCTATACTACATGGTATTGCAGGTAGACAAATAAATATTCTCTAGAGATGTATTTAGTGGCATGTAAGTTCATACATCGAAACCCTAGACTTTCCTCTTCCATAATCCCTCTTTCATTCTCGGGTCCTATCTCCGCCTTTCTTTTGTTGATTCGGTTTGTTCTGGACATTCACTTGAACTTCTCCAAAACTATTATCAGACTGCTTTACTGCAATATTACTCTATCTCTCCCTCTCCACTTGGTCCCGCAACATTTTTCTTCCTAGATCATTTGGCTTCCTCCTTCCTCAAATACTGAGTTGCCTTTGCATAAAGTGCTTCAACGTTGCAGATGGCTTGCCAGCTAACCAATCACCAAAATTAAACTCTGGATCAATCCCTCTTATTACGACCATCAATATTGAATGGTTATTTGGATTACTGATCTTTGTAACAGATGTATGGAATCTCTCTAAGTAATCTTTCAGCGATTCTTCCAGAGCCTGGATCACGCTGGATAGGGATATTACATCTTCGAGGCGAGTTGCGTACATACAGAACTACTCCACGAACCTTGTTGCCAAATCATCAAATTTAGAGATCGACCATGGGGGTAACCTCGTAAACCACATTTTTGCTATTCTAAAGAGAGTAATAGAAAGACATCTACACTTGTTTGCATCGTCTACTTGTGCAGAATCTATCAGCCATTCATATCTCATGATGTGCTGTTTGGGGTCGGTTTTTCCCTCGTAGGCAGGCATCGAAAGCATGCTGAACCTCCTTGGATACTCGGCCTTTAAGACATTGTCATTGAATGGGGTATTGCTTCTAGAGATTTCCCAATCATCATTGGTCAAGCCTTGGATCTCTCACACTAAATGTCTAACCATAGCCAACAAGTTTGGCGTTTGGATAGTTGGTGCTAAGCGGTGGTCGTGTTCAACCTCACATAAATGGTCCGGTCGATGTCTACGAGCCGTTCCATACTTTCTTGGTTCACCATCCTCCCGATGTATACCACGTACATTCACTTCATCGTCATTCCGAAAATGTAATTGGTCAACATTTAACCGAACTCCATTATCCAAATCGATCGTAGCAGCTCCAGCTTGAATCCCAACATGTACAGGTAAGTTCCCTCCTCTGGAGGAGGGATCGATACCAATCCCTAGAAGGGATCAACACCGATCGATCTTGGCAGATGAGGAAGGTCTGCCTGTTGATGTCCTGAAGTTTCTACACGATATCGGTCAATTCTGTGATGCATGTGCCTATAATACTCGTCCGATGAACTAGAACTCTCCGATGCTAAATAAGGGGTGGGGTCCCTCCTTGCTTTCTCTCACTGTTGCTGATTGAGTTGGTTCATTAGGTTGATATTGGCTTGAATTTGCTAATTCAATTGTCAATGGCTATCCACTAGCTCTCTCATCAGATTCTGGAATTCAGCTCTTGTAATGGAATCAACTGGATTCAGGACTTCAAACTGGATCAGTATTCACATCCATTGGTTGACTACTTGGGCCTCCTTGCTGGATGCTAGCACTCTCATTTCCTTCCGCATTCTGAGAAGTAGATCTAGTGTTCCTCATCATTGTTGATGGCTTTGCTTAGATTTTTGCAAATCTGAATAGAACAAGCAAACTTCTTGAAGATAATTATGGATCTCCTTCAGGGAATTTATGCAATCCAAAATAAGCTGAGAATCAAGGCTCTCAATGAAAGCACCAAAATGTTTGCACCAAAATTTGGCACAAACACCCAGTAGAAGTTTTGATGAGAAATAAATGAAGAATATAAAATGAAAACAGAGGATAATAATAAAGAAATAGGAGTAAATTAAAATAATAACATGCACATAACGATTTATAGTGGTTCAGGGTTGTTTGCCTACGTCCACTTTGAACAGATTGCTTTATTAATTACTTTATAAATTAAGTACAATAGGGATCAGATGAAAATCTCTAGTTATAAAAGAGTATAAAGCAACTAGCAGCGTAAAGGTCCCGAAAATTAATAACCAAACCTGTATTTACCGACAAAGATGGCCAAATATCTCCCTAGAAATTCAACAAAGGATCTCCAGAACTATATGGACCCACAAGAGGGATCACTTGGCCTAGTTTCCAACGAAGAGGGATCGATACCGATCCCTACTTTGGAGGAATTTTGTGGTGTGATCCCTATGGTATCTTCGTCATGCTAAAATATGCTTAGCCTCCAAATTTCATGCTAATTGGATTGGTAGAACTTGAGTTATCGCTTGATCTTTGCTTCAATATGGGTTGCTTGCTTATTCCTACCGATTCCTACCAAGGGAAGAGTGTCGATCCCTCTGACTTCATCATTCTGAGGTGCGATCCCTAGGGTAGGCTTCCTAGGGTCCCCATATCTTGCTCACAAAATTTCATATGCATTAGACTTATAAATCTTGAGATATTAATTGTTGTCTATTGAAATGCACTTTCTCTTTGAACCATACAGTTCCCTATTATGGAAGTTAATTTATGTTGATCCCTCCTATATGTTGAATCATATTTCATACTTCGAACATTCTGCCTTGCATATCTATCAATTTCATTCAACCCCGACTTCATGTTATTATATGTACTTGATTTCTGGGCCCACAATCATCACTCTGGACTCATGGACCTTGATAGCAGTCGAATCTAACTTTTTTAATTAGTCTAATACAGCCGGGTCAAAATGCCGGATAACACCAGAGGAGTACATGCTTCTGAATGATACACTTAAAAATATATACCTTACCGCACAAGGCATGAAAATGTATAAGAAGCTGCCTAGGAGAGGGTGACTGAGGCAGAAAAGCGCTTTGGAAAGTTTTGTCGATTTCATGAAACTCACGGACATAACAAGAACGAGTGCATGCGTCTTAGGGATTTCATTGAGAAATTGATACAGAAAAAGAAATTGCAAGAATATGTTAGAGAGCCACTAGACAGTGGCCAAGGACCGAACGACCAAGGAAACCATCTTGGACCCAGTAGAGAAGGGCCCAGGCGGCCAGATAGAAGAATTGTTATCAACACGATAACGGGAGGACATCATCCAACGGAGGAAAGCTGAAATGAAATGGAAAGATATGTAGGCTTTTTAAAGCACATATCATAGGAAAGCTGCCTTGCCATTGAGGACGGAGCTCCAATAAAGCAACAACAGATGATAATGGATGATATTGTTTTTAGGAATTCAGAGTCTGACAAGATAGAGGCAGCACTGTTTGATCTTATGGTGATAACAATTGTTATTGGGCCAGCTATTGTACATCGGGTTCTGGTGGATTGTGGAAGCTCGGTGAACGTCCTGTTCTAACGAGCATTTGGCCAGATGAGGATCTGCCCAAAGGATTTAAAGCCTTATAAATTCAGGATTTAAGGATTTTCCGGAAAGGCGAAAGAGTCCATTGAGACTATTGATTTGTCCATGGAGTTGAGCGAGGGAGACCGCAAAGCTGCGTGGATTCAGAAATTTGTTGTTGCGGACGAATTCTCGGCGTATATCGCCCTTTTGGACTGATCGATCCTTGTCGGTTTTAGGATAGCACCAACACTCTGGTGTTTGATGATGAACTTTCCCTATGGAAAATGTGGTCGGAACGATTAGCGGTGACCAAAGTGCTAGTCGGAAAAGCTATGTTGTTGAACTTAGAGAGACAAAGCGATATGAAAAAAGGAAAAGACGCAGTCTGGGTCTGTAGCGAACCGCTACGTTGGATGGCAATTGTTGATGGTATCACAGGCATGGAATAACAACCTGATGCGATGCTATTTTACCTAGATTAATCTAGTTTATTTTTCGCAAGTAAGCCATCCTAGATAATTAAGACCAATAATTAAGTTGTATTTTTTCTTCTTCTGTGTTTGTTTTGCAGGACCAATAATTTAACAAGATAACACGCTTTTGTACAGATGTGAGATGTGTCATCACAAAATTATGATAATTTTTGAACTGTTTCAGCTCCAAAAGCTGCCATCTTGTTTCAACTTGCAATTATAAATTCTTCATATGAATTTGCGTCCATACTTCAAAAGAACAAGGATGACTACGTGAAGAAGCTAATTTAAAAAGATGCGCTTCCCCTCTCGAACTTCTAAAATGAAGAAAAGTGAAAAATAATTTGGAAAAAGGAAAAGAAAAAGAATTATGTTGCCAAAAACAAAATTTTTCATTCTTATTACTTTTGCTGTCATCTGCTTCTGTGCTTCTGCTCAGCTCACACCTACCAAGCTACCCAAAAATGAAAGTAAGACATTTCTTCTTCTTTCTTTCTTCACTTCTTTCTATTTTACTTTTTGGTTGGTCCTTTTTCATTAAAAAAAAATCCATATAAGTTTGGTCTGTGTTCTATTTTTGTCTTGTTGTTTTTTTCTTGGTTTGCCTCTATCCTGACTTTCCCTCACTTTTTTGATATTACATCCTATCTTGTCAGTTAATAAAGAAATCGCCCTTTCACTTATAGTGATAGAAATCCCTAATTTATTACATGATGAATTTTCTGCAAACTGAAAAATAAGGAAGTTGGATATGCCAACTTTAAATAAGAAAGTTGAATATGCTAACTTTTAATAAGAAAGTTGGATTAGCGATTTATTTTTACTATTAAATTAGAAATTTAACATTCTCTCTAATCAGTGACGTACATCATTTGCAAAAATATGATTTGAAAATCATATACGAGTCTATGACATTCCATTTTTATTACCATTTTCCGTAAATAACTATGCACCTAACTTGGACATTTCATAAAAGATACAGTTTAATTACTCGTACTGAAGTGAACATACAATTCAATTAATTGCAGATGCAAAAGTGAGTTGCATTGTGAAAAGATGCAAACAACATTTAGTAATAAAATGTGATACTACTATGTAAATCGTATGTGAAAACTACAAATTTCACTTTAGCATGATGCATGTAGCTTGCACTTTAGCATGGTGCAACTTACACTTTTGCACAAGGGATGTGCACATTTTCATATTTGCATAGAGCAACACAATGCAAGCTTCCCATGCACCGTGCAGACCAACTCCGCACGTGCAAGTCTTCCCCTGCATAGTGCAAACATCATTTTCCTCCAGCAAAGTACTGGTTGCCTCCTCATATAGCAAGCTACGTACACACATATATTTAATTTAGGTTAATATGTATGCTTTAGAGTCGAATCCAAAACTACTAGCAACTCATACTAGGTGTCTTACCACTAAACCAGTGATCACTGTCCCCTAATACACGCGTATATATGTATGTATATGTATGTATGTGTATTAAATCCAAAGGATGGTAGCTTGTTTAGCTAAAGCATTGGTCTGTGGTTAAGAGTGCAAGGATCAACTATCAATACGACTTAAATTTTGTTGAAAATACATGAAATATACGTTATGGGTAGGTGCATATTTGGCTAGAAAAAATTAATTCTGCAGGATATAATATATGTAGTTTGACTTCAAATAACGATTATCAAATTGTTCACAATTATTTTTACTCTTTACTCACTTCAGTGAGAGGTTGAATTAATGGATGATTTTTAAAACATGAAAATTTAAACACGATCCATGTACCATAACTTTACTCACGCTAGATCTCTATTTCATAATTGTTTAAAATTAAATCCGTGTCACAATCAGCTAGTGCATTTTAAATCATAAAAAACTTGAATTTTTAAGGCATGATATAGTAACGGATTGTAAAGTCATTTCATCATTAACATCGTAAGTAAGCTAATAATAGACGCTGTGCAAATAAAATTTGTGAAAAGTCAAATAAATAAATAAGCCATAGCGTGTTTCTGTAGAAAAATCCAATTGAAGACGTCGTCTATACTCAATTGTGCGTAAGATGTTCTATAATGAAACATAACCCAATGTCCAAGGAAGTAGAATTCCCTTATTATCATTCATCTGTATTTTAAGTTTTTTCTATTCTTACTCTGTCTGTAGAAAATATTTGGAATCCTGTAATTACAAAAATATATTATATAAATAAAAATTTAATGCGTATAATGTATTTGATCAAAATAGAAAGATAAACTTTCTTGGAGGAAGTTGGAGGAAGTTCAGCATCCTTGGAGAACTTTAAACACTTAAACTAATATAAAATGTATTATAAGATAGAAGTTCAATGTCATTAGAAAGTTTTTAATGCTTATGATTAAATGGCGGAGATGAATCATTGTTTCTGTTTGTGTATAGAAATATATCACATTTTAAAATTCATATTTTATGGTCAAATTTGCATTAATTGGTGGAGGAACCTTTATTCTTGTATGTAATCAGTGGTGAAAACATTTCGTGCGTTATAGTTATTACTACAAACATATTTTTCAATCATCTTCTTAGAATTTTATAAAATATAACACTGTTTAAAATAAATAGTCAACTACGCAAAATGGTAAGGCTTTTATTACCTATAAAATGCTGTCTATCGGGATTAACAAAGCACTTTTCTCGAGAGTATTAGAGAATCACTTGTTAAACAAGTTGTTCTCTAATACAGTGTGCCATAGTGCAACTTTGTACGTATCGCTTTTGTGTGAGTTTCAACACTCCTTTTGATTGGTCAACACAACATTTAAAATAGGGCCTATAGTGATTTTTTATATTGGATTGATCAATAAAAGAAGAGTGTTATTTTAGCATATATAGAAGTAATTTGAACACTATTGACCCCAGAGAGCACATATTTAGGAATACTAATAGTAAAATGCAACAGGAATGCAGACAATCATACATGTATTCATCCAATTCTGCCCTACCCATGTGACATATATTTTAGTTACCATTGTGATATCACATGGATTTGAATTGTCTTATATACTTCCTTGTTATTACGAGATTCCAACTGGAGACCACTCTAATCGAAACCCCACGAGCACAGCGGAAGACGGGATCGTGGTAAGAAGTGTAAAAACAACCAACCAATAACTCAATTCTAATCTCAACCAATCTAAAGACAATCACAATTCAAAACAAACAATTCAGAAATCAAAGCAATAACGAAAAATAAATCACACATCGATTTATAGTGCTTCCACTAACGTTGTGTTAGTGTACATCCACTTTTAAGAGAGAGCTTTATTAATATTGATGAGAAAAGTACAGGAGATTGATTACAATGATCACAATTCTAATTAGAAATTGATTTGTGGAGAAGAGAATTGAAGAAAAAATTAGGTTTTGATGAACCCTAATTGTGGAGGCTAATCTCTTGTAGTTTCTTTTTCGTCACGCCGATCTGAAACCTGAAGCTAGCTTATATAGGAGAATAGAAACCCTAGGCAATGTTCTGAAATTGCCCCTGCAGTTGACACAAATCTTCACGCCGAGTCCTCAGAGCAAAATAGCCGAAAGTCGCCTCAGCGTCTGACTGAAGTCTCTGGAAAGCGATATGCTTCAGACCAGAGGTCTAACCATTTGATCAGACGTCTGACAGAATGCTCTGGAAGCAATTCTGTCCAGACTCAGACGTTTGACCCCTTTGGTCAGACGTCTGATCTTGTTCTCTGGAAGCAGTTCTTCTGAGGGGTCAGACGTCTGACCAATTTTCTCAGACATCTGACCCTACCAAACAGCCTACATCGCCTTTTCCCTTATAACTTCCACCTTCGAACTCCGATTTGCGAATCATTTCTTCCGTTGCGAAGCTACTTCCGACCTCTACAAGTCCTCATATAGTGTCGCTAAAATTTAACACTCCACCTCGATATTATATCCATCTCCAACTCTAATGGTACCATGCCATCAACGACAACCGATAGCATCAACTATCACTTCTTCTACCTTCAACCAAACATGAATGCTTTTCCAATGAGCTCCGGCAAAGCCACCGCCCATTGCACTCCACCAACGAGCTCAGACAAAGCCTCCGCCCGCTAATGAAATGTTGAAAACATCCAAATCCTAAGCTATCTCACCAAAGACTAGCACTAACCAAGAAGATAGAACCTCAATCTCTCACCAATACTCTTTCTCATCTACCACCAAGCTCCTACCTTAACTGTGCCATCCCATGGCACCTAGCACTTCTCCAAGCGAATCAAGTTCGAGCAATGCTCGAACTTTCCAACCGGCAAAGCCTTAGTGAACATGTCCGCCGCGTTATCCTTTGTGTGCACTTTCCGAAGATATACTTGCTTATCCTCATCCATGGCTACTAGAAATGACTCTCTCACTTCAATATGCTTAGTCCGTGAGCTAAACGCCAAATTCTCTACCAAGTGAATAACACTCTCGCTATCACATCGAACATCAATACTATCATGCTCGAAACCCAAGTCACACAACAATCGCTTCAAATAGAGTGTCTCCTTTGCCGCCTCCACTGCAGCTATCAACTCCGCCTCCGTAGTGGATAAAGCAACTACGGTCTGCAATCTAGATCTCCAACTTATGGCTGTACCCCCAAGCGTGAAGACATATCCGAAAGTTAATTTTCTACGATCCCTATTGCCGGCGTAGTCCGAATTACAATAACCAACCAACTTGCAATCCATCGCCTTACTACCGCAAAAAACAAGACCATGAGATGATGTGCCTCTAAGGTATCTCAATATAAGCTTTACAGCTTTCCAATGCGATTTCCCCGGATTAGCCATATATCGACTAACCATCTCGACGACATTTGCAATATCGGGCCTTGTACACACCATAGCATACATTAGACTTCCAACCGCACTAGCATATGTCACATTTGCCATATAAGCCTTGTCTTCCTCCAAGATAGGTGATCCTTTACTCGAAAGCTTCATATGCAAAGGTAAATGTGTATTTGACGTCTTTGCATTCTTCATGCTAAACCGGTAAAGCACTTTCTCAATGTATTCTTTTTGAGTTAGTTTCAACTCAAAATGCTTTTGATCCCTTACTATTTCCATGCCCAATATCCTTCTTGCTTCTCCAAGGTCCTTCATTTCGAACTCCGATTTCAAACTCAGTTTTAACTTGTTGATTTCATTCTTATCCTTAGAAGCAATGAGCATGTCGTCCACATACAAGAGCAAATACACCCAACAATCATTTCTCAACTTCTTGAAATAAACACAAGCATCCTTGATGCTTCTATCAAAACCATTTTCAATCATAAAATGATCAAACCTCTTGCACCATTGTCTAGGTGATTGCTTTAATCCATATAGTGATTTCTTCAACTTGCAAATCAAATTTGACTTACCATCCACAACAAAAACTTCCGGTTGCTCCATGTAGATGTCTTCATCCAAGTCACCATGCAAGAAGGCGGTTTTCACATCAAGTTGCTCCAACTCCAAGTCGTGAATAGCAACTATAACAAGTAATATCCGGATAGAAGTATGGCGCACAACCGGTGCGAATATCTCATCATACTTCTTCCCCTTTCTTTGTGCAAACCCCTTAGCCACTAGCCTAGCTTTGTATCTTCCATCGTCCTTCATCTTGTATATCCATTTGCATCCAATAGCACGGTTTCCTTTAGAAAGTGGAACCAAATCCCAAGTTTGATTCTTCAACAATGATTGCATATCTTCCTCCATGGCACAAATCCATTTCGAGATATCACTCGACTTCATGACATCATCAAGGTCCATCGGCTCATCTTGGACTATATGAAGAGCATAGTCCAAATTTTCACAAAAACTAAGATAGTTCCAATCACCATATCTTTTGGGTGGTCTTATAGTACGACGACCAACCCGAGTAGCAATACCATCACCCAAACTTCCTTCAGCTCCACCTTGAACCGAATATTCTCTAGAATAATGCACATCACCAACACTACTAAAGGTACCCTATGGACTATGTGATGTAACATCAACCGCTACTTCCTCGCAAGCATCTTCGACTACTCTACTCTCTCTACTCCTTGGACAAAATGTGGAAATAATTTCCTTCTCCTTTGATTCACCATGAACCAAATCCGGAACATCCGATGAGCTTCCTTTCTTCTTGAATATCGCCGACTCATCAAAAATAACATGACGAGAATTTACCACCTTCTTCGTTTCCGGATTTCAAATCTGATAGCCTTTTACTCCATCCATATAACCAAGCAAAATCCCCTTGAAAGCTCTAGGTTCAAGCTTATCATTTCCCGAATTATGCACATAAACCGGACTTCCAAAGACACGAAGATAACTCAAGTCAATTCTCTTTCCCTTCCACACTTCCTCCGGAATTTTGTTACCAATAGCTGAGCATGGAATTCGATTAATAATATGCACTGCGGTTGATAAAGCTTCAGCCCAAAATTCCTTCGCCAAACCCGATGTCAATCTCAAGCATCGAGCTTTCTCAAGTAGAGTACGATTCATCCTCTCCGCAACACCATTCGACTGTGGATCTCCAGGTGTAGTAAAATGCCTCCGAATATCATGATGCTTGCAAAACTCCAAAAATTCTTCGGAAACATACTCTCCGCCATTGTCAGACCTTAGAACCTTCAAAGACTTTCCACTTTCATTTTCAACAAGAGCTTTCCATGCTTTGAACTTTGCAAATGCCTCTGACTTAGCCTTCATTGCATACACCCAAACTTTCCGAGAAAAGTCATCTATAAAGGAAATATAATAGCGAGCTCCACCTAAAGAAGCTACATACGTCGGTCCCCAAACATCCGTGTGAACATACTCAAGATTTCTTCTCGAATCATGCTATCCCTCACCGAATGAAACTTTTGTTTGCTTCCCCATGACGCATTCTTCGCAAAACTCTAACTTGTTGAAGCTTTCTCCATCGATCATCTCCCTCTTTCGAAGAATGTCCAAACTCCTCTCCGAAACATGACCTAATCTCAAATGCCACAACCTAGTCGCATCCAAGCCACGAGAACTATCAACTCCTATACAAGTTTCGCCTTCCACAGTCACTCCTTGAAGCAAATAAATACCATGAGTCCTAACACCCTTCATCACGACAAGCGCTCCCTTCGAAACCCGCAAGCTATCACTCTCAATAGTGATCTTACAACCTAAAGAATCCAACTGCCCCAAAAAGATAAAAGACTTCCGTAGTCCTGGAACATAGCGTACATTAGTGAGAGTACGAACCACTCCGTAAAACATCCGAATTTGCACAGAACCAATGCCTTTCGACTTGCAAATAACACCATTTCTCATAAAAATTGAATTTCCTTCTTTGTTGATGTAAGAAGAAAAACAATTCCTATTTGGCGTCATATGATAAGATGCCCCCGAATCGAGCACCCAATTGCTATCCGAAACATCTGATGCTACCGCCGACAAAACATCTACATCTCCCTCACCAACTCCACTCTCCACCGCTACAGATGAAGATGCTACTTCCTTCTTTGCCTTCTTCTTGTCCGAACACTCATTCTTCCAATGACCGGGCTTCTTGCAAATATAGCACTTTCCTTTTCTTTCCTTCGACTTTCCTCTCCAACCGGGATTCCTTAATTTAGAACGCCCCCGGTTCTCCTTCTTCACATACCTCTCCTTCTCCACAAACAAACCATGACCACTACTAGCACCACTACCTCCATCACCTAACTCCTTCATTTGATCCCGCAACTTCTCGCTAAGAAGACCCGTATTGACATCATCAAGAGTCAATGTATCTCGGCTATAGATCAAACTATTTGAGAAACCTGTATAGCGATCTGACAATGAACACAGCAATATCATCGCCTTTTGCTCTTCCTCAATCTTCAAATCTACCGCCTTCATCTTCATTACCAAATCATCAAAAATATTCAAGTGCGCCTTAAGCGAAGTATCTTCCTTCATCTTATAGGTGAAGAACGTTTGCAATAAGATCAAACGATTTGTCAGTGACTTCTTCATGTACAACTCCTCCAACTTGTCCCAAATACCCTTAGCAGTTGTCTCACCACTAATTTCAGAGATAACATTCTCTCCCATAGCAAGTTGAAGTGTAGTGAATGCCCACTCTTCCATCTCCTCTCTCTTAACATCCGAGATGTCCGATGGAAACAAATGTGTGTCAAACACTACCTGATGCACCCGATTCCTCCTTAGAACTACTTTCATCTTCCATTGCCATTTTTCAAAATCATTATCGTCATTCCACTTGTCTATTACCAATTGTGATCCTGAAGCTGCGTACGAACCACGTACATAAGACGTTACACCACTTGGATTACCCATTGAGGAACTACTTGAGGTATTATCTGATTTTGGCATTTCTACAACCACCTACCAACACCAATGCTCTGATACCAAATATTATTACGAGATTCCAACTGGAGACCACTCTAATCGAAATCCCACGAGCACAGCGGAAGACGGGATCGTGGTAAGAAGTGTAAAAACAACCAACCAATAACTCAATTCTAATCTCAACCAATCCAAAGACAATCACAATCCAAAACAAGCAATTCAGAAATCAAAGCAATAACGAAAAGTAAATCACACAGCGATTTATAGTGGTTCCACTAACGTTGTGTTAGTGTACATCCACTTTTAAGAGAGAGCTTTATTAATATTGACGAGAAGAGTACATGAGATTGATTACAATGATCACAATTCTAATTAGAAATTAATTTGTGGAGAAGAGAATTAAAGAAAAAATTAGGTTTTGATGAACCCTAATTGTGGTGTGGAGGCTAATCTCTTGTAGATTCTTTTTCGCCACGCCGATCTGGAACCTGAAGCTAGCTTATATAGGAGAATAGAAACCCTATGCAATGTTCCGAAATTGCCTCTGTAGTTGACACAAATCTTCACGCCGAGTCTTCAGAGCAAAAACAGCCGAAAGTCGCCTCAGACGTCTGACCAACATGATCAGACGTCTGACTGAAGTCTCTGGAAAGCGATATGCTTCAGACCAGACGTTTGACCATTTGATCAGACGTCTGACAGAATGCTCTGGAAGCAATTCTGTCCAGAGTCAGACGTCTGATCTTGTTCTCTGGAAGCAGTTCTTCTGAGGGGCCAGACGTCTGACCAATTTTCTCAGACGTCTGACCCTGCCAAACAGCCTACATCGCTTTTTCCCTTATAACTTCCACCTCCGAACTCCGATTTGCGAACCATTTTCTCCGTTGCGAAGCTACTTCTGACCTTTACAAGTCTCCATATAGTGTCGCCAAAATTTAACATTCCTTGCTCTTGCAAGTGTAAGATATTGGCTTAAAGAATTAGCAGCCATATTATTTTAGTATACTTGTTTGCTCATTTGATACCACCATTCTAATTTTTGTTCAATTACTGGTAACATATTTTTGTATTTTTTGATTGACAATGTACATACAGTTAAAGCACTTCAGAATGTATCAAAGAATCTAGGACTAAAGTGGGACTTCAGTGTTGATCCATGCAGTGGGGATAAAGGATGGGTAGTTCCCATGACCAGTCCTTTGGCCAGAAATGTCACGTGCACATGCAATTCTACTCTTTGTTATGTGACAAGCATGTAAATATTACTACTTCTAACATTTGCACGGTTATTAATTATCAAAAATCGAATATGTGTTATAATTACAAATTCATATACATTTATTGGTCGTATCATGTTTACCTTGATTTTGAAGTGTAATGTTATATTTAGACAGCTCAAGGGCCTAAACTTAAGTGGTCCTCTCCCGGAAGAATTTAGCAAACTTACCTCTCTAGCGGTAATGTAAGTAATTGCACTGCAAAATATTTTTATTGAATATTAACATATATAGATTAATGAGCAATTATTTGTCTTGATATTGACAAAACTGCAGAGATCTTACATGGAACTATTTCTATGGATTATTCCCAATATCGTGGACTACCCTACCTCTCACAAATTTGTAATTAACATTTTATCTTTCTATATTTTATAACAAGATTGTATAAAAAGAAAAAGATAAGGTTTTAATGGTTATAATCATATATGTAGTCTTCAAATTTTAGGAGCCTTGTTGGAAATCGTATCTCTGGAAAACTCCCTGTAGAGATTGGGAAGATCACTTCTCTTAAAACCATGTACATGGTTTATTTCCATATTTGTTGCGAGTTAGTTTATAGCTACACGAAGTAGAAAATGAAATACTTATATTTTCACAGTGTATTGGAAGACAATGTGATGGAAGGTCCATTGCCACGGTCACTTGGTAATTTGGTCAACTTAGATAGACTGTAATTCTCTCCTACTTCTAAATCCATGTTTTTGTTTTATGTTTTGTTGTATTTTCTCATATTCTTTTTAGGTCTCCCCTTTTTATTTGTCAATTTATTTTGTAGTATTCTTGCTTCAAATAATTTTAGTGGAGAGTTGCCAGATACACTTGGCAAACTTAAAGTTTTGACAGATTTGTAAGTTCAATAATTTCATGCTTAACTCTATTACTGGACTTCACTATAAACAGTCGGTCTAAATTGTTTTATTACACATATTTTGCATCAATTTTTTTTTCAGTGTAATTGACGGGAATCCTTTTTCTGGAAGAATACCAAGTTTTATCAGTAACTGGACAATGATTCAGCGTATGTAAGTAAATTTAATACTACGTTGTGTAGATTCCCTTTTTAATGAGAAATTAAAGTTTCAAATATTAATACCTTACAGTGAAATGCAAGGAACGTCTATGGAAGGGCCATTTCCTCCTGAGTTCTCAACACTTTGGACTTTATCACAGCTGTATTCAAAAGATTATTCGCACATTTACTTATTTGTAGAAGGAAATAAAAATGACACTCATGATTTTTCTTCTTCTTTGTTTTGTATTCTTTTGGCAGAAGAGTGAGTGATATAAGAAGCGATGGGAATTTTCCCCCTCTGAAAAATATGACAAATATGGAAAGATTGTGAGTAAGCTCCATTTTTTGACTATTATAAAGGTGCAACTATCAGTGAAAGATAAAATTTATATACAACGCAGGACTTTAAGGAACTTGTCTTTGACTGGAAAAATTCCTGATTATATTGGAGATATGACTAATCTAAGGACGCTGTAAGTGTATCGGTCCTTTTTGTAAATTCATCAGACATAATGCAGGTTTTAACACCCCCCCCCCCCCCCCCCCCAGGGTCTCTCTCTCTGGGTTACATATATGTAGTTATGGATCTAATATGATATTTCTACCTGTAGGGATTTAAGCTTCAATAACTTATCCGGTGAAATTCCAGGCAATTTAGAAAATCTCCCACTTATAACCTACTTGTAAGCAGATGTAATCAATTTTATTTACAATTTCGTATCATAGTTTCTTGCAATTCCAGGCAATTACGTAAATAAAAAACTGGTCATTTTATAATGTTTATTTTTTTTCCTTCTTCAAGGTACCTAACAAACAACTTTCTTGCGGGCTCAATACCAAACTGGATTTTGAGAAGCAGTCAAAATATGTGTGTCATTTCAGTATTTGTATGTTTAACTGTAATAACTAATCTTATTTTAAATAAACATTAATCTAATATATGTTAGTTTTCCAGAGATATATCAAGTAATAATTTCTCAGGACCATCATGGCCAACTAATTGCCAGCAGGCAAAAGTGTAAGTGCTAATATTTTGGTCATCTGAAGTTTCTGCTATTCTGCTTATTTTCAGTCCATGATTTTCTAAATATGCAGGAATTTAGCTGCTAGTTATTCGCTCACCTATGGCAACCCGTAAGTTCTTTAACCTTTGTGATTTTTGGTATTTCATATAGTATAACACTGAAAATTCCATGTATTTCTCAATTTACAGATCACTGGTTTTGATATATTGCTCTTTAATATCATAACATTATGAATACAAATTCCTTTTTTGTGATAGGATATCAACATGTTTTATGAGGAACCTCCCTTGTTCTGGAGAGGCAATGAGTGAGTGCATAAACCCAATGAACGTATGCATACTGAAACAATAAAATACTAGCATGATTTGTACTTTCAAATTTTTGCAGATTATAACCTGTTCATAAATTGTGGAGGCAGCAGAGTAACAGTTGGGGCAAATGAATATGAAGAGGATACCTCACAGCAAGGGCCATCGACCTATGGAGCTTCGGCGAGTGGAAAATGGGCATATATGAGTATAGGAGATTTTATAGGAAATCAGAATCCACAATTTATAGAGACGAATTCATCGATTCTAAAAATGAATAATACAGAATTATACACTACAGCTCGTGCCAGTCCACTCTCTCTTAAATATTACGGACTGTGCTTGCAGAAAGGAAATTATACAGTTAACTTACATTTTTCTGAAATAGTATTTACAGATATTCAAGCATATACAAGTAATGGAATTCGTGTATTTGATGTATATATCCAGGTGATGTTTCTTTATGTCAGAATATATGAGTTAAATTAAGTGTAGTGCTAAGGTTATATATTATGATTTTGCAGGGACAAAATGTTTTGCATGATTTCAATATTGCAAAAGAAGCAAATGGAACGGGAAAAGAACTTGTTAAAACATTTACTGCTATAGTCAATGAAAATACATTGGAAATACATTTTCAATGGGTAGGAAAGGGGAGTCATCTTGTACCTGCGATTGGCGTATATGGACCTCTAATATCAGCTATATCTGTTACTCCAAGTAATTATAAGTTTAAAAAATTGAGTATGGTTGCAGTTGATGATTAGTGCATATGATAACTGTGTTACTTTTTTCTCTCGATTATATTCTTGTAGATTTCAAGCCATATACTGGAAAATCTAAGTTATTGCTAGGAAGTATAGCGGCGATCGTCATTTCATGTGTTGTATTTGTTGCATTTTTTATCTGTCTTGGAATTTGGTGGAGAAGCAAAAAACAAATAGACAAAGGTAACTGACGACTTAAAAGTTTCAAACTTGAAAATATTGATTTTTCTTTTCCTTTTCCAATCAGAGCTGAGAGGCTTAGAGTTGATGACTGGGTACTTCGGTTTGAGGCAACTGAAGACTGCAACACATAACTTTGATCCAGCAAATAAAATTGGTGAAGGTGGGTTTGGTCCAGTTTACAAGGTATAAGGATAATATTTAAGTATAGACCTATATATAATTTGTTTTAGATTTCATTTCCAAATTTATATAAGGACTAAAATACACCAATTATAAACCAAATCTTTGATCTTCAAAACATTTTCAGGGTGTACTACCAGATGGTTCAGTTATTGCAGTGAAACAACTTTCATCAAAATCGAAACAAGGAAATCGTGAATTTTTAAATGAGATAGGAATAATATCAGCATTGCAACACCCAAATCTGGTCAAGTTATTTGGTTGTTGCATTGAAGAAAGCCAACTACTAGTTATATATGAATATATGGAAAACAATAGCCTTGCTCGTGCCTTATTTGGTAATTTCTCAGACTTGCAAAAACATGTTAACATTGTTGTTCATTATTCTCTCTCTAACAAGTTAAATTTTTAATGTTATAGGTCCAGAAAGAACTCGGCTGAAGTTGGATTGGACAACAAGGTGCAAAATTTGCCTAGGCATAGCAAGAGGTTTGGCTTATCTACACGAAGAGTCTAGGTTGAAAATCGTACATAGAGACATCAAGGCGACAAATGTTTTGCTCGATAAAGATCTCACTGCTAAAATATCTGATTTTGGATTGGCAAGGCTCGACGATGAAGAAGGTACACACATCAGCACTCGCATTGCTGGCACAAGGTTAGTTAATTACTATAAATTTCCATAGTGGTTTTTCTGTTTTCCCTAGTGCATAAATATAGTTGAAGGGAAAGAACATTAGTTGGCTAATTCTATTTATATTTATACAAAACTAATTATTTAATTTACACCATAAAATATATTAAAATAACATACATCATTTTTATTAAACCTACATCAGAATAAAGACAAATTTCTCTTTCCTTTTATAAATAATTACATCTGTACCATTGATTTGAATACCACTTTCCCCAAATTGTTTAATCCTAATATTTTGAAATCAAATGAATTCTGATTTTATCCGATTTCAATTTTAAATTGGCCCATACACATAAATTTATTTGGAATCCATATATTTTTATCAATATATTTGGAGCTTGGGATATCTAAATCAATGGAGAAGGGGAGGGAATGAGCTCAATGAATAAGAGGAGGGGATGTTGACTTGTGTAGCTTGATAATGATCAATTATGATGATAGATTTGTTAACCATTGCAATGAAAAAGGTTAATTTTGTTCTTAAAATAATTTTAAAATCATCGGTGTAGGAAAAACAGTTTTCGATTTATGAATAGAATTTACTAATTAGATAATGGTTATAATTGGTTAACGAGAAAATTAGAAGAAGAAAAAAAACTTTGACAAAGAGAACTGTCAAATTAATTATTTTTTATAGCAAATTGCTAAAGAGAAAATTAGAATGGTGAAGAGGACTATGTGATACGGGGACAATTGACAATACAATGAAATTTCGAAAGGGGAAAATAATAAGATATATCTTATTGGGAATTGTTAAGAGGAAAATTAAGTTTGTTAAGAGGAATGACAAACAAGCAAGAACTACGGAAAACAATTTAAATTTTTAGGAGGAGAAATATTTATCCATAGCTATTTCTTAATATAAAAATATATTCAGTTATTCCAAAAAACGCCCTTCCATTTTCTCTTCCCCACCTTTTAAAACAAACATACCTCTTCCCTTGTAAAATTTACTATCATATTTGGAAAATTAGCAAGCGAAAGAGTAGGAAATTTTTATATTTGCTACCTTCAACTGAAAACCTAATTGTGTCATTTGCAATCGAAATACATACGAAATACTGATATTCATGTTGGTTGAATAAATAAAAAATTAGAATTTTAATAAAATAAATAATTGTATTTCTTATTTTGAAACTAAATCAAAACTTCAGATCCTAAACACCCATTAAAGGCAAGAATAAATGTAAAGAATCATTATCCATATTATCTTATTTTGACGGAGATTTAGATGAGATTGAGATGAGTTATCCATCATTACTTTAAGGTCAGAGAATTAGTGTAAAAACTAGACAATTATGTTTTAGGGTTCCTAGATGAAGTAATATAGTTTTAGTGGGATAACGGTACATGAAATAGGAAGAAAAATGATAATAAAAAGCCTTGACAGTTGCACTTTAGCGGCCTGATATTTGCGAAGACATGTAATAATCCCTTAAAATGAGTTAGAATCTCGGGATCGAAAAGCGCCTCTGTGAAGGCCTGAGTTAAAAGAGGGTGGGCTGTGGCGGACTTTACATCTCTGACCTACGAAAGTAGTTCTTTTAAAAAAAAGGGTAATTTGCTAAGTTCAATTTGTTTTTATAAGGAGAGAGTTAATAATTTGACAAAGCAAACTTTTTAAACAAATTTTTTTTGTTATACTCTACTTAGCTAAATTGATTCTTCTTTTCAGAATTCCCCTCTTATTTTGAGATAAATAAACGTACTCTGTTTCCCCCAAAATACCCTCCTTCTTTTCTTTCCATATCACATTCTCGTTTTTATCTAGGGCGGTAAACAGATCAGACTGGATCGGACGAAGGTGCTTCTGTGTCCTGTTCTATAAGTGATTACATACAGTAAAAACCATCAGACAATCTTGAACGGACATATTTTCGTATATTTTTTCTTGTCATAATTTATATCCAAAATGAGAACCGGACAGATACAGACCAGACGCTTTATAGTTTCGGACCGAGCCAGACGTTGGATACTCGTACAAAATTTACATCCCTATTTTTGTCACCACATATAGATTTTGCTCCGTACATCCACCAATCGTTATTTGCTCTTTTAACCAATCCTCTTGTTCCCTCCTCTTTCCTATCTTTCATTGATCTTTCCTGGACCTAATTTCTATCAACTAAAATCCTTACCTTTCTAAATCCTAACTTAATATTGGTGAAGATTGAGCTTACGATTAAACTAAAATCTCATCTATCATCTTTAAATTTTATTAATTTTTCTTTTAACCAAAATTGTAATTGTTGAATTAGAAATTAGGCTAGAAAACTAAAAAGGATAGAAAACTTAGGTAGCGTTTGGTTTACAATGTGTTTTGTATTTTCATCATTAATTACAAAATATGGATGGAGTGTAGGAACGACGGATAGGATGAAAGTAAGATGGAGAGGACCACGGAGGGGATTGTTTCTCATCCTTCTTTTATTTCTCAAAACATTGAAAATAAAAAAAAAGTTGTTTTCAATTTTGTATGTTAGCTTCGTTTTCTAAATTGATCGTTTTCCATAATATACAGGCGCCGTGCGCATTTTTGTATGGACGAAAACTCAAAACTAAAAAGGATAAATCAAACAATACCTTAGTTTTTGAACGATGAAAAGAACACTATGTGAAAAAGACGAGAAGAAAGAAGAAGACAAATAAAGCAAGAGTAGACTAGTAAATATGTGATATTTTTATAAGGGAAAATTAAAGATTTGATTGTTCTTTTAGAAAAAATCATTGAAACATTTATTTTTTCATTTCCCTTATCCATGTTGCTTCTTCCTTTAGTAAATCCTTTTTTATACTATTTATTGACCAAAACACTCTTATAATATTCTTCTTACGTTATATAGGGAAAAAAAGGAGAAATAAATATCAATACGAATGAGAATTTTGAATTTATTTTTCAAAAAATGGTTTAAATTTGAAAATAAGTTTGTTTCAAAAAGTTTGAAGTTTAAAAAATCTAATCTTTCTTTTTTATTTTCAAGTTTCAAAAACACTAACTTTTAGATAGTTTGTAGTTTTACAAAAGCAAACATTTTTTATATTGATGTTTTTTTAAAGGGAGTGGATATTAAGACAAATGGAGATACAATGGTGACACAATGAATTTTAGCCAGTGACCCTTAAATCTCAAACATAAATTGAAACGCAATGAGATCTAATAGTTGAAATATACTATATCATCAATTGTGTTTCAATAGACTTCTTTTTCAACCTTCCAAAATTACTTATTTTTCTATTACTAATTTTTATTGATTTTTAAAAGTGTAAAAAATGTTACTTTAGTAACATTTACTAAGTAAAAAAAACATATTCCGTCCCTTTACCTTTATCCTCGTAATTTTCCTCTAAAACGCTAGTTCAATATTAATTGTGTCCCCTATCCAAAATATTATTTTGTTTTACATTCACCCTTTTTATTTTGAATGGTTCTAATTTCTTGTGTAGAGGATATATGGCACCGGAGTATGCAATGAGAGGTTACTTAACAGACAAAGCAGATGTTTACAGCTTTGGTGTAGTTACTCTAGAAATTGTTAGTGGGAAGAGCAATACAAACTTCAGGCCAGTAGAAGAATTCACCTATCTTTTAGACTGGGTTAGTTTTTTTCACAACAATAGTAGAATAAAAATTCAAAATTTAAAGTTACTTGCACATAATAGATGCTCTTTCAGGCTTATGTTCTACAAGAACAAGGCAGACTTCTGGAACTAGTAGACTCTACTCTAGGCACAGGCTACTCGAAGAAAGAAGCAGCACAAATGCTGGACTTGGCACTTATGTGCACGAACCCATCTCCAACTCTCAGACCTTCAATGTCGAGTGTTGTAAGCATGCTAGAAGGAAAAACACCAGTGCAAGTACCAGTGATGAAGAAGACGATTACAGAAGGTGAGATGTTATTATTTAAAGCGTTTGAGGAGATGAGAGATGGCAGCGCGTCGTACGGTGTGTCAGGTGATATGCCTAGTATGGATTCACCTGCTGCGCCTTCTTATGCTGACACCTCTAGGTTTCTCAATTAGTTGTATTTGTGTGATATTTTTTTTTTGGATCGATATTCATAGTCAATCGTTAATTTGTAATCATGTGCTACTACATGTCCATTGAGAGAAATGTGTGAGGTTCAATATAGAGAATTTTATGATAATGGTCTATTTGTTTTGTATGTCCACATGCAGATTCGAATAAATTGACGGAACTTTTAATTTAGTTTGTTTACAAATAGGTCTAATATACTAAACTTTGTTATCAAACCGACCTCTAGAGGGGTTTGTTTACTAAGAGCCAAAATAAAATAGGCTGAACCCAAAATAAAATAGGTCTAATATTCTCATGTGTTGATTTTAAAAGTGGAGCTTTCAATGGGTGGGATGGATGGAGGATGATGTGACTGAGCATTCGGTAGTTTGTTGGTGTGTTAGACCGCAGTGCCTACTGCAGGAGATGACAATGCTTTTGTGCACACTGTATTGTATTTATATATGCACTTATTAATTCGTTGCAAGATGTAAAATTTCATATCAGCAGTACCACGTAAAAAAGCAATGAGCAATGAGGAAGGGGAATGGAATAGTTAACAAGGTATTTTGTATAGAAGTTTAGTAGTAAATTATTCTCACAGATTATAGAAATGGTTCAACCACCTTCAATTATGTGTGGGACTAAAAATACCAATCTCCATCACAAGCACTGTTAAAATAGTGATATTAGCTTCAATGATGTTCAAAGGATAGATTCTCATTTCAAAAATAAGAACATCAGACTGTTTTGTTAATAGAGATGTGTACTAACATAAACTGTTTTGTTTAATTGAGTGCATGAATTAATTATTTTGCATCCATGAGTTTGAATTAGAACAAAGTTTCCATTTGTTACTGTTATATACCAATATTTTTCACCAACCTTACAGGCTGCAAACTATATGAACAACTTTTGTAAAGTGGAAGTGTGAATATCAAGATGCAGCAGAACATAGCATGATAACTAACACGTGAATTTAGTACATTGATTCCTTAATTACAAATCAAACAGAATAGAAAATTAGCGAGGTAGAGACAAACTGGATGAGGCATTTCAAGCACAAAGTTATCCAATAAACCAATAACAAAGTAAAACAAAACAATAAAATGTGAATATAGATAGTTCAATGGTTATTGGACTGGTGACATTCATTTTTCAGAACTCGTTTGTTCAACTTTTTGGGAATATTGGCTTTGAGTTTTTAAATATTTATAAGAAAACAAAATTATTTTTTTACTTTGAATAAAATTCTGCAAGTACTTTTAATTTTGTTAATAAAAACAAAAGGTGCGACTTTTTAGTAAAGATTTTGACAAAAATATTTTATTTTAAAGTTTTTGATTAATATCTATAGTCTACACATATATAAACTTTCAACGACTTCTTTATTTTGAAGCACTCCTGGGGTTTCATGATTTCCACCACACAATCCGATTTAAATTTTATTATGATGTGGAAGAGAGAAAAGTGGACATTATTTAAATCAGAATGTGTAATGGAAATCATAGAACCACCTATGTGCTGCAAAATAGCGGTGTCATTGAACGCTCATCACACACACATACATATACATACATATATAATATTTGCTATGTCGGATATTATGTTTTATTGCGTATGCATGCATGCACATGTGTACATATTTATCATTTCCACCGTCAATTGTTAATTGTTCTATTCTTACATTTTGTTTAATATTTTTATTTTATGTTTCTATTGACGAAGATAATATCTTTGTGAATCATACAATAATTACTTGTTTAGTTGAAATTGGTGAAAAATTATAATAATTTTTTTTAAAATTATATAATTAAACGGTCGGTTTTCCACCGTTGTACTATTATACGGTACTTTCTCGTGATTTACTAAGTAACGTGCTCCGGAGAAAACACAAAAACAAAAAACAACGATTTTTAGAAGTGGAAATTTCAATAGCGACTCTTCAGCAGGAATTTTATTTGATTTTCCTGTTTGAATTATTCCATATTCTCAGACTTATGCTGATCTTTCCAGCAGGAATTTTATTCGATTTTTCCGTTTTTTTCTCTCTTCTTCGTTTATCCTCTGTTTTCGTTGATTTGAAGTTAACAGTAAGTGTTTTATACTAAAATTTTGGTTATTTGTTTGTTTTTATCTATTTATTTGAGTTGATTTTTTTTAGTTCATGAATTATATTAAATAATGGTTATAACATATTAGTTCATATTATTCATTTGCTCTTGAAGAATAGGTTCAAAATTAGTTTTTTATTTCTAGTTATTTTTTGTTGTTTAATGATGGTTATATCATCTGGTTGAATTCAATGTTGTTATTTTTGTCATTGATAATTGATATAGTTGTATTATATTGAGTAGCGGTTCTGTAATGATTTTAAGTTGGTAAATTTTTTGTATTGTGTACAATGTTGTGAAAAGAGTGGAATGACAAATATTTGCTAGTTATTATTATTCGGGCCAGTATTTGTAACAAACCGAATTCCAATGGGTCCGGAATTTTCGCAAAAATGCTAAAATCCAAGCCCACTGAAGCTCAAGTTGGGTATCTGGTATCCTGCAAATAAGCAAAGACAAATATATCAGAGCTAAGATAAATATCTCACAGCGGAACTGACTAAAATATAATAGTAAGTAAATACCCACCAAGATAATAACACTTTCTAAACAAGTGTCTTAAAGATGGAAAGTCTCTGCCATCTACCTAACATGTAGGATATTATGAGGAGGGGACCGGAACTAAAGTTCTGGTGAATGAACAAATTATACACTTCTAAGCTTAATTCTACATATACCGTTTTATTTTCATTTTCTGTTATGTTAGGTTTATTGGATTTATAAAACTCTCGCCTCTGTGCGTGAATTGTACCCATCTACTCCCTAGTAGATTAAAACCTAATGACAAATATATATGTAGCTACATGCCCAACGACCGCATCGGTCCTAGGTACTACACATAGTACCTTCTATATCCTTCTCGAAAAGGACTCCATCGTCTCACTGCTGGAGCGTACTGTAACTATATCCGTAAAGGACAGCTTCGTGAGGCCTACAATACAGATGTTCCGTCGTCTACTATGAAAACGTAAAATTGCGTCTGCACTAGCCCATGCTAATGCTCGGACATCCACAATGTACCACTCAGTGCGTACTTTGAGGACTATACGTAATCGTTCTGTCTACTCCCTGAATCCCACCAGCAAGGTCTACCTTGTACGGAACTCAATCGGGAAGTTTCTTTATCTGTAAAGGACAACTTCGTTAGGCTTACAATATAGATATTCTACTTGGTCTGTCTCTTTTCTCATCATGGTTATAGCCCTAGGCAGCCACCCCTCAACTAATCGAAAGACCTCTAAAGAGCGGCTGTGTCCTACTGCAAACAATCTAAACATCCAATTGGTTGCGCACTCATCCAATGTCTCGATAGTGAAAGAATCATTGGTCTATTGGTTTAACTCTAGCTTTCCCGAACTCGCTCTTGGTTATGATAGCTTAATCTCCACATGCGACTATCCTTTTGGGTCCTGCCCACTAAAACCTACTCTCAAGTCAGAGTACGGTGTCATACGAATATCCTACTCCATTCATCAACCTTTTGACTACCTACAAAGGTCCGCTTCGTTAGACCTGCAATGCAAAAGCAGTCAAGGCATACTCTCTTGATGGAACACCTACAGACCTGCCTCCGTGGGTGCAGCTTCGTTAGGCCTACCCCATAGGGCCATCATAGAGTACTCTTACGTCTCATTGAAATCTCGTACTTTCTTCTAGCCCAAATTAACTAAGTTGGACGTGCTATTTATGTGCAAAAAATCTTTGATAAACTACTTCGTTAGGCTCTTCAACCTTTGAGCTGCTCCAAACGCATCTTACCATTTTATTAGACCCTACGTCTAATCTTTTATTATGCGTTTAGTTTACTTTTCTAATTCTGTTGGCTACATATTTACCATAATGAGCATGAGCGTGTTCTAGCCTCACCTAACTATTGTGAGACCATTAGTTCCTGACTGAAAGGGAATGCTGTTGGTATGCGCCTTTCTTGTATGTTTTCTTATTAAGTTAGTGTAAGTTTTAAAATAAGCTTTTTCTGTTATCTCTAATTATAACCTATGTTATAATTATACTTGCAATTGTTACTTCTTTATTCTTTTATAATCTACATGTCATAAATATAATTGCAAGTGTCGCTTTTCTATTCTAGTCTGTCTTCTTTTATTATGATATTGAATTCTCTTTAGTTCTCTTATATTATATGACAATCTTGGCTTGAGACTACGTCCAACTGTCACAAATTTACTTATCATAATAACTACTTTGCTTTTATTCTACTATCTGCGTAGTAAATGTAGATCGAGGCACATTTCTGTTTATTCTTTCTAGTCTTGTCAAATAATTAGCTTGATTTCTTCTTTAATTTCTTTAACTCTTCACATTATTCTCTTTTATTCTAGGAAGTAGTTCTATTCTATTTGGTTGGTTACAAAAACTGTGCAAAAAATCCATTTCCATATTTTAATACTAAATAATGCTATAAACAATAACTTGAAATTGCAAGATATTTCTTTTATTGTTTCTTTAACCATTGGGTAATGCAAAATATAGAAACGCCTCTATTTTACACTAGTTCTCTTTTTCTTTCTTTTATTCTTGCAATTACGTTTAACGTTATTTTTGCAATATTAAACTATGGAAATGTATTCTCTTTTCTAAACCAACTAATTAATCTATCATTAACTTCGAAATCAAGTTATTAGATTTTCCTCTTTTTAATTTATTTCTCCTATTTTAGCATAATTTACTGTAAATTTCTTGCTTTTAGGCTTAAGCCTTTCTCTATAACTGTTAAGCCTAATTATTCATATTTAATTGGATTTCTTTCTTTCTTTTCCATATAAATAATAATTAAATATAAGTTCTCATATAAAATTTACAGTCTCAACATAACTAATTAACAGAATTAATTATTGAAATAAATGCTAAAGTAAAATATTTAACGGGAATCTAACGATAAAATATCATAAACGTAAAAGATGTATAATTTAAATCCACTCACCTGTCGTTCTTAGATTTTCTCATCCTTAGTTTTGCTCAATGGCCTTCCTGAATCCTCTTCTAAGGTGTCTAATATATTTATTAAGAAGATCTTCTTCCTAAAAATATTTTCTATTTTGGGTTCTGCCTCAGGCAATGAACCCAATTGGGAGAAAATAGCTAGGCCCATGGTTCTATTTATATGGGAGTTTGAGGATCTCAGACCGTCGGATTTTAGGATCGAATCTGGTGCAACCACGTCATAGGCTTGCTATGGATCATTGGATTTAGAAACTGTAACGACCCGTAAATTTAACTGGTTTTTTATAACGTTATTAATTGAAATTTTGCGAAATTTTAAACGATAAAATTTTGAAATATAAAATTTGATATTTGGAATGCGTCTAGTTAAACATAGCAGCTGGTAAATTTTCGTTCGAAAATACGAAAGTTTATTTCGCGCGTAAATTTCTTCAATTTAATCAGTTAAAAAGCAATGAAAATAAAACGTTTTCGAAACCTAAATATTTTTACATAGAAAAATTCTAAACCGTCTTCTGAGCAAGACGTCATTTTTTGTTTTTTCAAATTCGGACTTCTTTAGCTCCGTCGATCTTATTCTTTTACGTTTTTGCTGCATTTTCCGCCAGTAGAAAATTCGAATTTTAATTTATAATTCAATCATACCACTGATATCTGTATACTATTTTGATCGTCTCGAGGTGCCGATCTCTGCGGTATATTCAATTCTGTATTTTGAAGTCCGGTACATCGCGAAAATCGTGAAACGGTAATCATACCGGTACTGAATTTTAAATTTTGGTTTTTAACTTCTCTTTAGAGTCCACCGTTTTATTTGAACATTTATTGGCTTTTATAATTCCCAAAATACAACTGTTCTCATTTATATCTCATGAATTCTCGGGCGCTTCAAGTTTTATTTCACTGTTCATACATTTATTTACTTCACTGTTGTTTCACCCATTCATTTCTCTTCTTTTGTTCTGAGCTGAGAAAAATAAAGAACTTTCTCAAATATGTTGCTTCTACATCAATTTCGCCACCTACTCCATCTCCGCCCTGACCAATTCTGCATTCGTCCCACACCAACAGATCCACCGAAGCACTTTCCCCCTTCCTGTGCCACGTCTCCTTTCTCTTTCCTCCACGGCTGTTCATTTCCGAACCCATAAAACCACTGATCGATCGACCAGGCTTCGCCCACCTCAATCATATCCACCACTCGCCTCCTCCTGAATGTCGACAACAACTCAAACAGCACAGACGCGAGATCCCTGACCGCTCGGCCTCGTCACTCCATCAACCATTCTCATCCTCTTCTCAGTGAGGTAGATATATACGTACGTGTATATATATATTTGCGTGTTATGTATAAGATTGAGGTTATCTTCTTTACGTGTTATGTATAAGATTGATGTTATCTTCTTTATATACATTATTTGCTCTCAGAATTTAAGCTACAGACTTCTTTATGTTTGCTTGAGTTGGTTATCTTCTTCTTCTTTTTCAAGTGTATGTAGGGTATATAGGTCATATATTATGAAGTATTTTATATATTACAATGATAAATATAAACAGAGTATTACACGTCAGTTGTAATAATATAAACAGAGTATTTCCAGTGATTTCATATATCAGTATATATTGGGTTATTCATAATACAGAGGCTTGTGCCAAATTTCTACTAGTAATACACGTCAGTTGTATATATATCACATAAAACATGTTTAATAATGTTTGTTTTATAAAGTTAGGCTTCTAATATATGTTTTATATAAGGGTGCTATGCTGTAATATTATAAAGTATATATCACATATGAAATATGTTCTGTTAACTATACATTGGTCTGCATATGTCTGTTTAGCTATATTTTAGTGTCTGTACATAAAGTAGCCGGCATATATATATATATATATATATATATATATATATATATATATATATATATATATTGGTTATTTATATATAATATGTTAAATTATTTACCTAAGTTATGCGGTATTTTGAAATAGTTTAAAAATGTTTATATATTAGCTTATGAATATAGTTTGCTTTACAGGCCTAAGTTATTCGTATACAGTTGTACATATAAGTTATATAGGATGTTAATAAGTCAGTTTATATATAATGTGTACATATGTTTGACGCAGCGTATCTCCTGTATTTCTTGTCGAAATTCGATGATTCTTTTTTTGTTTGAAAGTTGAGATTCTCTAGTATATGCCTGAAATTTTTTATTTCATTCGAATGTAATTTGTTACACCGTTTTGTGTCCGTAAGTTGGACTGTTGAATGTTTTCAGCTGTACTTAGAATTATTCGCGCTGTTACAAACACGACCAGTGTCCATGTTTGACGCAGCGTATCTCTTTCATTTCTTATCGAAATTCAATGGTTCTTTTTTTTGATTGAAAGATGAGATTCTCTAGTTTATGTATGTAAAATTTCAGTCCAATTCAAGGCCGTTTGGTCCTCTGTAGTATACCTGAAAGTTGCAACCAAACTGATTTTGCACTTGTTTGCATGTTTATTTTATTTTATTTTTCTGAATAGCAGTTAGACTTTATGTTCACGATATCATATCTCACTCATGTTTTATCGGAATGGGTTGATTCTATTTTTAAAAAAGAGTCGAAGTTACCTAGTTTATGCCTGTCAAATTTCAGTAAAATCCGACATCGTTTGATTAGTGGTCGATGATCTGGAAGTTAGACCCAGGCAGTTGTTCTTTTGTACTTGAAATTATTTTACACTGCTGCAAACACGACCTGAGTTCATGTTTGACGCATCGTATCTCTTCTGTCTTACGTCGGAATACAGTGATTCTCTTTTTTTTTAAAGATAAAGTTTTCTACTTTCTGTATATAAAATTTTAGCTTCATACGAGGTGATTCAGTCCTCTGTTTCTTACCTGAAAGTCAGACCCAGAGGGGTTTTCAGACCTGAATATTTGACAGTCGCAACATGGCCTGAGTCTATGTTCGTGACATCGTAACTTTCTCGTCTCTTGTCCAAATCAAGTGATTCTTTTGCAGTTTGAAATACAAGTTTTGATCTTTATTCATACCAAATTTCAGACCATTTCGATCTCGGTAGCACATAGAATTATATTGTTAAACTTTGACGCAGGACATGTTTTGTAATTGTTGCTATGTTGAATGTTTTGATTTGATTTCATCGATTTCTGTTATCAGCTTTGATCGTTGAATTCGTTCCGATTTGTTTTGCTTGGATTCGTAACTCAATCTCTATGTCCGTATCAGTGTGCGTGTCCGTGTCATCTTCTCGTGCATCTCTAGTCTCGAAAGGTGAGCAATCACTCACGATTAATATTCTTTTATTTATTAAATTTGATTTCAATTGAACGAAAATTGAAATATGCTGCTATAGTGATTTACACTGTTATATATGTTATTACCTGTATCAGTTCACTTGTGACATCTGACACCATTATCTGTTAATTATTTATGCGATAATAATCCAGTTTGGTAGATATTTGATTGATTGATGATGTTTATATTGGACGTTAAATTGTTAATGTTAAAGTGATAAATAATATGCAATCGAATTGTTATAGGATAGTCAAAAAATTTAAAATTGGATCTATATGTTGAATTTGATTTGTTAAATTTGTATAATATGACCCCCTTTAAATGTTTAATTACTCGACACGTAGTAATATGGTTAACTTCACCTTGAACCATTGAATGTATGTTGTATAAAATTGATGTTGTATGAAATTGAATAATTGATATCAAATGAAGAACCGTATTAATATTAGTGTAATAATCTTTAATCTACATGAAATGATAGTGTAGATTCTAGAAATAATTATATTAATTTGCACAAACAACAATGTGAATTAATACGATTATTTCAGGATTATTTGAATTAATTATTGGATTGTTATTGATTGTTGTTATTGCTTGTTTATTTACTTTGACACCATCCCAGTTATCACACTGCAAGTTCCCTTTGCTATGCTTTGATTTTGAATTGAATTGGAATCGGGTTGAAATGATAAATACCCAAATTGAACTTTGACTTAGGATAAAGAATTAAATAAAAATCGATTGGCCAATAATTTGATTTAAAAATAAAATAAAGGTTTTATTTGAATAAATAATAAGGTTTTAAATGAAGTTGGAATTTGAATTTTTATGGAAGGAAAATGTTAATATGTAATAATCCGAAACAAAATATTAACATAGTAGTTGTTGAAAGAATGTTGTTTTAAAATTAATTATTTAATAATTAAATTTGGAATTATTAATAATTAAGTTTGAAATTAGTTAATAATTAAAGTTTTGAAATTATTTAATAATTAAATAAGATTGAATTATTTAATAATTAAATTGAATTGAATTCTTTATTGAGTGAAATTGAACTTCTTGAATAAGTGAAATTAAGTTTCTTTATTAATTGAGTTTTGCAATTATAACTAAGTAAATAAATAAGTGAAATTGAATTTCTTTAACAAGAAATAAAATGTGATTTATTGAAATTAATGTAAGACTTGAAATGTAAAGAATTTGATTTGATGAATCTAATTTAATTCAATTTGAAGTTTTGATATATGGAAGTTGAACTTAAGTAATTGATTTAATGAATTGAAAATTAAATAGAAATTATTTTGAATGACAAATTTACTTAACGAATATTAAATGAAATCGATAAATGAAGTTAAATTGATTTGAATGTTAAATTAATTAATTTAAATGTTTCGAAATGAAACTTATATACGAACTTGAATCAATATTCGAATTGCTTTAAATAGAAATTGAAATTGAATTATAAGATTTTGAAATGGTAATTTGGAAGTTATGAAACGTAAATTATGGAAATTGATTTAGAAAGACAAATGAAATGTTGGTTTACAAATTCTATTTGAAATTGAAATTGATTTGGTTTTGAAATATATTAAGCGACCAATCGGTGTAATAATCACGAAAGTATTAAAGAGACCGGAATCGGTTAGGGACATACTCACTGTCTAAACCGAATACCACTTTAATAACTATACGCGGAGTATGATCCAGAACGAAGTGGTTGGATGATGTACGTGATGACTGAAGAAAGAGAACGATAATGGATAGCCTTGACACTTGTGTCAAATTGGAAATGACTAAAACAGGAGCCGTGCCGGGCCAAATGGGGGCTAGCTACCTCGAACGAACACACTTCTTCGAAAACTACTCATTACTTGTTGTCGATTGGTGCACCCTTGATTTTGGGAGTGTTGTTTCGCGGTGTTGCGATCGCTGCGGCGATTCGTTCTCACCAGTCCGGATCAGGCAAACGGTAGTTTCACTACCTTGGGTATTGCCTCATGTGCCTTGTCATACTTGTATCCCTATATACGCGACCACTACGAATTTGTTTTGTGTTATACCTATGGAGTACTACCTGATATCCCACTAGTTTACGGTGCAGTTTACAGTGCTGTATAGACTATAACGCTTATATAAAATGTGTTAAGGGGGATAATGGTAACGCCTTAACACTATCTTGATACTTTATATTACTGATAGACATTATCTACTTATCGTACACTACTACATAGTAGATAGTTTAACGGATCCTTAAAGGATGGTTATTCCAACATCCTTTGAGTTACTTGTATTTCAGTTGCTGTTTCACTTGAGTTGGATTTATTTATATAAGAATGTTAATCCTGACTCGAGTGTTTTGTGTTTTGCTTTACGCTCGGGTCAGACTGAGTGTACCAGTATTCGAGACTCACCTTTGGAGTTGGAGCTTCGCTTGGAGATCCAGCTATCTATCCAGCTTTCAGATATTCAGTTGATTCCAGTGATGTATTCTGATATTGTATTTGACTATTGTATTCGAGACTTCTATTGTACCTTATTTAACTCTGATATGTATATAGTAGCTTCATGAACTACTATCTTTTGTTTCCGTTGCATTTATTACTCTGTGATCTGTGATTATTTATTTACTGTACATGTTCATTTTTGCCAAATTTAAATTAACAATTTGGTATTTTGAATCATTCAAGTCCGACATGTGCGGATGCAAATGGTCCAAAATACCGGGTCGTTACAGTTGGTATCAGAGTTTTGGTAGCTCTAGGCAAAACTTAGCATATAGGGTAAATGTATTTACAGAATCACTCTCATTCGAGTTTCAATCTCTTCCTTTTGACTCAATTCCTTTGAATTTTGGAACGTTCCCTACGGTTCCAAATTTCATTCGTGTCCCTCACTATTCGTCTTCTTTCAATTCTGGAGCATCCCATAACTCCACTTTGAATGATCTTTATAATGGATCGGCGGTCTCGCCAAACTTTGAATGATTTGAAAAGGGGTGAAACTCCTTTACAATAGGCATTGATTTACCGGAGATTTCTGTATCCTCGGTTTACGATGCTATCTATCTCCTGCTATACCTGAATTCTATTTCTTGAGATCGAATGTCGATTTACCTCGGAATTCCACATCGATCTTATTCTTGAAGTCACGGTCGACCCGGTTATGGTTGCCCGCGATTTATATAAACTTATCAATCTTCCTACTTTGTTATTTAATCATCATATCTTTGTTTCGAACTTACCTTCGAATCAAAATTCTATTTGATTTGAGTCCATCAAATTTGAATCCCTATACTTATTTTGAAATCCATCCTTGTATCGTCGAGCGAGGTAGTGCATGTGTTATTAATATAAAAATGTATTCTTTATTGTGTTGTTTGAGTTGTTGATGTTGATTTGGTTTTCGATCGATTCGTTTGATCAACGCTATCGATAGGATTTCCAAAACACTTGAACAGAGCAAACTGACACAATAGTATTTTCAAAATTTGGTAAATAAAATAATCTTGTATGATTATATTGTATATAAGTATAAATTTTCTGAAATTGAATTGTTAACTGAATTGGTTGTCAGAAAGGTAATATTTGATTTTCACTATTTGTTTTGTAAATCATTGATTATTCCAACATAAAAATAAATGGAATTATAAAAGTTGGTTTATAGATTTATTTAGAAATTTAAATGAATTTAAAGTAAGAATTTGAGAATTTAATTTCCTAATATTTCAAGCTTTGGTTTTTAAAATTTTAAAATGTATATTATATAAAGTATTTTCGAATATAAATGATTTTCAAAGAATTTTAAAATGTTGAAATCAGTGCTCTTCTCTTTGTCGCTGGAAAATAATTTCGGTGATGGCGACCGCATCATCGACATTCATTTTCGAGTTTCGAAGTGGAGAAACCATTCTGTAGCTTTGCTACGGTTTTGTTTGGAAAAATATTTTAATTTGAATTTCTTAAGTATGATTTGATTTATATATATATGGGTATATTATTTTAAATTTAATTTGATTTGATATATATATATATATATAGTATATACATAATTATCTCTAAAGGGTTTGAAATTAAACGGAAATTTAATTCTTAAAATTATGTTAAAGGATGTTTTCAATTATAAATAAAGCTAAATTTTGGATAAATATTTAAACTTGAAATAATTGAATTTTAAAATTTTATTTGTATAGTACTGAATTGCATTTCAATATAACTTACCTAAATTATTCATAAGTTAAAATGTAATTGGATAATGTACAATTAAAAAAAATGTCTTTATAAATAAAATCTAAGTGTTTATAATAAATGTTATACACTAAATTTTGATTATAAAGATGTTAATTGAGTTAGATAGGATAATAAGTAAAACTCAGTTAATAATGAAATAAATTTGTTTTGAAAGAATTAGTAAATTAAAATTTGATCAACTTATGAAAATACCCTGAATTTAAAAGCAATTAGTGAATATAAATTAATTTAAATCGAAACTTTTATGGTTTAAATTAATCTATATGGGTTAAATATATGTGATAAGATATATTAAGTAGAATAAATTTAACAATAATTTGGAATAAAGAAGAATTTAAATTGCTGAAAAATATGATTGTAATAAAAGACTATTCAAAATTTATGGTTTTAGAAATTGTAAATTTAAGATAATTGAATAATAAGATAATGAATTTAGAAATAGTTGAGATTGATTTTAGTGAAATCAAATGGATTAAATCAATTATTGAATATCAATTAATTTAAATTTAAATTTATATGGTTTAAATTAATTGTTATTTTGTATTTCAAATCTGTTTTCTTCCTAGTTGTTTCTATTCTCCTACCTCGTTCCTTTTCGATGACGAAAAGTTTTGAGTGGGGGAGAGTGTAACGACCCGTAAATTTAACTGGTTTTTTATAACGTTATTAATTGAAATTTGGCGAAATTTTAAACGATAAAATTTTGAAATATAAAATTTGATATTTGGAATGCGTCTAGTTAAACATAGCAACTGGTAAATTTTCGTCCGAAAATACGAAAGTTTATTTCACGCGTAAATTTACTTCAATTTAATCAGTTAAAAAGCAATGAAAATAAAACGTTTTCGAAACCTAAATATTTTTACATAGAAAAATTCTAAATCGTCTTCTGAGCAAGACGTCATTTTTCGTTTTTTCAAATTCGGACTTCTTTAGCTCCGTCGATCTTATTCTTTTACGTTTTTGCTGCATTTTCCGCTAGCAGAAAATTCGAATTTTTTATAATTCAATCATACCACTGATATCTGTATACTGTTTTGATCGTCTCGAGGTGCCGATCTCTGCGGTATATTCAATTCTGTATTTTGAAGTCCGGTACGTCGCGAAAATCGTGAAATGGTAATCGTACCGGTACTGAATTTTAAATTTTGGTTTTTAACGTCTCTTTAGAGTCCACCGTTTTATTTGAACATTTATTGGCTTTTATAATTCCCAAAATACTGTTTTTCTCATTTATATCTCATGAATTCTCGGGCGCTTCAAGTTTTATTTCACAGTTCATACATTTATTTACTTCACTGTTGTTTCACCCATTCATTTCTCTTCTTTTGTTCTGAGCTGAGAAAAATAATGAACTTTCTCAAATATGTTGCTTCTACATCAATAGATCAATTTCGCCACCTACTCCATCTCCGCCCTGACCAATTCTGCATTCGTCCCACACCAACAGATCCACCGAAGCACTTTCCCCCTCCCTGTGCCACATCTCCTTTCTCTTTCCTCCACGGCTGTTCATTTCCGAACCCATAAAACCACTGATCGATCGACCAGGCTTCGCCCACCTCAATCATATCCACCACTCGCCTCCGCCTGAATGTCGACAACAACTCCGGCAAACAGCACAGACGCGAGATCCCTGATCGCTCGGCCTCGTCACTCCATCGACCATTCTCATCCTCTTCTCAGTGAGGTAGATATATACGTACGTGTATATATATATTTGCGTGTTATGTATAAGATTGAGGTTTTCTTCTTTACGTGTTATGTATAAGATTGAGGTTATCTTCTTTACGTGTTATGTATAAGATTGAGGTTATCTTCTTTATATACATTATTTGCTCTCAGAATTTAAGCTACAGACTTCTTTATGTTTGCCTGAGTTGGTTATCTTCTTCTTCTTTTTCAAGTGTATGTATGGTATATAGGTCATATATTATGAAGTATTTTATATATTACAATGATAAATATAAACAGAGTATTACACGTCAGTTGTAATAATATAAACATAGTATTTCCAGTGATTTCATATATCAGTATATATTGGGTTATTCATAATACAGAGGCTTGTGCCAAATTTCTACTAGTAATACACGTCAGTTGTATATATATCACATAAAACATGTTTAATAATGTTTGTTTTATAAAGTTAGGCTTCTAATATATGTTTTATATAAGGGTGCTATGCTGTAATATTATAAAGTATATATCACATATGAAATATGTTCTGTTAACTATACATTGGTTTTCATATGTCTGTTTAGCTATATTTTAGTGTCTGTACATAAAGTAGCCGGCATATATATATATATATATATATATATATATTGGTTATTTATATATAATATGTTAAATTATTTACCTAAGTTATGCGGTATTTTGAAATAGTTTAAAAATGTTTATATATTAGCTTATGAATATAGTTTGCTTTACAGGCCTAAGTTATACGTATACAGTTGTACATATAAGTTATATAGGATGTTAATAAGTCAGTTTATATATAATGTGTACATATGTTTGACGCAGCGTATCTCCTGTATTTCTTGTCGAAATTCGATGATTCTTTTTTTGTTTGAAAGTTGAGATTCTCTAGTATATGCCTGAAAAATTTCATTACATTCGAATGTAAGTTGTTACACCGTTTTGTGTCCGTAAGTTGGACTGTTGAATGTTTTCAGCTGTACTTAGAATTATTCGCGCTGTTACAAACACGACCAGTGTCCATGTTTGACGCAGCGTATCTCTTTCATTTCTTATCGAAATTCAATGATTCTTTTTTTGATTGAAAGATGAGATTCTCTAGTTTATGTATGTAAAATTTCAGTCCAATTCAAGGCCGTTTGGTCCTCTGTTTTATACCTGAAAGTTGCAACCAAACTGATTTTGCACTTGTTTGCATGTTTATTTTATTTTTCTGAACAGCAGTTAGACTTTATGTTCACGATATCATATCTCACTCATGTTTTATCGAAATGGGTTGATTCTATTTTTAAAAAAGAGTCGAAGTTATCTAGTTTATGCCTGTCAAATTTCAGTAAAATCCGACATCGTTTGATTAGTGGTCGATGATCTGGAAGTTAGACCCAGGCAGTTGTTCTTTTGTACTTACACTGCTGCAAACACGACCTGAGTTCATGTTTGACGCATCGTATCTCTTCTGTCTTACGTCGGAATACAGTGATTCTCTTTTTTTTAAAGATAAAGTTTTCTACTTTCTGTATATAAAATTTTAGCTTCATACGAGGTGATTCAGTCCTCTGTTTCTTACCTGAAAGTCAGACCCAGAGGGGTTTTCTGACCTGAATATTTGACAGTCGCAACATGGCCTGAGTCTATGTTCGTGATATCGTAACTTTCTCGTCTCTTGTCCAAATCAAGTGATTCTTTTGCAGTTGGAAATACAAGTTTTGATCTTTATTCATATCAAATTTCAGACCATTACGATCTCGGTAGCACATAGAATTATATTGTTAAACTTTGACGCAGGACATGTTTTGTAATTGTTGCTACGTTGAATGTTTTGATTTGATTTCATCGATTTCTGTTATCAGCTTTGATCGTTGAATTCGTGCCGATTTGTTTTGCTTGGATTCGTAACTCAATCTCTATGTCCGTATCAGTGTGCGTATCCGTGTCATCTTCTCGTGCATCTCTAGCCTCGAAAGGTGAGCAATCACTCACGATTAATATTCTTTTATTTATTAAATTTGATTTCAATTGAAACGACAATTGAAATATGCTACTATAGTGATTTACACTGTTATATATGTTATTACCTGTATCAGTTCACTTGTGACATCTGACACCATTATCTGTTAATTATTTATGCGATAATAATCCAGTTTGGTAGATATTTGATTGATTGATGATGTTTATATTGGACGTTAAATTGTTAATGTTAAAGTGATAAATAATATGCAATCGAATTGTTATAGGATAGTCAAAAAATTTAAAATTGGATCTATATGTTGAATTTGATTTGTTAAATTTGTATAATATGACCCCCTTTAAATGTTTAATTACTCGACACGTAGTAATATGGTTAACTTCACCTTGAACCATTGAATGTATGTTGTATAAAATTGATGTTGTATGAAATTGAATAATTGATATCAAATGAAGAACCGTATTAATATTAGTGTAATAATCTTTAATCTACATGAAATGATAGTGTAGATTCTAGAAATAATTATATTAATTTGCACAAACAACAATGTGAATTAATACGATTATTTCAGGATTATTTGAATTAATTATTGGATTGTTATTGATTGTTGTTATTGCTTGTTTATTTACTTTGACACCATCCCAGTTATCACACTGCAAGTTCTCTTTGCTATGCTTTGATTTTGAATTGAATTGGAATCGGGTTGAAATGATAAATACCCAAATTGAACTTTGACTTAGGATAGAGATCGATTAAATAAAAATCGATTGGCCAATAATTTAATTTAAAAATAAAATAAAGATTTTATTTGAATAAATAATAAGGTTTTAAATGAAGTTGGAATTTGAATTTTTATGGAAGGAAAAGTTAATATGTAATAATCTGAAACAAAATATTAACATAGTAGTTGTTGAAAGAATGTTGTTTTAAAATTAATTATTTAATAATTAAATTTGGAATTATTAATAATTAAGTTTGAAATTAGTTAATAGTTAAAGTTTTGAAATTATTTAATAATTAAATAAGATTAAATTATTTAATAATTAAATTGAATTGAATTCTTTATTGAGTGAAATTGAACTTCTTGAATAAGTGAAATTAAGTTTCTTTATTAATTGAGTTTTGCAATTATAACTAAGTAAATAAATAAGTGAAATTGAATTTCTTTAACAAGAAATAAAATGTGATTTATTGAAATTAATGTAAGACTTGAAATGTAAAGAATTTGATTTGATGAATCTAATTTAATTCAATTTGAAGTTTTGATATATGGAAGTTGAACTTAAGTAATTGATTTAATGAATTGAAAATTAAATAGAAATTATTTTGAATGACAAATTTACTTAACGAATATTAAATGAAATCGATAAATGAAGTTAAATTGATTTGAATGTTAAATTAATTAATTTAAATGTTTCGAAATGAAACTTATATACGAACTTGAATCAATATTCGAATTGCTTTAAATAGAAATTGAAATTGAATTATAAGATTTTGAAATGGTAATTTGGAAGTTATGAAACGTAAATTATGGAAATTGATTTAGAAAGACAAATGAAATGTTGGTTTACAAATTCTATTTGAAATTGAAATTGATTTGGTTTTGAAATATATTAAGCGACCAATCGGTGTAATAATCACGAAAGTATTAAAGAGACCGGAATCGGTTAGGGACATACTCACTGTCTAAACCGAATACCACTTTAATAACTATACGTGGAGTATGATCCAGAACGAAGTGGTTGGATGATGTACGTGATGACTGAAGAAAGAGAACGATAATGGATAGCCTTGACACTTGTGTCAAATTGAAAATGACTAAAACAGGAGCCGTGCCGGGCCAAATGGGGACTAGCTACCTCGAGCGAACACACTTCTTCGAAAACTACTCATTACTTGTTGTCGATTGGTGCACCCTTGATTTTTCGAGTGTTGTTTCGCGGTGTTGCGATCGCTGCGGCGATGCGTTCTCACCAGTCCGGATCAGGCAAACAGTAGTTTCACTACCTTGGGTATTGCCTCATGTGCCTTGTCATACTTGTATCCCTATATACGCGACCACTACGAATTTGTTTTGTGTTATACCTATGGAGTACTCCCTGATATCCCACTAGTTTACGGTGGAGTTTACAGTGCTGTATAGACTATAACGCTTATATAAAATGTGTTAAGGGGGATAATGGTAACGCCTTAACACTATCTTGATACTTTATATTACTGATAGACATTATCTACTTATCGTACACTACTACATAGTAGATAGTTTAACGGATCCTTAAAGGATGGTTATTCCAACATCCTTTGAGTTACTTGTATTTCAGTTGCTGTTTCACTTGAGTTGGATTTATTTATATAAGAATGTTAATCCTGACTCGAGTGTTTTGCTTTACGCTCGGGTCAGACTGAGTGTACCAGTATTCGAGACTCACCTTTGGAGTTGGAGCTTCGCTTGGAGATCCAGCTATCTATCCAGCTTTCAGATATTCAGTTGATTCCAGTGATGTATTCTGATATTGTATTTGACTATGGTATTCGAGACTTCTATTGTACCTTATTTTACTCTGATATGTATATAGTAGCTTCATGAACTACTATCTTTTGTTTCCGTTGCATTTATTACTCTGTGTCTGTGATCTGTGATTATTTATTTATTGTACATGTTCATTTTTGCCAAATTTAAATTAACAATTCGGTATTTTAAATCATTCAAGTCCGACATGTGCGGATGCAAATGGTCCAAAATACCGGGTCGTTACAGAAACCAACATTTGAGATTGCACAAAAATTGAATTAAATAGGCTCGGCACGTCCCTGGACGAATTCACGTCCAGGGGGAAATGCGAGTCGAGCTATAGGTCGACCTGTGTTCATCAGGGATCGACCCTTGTGCACCGTGGGTCGACCCATGGGCCTTATTTTTTTTTCGTTCTTCTGATTTTTGTTTCTCTCGTAACTTCTTCGTATTAACTCGGATTTCGACAAGTTATATATGAAAATTGATCAGAAATCGCCACGAACACAATGGTATAAGTTTCAAGGCCATATTCTGACAATTCCAAAATGTTTATTTTCACTGTTCAGCGTTATTTGATTTTGAACTTCAATGTGGACACTCCACTTTTATTATAGTTAAATTGTGGCACGACATGCATCAATGACTATAGTTTGGTTTGAGTTGAAGCACTGGAAGTGAAATACTATTCTATAGACAGTTTGTCTCCTCGATTGCATGAGATTAGTATCACAGTAACCGTAATAAACTTAAAGTCAAAATCTCTGGCCAACGTGGTATGTTTAATAATAAATGTTATATTGAACTAAGGACTTTGTTTACAGACTAATGGAGTTAGAGGTGGATAATATTGGAATTTTGACCAAAACCAAACTCCATAAATCCTAAAGTGATATAGTGTTGACAAAGAGAATTGGTGTAAACAATCGTTACGAAAAGGTACCGCTTAAATTGTAACATTGGATTTCAATGAAGATTTATAAGTGATAAATTCGATCAAACTGTCACACCACTAGTTAAGGTAACGTGTGACATTATTGTTCGAGTTGTTCGATATTGACCGCTGACTGAATTTACACATACGAGTCGCACAACCGCGTTGTTGATTTCTCCAAAATACCACACAATTTAATTGATTTCTAATTGTTATAAATTAATTAAATTAATTAATATTTATGAAATATTTGTGCTATTATTATTTTTTGGTGCCATTAGTAATTAGTTGGGCGCGTACATAAAAGTTATGTATATGCGTATCGATATACGATACCGATACATATATGAAGACGATTTAAATGTCATTAATTATTAAACGGGTTGGGATTGTTTAAAGGCCCATAAAGCCTTATCTTTAGCCAGCCATAACAAGAGGAAAGAGAAGATTTTTTTTTTAATTTTAGATCCAGATTTGAGAATCGGTAAAAGAAGAAGAGTAAAGGAGATAATTTGTCTCCTTCTACTTCTCTATAAGTTATCCTTCATTTATTTTCTCATTGGCTTCTCTACTCTACCTTGGCCTTCATACTCTACTCCACACACACCCATGGTCGAATACGTCATACCCCATTTTACATCAGTTAAATGCAAATTGTGGTGCCTCTTAATCGTTGCAAGGTTTTGAGATCGATTTAAGGCAAATCTTAGAGTTATCTTCAACCAACGTGCATTCAATGGTCTTATTTTCAAAGCTATATCTGTGACGCCCCACCTCTATACCCACGCTAACCAAGAACACTACGATGTAGTGCTGTCAATTAGCGCGGAGAATAAGGCTGTGGAGGAGCGACCATCCATGTAACTTCTTTGTGCGAGCATCGATACGTCAGATAGAATAGAATGCATATCTTTTAAGGAGGAAATCCGACATACCGATACAAACACAAAGCTATCACACGGTGGCGATATATAATCTTCGGAAACAAACATAGAAATAATCATAACGACAATCAGTCACAGACATCCATATCACAAAGGCGGAAGAAGATATGAATAAATATATAACACATGAAAGTGTACATCAGAGTAGTGGTCAGAAAGATCCACGATAATACAAAAGAATAGCATCACGTGCTATACAAAAGAATAAGTACACAACATAGAGTCTATATCTCAAAGGTGTACATCCAAAAACTACTAATCTAAGTAGTTAGCCAAAAGTCAGAATAATCCTGAAGAGAAGTCAAGCAGAAGCACCTGTAACATCTCGGTCTGACCCGAGTATTATTTATAAGAAAATAATAAACGGATCAGTCTAACTATAAATATCAGATGATATGGTATACAGTAAAAGGCATGACATGAACATGTAATAACCATAGCGACATACTACTATAAGTATGTAAATGATAATCAACAGAAGATTAATCAATATCACAAGAATCTTCTCAAAGATCCAAACACATAAAAAGGTAATGACACACGAATTCACCAATACACAAAAACCTGATATCATATCAGTGAAAATCACAAAAGTTGGTGAAGCACTAAATCCAGAAATCAACACACGAAATCCAGAACAAATCCCAGAAATCAACACACGAAATCCAGAAATCACTAAAAGGGGGAAGTCCGACACACGGACGAGAAGTTATCTCATGGAAGCTATCCATTTAAATTTTCCGAACACACGGATGGCCCGAAGGCAAGTCCGACACACGGACGAAGAGACATCGCACATTGCTAGTCTAAATCACAAAAATGATCGTCATGATCATAAGGAAGTGTCAATCACACCAAGCCAGTAAATATATGAGTTTAGCTTCATGTCCCATAACCACTTGCTTAACTTAAATATTTACGAACAAACTGTAAATCTTCACTAGGAAATTGTCACAAAAAGGGTTCAATCGAACAAGTCCAAGAGCTAACCGACGAAGTGAACGCAAGCGTTTCATACCACTCGTTTTACTAAGTCGTTTAAGTCGATTTCTCATTCGAGTGAAGTAAAGGCTTGTATATACTAGTAGATTGAAAATCGGTTTGAGAAAACGAACTTTTGATACTTAAAATAGTGTTGAAATCGCTTTGATGAAAGAGTTTTGATATTTACTATTAGTATTGAAACCTTCATATATCTTTAAAGTGACAAGTCATAAAACGATGGTAGAACAAATCAATTCACGTTCGAAGACGTGAGTAAAGTGCAAAGAAGTCAGTCCCAAAACCATCAAAGTAGAAATTCTGATAAACGTTTTTCAGAAGAGATTGCCTACGCAGAGTAATACGGGGTTCGACCTGCCCGGTCAGGTCGCGGGGGTCCAGGGGGCAGCGCCCACGGCGGGGTGCGGGGCAGCGCCCCGTCACGGTACGACCTAGTGAAGGCAAGCGGTCTCGAGAAGCCAAACCGGTCAAATGACCAAGTACTAACTCGCGAACGACCTAGGGGAAAATAGGTCAAACGACCAAGTACAACTCGCGAACGACTTACGACTTAAGGGAGGCAAGCGACTTACGACTTAAGGGATAAGGTCATACGACCTAAGTGGAGAATGCCACGCGACTTAGCCGAAGAACAGGTCGAACTACCTAGGGAAAAACAGGTCAAAACGACCAAGTGCTAACTCGCGAACGAGTTACGACTTAAGAGGGTTCTGCGACCTAAGTGTTTAAGGGTCTTCGACCTAACGAGTTAAGAAGGTCCAACGACCTAAGAAAAAGTAGTTCATACGACCTATGAGTTCACGCGACCTAACAAGGCTAAGGACAAGGTCGGGGACGACCTACGACTTAAGGTTTTAAATCGCGAACGACTTAGTACTTGCTTATCTCGCGAACGACTTAAAGTCAATACGACTTAACGACTTAAGCTCAAATACGAGCTACGAGCTAAGGTCTATACGACCTAACGACTTATCTCAGTACGACCTAAGCCAGGACGAGATAGCAGAAAGCAACGACTTAAGTCATAACTCGGGGACGACCTACGACTTAAGGTCATACGACTTAACAGTTTAAAAGCCAACGACCTAGGACTTAAGATCATACGAGCTACGACTTATCACTTAACTCACGAAAGACCTAGCGAAGGCAGAACACCCAGAACGACTCAGGCCTTTAACTCGTGAACGACTCAAGGAGTTAACTCGCGAACGACTCAAGGAGTTAACTCGCGAACGACTCAGGCCTTTAACTCGTGAACGACTCAACGCCTGGAACGACTTAACACTTTAACTCGAGAACGACTCAGGCCTTTAACTCGTGAACGACTCAGGGAAGGCCAGAAACGACTTAAGGCCAGGAAAATCACCAAAACGCTGAAAATTGAAGTTTTTCGCCAATCCAATCCAAACCAAATGCAAATATTGATGCAAATACAATAGGGGATCATTCCCAACAGTCCAAGATAGATATAGGCAAGATGTGAGATCAAAAATCTCACCTTTTCACGGAATTTGATGAAGATGGAGATTTGAGAGCAAAGCAAGAACACCAACAAGCTTGAATCAATGGTCTAAACGTGAATTTGATGTTGAATCTCGGATTTGCAATGGAATTTGTGTTTGGGAGTTTTAATTTCTCTTTCCCTCCACCATTTTTGAAGAAGCTTGAAGTGATGAAGAGAAGAGGGGGTGGGCTGAGTTAAGAAGGTGCAGTCCAAACCAAAGTCTCAAGCGGGAAAAGTGACGAAAATTTCACTATCTCCAAACATATCGAAGTTTACACTCAAAAAGATCGCAAACGTCATTTTGAACTCAATGGGGGTGGTCTCGAGTCCTAATTTGACCGTATGCAAAAAGTAGCTTTTCGGACTAACATCCGACTAACGATAAAATATTTAAATAAAATATTTAAATATAGAATTGATAGATATGCGGGTTGTTACAATATCTTATTTTCAATTCAATGAATAATAATTAGATTTGTATTTGTATATCGCAAGCTTATATGTGCTTGAATTGTCTCGTCCAATATATATAATTGATTCCGACGACATTAAATAATTTCAATACCTGATATAAGTATATTAACACCTTCTTTTGAGTTTATATATTTGAAGAAAGTTCAATTTCGGCATATAATTATATTTATACAAATGTGTCATTTTAAATATTGCAATTAGTTAATGTTTTTCAAACAAGTATTTATTTTAAATCATGATTTTTTAATACATATTTAAATTTATATATATATATATATATGTGTGTGTAATTGTAATATATACCTATATACTAAATCATCTCGGCAAAAAAATTCTAATTTTTTTGGCCAAAACTTATTTTAATAAAATATGTGTGTGTGTGTAATTTTAAAACAATGTTATTACTTAAATAGTAATACATAAATGAATAAAGAAATTTACAATTGTTTTCGAAAAGAAAAATTCTCGACCAAAACATACTTTAGTTATATGTGTGTGTATACATAATTTAAAAAAAAAACAATAATAATACATAAATGTATAAACTAATTTAAAATTATTTTCAAAAAATTTCTTTATGGTCGAAAGGTATTTATTATTATATATACTTATATATATATATATTTATGAATTCATTTTATAGTAAAATATATGTATAAATATTTTAAATAAATTATATACATACATACATGCATACATATATGGTTGAATGATTAATTATGTGTGTGTGTGTAAATTTATATAAATAAATATTTGTTTTAGTCAAAGTTATTTTGAATAGCAATTATCATGATTAGATTTTGAATTTTGAGAAAATATTTACTATTTCTTTGTCACATATTTTAAATTTAAAACTAATCTTAAATTTTATTGACATAATCAAAGTTAATTAGTTTTGTTTTTATTTATTTAATATCTAAATGTTTTTTGAAATTCTTTTCTGTACATATGTATATATACGTTTTATACACATATCGAATAATGTTTTGAGACAATTAATGCACATATAAGTGACGAAATTATACGTTGTAGATGTAAATCCCAACATCTGTATACATATACATTAACATGCGCAATTGTTATGTTACAAATGCATATTACACGTATGAGTAAATACTGATATGCTCTAATTTATTCAATCGTTGGATTAATCAAAATAAAATATAAAATAAATAAATAAAACATGATTTTGTTTAAAAATCCTAGATTGGATCTAGTATAACCTATTATACTTCATAGGCTCGCTATGATCCAAAATAGTTTATTTTTTAAATCTACATGTTCCACCCACTTCCAATCGGCTCGGATCCAAAAATATAAACAAACATGTAGTTCATTTCATATAAACTCAATATACTCGGGCTAATTATTCATTTCCCCCTCTTTGAAAATCTTATTGCTTAAGTTTTTAAATCAACAAAACCTCTTGGTTATTAGGAAAATCCGACCCGAAATATGCTATCAAATGTGTAAAATTGGGCTATTGCATCTATTATCAAGCTATCGCATGTTTCACATGCTACCGCAAGTATAAATCTATCGCCAATATAAGGTTATCGCATATATGGCTATCGCAAATATGAGGCAATCGCACATATTGTTATTGCTTTTCTAAAATCATAGGTATCGCACTTTTAAAAACATGACTATCGGATGTGTAGCTTTAGTGCTATCACACTTTTAAAAACTCATAACTATCGTACTTTTAAAACACTTAAGCTATAGCACTTTTAAAAAATCATAGCTCTTTTAAAACACTTAAGCTATAACACTTTTATAAAATCTTTTAAAATGCATGCGTTATCGCACTTATAAAATACATGTTCTATCACACTTTTAAAGTACAAGTGTTATCGCGCTTCTAAAATACATGGGCTATCGCAATTTTAAAGTACAAGTGATATTGCACTTTTATACTATTTGTGCATACGCACTTTTAAAATACTAGTGCTATCACACTTTGAAGAATCATAGCTCTCACACGGCTGAAAGTCATAGCTATCATAAGTATAAATTCTTAGTTCTACCACACTCGTAAAATACTTGAGTTATCGCAAGTACAAAATCTTACTGTTATTGCACTTATAAAATAGCTATCGTGAGTATAAAATCATAATGATATCTCACTTATAAAATAGTCATCGCACGTATAAAATGGCATTTCTGTTATTATCATTAAAACCAGTTTATTTTGTTTAAAAGTAATTTTTGTCACCAAATCTATATGTTAAATTTCCATTCGTTAACCAACTCTTTAAAGAATTCCTTTTAGGATATTTCTGAGCTCATTTCTCTTTCACTTAAAATAGTTATTAATACCATAATTACTTAATTATTTGTCATTTATAATTCTATTTTTCCTTCACCAAATAAATCATATCAATTCGAAAATAAATGGAAAAAATCCCCAAAAATTCCTAAAATCATATTTTATATCTTTTAATATATATAAATTTTCGAGGTAAAATAATTATTTTTCCTATTTAAAATAACTAAAACGTAAAACTAAAATTTTCACAATTTAGAAAATTTGAAGAAAAGCCAAAAAAAATTGAAAAACTCATCCCAAAATTAATGCTATAATCAACATATCAAAATTTCAAAGCATTTAAAGGTCCTTAACATAGGTTTAAAATTCGAAAACTCTTTGATTAATTCCACAACTTAACATATAATATTCATGAATCCATATAAATGAATATTTCAACCAAAATCTTGTTTAACATCATAAACCACTCAGATTTTGTATCAAATCCGTTTCAAACACATTAAAACTTTAGGGATGATAGTATTATTCCACTTGATTAATTATATGTGAAGATATTTGCATTAGCTTCCTTATATAAGCTTTACCCTCGTTGTCTTCTTAGTGGATGGAGTTAATAGTGGTTTTTTCTTTCTTTTTGGTTCTTTGTTATGGCAAAAAATGAAAGAGGGAGAGGAAAGTACCTAGGGATTATATGGACCTTAACATTCCTTCCTTATTCCCTCCTTGTTGGTTATAGTTAAATTCTTTATAAAAAAATTCCACATAAAAAACCATCATTACATTACACATTCAAATTTAAATTCAAAAATTATTAATATGGCAAACCTCCACGCTTTCACATTTTATCCACATTGTTATTACCAATTAATTTTTCAAAATAACATACCATAAAATTAGGGGTGTTACAGCTAACATAAGTCCGATCACAATTTGTTGAATCACAAATGACCATCGATCGCATAGAGCAACTCCTCTTAACGCACGGATCAGCTACCAAACGACTTATCACCATCGATCACATAAGCATGACCTAGCACCCATTGATTGCTCTTGCCTGTTCCCAAACCGATCCATTCATACCACACTTTATTAATGGTTATTGATGCATCTCATACCACCAGACATCGATCCTCCCTTGAGACATAAATCATCAACCTTCGATACAACATTGCAATAGCAATCAAACCACAAGCAAATCATAACACCACTACCGACCTGCCTCACATAGCAGTACATGTTCGTCCCAACCTACTAATTTAAGAGTGCTCAAGAGGCATAAAGACAATCTAAAAAGGTCAAACATTTGCAATAACATGCTAAAAAAATGAAGTCCCGAAAATTAACTCGAAATAATCAACCGTATGCACAGCTTTGCTCCCATTTCCTTGTAAATAGCATGCTTTATTATATCATCATCTCAATTCACAAACAATAAGTTAAGAAACATGCACCACAAAGCTCTAACCATCCAAGCCCACGATACTAACAAAAATGAATCACAAAACTCCACCCAAGCCCACACTACTAACAAAAAATGCATCACAAAACTATAACCACCGAAGTTCACAGTACTAAGTACTAACTACATATTTGGAATTCACGCAATGAAAATGTAACAGTAGTTCACTCCATTCCATCTTACATACAGTAAATAGTATTTTCTATTCTATCCTGTATCAATACCTTTGTCTTGTAATTTCAGCAAAAGTCAAAATATATGTACATTTTTCCATCTACCCATTTTACATAATGCCACACATAGATGACCCAAAGGGAGGATCAAAACTCAAAACCACTGTTCAACTGAAGAGAAAAATGTGGCCTGCCTATATTACTGAGAGGACATTCCATTCTAAATACCGCCCCAGAATTGCCTACTTGCCCATTCCACTTCGATCGACCAAGCTAACAAACATTTTGGAATTTATATTAGTTTACTTTTTTTTTTAATAAAATAAAATAAATACATAAAATTAAAATTACCGAGATGGAAGCATATGCAGAAGGATGTCGGGTGCAAGAACAACCATATATCAGGTTGAGTTCCTCTTTGATGGAATGAATAAGCTCTGTTCGCATCCCGGGATTGCTTCCACCAAATGTGGGGCAAAAGCTGACATATCAATTATAGTACTATGATTATTGGATGATTTTGCAATAAACAAATCCTAATTTTTGACATCCTTCAATAGCAGACCATTTATCCACATGAGGAGAAGGGATACCTTAGATCCAATTTTTCCCCAAAAAAATATAGTACTTATAATTCTGAAATTAAAGTATTATTTGATTGTGCTTTGGGATTTTTAGGATTGATTTTAATTGTGTTTTAATTTAATCTTTAAATCTTTGAAAAGAATATTTGAAATTTTCTCTTGAATTTTTGTTACTTTCTGTATTTTGATTATACTGATGTAGAGCCCATGGTTCGAAGTATCGGACGGTAACCCGAAATTTCGGTGATACCGTGCCGATGCTGTCGGTAAGCGAACTGGAAACCGATCAAAAAATAAAACGGTTTCGGTTAGGGTTCAAGGAAAAAATATCAATCAAATTAAAGCAAAACCGAAACAGTCGACCTCAACTTACAATGAAGATCAACTCAACTTTGGCTACAAACTCGCTTTGGCTACAACCCTTGCCCTTGCCCTGGCAGTGGAAGACTATAAGCCCTTGCCCTAGCAGTCGACTTCGTCTCGCAATCAACTTCCTTTTTTTTTCTTGCTCATTGCCCCTAGCAGTTAACTTCGTCTCGCGGTCTACTTCCTTTTTTTTCTTTTCTTGTGCCTTGCCCTAGCAGTCGTCAACATATTGCGTTGAGGCTGGAACTCAGTCAACTTCCTCTCTTTTCTTTTGCTCTTTGCTTAGCAGCAGTCGACATATTGGGATGTGGCTGGAACTTACATTTGATTAATTAAAAGATGAGGGCAAAAGGGGGCCGGGTTGGGCTGAGAATTAATCTTCTATTTTAGTCAATTAATGGCTAATTAGGGTTAGCTTTTTGTTAAATTTAGTTTATTTTAATTGTTATGCTTAATTTAAGTTATTTATTAAGTTTGACTCTTGCTAAGTTAAATTTAATTTACCTATTAAGTTTAATTTAATTAGGATTTTATAATTCAATTTAATTGTTAATGTTGCATGGTGTATACTATTTCTTTATAAAGTATATTTTATGTTTATTTACAAAGATCATTATACATTTTCACTTTAACAAACTATTGAAATCGAAACCGGGACCAAAACCGAAACCGAAACGGACGAAATTCCCTACTGAAACTAAGAAAATCCGAAACCGACGAAATTTCTGACCGAAACCGATACCGAAACGGAGTTCTCAAACCTTGGTAAAGCCCCATACCAAATTTGAATTTTCCCTTTAGAACGCTCAATTGATTAGCGTCTTAAAAGAAAACTCTACAGCTAAAAGAAAACTCTACAGCTGTGATTCTAATTTTCTTTTATAGTGACATAGACTAACAATCAGCCTCATAACATGTCACGGGATAATAACAAAACCGTGTAAGGTTCACACAATAGCGTAAATAAACTGAGAAAAACAAGCGCACCAATGAGTTTGTCTGCAAGGGTAGTCGGAAGAAAAAAAAAGTTAACAAGGGACAAACTAGAGTTCGGTATACAAGTTAAATGGAACTGCTGATAATGGATATTTAAAACAGTGGGTATCTGAGAATTAAAAGCTGATGAAATAATTATCACCTACTTAAATGAGTTTGAGCAATGCAATTAACATAATATAGACAATGTAATATATCTCATCCATCCTGTTAACCAACCATCTTTCCCAAGATTTTAAAATCTCAACTTGAATCTGGATTGAAATGTCAATTTGAGATCTTGGCCAAAAAAAATGCTTTTCTTCTAACCAACCCTATTTTACATTTTTAGGCTGCAAAGAAATTAATCTAACTACTATTTACTAATTTTCTAAGCCCACTTTCTATTTTTATCAAAATAAAATTCAATCTCTTGAAAAAAATAACTCCTTTTTTTTCAAGGACTATAAGTAGTTAAAACTGCATTTATGATTTTTGTTTCTTTGGATTTTGGTGTTTGAGAATTCTTTTAAGACGGTAGCATAAATAACTTAGAGGTTAAAATTAGAGAAGCTTGTAGCTTATAGCTTAAAATTTGTTGCTAACCACTTAATGGTAGAATTTCACAAGTAATTTGACCAAGCAAATGTCTAAGATATCCTTGGTAATTCAAACAATTCACAAGCAAAACGTCAATATTCTTTTACATGAACATGTTCCATTACGTAATTTAGTATACATATGTTGTTTATAATTCATAGTTGTCAAACATCAAAATTAACTTATTTTATCTTAAAAATCAAATTACATCCAAACACTTTTAACTTATTACTATTCAATCAATCAAAACAATTAAAAATCGATATTCAAAATTTATTATAAAAAAGATTTAAAGTAAGTAATTGACAAATAGGTTCTGAGTATTTTAGAAAAATTATTTTTATATTTAGACAGGAAATGGTAATAAAAAATTGTTTTAAAAAACATCAAACACAGGCATAAGTTACTTTTAAGATAATTACGAGATATATAACTGCAATTTACACCAAAGATGCACTCATCTCATTCAACATCTCATCCGATATCAGATACCATACGAAAATCTTGATATGCAACGTGATTTAAATCCGAGATTTGAAACCTTATTTCATACTTCATATGTTATAACACAACTACGCAATAACTTTTATTCACCTTAATTGGACGCTAGGCCGCATCATCAGACCAGATCTCTTCCAAGCCATAGCATGAGCAACTCCAAATGAGAATGACTTATCAGGCCATTGCACCATTGGTGTAACACGTGTACCTTGTTTAGTCTACAATGCAAATCAGGACTGTTACAAATTTAATAGAACTGAAAATGACTGAACAACTAGGAAAAAAAGCGCGCACACAATTTAAACACGAAATGAAAAATAAATTCTAACACAAACCTTATAAGAGAAGCTAAATTTAGTTTCTCCTGGGTATCGACCTTGAGCTTGAAGAAGACCGCCACATATGGGAAGGAAGGCACTTGTAGTTAGACCTTCACCAGCAACATATGTAAGCTGTCCATTTGGAAATTGTAGGTCCATAAACGACTGCAAGAGAGGAAGTTATAAGCTCCATGAGCTCTGACTGAGATAATATGCATTCCTTGCATGATTTATAAGTGAAAATATCAAATTAATATAATTTAAGTATCATTAAACATCTAGATTCTCCTGAATCGTCTAGCCATTAATAAAACATAATTTTCAACAATACATTTCTTTTTTCAATGCTAAGCTAGCATTTTCTTCACTGAACCAGAACATATAGCATCATTTCAAGTTTTCCAACATGGATATGTCAAGTTGTTGCCACAATATTTTTCCAACATGGATATGTTAAGTTGTTGCTACAATTATCTGTGTCCTTATCATTATCGAGCTACACAATAAACAAATAAAATAAAAATCTCAAGGAAGCTCGGTCCACCTTATGAATTCACAGAAAATGAGATCTGATATTTCTGTTTCTTTAAATAATAAAGTCATTTATAACTATTAAATATTTATCCTAACTGTGCTCCGGTCTAAGACTTAAAGACAGGTACAAAATGGAGTTCAATACCAAATTCCGACAGTGTAAAGAAATAGTTTTCATAAATATACTACAGATGTAATACATGGAAAATTGTGCAAACATTTTGAGATATGCTATGTACACATAAGTTGAAAGTGTTTGAAAACAATAGTATGGGCTTACACAGGCTACTGGATTAAGACAAATCATCGACATCAACAGCCATCTTCTATGTTTTGACCATATTGCTGGACAGAGAGAATGCAGGCCATTCTGTAAATCGAGCTTTAGTTAAATATATATAATGGGAATAAAGATAGAGAACCTAATGCGAATTTTCATTGTAATTTATACAGAAAGAACTCAGTGGCTTTGAAAAGCATAAACAATGATAGAGAAACATCATCGGGAGTAAAAGCATACTGCAAAACTATAGCATGAATTACGGTTAAAAACTAGTGAATAAATTGATTTATTTTCAGAATTAAGAGATGAAACTCTTGTCCAACAGAATATCTGTGTAACATTCTTGTCATTCAACATACCACCTTATAATGCATACCTCAGTTTCTTATGAATCAACATGATGTAAATAATATCCTTGACCTAATAACTATAATGATTTAGGAAGAATTGGAACTGGTCACTTATAACTTTTCCTGGTAATCTAATATTGAAGAGTGTATGGCTATGAAGAAATAACCAATGTACTGATATTGAAAGCATTTACCTTCCTATCGTAACCATACCAAAGCAGATGTTGTTTTGATAAATGAACAGGTAAAAGAAGAGTGGTATCACGAACAAACAATACAGGTCCAAGTTGAACAAGAAAAAGTGGTGCATTTTCATTTCCAGAAGATGAGCCACCATTTGTAGTTTCAATTCTCCAGAAATCTCCTCTAGCAGCAAAAGAACTCTCAGTGCTTTGTGTTCTACTGTCATATGTAGTTGTTATGTTGACGCTGCCCTGGAAATATGGAGAGAGAGAAAAGGTATATACTGTTATATTAAATACTACAGGTTTACTTCTGAAAATATATATTTGAAGGCAAGTAAGCTAGTCAGATTATTATTTTCACATCGATCACTTTTGACATTAGCGATCTTTTTAAGCCATTGTAATAAATGTTGGCAGCGGAAGGTAGGTTCTGTTCCAACTAACTTCACAGGAAAAAAGTTATCTTCTACCTCTACAAAGATAAATCTAATTGAGGAAAAAAATTACAATCTTACATAATCTACTCAGCAAAGAGAAAGACATGCTAATCGGATTGATTTCCTTGCACGCTGTGAATTTTTTTTCTCATTAGATAATACAAGGAACTAGTGGACCAACGGTAAAGAAAGTAGATAGTTTCCTTTACAACAACAACAACTAATACTACTACTAAGTCATTATTCTCAAACAAATTGGGGTCGGCTAGAGATAGAACCCAAAACTAAATGATAAAGTCAATTTAAAAGTAATAATAACAATAATATATTTAAAAATAATAATAATAAATATAATAAATAAATAATATATATATAATTAAACAAATAATAATATTAATAATAAAAAATAAGATAATAAACAAAAATATATAAAGAAATTTAAAAAAAAAACTCCGCCTATGTAGTTTTCTATGCAGCATGTCCCAAGTCAGGATAAAGGAGGAGGATGTCCCAAGTCAGGATAAAGGAGGAAGATTGTGATAGGTTTGGCAAGCCAATATAAAAACCATAGCTTCTTTTATGGAAATGGAACCCTATTATATTTCGTTTCCTTTACAAGAAACACCAATTTAAATGCATAAGCCTTGAGGCTTCTTTTTTAATCTGAAGACTCTAGTAAAAACAACTAACTATACCAACAACAAAAAAAAGCAAACGGAGAAAATATACGGTGCGCCACACATGTTTAATCATAAAACAAAAGCCATGACCATTTGTTACGTCCCATATTGAAGCTCTAAATGGTTCAAAATTGTAGCTTACGATTACACGGTATGAAAGGCAATGGGGAAGGAGGACGCAAAATAATATACAATAAGAAATTAACTAGTCAAGGACCTCTAGCTCAAATGGTTAGAGTTATGATGCTTTAGACAAAGGTACTATAGATCATGGGTTCAAGCCCCTAAGACATCATAATGGGTGATGTAATTGAATAAAGCAACAATCTTGTTATCCAAAAAAAAAAACAAGAACTGGTGTTCTAGTTCAACAGTAAAACTGATTGTTAGACCTCTTTTACTATTCATTTTATAGCACAAAGAAATGTAGTTCTTAGAGGTCTATAAAAAAAATGGTTTTCTCGAAAGTTAAATGTTTGGATATTTTTAATATATTTTAAAAAAGAAGTATGATTTTGTTTGAATAATGTTGATTATTATTTTTTTGGAAAACGACTTTGTATTGTTTCATGGATTTTAAAACTTTTTTAGAAGTTGCACACTTTTTAAAAAAAAAAGAAATTTGAATTTTGAATAAACTTGAATTTTCTTACTGTTTAACAAAATTTTGCACTTCTCTTTTAAAAACATAATATTTGATTTTTTTTTTGTTAATGTTTTTATTTATTTACTAAAAAAATATTTTTGAATATATTTGAGTTTTTTTAGACTGTTCAACAAAATATGTACTTTTCTTTTAAAAACATATTCAAATCCGATCTTTTCAAATTTAGAATTCTACGGAAATAGTTGAACATTTTTGAAAAAATACGATTTTACGAAAGCATTTTATGAGTAAAATATTTGAGTTTTTCACAAAAAAAAAGAACAAACAAACAGTTGTTTAAACTACAAATACATAAATTTAATTATTATTTATAGATGTTAAAATAAGTGAGAGAAAATTGATTTGAGAGGTTCATGAAGAAAATCAGTTAGATGATTTGGGAGAGATCTAAGATAACGTGTTAAGATAATCTTTTTTGCCCTAGACTTTCCACGTAGGAAAAACTTCTGCATCGATCAATTTGATTATCTTATCATTAATACCAGGAATATCATTTCCTAAACTGAAACAAAGGGTTGGATTCCAACTACACTTTAATCCAACTAAATACATAGTTTGCACATCAATCAAAAAAAAAAAATAAGCATGATTAAAGTACTTGAATCTGCACATACTTTCAGTTCTTCAAACTTAAAAAATAAATTACTGTCTTCTTTTGCTTGATTCTATTAAAATCCACTTTTTTCTCTTAAGCACCCTATTTGAATTTAAATATTAATTATGACAAGTTTGCCCGTATATACAGCTCCACTATGAACGAACAATACTAACCTTCAGCCATGCCTGAACTAAGGGAGGTTCTTAAATAACAACATTCGGACAGAGCGAAGAAGTGGACGCGAATGGAGCGAGGTTCCCTAAAGAACATCGCATGTGCCTAGTGTGGTTCTTTAAAGCACCTAACTCGTTTTGAGAAAGGTTTTCTTAGATGAACATTTTTAAAAATCATCCTCAGCATGAGCTTGGTTCATTATATAACCTCACTCGGCCCGAAGTTCTTTGAGAAAGAAATCTCACTCGGCCCGAACGAGGTTCGCTGAAGAACCTCACTTGGCCTGAGTGAGGAACTTACAATATACATAGTGTGGGAGGGTAGCGTTGGTATAAACTGGGGTGTTAACAGAAATTTATGGGGTGTGTTGTTTTTTTTCCAAATTAGTGGAGTGTTGAAAGAAAATTGTTTGTTCAACGAATCAGCCTCTTTTTTGGACTGACTAATCAACCCATACAAACCAATGTAGATGAAAGAGTTTAAATTGAGCATTTCAACAACATGATTTTCATGATTCAATACAAACAGTAAAAATAGAGTCATGTAATATTCTACTCCAAGCTGAACAAAATTCATCAATCCGAATTCAAAAGGAATAAAACAAATTCACCTTAGATTTCCTATACCGCCCAAAGGAACTTCGAACATCAAAATCAATCCCGCCCTCCTCACCAGTCTCCTCTTGTCCACTCACCTCCCCTAACCCTTGTATCCCCAAATTACCAATCCCCTCTATTATCTCGCCATTAACACCACATACAAAAGTATCCTTCTCAAAATCAGCACTTTTCGTCACAGATCGAGGCTCCTCGTGCCTGAAAGGCACTGGAAGCTGCCGAAACAACTGTGTGACCATTCCATTAATGCCAGCCCCAAACTCCGCCCCAACCTTCCCTAACCTATTCCCAAAGTCAAAAATCGCGTTAACCCCGTCAGAATCAAACGGGTTCTTGCTAGGGTTGGGATTCCACGAAAACGGAGGCGGCGGGTGAGTGATCAAGCCATTGAATCCTTGAGCTAGGCGGTCAGCAAGGTCCTGGCCATGGCGGTGGATTTCTTCCCATGCTTCGAAAGAACGCTCCACGGACATAAGGGTCTGTGACGTAGTGGAGATCGAGCTTCTATGAAATTAAAGTTATCTTAATCTACGAAATCTGGGAGAATCCAGGAGCGGTGTGTTTAACGGATAGGTGAATTATTTGGGAGACTTATCCTTAAAAAAATCTTGGTGGTGTAGAATTTTTTATGCCTCTGGGCTCATAGAATCAAAGTACATACTGTTGATTGTCATTTTATGGGCAGAGATGCATGTCTTCCGATTGATAAAGGCATTCTCGTGCCAGTTGGTTTAGTGTTTTAACTATAATAATGCAACGGGCACACCACAATGTTTGATAATTGTAGTTTGAAAGATAGTCAAAGTTTGCGAAATTATATTTTGATGGGTTATTGTAACATACATTATTGTATGACATATTGGTGGCTTCCAATACAAGAGTGATCTAGTTAGAGTGGATTGGACATTGAACTTTCAATTTCGTCCATGGAATCCAATAATCCTAATCAACCACACTACGCAATGTATTAATTTCGAGATGACTAATCCAAGGCTTCACATATAAATATATAAGCTTCACCATTGAACTTTTCTACAAGATTATCACATGCTTTCCTCCAATAATAACCACAGTGATAGCTAATATGTGATGGTTAGGATTACTCTATACCAAACATCAAAAAGACTCTCAAGTAAACACTTTCTGATATAATTCATATATGGCTTTATACCCATCAACTATATTGATACGAGTATATAATATTAGATTGGGAATCGTGTAATCCATCAATACAAGTTTGACTATTGAAGATGGAGACTTTACTTTTGCAGGGATGTAAGGATTTTTTTTTTGGGTGAATATTTCATCTTTTAGCTTTTAGCTCCCCAGGAAAAAAGAAGAAAAAAGTCACGAACGAAATCTCAGTTTTCAACCTCTCATATATGTTTCTTGAAATTTGACGACATTCATTCATAAACCATTTACATTACTATAAGAGATATATGCAACATGTGTGATTATAAATTTGCTACCACTTCATTATTGTCGCAATAACCTATATGCTTTTCCATTCTAAAGGAGGAGTCAAAAAGATTAATTTAATGTTTTGTACCATAATTTGTTCTAGAGAATTTCAAGTTCCAATAGAGTTCAATCATGTTAATCTAAAATTAAATATTGGCATTAGCATTATTGCAAAGTTTAATTTTAAAGAAAAGAAATCTTCAGGGGTATTTAAATTAATCCTTCTATAACATGGAATGCACATGCTTTGTATAACAACTTGATTACACATGCTTTTACAATAGAAAACTATGGAAGGTTTGCGATTTACGATCAACCAAACATTGTGTAACCAAATATCATAAGTCATGTAAGCGACTACTTAAAATATTAGATGAGTGCATAAGAATGTGCTATGTATCCATAGATTTAAGGATTAACTATATACTTTAGAAAATAATAAAGTACTCGTTAAAATATTAAGTTTCAAAAATTAAAGCATTCCCTTTATGCAAGTGTAAAGTTGGTTTGTTATTTATGTTATGCAAAATTACACAATGTTTAAAGATTCCATATATCAAAAAAACACCAATGGCTAGATCTCAATTAAACTACAACCAACAAATCCAATAAATTCAAATCATAACTTCAAACAATTCCAAATTACAGATCCAAGTAAACCAAAAAACAAAAAGGGGATAATATCGATTTATCTTGGTTTGATCTTATCGATCTACGTATATGGACCGAGCAGCAATTTTGTTTCTTCATCGAAAGAGAGGTACAAAATTACATCCAAATACATGATTAGAGCGAAAAAGAATTGGGAGTCTCTTTAATCAATACAACATATAAACAGAATTAAAAAAATTGAGCACTATAATCAAAAGAAAATTTTGATTTTAAGGGTTTCTATTCATACTTTTTTAGTAGAATATCTCTCTCATGTGTGTGTGTAGAAAAGGAAGCTTCTAGGAAGGAGTAAGGAAAGAACTGAAAAAATAGCAACCTTGACTAAAATGTTATGAAATGATGCTACTTGGAAATTGCCTCTTAATTAATGCAACTAATTTTGCATCCAATCCATAAGCTTTTGATTTTATCAATTAATGCAATTCACTAAATCACCCAAAATTTGACATGTTGTTTAATTAAATTATTTCAATGATCCGCCTCGATTAAGATATACATACATCCGAAAAAACTAGGATGGTTTTGGGTCAACATCCCATTGAAGTCTAGTTAATCATGTTTGAGTCATGTTCAAACTTGTCTCTTAGGATAGACCCAGTCATCATATCCGAAGGGTTGTCTTTGGTGTGTACTTTACTTAACTTGATCATGTTGTACTCTTCCTAAAACATAAGAAAGAACCCCTTAAATGAATATGTTTCGTATAAGAGCTATATGCTTGATTCTCTATAAGATGAATGACACTCTAACTACTTGAAAATAACTCCACCATCTTCTGCACTATCTTATTACAATGAAAAGATATAATATGATAACAACATATACATACATAAAAAATAAGAGATATATGATTAGAAAATACTAATAAGTATATCAAAAGTCACAGTTCATCGTATCATGAATAATGTACTGGTCTCTTACATATATAATAGTCTAACATGTGGTAAAATAAAAAACACTATGTATATAATAGCATAGTGATAATTTAAAAACTAGTGGGGTCCTCTTAATTAGTCTCGCCTCTAACTAGCAAAATCCCCTTACTGTCCTAAGTCAGCCTACTTAAAGAATAAATAACAAAAATGGAAATACCAATGGCCGAAAACAAGTTTGGTGAAAGATAAATATTACTACTCTATATGATAGCTGGAGTGCTAGTAAAGCATAGATGTCATACTATGTAACAACCTGCTTTTCATGACCCTTTGATTTTATGTCCAAATTGACGCACAAGTCTCAAAGATTGTAAAAGGTGGATCGTTAGGGTAAAATGTGAAATAAATAGTACACAGAGCTATTTACTTTAACTACACTTTCTGAACTCACAATACAAGGAATAAAATATAATAAAACATTTAAATAAATATTTGAAGTAAACCATAAATAACCGTACGTGTTATTGATAGAGTTGGGGGTATGCCCTAGCGGGAATTATGTAAGTTGTTATATATATATACATATATATATATAACTCGATAACCAATTTTATTCATAATAAATGTGTTTGATTTCTATATATACTTTGTTATATTATGATATAATTAATTAAATAGTTAATTTAAAGTATATTAAATAGGAAAATCTTAAATGATATGTTATGTGATGGTAATTATAGAGTTAGGGGTATGCCCTAAGGAAAATTTTATAATTTGTTACATATATCTAACTCGATAACCAATCTTGTTCCAAATTAAATGTGTTTTCTTTCTTTATACTATATACTTGTTATATCGTGATATAATCAATTAAGTATTAATTTAAACTATATTAAATAGAAAATCCTCGAATGATATGTTATGTGACAGTAATTACAATGTGTTGTAATCATGAAAATTTTATCACATAGTAAAATAACATATTGTTTTGAATATTCCTAGTCGAGATTTGTAACACTCTCCAAATGTTGGGCAGTTTATTACTCATGGCTGTTGGGTGCATCAAAAGGATACGTACCAATAGTTATTGGATAACTATAAAATGACTCGCTCGAGAGTTCTATGTTGGTTAATATGACTAAGGTCAAACAAACAATCTCGAAATAATGATGTTACACTGTTCCCTCGAGATAAGAATACCGTGGAACTTCAATTTGGGTACTCCATTTTGATTATAGTTAAATCATGGCATGGTGTCCATTGAACGACTATAGTTAGATGTGAGTTGAAGCATTGAAAGTGAAACACTATTTTATAGAGAATTCATCTCAGTTATACGAGGATAGTATCATGTGTTAGAAATTCTTTACTGTTCGATCTTTCATGATTAATGATGAACAATTTAAGTAATAGCCCAAGGATCACCAATACCGAATATTTCACAAACAAAACTTAATATGATTTATTGTTTAAGACGACGTACCTTGATTAACAACGGAAGATGTAATGGCTGTCATCTTCTTCTTCTGACTTCTAATAATTACTCTTCTTCTCAGAATTCGGTTTCTCTCTCTAACCCTATTTCTTTATGTGTTTCTTGATGGAGAAGAATACATCTGTTTACAGGGAGAGAGAGGACCCAATCCTTTATTTAACATTTAACTCTAAATCTGGTACGTCCATCATATACCAATTCAACGCTTAAGATTAATCACAGACCTAATGTTCTAATTATAGAACGTTCTATTTATGACTTAATTAATCGGGTCACATTAAGATTAGAAACTGCATAATGTTAAAGGTAAATGAAACGTTCTATTTATGACCTAATTAATAGGGTCACATTAAGATTAGAAACTGCATAACGTTGAAAGTAAATGAAACGTTCTATTTATGACCTAATTAATAGGGTCACATTAAGATTAGAAACTGCATAACGTTAAAAGTAAATGAAACGATTGCAGTTTCTAATAGCAGATTTCTAACATTCTCCCACTTGACCCGATTATTCATAATATCAAGTGTTGAACATCATACTATGATAAATTGTTGAGAGTTATGGCGGTTGTGCATTATTAATTCAATGCATTCCCTTCCATATACTACAATACCAGCAATCCATCATTTTATACTCGTAATTTATCTAAAACAGCATAATGGTCCACATAATGTCTTATATCATAATGATTAAACATAATATCTTTATAAGACTCTTTCTTGTTTAAAATGACATAAAGTACGTACTACCACATTAAAACAAGAGACACATAATTGTATATCAGAAACACACAAAGGAGCTCAGAATGTCACACATCAATTATTATTAATACAACCAAGAGTCATTCTTTGAACATGTTCCTTAAATTGTCTTGGTTGTAACCCTTTCGTCAAAGGGTCTGCAATCATAAGTTCTGTCCTGATGTGCATGATTGACACTCTTTGTTTCTGAACCTCATCTTTCACAACAAGATACTTCAGTTCCATATGTTTGGCACCTTTAGAGTACTTGTCGTTTTTTTGAGAAAAACACTGCTGCAGAGTTATCACAATAAATTTTCAGCGGTTTGCTAATGGTGTCGACAACCGCAAGTCCTGAAATAAAGTTCCGCAACCATAATGCATGAATTGTGGCTTCATAACATGCCACAAATTCTGCCTCCATAGTAGATGAAGCAACGATAGTTTGTTTCGCACTTTTCCATGATATGGCTCCTTAAGCAAACATAAACAGGTAACCAAAAGTCGATTTTCTAGTATCAATGCATCCAACAAAATCTGAATCGCTATATCCAATCACCTCCAATTCATTGGATCTACTATACATGAGCATGTAATCTTTCATGCCTTGTAAGTACCTCAACACTTTCTTTGCAGCTTGCCAATGTTCCCTTCCTGGATTACTTTGATACCTCCCTAACATACTGACCGTAAAACTGATATCCGGTCTAGTATAGGTTTGAGCATACATTAGACTACCAACTACAGATGCATATGGAATTGATTCCATTTCCTTTCGTTCAACATCATTCTTAGGACATTGCATGAGATTGAATTTATCACCTTTCTGTACAGGAACTTTCCCAGGTGAACACTTACTCATTCCAAATCTCTCTAGAATCCTTTCGATATACCCTTTCTGAGACAATCCGAATATTCCTTGTGATCGATCACGAAATATTTCTATTCCAATCACATAGGATGCCTCTCCCATATCTTTCATTTCAAAGTTTGTTGAGAGAAATTCCTTAGTCTCATGCAATATGCTTAAATTATTTGCAGCAAGCAAGATGTCATCAACATAAAGGACTAGATAAATAAACTTGCTCCCACTGATCTTTTGGTATAAACAGTGATCAACCGTATTTTCCTTAAAACCAAAAGATGTAATAATGGTATTGAACTTAATATACCATTATCAGGATGCTTGTTTAAGCCCATATATTGACTTCTTAAGTTTACACACCAATTGTTCTTTACCTTTTACAGAAAAACCCTCAGGTTGATCCATATAAACATCCTCATCAAGATCTCCATTCTGAAAGGCTGTTTTCACATCCATTTGATGAAATTCCAAATCATAATGTGCTAATAATGCCATTATTATTCTTAGTGAGTCTTTTTTCGAAACAGGAGAAAATGTCTCCTTGTAATCAACACCATCTTTCTAAGTGTAACCCTTAGCAACAAGTCTAGCTTTATACCGTTCGATATTACCACTAGAGTCGTGTTTGGTTTTAAAAACCCATTTGCATCCGACTCTTTTACAACCATGTGGTAACTCAACGAGATCCCAAACTTCATTCTATTGCATGGATTTTAGTTCTTCTTTCATGGCATTAATCCATTCCTTTGACTCTTTACTTTCTACAGCATGTGAAAACGAAACTGGGTCCTTATTGATTCCTATATCATAATCTGATTCTTCCATATAAACCATATAATCATTAGAAATAGCTAATCTACGATCTCTTTGAGATCTTCTTAATGCTACTTGTTGTGGTTCATGCATATCAGCATTATGTAAGTCATTTCCTTCAGTAAGTACTTCTTCATTTATATGTTGTTCATCATCATGCTGTTCTCCAACAGCTGAAACAACATTTGGAGTAATAGTAGATGGAGGAACTATTCTAAGAAATGTAACATTTACCCTTGTTTCCTTTATTTCCACTATTTCTCTTCTAGTACTCCCACTGACTTCACCAACCTCAATGAATCTTGCATTACCAGTTTCTACAATTCTTGGACTATGATTAGGACAGTAAAACACATATCCTTTAGATTTTTCAGGGTAACCTAAAAATACCCACTAATCGTTCGAGAATCTAATTTCTTTTCATGTGGATTATAAATTCTCGCTTCCGTTGGACAACCCCAAACATGCAGGTGTCTTAAGCTAGGTTTCCTGTTAGTCCATAATTCAAAAGGAGTCTTTTGAACAGCTTTACTAGGAACCCTATTCAACAAATAATTAGCGGTTTTGAGAGCATACGACCACAAATTCTTAGGTAGTGTAGAATCTGACATCATACTCCTAATCATATCTATTAACGTCCTATTGCGCCTTTCTGCTACACCATTTTGCCGTGGTGTATCTGGCATTGTGTATTGCGCACATATGCCATGACTTTCGAGGAATTTTGCAAATGGACCTGAACACTGGCCTGACTCATTATATTTGCCATAATATTCACCACCTCTATCAGACCTTATGATTTTCACCTTTTTATCTAATTGCCTCTCAACTTCCTTTACAAACGTCTCAAGGACATTCACAGATTGAGATTTTTCATGAAGCAAATAGACATAACCATAGTGGGAAAAATCATCAATAAAAGTGATGAAATACTTTTCTCCATTAAAGGCTGGAGTGTCCATAGGTCCGCAAATATCAGTGTGTATTATTTCAAGAAGCTGGCTACTTCTAGTGGCTCCTTTCTTATTATGTTTGCTTTGTTTTCCTTTAATACAATCCACACATAATTCTAGATCACTAAAGTTCAAATTTGACAAAATTTCATTACTTACTAATCTCATCATCCTTTCTTTGGATATGTGACCTAGTCTTTTATGCCATAAGAAAGCAGAATTTTCATTCAGTATGCTACGTTTGCATCCAACATTATTTATTACATTCAGCAAGGAATTCGCATAAGTGTCATTCAGTTTCAATTTATATAAACCATCAATTAGAATACCAGAACCAACATTATAAGTATTCTTATATAAATCAAAACAACCAGATCCAAACGTACATCTAAAACCAGAAATATCCAACTTACTTACGGAAATAAGGTTTCTAGATAATGAAGGTACATAAAGGGCACTATATAAGTCTAATACATATCCACTTTCTAGAATTAGACGATAAGTCCCAATGCCTTCTATTGTGGATTTCATTCCATTTCCCATAAAGAGAAAACGATCTTCATTTGGATTTATGGTTCGGATCATAAGAAATCCCTGCATATTATTGGAGACATGAGTTATAGAACCTGTATCAAGCAACCATGTATTAATAGGAACTTCAACTAAATTTGATTCAAAACATATGAAAGATAGATGATTACCTTTCTTTTCGAACCAAGCTATCCTTTTCGGACAGTCATTTTGATAATGTCCTTTCCTTTTACAGAAATGACATTGAACATCCTTTAGTTCCTTCTTTTCCTTATCCTGCCCATTCTTAGCAAGTGCCTTTTTATTCTTGAAATGACTTGATTTTCCATTCTTTTCTTTACCAGCTTTATTAATCACAAAACCTACTGAGTGATTCTGTAACGACCCGTAAATTTTAACTGTTTTAATAACGTAATTAGTTGAAATTTTGTGAAATTTTAAACGATAAAATTTTGAAATAAAAATTTGATATTTGGAATGCGTCTAATTAATCATAGCAACTGGTAAATTTTCATCAGATAATTTGAAATTTTATTTTTTAGTGTAATTTTATTCCAATTTATATCAGTTAAAATTGATGATAATAAAATGTTTTCCAAACCTGAATATTTTTACATAGAAAAATTCTAATTCATCTTCTGACTAAGATATCATTTTTCGTTTTTCCAAATTCAGACTTCTTTAGCTCCGTCGATCTTATTTTTCTGCTTTTTTGCTGCATTTTCCGCTAGTAGAAAATTCAAATTTTTATAATTCGATCGTACCACCAATATCTTTATACCGTTTTGATCGTCTCTTTGTACTGATCTCTGCGGTATGTTCACTCCTGTGTTTCGAAGTCCGATTCGCTGCAGGATCGATAAAACAATTTGTAGTATCGGTACAGTTTCGAACCCTTTTAAATTCATGTGTCCATTTGAATTTCCAACCGTTGAAGAACAAAACGCAAACAGCTGTTTGCATTAATTATTCACAGAATTCAGTTTTTACTATAACTATTCCCTATACGTTGGCATGATATTTGCAATTTGTTCATTACTTCTCTGGTTCATTTCCCTTCCACCTTACCTTGAAAAAAGGGAAAAAAACTCGGTTGCATTATTTTTTTTGAATGAACTGCAGCCCCTTTTTCTCCCAGACCATCACCTTCTCTCGATCGACCGAACTCTTCCTCTATCGTCCATTCCCAACTCCTCACCGCAAACCCGACCACCTGTCTCCGATCTCCACCTAGCATTTCACCTGTAGCCGAGACCCATCTCCACCATTAGCCTTGAAACCAGATCCTTTATCAAAACTCGAAGCTCATCCTCCTATTGAAGCCAGCAACCCGAGCTTCTCAGATTCGCAGCCGACCCCACGCTCGCCTCCTCCGTTTCTGTGGCCGTTCACCCCTTCCTTCCTGAGCCGCTACATCAACCGTGCACCTCCCATCTGCCTCAACACAGCCACGTCTTCTCTATTATATATTAGGTAATTTTGTTATTTATATATGGTATATTATATTTTAGTGGAAAATAGGCACAAGGACAAATTTTCATAAATTTTTTGGCTGAAGGACAACAAGTTTTATTTTTAGGCTGAAGGACAAACTTTGAAAGATAATTAGGCTGAAGGACAATGCTAATACAACTAGCATTTTGTACAATGTAAAACTGGATATAATGCTAGTTATAATTAGCATTTTGTACAATGTTTGCACTGTACAAAATGCTAACTATATTTAGCATTTTCCTTCAGTCTAATTTTCTTCCAAAGTTTGTCCTTCAGCCTAAAAATGAAACTTTGTGTCCTTCAGCCTAAATTTTTTTCAAAGTTTGTCCTTGTGCCTAATTCCCTCTATATTTTATAAGTCTGGTACGTATAAGTTTTGTAAGTATCTATGTTGAGATATTGAGATTTTAGTTAAAACTTTGCTATATATTTCAAGTTATAAATATACATATTTGGTTATAGTTGAATGTAGATAAGGTTGTTTGTTATATTTAAAATTTTTAAATAATAATATGCATGCGTCGGTTCTATATGTTGGGTTGGTATAGATATGTAGTACTTGAGATATATAATGTGTAAGGTCTCTAAGTAAGGTGAATTAACATTGTTATACTGCTGTTTGTATAACTTTATGATACGTCAGTTTCTATATATTTTTTTGTTTGAAAAAAGGGTTCGTTCCGAAGATGGAAAGACATATATTATATTTTCTTAAGTATTATGTTTTAAAGTATATATATATATATATGAGTCATAATTAGTTGCTGTTTTAGCATACGGTCTGCAAAAAAAATTTTGTAATCTAATTTATCTATATATGATGAGTTTGTTGTTGTTGAATATATATAGTATTATGTTGGTTCTCTTGTCTTTCACTATATATATACTTGGATTTGTAATAAGTGTAGTTTATACGAGTTGTACTTTGTGGCAGTCTGTATATAATTGACTTGAATTTTATGTTACATTCTTTGGTTATAAGTATAAGTCATATTATGTTGTATAAGCCTATATAAACTTATGTATCAATTATTGTTAGCACCAAAATTAGTCACTAACCTCGTTGAAAAAGATTGTGTAGAGATATAAGTGATGAAGATAAATTAAACAAGGAAGGATATGCTAATTTAAATGCAGAAAGTAAGAACACCGGATTTATAGTGGTTCAGCGTAATTGCCTACGTCCACTTTGAGGTTAAACTTTAGTGACCCTCTTAATGATTGATTACAAATACAATTCGTAGATCAAATGCTTGAATGCAATTGCTAAGTAAAGAAGATGAGTCTTGAAAATGGCAGAGTCTCCCCAGTGTTCCCGAAAAAAGGTCCTCCTTCACTGTGCCCCTGCCCCTCTATTTATAGACAAAGGTGGGTTGGACTTCCCAGGTGGGCTTGGCAGCCGAACCCCTTGGCCCAAACGGAGTGGTTGCTGTATGCCGAACCAATTAGGCCGATCGGTTGGATGTTGTGACGCCCCACCTCTATACCCACGCTAACCAAGAACACTACGGTGTAGTGCTGTCAATTAGCACGGAGAATAAGGCTGTTGAGGAGCGACCATCCATGTAACTTCTTTGTGCGAGCACCGATATGTCAGATAGAATAGAATGCATATCTTTTAAGGAGGAAATCCGACATACCGATACAAACACAAAGCTATCACACGGTGGCTATATATAATCTTCGGAAACAAACATAGAAATAAACGTAACATAAATCAGTCACAGACAATTCATATCACAAAGGCGGAAATAGATATGAATATAACACATGAAAGTGTACATCAGAGTAGTGGTCAAATAAGATCCACAATAACACAAAAGAATAGATACAAGTGCAAGACAACAGAATATGTATACATCAAGGAGTCTCAATCTCAAATGTATACGACAAAAACTACTAAACTAGAGTAGTTAGCCAAAAGTCAGATGATGGCTCCAGATAGGAAGTCATGAGGAAGCACCTGTAAAATCTCAGTCTGACCCGAGTATTATTTAAGAAGAAAATAATAAACGGATCAGTCTAGCTATAATTATCAGATAAAATGAGATAGAATATGAGACATGATAATAGAATGTATGATAACAAAAAGGTGTCATACTATGATAAGTATACATTAGAAATCCCACAAAAGTCATACAATATCTCAATAATCTCAAAACAGAGAAAAGAATGTCATATTCTTAATTTAATTCACCAAGCCACAATAAAATGACATACTCATCAATGCCCATCGTAAAAGCTGGTGAAACATAAAATTCCAGAAATCAATAATTAGAAATCCAGAAATCATCAATTAGAAATCCAGAAATCACAATAAAAGAGGATGGCCAATCCTATAAAAATGAGTCGGAGCTCCTCCTGACTGGGTATAGTCCCCCATTGCGGACTTTGAGCCGAAGCTCCTCCTGATGAGCCGAAGCTCCTCCTGACTGGGTATAGTCCCCCATTGCGGACTTTGAGCCGAAGCTCCTCCTGATGAGCCGAAGCTCAATAAAATGAAGTATAGTCCTTCACATAGACAAAGAGACATCGCTCAATCACTAGTCTAAATCACAAGAATGATCATCATGATCATAAGGAAGTGTCGATTACACTAAGCTAGTAAATATAAGAGTTTAGCTTCATGTCCCATAACCACTTGCTTAACTCAAATATTTACGAACAAATTGTAGATCTGCACTAGAAAATTGTCACAAGAGTTTCAATCGAACAAGTCCATAAATTAACCGACGAAGTAAACGCAAGCGTTTCATACCACTTGTTTTGCTAAGCCGTTTAATTATATTTTCTCATACGAATGAGGTAAAGGTTTGTATATACTAATAGATTGGAAAACGGTTTTGAGAAACGAGCTTTGATATTGAAAATAGAGTTGAAATCGTTTTAATGAAAGAGTTTTGATATTTAATACTAGTATAGAAAACCTTTATATTTTGAAGTGACAAATCATAGAAGTGATTGTAGAAACAATCAATCATAAAAATTCACGTTCGAAGACGTGAGTAAAGTTCAAAGAAATCAATTCTCAAAACCATCAAAGTAAGAAGTTCGGTTAAATGGCTTTCGGATAAGATTGCTTACGCAGAGTTGTACGGGGTTCGACCTGCCCGGTCAGGTCGCGGGGGTCCAGGGGGCAGCGCCCCGTCTAAACGGTATGACCTAGAGAGGACAAAATGAGGTCTAATGACCTAAGGGAGGTAGGGTCGAGCGACCTAACATGGTACCATCCCAAAAGAGGAGTCATCAAAGTCTTAAGAAATGATAACAACAAATAGGAGACAACACGAATCGATTAAAGTTGGAAATTCAAACAAATAAACAATATAGGAAAAACTGGCAAATAGGAGCAGGTCGGTCAACCGGACTCCCTGAGTCGGTTGACCGGACCAGAGACAGAAATGCTCGGGTAGCAGGTCGGTCGACCGGACTCTGAGGTCGGTCGGCCGAAGCCTGTAACCTGCACTTCCATACAGAGGCAGGGAGATGCTAGAGTAGCAGGTCGGTCGACCGGACTCTGAGGTCGGTCGACCGGAGCCTGTTTCCAGCACTCCCATGCCAATCAAATGAATGCCAAACACTTCCGAAATGCAATCGGTCGAGCAACGACACTAAGGGTTTACGCCAATCGACTACCCGGCCATATACGCTCTTCAATGCATCACAAAAATCATGATCAAAGATCAAAGTTTGGATTTTTAAAGAATTGAACTCAAAACACTAAAAATTGGAATATCACCAAATCAATCCAAACCAAAAGCAATTGCACAAGAATAAGTGTTAGGAATTCATACCTAACAATCGAAGATAAATATAGATTAAGATGTGAGATAAAAATCTCACCTTTGAACCCAAACAAATGAAGAAGAAGCTTTGAAGCAATGTCAAGAGCAATTACTCTTCACTCTCAACACAAGAAGCTCCAACTAAGATCAAAACAAGCATTTCCCAAATTTAGGTTTAGGAAATAAACTGAAATTGGAAAGAGAAAGAGTTGGAGAAGAAGGAGATGAAGCTTACCAATGGGTTCTCTTTGAATTTGGAGTAAGAATTTGAGATTGCAAGAGAAACTAGGGCTTAGGGTTTTAATTCTTTTTCTTCTCCTCCATTAATCTTCTTAGAACTGAAAAGTGGAGGAAGAGGGAGTGAATGAAGAGGGGGGTTTCAGTTTGGGGTATTAAGTTGGCTAGTGGGCTGAACCCAAACTCAAAACCCAATAGAAAAAGTAGCAAAATTCGACTTACTCCAAACATATCGAAGTTTACACTCAAAAAGATCGCAAACGTAATTTTGGACTCAATGGGGGTGGTCTCGAGTCCCAATTCGACTGTTTGCAAAAAGTAGCTTTTCGGACTTCAATCCGACGAACGATGAAATATTTAAATAAAATATTTAAATATAAAATCGATAAATATGCGGGTTGTTACAGATGCCGAACCACATGCTCCTTGCCGAACGAGGCGCGTGTTATGTGGGAAGAATGGGCTGAATAACCAACGAAGCCGAACGTGTCTTCTGGCCGGTCGAAGTATTTGGCCGAACGATCCCTTTGGCCGAATGTGCCCTCTGGCCGAACGGTGCTTTCTGGCCGAACGATGTTTCTGGCCGAATGATCCTTTTTGGCCGAACGAAGTCTCTGGCCGAACGACCCTCTCTGTTCGAACGATCCTCTCTGGCCGAACGATGCTCTCTGGCCGAACGATGCTTTCTGGTCGAACGATCCCCTTGGCCGAACGTGCCTTCTGGCCGAACGATCCCTTTGGTCGAACGTGCCTTCTGGCCGAACGTTGGCTGATGCCGAACGCTTGCTAATGTCGTACGACCCTAGATGCCGAGCACTCTTAGATGCCGAGTACTCCTGGATGCTGAGTACTAGTTTCCTGGTCAAATCTCCAGGAAACACTTGCCCCCCAAAGTGTATTACGTGACTGAACGTGGTACGCTTTGAGTTATGTAACCTTCTCGTTTTGTTTCAAATCCTTGACTAACTTCGAATGGAGATGCCTTTTTGAGAATATCAGTGGTTTAGGTGTGTGCCGAGCGTGGTCTAAATGCCGAACAAGACATTCGAAACCGAACGCTCCTTTAGTGCCGGACGTCATTATACGCCGATGCCGAACGGTGTGACTTTGACCGGTTCCACCGGATGTAGCCTTTTCGACTTCTTCTTTTTTCCCTATAAAAGCTGACACCTCCTTCCTTTTTCCCTTTTCACACTTCTAACACCTCTGCCTTGCACCTGCCGAAGCTCCCAGTTAACATTTTCCAACGATTCGTCGATTCTTTCCAAGTCTTCAACCTACCAACTAGGTACCGATTCTCCCACCTAAATACAGTCTTTACACTCGAACTCCCTTAATTGATGGGATAAGTCGAGCCTTGACTAAAGTATCTAAAAAGTTTCCAGAGTCACGCGACGAGGGTGGAAGGAAGAGTGAGTAGAGATGGGTTTTCTAGGAAGCCATTGGTAGACGTACTGTGGTTCGGCATAAGTCTTTTATGCCGGACGAGATTGGAGGAAGAAGAACATGGAAGAAGTAGGAGATGATTAGGGGAATCGAGCGGTAGGGCCTGGCACGACTTGCCAAACAATTTGTCCTCGTGGTTCGGTGTGGATGGAGGAAGAAGAGGGGGATGAGGTCACTGTTAAGGACAGTGTGCCGATGGTCGTCTTAGCCGAACAGTCACAAACGCCGTACCATACTTAGGCTAAACATGTCGAACAAAAACGAGGCCGAACACGACTTACATGCCGAACAACAACTTAGCCGAACCAAAACTTAGCCGAACAAAGACTTAGTCGAACAAAAACTTAGCCGAACAAAAACTTGGCCGAACAAAGACTTAGCCGAACAAAAACTTAGCCGAACAAAGACTTAGCCGGACAAAAACTTAGCCGAACCAAAACTTAGCCGAACAAAGACTTAGGTCGAACACTACTCAAATGCTGAACAGATATATGTCGAACAATCATAAAGGCCGAACGATCATAAGTGCCGAACAACACTTAGGCCGACCAATTGTAAATGCCGAACACTTATTAACTATACCTACTCATATAGCAAAACAAGAACCAGGACCCAAGCATACTAGCATATATGAAGCCGACCCGGATCACTAACTTCCTAGCTTTAGTAGACATAAATCTGAACTTAGATTATCATACGTTTTCTGGACCTGGAACTGTAATCACCATAAGGCAGGCTTCTGAAGACGGTCAGCGATGACGGTCTTCGAAGACGATGACTTGACGCTCAGTTTTATATCAGTAACTTTGCAACCTTCAAACTTTCAACGCTTATACACGATTGCTTGCACTAGTTCACACACCACATGGGGGGAATATTCGTGTTGTTAATTCTAACGTTGAACATTTTTCAAGTATAGTTTTCACAGGCGTTTAGCCAGATTCTCTATTTATTGAAGATGTCTAAAAAATCGAGCTCCGCTACTATATCTGATAGGCCCGGGCCGTCTTCAAGGCAAGAAGTCGTGGACACTCCAAATCCGTCGACTTCCCCTGCTCATAACTTAGCTCCTGATGCCCTGGATGAAAGTGTACGTGTAGTACTAAGGATCGTGTAATATGGTATATTAATGCGGAAACTGGAAATAACAGTAAAGTAAAAATTAAAGTAAGCACACCAGGAATTTTTATACTGGTTCGAACTTCCCGTTCTACGTCCAGTCCCAGAATACCCTCTGGATTTAAACTAAACCCCTCACTTAACCCGGAGGAATAGGTATACGACACCTGAGCAGCCGAACAGGAATTTTTCCGCCTCAACAACCGAAGAGGACTTCAACTTAATACAAAATGTTTGTTGACGAATGTGTTCTAAATAACACTGATTGTCTTTTGATAGTACAACTTTCCTATAATCAAATCCTCAAGAATATATATGTGTGTGAAGATTTAGAAGGAAGATAATCACGTAGAATCGAAGTATATGAATAAATTCAAGGATTCTAGTGATATTGAATAAGAGTGAATGCTTTTATTTGCAGAAATGAGAAGAGATTAGATTTCAGAAATATAAACAAGAATCGGTGATTGTAGAAGTGAATTGAATATGTTTATATAGTTGTAGAAGAGTTGTAATCTTTCATGAATAGTTTTAGTCAACAGTAGTGTCCATACCTCTTGAAATAGAGGACATTACTCTTCATGAAAAGATCGCGTCTCTTCAGAAAACTAGCCGTTTTTCTCTGGTCGGTCGACCGGAAAAACTGGCCGGTCAGCTGAGTTGAAAAACGTATACAAAACAGAAAGTCACTGTGCATATGATACAGGGTCGGTCGACCGAGGATCCTGGTCGGTCGGCCGACCTGGTGTTATATGCACAGTGAACATATTTTTTGATATAAAATGTTTTGTGTGCGTGTGTGATTATTTGAGGAATGATTTTAACATTGTTCTAAGACTCAAATAAAATAAAATATCCATACTAATCTCTGAATTGTAAGATTATCTTCTTTGTAGTGCACGGTATGCATTTATTCTCTTTTTGTCGCTTTCATATAGCATTCTCGTCGTATGATCTCTGAAGCTTGTGTCATGAATCAAAACTCATGAATCAACATTCTCCCCCTTTTTGATTGATGACAATACTTATGTGACGAAGTAATATTGACATATATATTATAGTTCTCCCCCTGAATGTATGGAGACTTTTCTGCAAAAATTCGTTAATTTGCATACATTTCTCCCCCTTTGTCATCGACAAAAAGGAATACTTATAACAGACTGAAGTAATGCAAAAAACATTTAAATTTAAATGGTACATTCTTTGAGTTTAATTAGAAATAATTTAAAGATGTTTGCTTAGAACATAACATAACAATTAATTAAGAAACAAAATAAACTACAAGAGATTCTTGAAAGGTAAAATAAATTTAAAAAATACTACAATTACTCCTCATCATCGTCGGTATCCCACTGTTCTGGATGAAGATTTTCATCGAGAGGAGCCCGTTCCTTACCCCGTCTGTGAGTGGTAGGTGCGGGAGTTGCCGATGTGCTGGAACTTGTGTTCTCGGATGTAGACCAAGAGAAATTTGGTGCGGGTCTTTTTCCAGGAGCAACAAATGAAGCACCGGCTTCAGAAGAGCATGATAAGGCATCCCATAAATTTACGAAGAAGCCTTTGATCTTTTTGAAACGCCCATCAATTTTTCGAAGGCGAGAATCCAAAGCTAATTGATTTTGGGCTAAAATATCTATGGCAGCCGCTGTGCTAGTACCGGGAGGTGGTCTTTGGATAGAGGTTTGACGAGTTAAACGTTCTGTGAAATGTGGAGGGTTGAGGAGTAGAATAGCTACGACGTAGTTGTTCTCGTGGAATGGTACGCCATTGCTGAAAGGTTGTGATTTGGGATGGTGCATCAGGTAACTTCATCAATTTTATTGTTCGTGAGTCAAAGGTACGAACTTTGGATGTTTCGGATTCCGGTGCATGAGTGACAAAGTTGTTAATCAACCGCATTATGTATTCTCCATAGTAAATATGGAGCATTTTTCCTTGGTTGAATGTAAGGAATTCATCCATAAGAAGTTGTGTCCAATTTACCCGAATGTTTCCACAAATAGCATATAACGCCTTGAAGTTTTCGGGATATACTAAGTGGTACGACCCTCCTCTTGGAACAATAGACTTCATCATGAATCGATGAAAAAGTCGTGCTTTAGGTCGGAGAGATGAAGTTTGCCTTAAGTCGGTAGCATCATCTTCAAAGAATAAGTGACTTAGGCGGTCACGAGTTGATGGATTACAATCTACATCATGTAATGAGATTCCACCCGGTCGAGCATTTAAAATATGATTCATTCGATCAATGGAGAGAAACATCGATGTGCCACATACCGAAGTCCAAACACAATTTTCAGTGTTTCTAGGTGGATTGACAAGATTGAGATTTGCTAAGAATAACTTGACCATTATATGATTAATCTTCAAGTTGTTTTTCCTATGGTCAAGAAAAGCATCAAGACCACTTTCAAGAGCGGCGTCTTCAACACCGTAGGCGGTAAAATCAGGATAACTTACAAAAGACTCCTCAAAGATTTTTGCATCTTGAAGCTTTATCCATCTTTCTAAAGCTTTTTCACTTACTAACCAAGAAGCAATTTGAGAATCTACAGGAGTTGAGGAAGATTGGCCAGCGGTAGTCTTAGATTTCTTTTTGGGAGCCATTTTTCTTGAAGAATTTGAAAAAGTTTTAGAAAGGTTGTAATGGGGGCTAGGGTTCAAATCTGTTGTGGAAGAGTAAAGTGAAGAGGTGAGGTAATAAGGTGAAGGGTTGGGTTAAAATATGAAGACAATTTGAGCAGAATAACACGTTCGGTCGACTGAAGGACCTGGGTCGGTCGACCGAGTTTAGGTTCAGAACAGTGCTGAAACTTTCGGGAAAAGCTTCGGTCGACTGGTGCAGGGAATTCGGTTGACCGAGTTTAAAAAATATTCTACTGTTATTCGGGAAATACGTTCGGCTGACCGAGTCAGGTATTTCGGTCGACCGACTTGGAAGAAATCTGTTTTTAAAAACTTCTCGGGACAGCTTCAGTTGACCGGTTCAGGCATTTCGGTCGACCGAAAGCATGTCATGTTGTTGTTTTTTTTTTTTTTAAATAAGAATTATAGAGATATAATCATATTATTACATCATATTTATTTATACAGCTTATATAAAAAATAACATATATATACTAAAATATAGCCATGATGAATTAGCATCGACGTTCCCATGAATTTGGAGATGGAACGTTTTCTACCGGTGACCATATTGGAGCTATTGGAGATTGAACATGGTTAGAGGGAGATGGAGTTCTATAAGAAGGTTCAGCAACATCATCCTTCTTGGATGAACAAAATTTCATGGCAATCTTTTCAAGGAAGCTTAAACGTCTTGCCGTGACTTTCTGTTCGTAATAAAGTTCCCTTTGCATATTCATCTGTTGTTGTTGGTAGTGATGAATTTCATCAATCTTTTGTTTGGTTGATGGAGTTACTACCATTTCCTTTTTCCCTTTCTTTTTATCAGGTGTATAACCTGTATGAGAGTCTTCCCAAGGTTTCCACCTGTGTCGGGGATCATTATCTGGAGAGGGAAAATCTAAAACACGATTTGGCATTGGAAATGTAGGATAAGGACCACCTTCGGGGATACGATCAGAATAGTCGTCGTCCGGGGAAGTATAAGAGAGATGAGAATTTTCAGAATTGTAGACATCATTATTAGAAGACATTTTTGTTTTAAGTTTTTGTTTTGTATTTGATGCTCTATTCAATAAGCATATGTATGTATATATATAACCATATTTTCTAAAAAAATAGTGGTCTAAAATCAGATTTTAGTTTTAATCACATAATTCTTTAAACAAAAACGGTTTACAAATGAATGACATACAATGCTTTAGAGTTAAAAAATAGTATATTCTGAAATCAAGTTTCAATGATGTAAATTAGAAACAGAGCTGGAACAAGAAACACCCATAGCCCAAGTGGCTATACTACAACATCTTACATAAAAGTCAGAAGTCATGAGTTCGAGTACCGCTCTGGTCAGAAAAAATAATTTTATATTTTTCATCATTTTATATATATATATATATATATATATTTATAATAATTTTATTTTATTCATAAGTCTTTAAACGACATTATACCTAAATCTCGTCTTAGTTTTATAAAAGAAATTTCATTTAGTGGTTTAGTAAAAATGTCAGCTATTTGATTTTCAGTATTGATAAATTCTAGATTTATTAATCCTTTTTCCAAACAATCACGAAGAAAATGATGACGAATATCTATGTGTTTTGTTCAGGAATGATTGACCGGATTTTTTGAAAGGTTTATTGCACTGGTATTATCACAATAAATTATTGATTTTTCAAGATGACAATTAAAATCTTGTAATGTCTGTTGCATATATACGACTTGTGCACATGCCAAAGCAGCAGATATGTATTCTGCTTCACATGTTGATAAAGAAACACAATTTTGTTTCTTACTAAACCAAGAGACTAAGGAATGTCCAATGAAGTGACACGTTCCGCTCGTACTTTTTCGATCCGTCCGACTTCCTCCAAAATCAGCATCACTGTAGGAAACTAATTCAAAAGGACATTCTTTCGGATAAAATAGTCCGAAATCTTTGGTTTTAGTTATGGGCTCTGATACCATAACTATAATATATATGTCAATATTACTTCGTCACATAAGTATTGTCATCAATCAAAAAGGGGGAGAATGTTGATTCATGAGTTTTGATTCATGACACAAGCTTCAGAGATCATACGACGAGAATGATATATGAAAGCGACAAAAAGAGAATAAATGCATACCGTGCACTACAAAGAAGATAATCTTACAATTCAGAGATTAGTATGGATATTTTATTTTATTTGAGTCTTAGAACAATGTTAAAATCATTCCTCAAATAATCACACACGCACACAAAACATTTTATATCAAAAAATATGTTCACTGTGCATATAACACCAGGTCGGCCGACCGACCAGGATCCTCGGTCGACCGACCCTGTATCATATGCACAGTGACTTTCTGTTTTGTATACGTTTTTCAACTCAGCTGACCGGCCAGTTTTTCCGGTCGACCGACCAGAGAAAAACGGCTAGTTTTCTGAAGAGACGCGATCTTTTCATGAAGAGTAATGTCCTCTATTTCAAGAGGTATGGACACTACTGTTGACTAAAACTATTCATGAAAGATTACAACTCTTCTACAACTATATAAACATATTCAATTCACTTCTACAATCACCGATTCTTGTTTATATTTCTGAAATCTAATCTCTTCTCATTTCTGCAAATAAAAGCATTCACTCTTATTCAATATCACTAGAATCCTTGAATTTATTCATATACTTCGATTCTATGTGATTATCTTCCTTCTAAATCTTCACACACATATATATTCTTGAGGATTTGATTATAGGAAAGTTGTACTATCAAAAGACAATCAGTGTTATTTAGAACACATTCGTCAACAAACATTTTGTATTAAGTTGAAGTCCTCTTCGGTTGTTGAGGCGGAAAAATTCCTGTTCGGCTGCTCAGGTGTCGTATACCTATTCCTCCGGGTTAAGTGAGGGGTTTAGTTTAAATCCAGAGGGTATTCTGGGACTGGACGTAGAACGGGAAGTTCGAACCAGTATAAAAATTCCTGGTGTGCTTACTTTAATTTTTACTTTACTGTTATTTCCAGTTTCCGCATTAATATACCATATTACACGATCCTTAGTACTACACGTACACTTTCATTTGTACTAATATTCTCATTCTGAGTAGATTCATCATCAGAATCAATAGTAACACTCGGATTTATATTTTTAAAATTTTCGTTGAAAGAAACATGTAAACTTTCTTCAATAATTTGAGTTCGTTTATTATAAATTCGATAGGCCTTGCTTCGTTCCGAATATCCAACAAATATACCTTCATCGGATTTTGGATCGAATTTGCCTAGTTGATCTTTAGTATTTAAAATAAAACATTTGGAACCAAAAACTTTTAGATATGAAATATTTGGTTTTCTTCCATTTAGAAGTTCATATGGTGTATTTTTAGTTAATGGTCGAATAGAAACACGATTCAGTACGTAACAAGCAGTAGCTACAGCTTCTGCCCAAAATTGTTTCGATAAAGTTGTTCCATTTAGTAAAGTTCTTGCACATTCTTGTAACGTTCTATTTTTCCTTTCTACAACTCCATTTTGTTGTGGTGTTCTAGGAAAAGAGAAATTATGGTTAATACCCTTTTTGTTACAAAATTGTTCAAAAACTTCATTTTCAAATTCGCCTCCATGATCACTTCTTATATTTTTAATTTTCAAAGTTTTAATATTTTGAATTCTTTTAACAAAAACTTTAAAATTATCAAAAGCATCACTTTTATTTTTCAAAAAGAAAATCCAAGTATATCTAGAGAAATCATCTACAATAACAAAAACATATCTATTATGATTAATAGATTGCACTTGAGTTGGACCAAAAAGATCCATGTGTAAAAGTTCAAGTGGTTGTTCTGTAGATATTACTTTCTTTGATTTAAAAGAAGATTTTGTTAATTTTCCTAATTTACATGCATCACAAAAAATGTTAGTTTTGAATTTTATATCGGGTAACCCTTTAACTAATTTATTTTTAGCAAGTTTGTTGATGGTATTAAAATTTATGTGACAAAATCTTTTGTGCCAAAGGCAAGAATCATTCTCTTTAGCTACTAGACACAAATTTGAATCATTATTAACATTCATATTTAGGATATAAATATTTTTATCTCTATTTCCTTCGAAAATAATGTTGTGATTTTTATCAAAAATGTTACATTTATTTTCTAAAAAAGTTATATTAAAACCTTTGTCGCATAGTTGACTAATACTTAATAAATTATGTTTTAAATTTTTAACTAATAAAACATCAGTAATGAGAGGTAAATTAGATGTACCGTTGCTATTGACATTGCCTTTGCCGATGATATACCCTTTTGAGTTATCTCCAAAGGTGACTGCTCCTCCATTTGAGTATATAATGTTTGATAACATTTCTTTGTTTCCAGTCATGTGTTTTGAGCAACCGCTATCTAAAATCCATTTTCCTCTCTTTTTATGTGGTACCTGCAAAAATTATAAAAAGTTGGTACCCAATCTTTTTAGGGTCCTAAGAGTTAGATCTTAGGAAGCCAAACCCATACGGGTTCAGAATTCCCTTTATAAACATAATTCTTGTTATTATGAACAGTTTCCATAAAACTTTTGATATGTTTATTCCTTATCAATGTATTATTGGTTTTTGGAATCCATATCTTAATAGTTTTAGTATTTGAATAAACTGTTTTCCTAATATCTTTTTTAATTTTATTATTAATTTTACTTTTAGCATAATTATTTTGTTTCTTAAATCCTAGTCCAGATTTATTGTTGGAAGTTTGAGAGTTTTCTAGTATACTAGAAAGATTTTCTCTTCCTTTATTGAAATTAGAAACATTTTTAGAAATATCATCAAATTTTATTTTAAGACTAGATTTTTCTAACTCTAAATCCTTAATTTTAGATATTAAATCATTATTTTCAAAAAGTAAAACATCATTTTTATTTTTCTGAATTTCTAGTTCCTCAGATATTGACGTAATTTGAGAAGATAAGTTAGAATTCGAGTGTTGAGAGATTTCAAGTTCTTCTTCCAATATTACCTTCTCATCTTTTAACATATCTACTTCTAAAACTGTTCTATCTAACTTTCTTTGCAACTCCTTATTTTTCTTTTTAAGTTGTTTTGTTAAATTTACTAATTCAGAATTTATTTCAATTAAATCTTCAAAAGTAAAATCACTTACATCGTCTGACGAAGCCATGAAGCATACATTTGCTTGTTCATTATCACTTTCACTCTCTAATGAGGATGATGAGTCAGTGTCGTCCCAAGTGACTGAAAAAGCTTTTCGTTTGTTTTTGTCCTTCTTGAAATTGTTCTTTTTACGATCTGGACAATCTTTCTTCATGTGTCCTTTCTTGTGACATTCATAACATTCCATTGTTGAAGATGATGGTTTGCTGCTATTAGAATTGTTGTTGGAATTATTTTTGTTTCCCTTGAATTTGTTTCTGTTGAATTTCAAAAACTTTTTGAAATTTTTAGCGATCATTGCCATATCTTCATTGTCTGAGTCGGAATCATCTTTTTCTGCTTGGAATGCTACATTTTTCTTTTCTTGTGCTCCATTTCGTTTTGCCTGCAAATTTACTTCGTAGGACATTAAATTACCTATCAATTCTTCTGGTTTTAATGTTGACAAATCAGTTGCTTCTTCAATAGCTAGGACTTTTCGTTCCCATTCGTCCGTTAAAGAATTCAAGATTTTTGTAACAACATCAAAATCAGTAAACTTTTGTTCTAGAGACAATAGAGCATGATAAATATCCTGAAATCTAGAGTACATGTCATTTATAGATTCATTTGGCCTCATTTTAAAGTTTTCAAATTGATGTTTCAGCATAGAAATTTTGCTCAATTTAACTTTGTTCGTTCCTTCATGTGAAACTTTAAGAGTTCTCCAAATTTCATAGCCGGAAGTACACATACTAACTCTATTGAATTCATTTCTATCTAATGCACAAAATAAAATATTCATAGCCTTAGCATTTGATGTAGCATCTAGTTTTTGTGTGTTACTCCAAGTCGAGTATTCTCCAGTAGGAATTATGTATTCCCTTTGTATAATATTCCAGATATCAAACCCACTTGATTGCATATAGATTCTCATTCTAGTTGACCAATAATTATAATTTATACCATTGAAAAGTGGAGGTCGTGAAGTCGATTGACCTTCTGTGAAACTAGAATTAGTGTGAGTGTTAACATCGTTAATTTGTGTGGTTGCCATATTACTAAAAATAAGTAAATATCAAATAACTTTGTGATGGTTATAAGATGACCTTGCTCTGATACCAAATGAAAGTGTACATGTAGTACTAAGGATCGTGTAATATGGTATATTAATGCGGAAACTGGAAATAACAGTAAAGTAAAAATTAAAGTAAGCACACCAGGAATTTTTATACTGGTTCGAACTTCCCGTTCTACGTCCAGTCCCAGAATACCCTCTGGATTTAAACTAAACCCCTCACTTAACCCGGAGGAATAGGTATACGACACCTGAGCAGCCGAACAGGAATTTTTCCGCCTCAACAACCGAAGAGGACTTCAACTTAATACAAAATGTTTGTTGACGAATGTGTTCTAAATAACACTGATTGTCTTTTGATAGTACAACTTTCCTATAATCAAATCCTCAAGAATATATATGTGTGTGAAGATTTAGAAGGAAGATAATCACGTAGAATCGAAGTATATGAATAAATTCAAGGATTCTAGTGATATTGAATAAGAGTGAATGCTTTTATTTGCAGAAATGAGAAGAGATTAGATTTCAGAAATATAAACAAGAATCGGTGATTGTAGAAGTGAATTGAATATGTTTATATAGTTGTAGAAGAGTTGTAATCTTTCATGAATAGTTTTAGTCAACAGTAGTGTCCATACCTCTTGAAATAGAGGACATTACTCTTCATGAAAAGATCGCGTCTCTTCAGAAAACTAGTCGTTTTTCTCTGGTCGGTCGACCGGAAAAACTGGCCGGTCAGCTGAGTTGAAAAACGTATACAAAACAGAAAGTCACTGTGCATATGATACAGGGTCGGTCGACCGAGGATCCTGGTCGGTCGGCCGACCTGGTGTTATATGCACAGTGAACATATTTTTTGATATAAAATGTTTTGTGTGCGTGTGTGATTATTTGAGGAATGATTTTAACATTGTTCTAAGACTCAAATAAAATAAAATATCCATACTAATCTCTGAATTGTAAGATTATCTTCTTTGTAGTGCACGGTATGCATTTATTCTCTTTTTGTCGCTTTCATATAGCATTCTCGTCGTATGATCTCTGAAGCTTGTGTCATGAATCAAAACTCATGAATCAACACTGGAGGCATCGATTCTCTTGGACAATCCGATCGACTCACTGGCTTCGAAGATTAACGAAGTCGCGCTTCGGCGAATATGCTCTATCCATGGAATCCCTTTTGCCGATGTGTTGGTCCCATCGAGACATGATCGTCCTCACCTGCCCCCAGTCGGTTATACTGCTTGTAATAAGTTTATGTGCTGGATGGGCAGCGTGCCTCCATTTAATTTATTTCTTCGGGACGTGTTGCAATACGTAGACATCGCCCCGTCGTAGCTGCATCCAAACGGTCATGCATTCATATACGAGACCTACTTACTTTTCATGGCCGTCTTCTCTAGGCCTCCAACTCCCGGCGACATCAGATATATTTATATGATCAAGAAGTGGAAAGACAGCCCTTCCTTTATGTTCCTCGAGCCGTACCACAAATGCCAGATTCTGACTGGAGCATGTAGCAAATTTGCTCTGTACAAACAGGAATGGTTCTATGTGCGCTGCCCTCCTGGTTTCGCGAGGAGATGGGTCGAAGGCAGTAAGTCTCTTCCCTGAGTCGACATTTGCGCTCAATCGGGTCTACGCTTTTCCTAACTCCTTGTTTCATCCTTTCAGGTATCAATCCACGTCCTGAGGGCCGAGGATATTCTGAGACCGTTGAAGCCATTAGAGCTCTTCCTGCCGAGGAACGAGACATCCGAACCCTCCTTTCAAATGAATCACTATCGAGGTTCGGACTGTTGGCAAGTGGTCGTCGGATTAGCCTTCCGGAGGGCGTTTCCATCCCCAAATCCGCTCCAGCCAGAGGGAAAAAACAAGCTGGACCGTCATCACGCCATACTCCCGATACGCACGAAGGGTCCGAACACAAAGAGGATGAAGCTCCCGAAACCCAAGGCGAGAATGCAGGTCCTGCTTGGAACCCGACGGTTGAAGTGCACGACATTGAAACGTCGCCTTCCCCTTCGAAGGGAAAGAAGAAATTGACATACAAGATACGGAAGGAAAAAGTTGGCGGAACTTCAAAAGTTACACTCATCCTGCCAGAGAAAGAGGCTTCTTCGCAGCATATGGAAAGCTCCTTAAAGGGTTTGTCGAACCTCACCATCCCCGACGACATACTCAGTTACGGTTTCGACGATCCGGAAGCCCTTAAGTTTCATTCACCCGCCAGAGGCAACATGGGAGTTCAACCCCCAGTCCAAGGAGATAACACTCCCATCAGTAAAGATAAAGGAACCGGTCTGTCGGGGGGAACACTAGGACACACACGCACACATGCACTTCACCATACATTTCACGTTTTTTCATTACTCCGGTTTTTCCTAACTCATAATTATTTTCATTCTTTGCAGGTGACATGGGGCGCTCTCATGGACTCGATCGTCTCCGCAGTTCTTCTATATTTCACCATCCCAGATGGGACTCAGGCTCGGGTAGACGCAGGGACCGAGACGATTACGAGGATCGAGACAACCGTCCTCGCGAATCATCCTATCGAAAGAAAACATATTCTCAATCTTCACAGTCTCGTGATCCTCCTCCCCAAATTGAGACAGATAAAGAGAAGCCTTCATAGAAGGGGTCTCAACCCGATGTCTCCCGGGAACAACATTCCGGCTCGTCGAGTACAAGGCAAATTCGGGAGCATCGGAAAAGATCAGAATTTTCAAAGCCTCCTCCCCCTATTCCTGCGGCTGACCCAACCATAGCAGAGAAGATGGTCGAACTCAAGGCCAAATTCCCAAAAATCTGCTTCGATGGCCTGAAATTTCTCCCAGCTATTCATCACATCCCTGGGCATGTTAAACAAAGCACTCTTGCCTGCAATAACGACGTCTATGTTCAACATGACGCGTTTGCCCATCTGGTCGAGAAAGTCTCAGAGGTATCTATTGAGCGACAACATGAAATTGATCGTTTGAAGTTGGAAGCTAGCTTTGACAAAGACATTATCAGGGGTCAAGATGAAGAGCTTGCTTTATATAAGTCGAAACTCGAAGCTGCAGAGAAAAGTGCAAAAGACACTGCCGAGGCCGTCACACATCTAGAGACGACCCATAAAAAGGAACTTGATGAGGCAGTCCAGCGCAGCGGAGCCCTTGCCTTAGAAAAAGATTCTGTCCAGAAAGAAAGGGATGCGCTTGCCCTGCAAGTCAATGAGTTGAGAGAACTGCTTTCTAAAGAAAAAGAGGAGGAAACAACTGCTCAAGAAGAGTCCCAACGATATTGTGATGAAATCGTTGCCACGCGGCTCTTGAAAACGAAACTCGATGATGAACTTGCTAGGGTTGAGTTAGTAAAAAATGAAGCCCGCGAGGAGGGAAAGAGAAAAGCTTCTGAGGAGATCGATTCTCGCCTCGAAGCAGCTGTAGAGGCCGGTAGGGAAGAGGTCAAGTGCATGTTTGACCCGCTGATCGCTGAATTCAACGCCCACGTTCTCATGCGCCGTGACTTGACATTTCTGGGTGAGGGCTATCTCGAGTCTCTAGCTGAAGCCTGGGAGACCTTAATAAAGATCGTAAAAATCGAATCGGGCTCTGAGGAAGTTGATGAGGATGCTCTGGTGAAGAAATTTCTTAGGGGGAACGATCCATCAGACTTATCTACAGCTTTGGCGCTTTTCAGTAAAGGCTCTCCCCTACCAGAGGAAAAAAATGACGAAGCTGGCACATCTAGGGCCAAAGCTGTAGCTCCTCATCCTTCTGCTCCTCTTTCTGCTCAATCGACCGGTCGGCCAACACTTGACCCATTCGAGCAGCATGCCGGCTATGATCCAGAAGATCCCGGGCTTGGCGTTCACGTGCTATCCCCTATCTTGGAGGGTGAAACTCCATGCACAACTGATAGCCAGCCAGATCCCGGTACAAATTTTTTCTAGAAGTTAAAAGATATGCCACTTTCGGGCAGCGGTTATTTGTTCTAATGATCATTCTTTATGTTTTTATGCAGGCTGCTCTGATCCTGAACCAACTCTGAGGAGTGGTGACACCAAGGCGGAGGCAGAGAAAGCAAGCGACGTTGCTCATGCGGGAGTAACTCCTGGCCCTGACGCTCAAGTGATCGGGGCGCTAGATGATGACAAATCTGACACTTCATCTCCCGTTGAAGGGAGTGATGAAATCGAGATCACTGGCGCCTCCGAACCTACTTCGAAGATGAGCATGAAAGAGCGCCTCGTCAAAGAGTAGAGGAGGAAAGTCGAGATAAAAGTCGAGCCCGAAATACTGGAGCTCACCGACCCGCGGAATAGGCCTTTGAAAATCATTCTCCCCAGCAAATCCAAACCGCTGGATGTTCCTTCTCCCGCTCCTGATTCTGCTTCCTTGGTTAGCAAAAAATCTAAGAAGAAGCGTGAGGGAGAGGAGTCATCGGAGAAGGCAAAAGAAGACAAGAAAAAGAAACCGAAGAAATAGTCGCTATACTCGTTCGACGAGATTTTGCTTAAGTTTTGTAACTACTTTCATCTTTTGTTTCCGTAGTTAGTGTAGATAGGCTCTTGACTCCAAGCTTTGGAGGAATAACTGTGTAACCCCATTTTGGATTATTAAATAAAATTTAGCTCCTTAGTCATTTGAACGATTCTTTTGCTTCTTTAGCTTTCTGAATAACTGCGGTCAAAACTCAAGTACTTGTGAGTTACACAATTTCCCGATCCATTCTCGCGTTGTTCGAACATTCTTTGGAGTGGCATACTTCTTGTTCGCCATTCTTGAGTACTTAAAACTCTTTCTAAATTCACGTTCCAGGGATTTAGAGTACTCCGATCCACACTCCGGGGACTCGGAGATTTGAGTCATTTACACTCTAGTCCGCGCTCCGGGGACTTAGAGTACTCCGGTCCACACTCCGGGGACTCGGAGATTTGAATCGTTTATACTCTAGTCCGCGCTCCGGGGACTTAGAGTACTCCGATCCGCACTCCGGGGACTCGGAGATTTGAATCGTTTATACTCTAGTCCGCGCTCTGGGGACTTGGAGTACTCCGGTCCGTACTCCGGGGACTCGGAGATTTGAATCGTTTATACTCTAGTCCGCGCTTCGGGGACTTAGAGTACTCCGGTCCGCACTCCGAGGACTCGAAGATTTGGATCGTTTATACTCTAGTCCGCGCTCCGGGGACTTAGAGTACTCTGGTCCGCACTCCGGGGACTCGGAGATTTGGATCGTTTATACTCTAGTCCGCGCTCCGAGGACTTAGAGTACTCTGGTCCGCACTCCGGGGACTCAGAGATTTGAATCGTTTATACTCTAGTCCGCGCTCCGGGGACTTAGAGTACTCCGGTCCGCACTCCGAGGACTCGAAGATTTGGATCGTTTATACTCTAGTCCACGCTCCGGGGACTTAGAGTACTCCAGTCCGCACTCCGGGGACTCGGAGATTTGGATCGTTTATACTCTAGTCCACGCTCCGGGGACTTAGAGTACTCCGGTCCGCACTCCGGGGACTCGGAGATTTGAATTGTTTATACTCTAGTCCACGCTCTGGGGGCTTAGAGTACTCCGGTCCGCACTCCGGGGCTCGGAGATTTGAATCGTTTATACTCTAGTCCGCGCTCCGGGGACTTAGAGTACTCCGGTCCGCGCTCCGGGGACTTGGAGTACTCCGGTCCGCACTCCGGGGACTTGGAGTACTCCGGTCCGCACTCCGGGGACTCGGAGATTTGAATTGTTTATATGAGTTCGTACATCATACAGAATAATGTAACTCCAAAAATACATCACCCGATTGTGAGATATTGACACATTAGTAATTTATGGGAAAAGCGGCTTCAAGCCTTTATTAACGAAAATCAACTAGATTGCCTGACTACATGGTCAAAAAGAAACTAAGTAACAACAGAACAAAAACATAAAGGAAATAACTGTGCTTAAAATAAGAAAGAAACATTCTAAATGTAATAATGTCGCAAATGTTCACTGTTCCATGCTCGGGGGAGTGTCACGCCATCAACGGTCGCTAGCTTGAATGTCCCTTCTCCAAGCTTCCGTTCAATGACGTATGGGCCTTCCCAATTAGGATTCATGCGCGATGGTACAGGGAAAACTCGTTTCAAAATGAGATCACCCACATCAAAAACCCTTGGACGGACTCTACCGTCGTAGTAACGCTTGACTCGGTGCCTATGTGCTGCCGCCCTTAATTCGGCCTCTTCACGCTTCTCATCGATGCAGTCCAGTGATTCCTACAAGAGGTCCTGATTCATCTTGGGATCATAATATGTCACTTGATGCGATGGAACTTCAAGTTCCACGGGTATAACGGCTTCCGAGCCGTAAGCCAAGGCGAATGGAGTGTGGCCGGTCGCGGACTTGTGGGTAGTTCTATAAGCCCATAATGTTGTCGGAAGTTCATCTACCCACTTGCCTCCGACTTTCTCCAAACACTTCTTTAGTATGGACTTGATGATTTTATTTACAGCCTCGACTTGTCCATTAGCTTTTGGATGCGCAACGGCGGCGATCTTCTTCTCAACGCCATATTTTAAACAGAACTCTTTGAACTCTCTGCTTTCAAACTACATTCCGTTGTCTGTAACGATGGTTCGAGGGAGGCCAAAGCGGCATATAATGTTTCGTACAACAAAATTAATGATCTTCTTAGAGGTGATGGTGGCTAAAGGTTCTGCCTCGGCCCATTTTGTGAAATAATCGACTGCAACTATCGCGTATTTCGCACCACCCTTGGATATCGGTAAAGAGCCGATTATGTCGATTCCCAGATTTCAAATGGCCAGGGACTAACCATTTGTGTGAGTTCTGTTGGTGGTATCCTCGGGATTTTCGCATATCTTTGACACTTGTCACATTTCCTTGCGTAGTCTGCAGCGTCCCGATTTACGGTGGGCCAGTAATATCCATAGCGGAGGATCTTTTTTGCTAGCGTTTGCCCCCCTGTATGGTCGCCACATTCCCCTTCGTGAACCTCCTTCAAAACCCGCTTTGCCTCATCATGAGCGATGCATCGTAATAAGGGGACCGAGAACCCCCTTCGATACATTAATCCATCCTGTATCACGTATCGCGCGGCCTTTCGAAGGACCTGTCGTCTTTCGCTCCTTTTTTCTGGTAAAGTCCCGGTTGTCAAGTATAGTTAGAATGGAGTTATCCACGACTCCCTCTCGACTTCTGTTTCCAACACACAATCAACTTTCATTGCGTCTATGCTTGGAGCATGCAAGGCCTCAACGGGAAACAATCCCATTTGTTGCGCATCGCCAGTGCTAGCAAACTTAGCCAATGAGTCGGCTTCTTTATTCTGTTCGCGCGGGACATGCGAAATGTCATAACGCTCAAGGTTTGACAACAGTCCTTGAACCAGAACGAGATACGGAGCCAGCTTCTGTCCCTTTGCTTGGTTATCTCCCCGCACTTGGTAGACCACCAACTGCGAGTCACAAAAGATTTCAACTAATTTGACTCCGAGTTCTCCAATGAGTTTTAAGCCAGCAATTAGTGCCTCATATTCTGCTTCGTTATTTGTAGCCGGGAAATCGAGCTTCAGAGCGTAACAAACCGATCGATTTTCCGGAGTTACAAGAACTATGCCCGCGCCGGAGCAACGGTCATTTGATGCTCCATCTGTGTATAATTTCCATCGAACGAGGGGAACGATATTGCGATTGTCTGGTTCGTCAGATAAAGTGAACTCAGCGATGAAATCTGCTAGTGCTTGCCCTTGTATGGCTCTCCGTGGAAAGTAGGTGATATCGAACTGGCTCAACTCGATATTCCATTTTAACAATCTCCCAGAGGTTTCTGGTCGTTGGAGTACCTGCCGTAGGGGCTGATCGGTATAAACACTGATTGAGTGTGCTTGAAAGTACGGGCGTAGCTTACGTGATGCAATCACCAAGCAATAGGCTAACTTCTCGATTTTAGGGTAATTTCTTTCTTCCCCCGTTAAACGTTTGCTAACGTAATACACCGGCTTTTGGATTCGGTCCTCCTCGTGGACCAAAGCCGCACTTATAACATGTGGGGATACGGCCAAGTATACGTACAGCATCTCATGGTCTACCGGTTTTGACAGCATTGGAGGACTCTCCAGATGCCTCACCAGATCCCGGAATGCTTCCTCACAATTGGATGTCCACTCGAAATTCCTCTTCCCTTTCTTTATTATATCAAAGAAAGGGATGCACTTGTCCATGGCTCTGGATATGAATCGGCTTAGCGCAGCTACTTTCCCATTCAAGCTCTGTACTTGTTTTATAGTTTTGGGCACTTGCACGTCTCGAATAGCTTGAATCTTTTCTGGGTTAGCTTCAATTCCCCTAGCATTGACGATGAATCCCAAAAACTTCCCCGACGCTACGCCGAAGGAACACTTCAGAGGGTTGATCTTCATCCCATAATATCTAAGTATATCGAACATTTCAGCCAAGTCTTGAATGTGGTCGTTTGACTGTCGTGACTTCACGAGCATGTCATCCACATAGACTTCCATCATTCTACCAAGCTGGTCTTTGAACATTCGGTTCACCAAACGCTGATAAGTTGCTCCTGCATTTTTCAATCTGAAGGGCATTACTACATAGCAATATATCCTGACATCTGTGATGAAACTGGTGTGTTCTTGATCCGGAATATGCATCGGGATTTGATTATAGCCCGAGTATGCATCCATAAATGATAACAGCTCGTGTCCTGCAGTGGAATCGACCAATTGATCAATCCTAGGCAACGGGAAACTGTCCTTGTGGCACGCTTTGTTCAAGTCGGAGTAGTCTATGCAAGTTCTCCATTTCCCATTCGCCTTTTTCACCAGCACGGGGTTCGATACCCATTCAAGGTAGAGGGCGTCACGGACGAACTCATTGGCTTTGAGTTTTTCCACTTCCTCTCTGAGTGCAGCGGACCTCTCTGGGTCCATTCCTCTCCTCTTTTGTTTAACTGGGACATATTTCGGGTCTATGTTCAACATATGACTCGTAATGGCGGGAGAAATCCCGCACATATCAGAATGCGTCCAGGCGAAAACATCAAGATTTGTCCGTAGGAAATCACTAAGGTCTTCAATCCTTACGGGGCCGAGTTGTGATCCGATCTTCAATACTCGTGATGGGTCGTCTCGGCTGACTGATATGTCAACCGTTAATTCAGCCGGCGCCGCCTTTTCTTCCCTGGGTTTCTCATTGTCGTCTCTCGGGTCTATGTCTCTGAAGATCCGAGAATTATGCCTGAGCCAGGGCTCGGGCATTAATTGTCGATTATCAGTATTAAGGATGCGGACAGGATTGTCCGCAACCTTTCCTTTCTCCCTCCGATGGGCCTCTCGGAGTTCAGCCACATAACAGGCACGACCAGATGCTTGGTCGCCATGAACGACACCTACTCCTTTATCAGTTGGGAACTTCAAAGTCAAGCACCACGGGGCTAACGCTGCCGTAAACTCAGCCAGCGCCGGTCGGCCCAAAAACACATTGTACGGAGAATCCACATCCAAAACTACGAAGGGTAGGATTCGCACCCTCCCACGTTCGCCTTGTCCCAGTTCAACTGGTAACTCAACATACTCCACTGCATCGGTCGCTGTGCCATTAAAGCCGTGTATGCGAGCTTTGGACGGTTTCAAGTCCTTTGTTTCCATTTTCATCAGTTCATAAGCCTTCTTGAAGATGATGTTGACAGAACTTCCACAATCAATCAGAATTCTTTTCACATTAGCCGGTCCGATCGTCGTAGATATGACCATCGGGTCGATGGTTGGAGCCACCACTCGGTCAGCATCTCTGTTTCTGAACACTATATCGTCTGTCATCACACGCAGCTGCTTAGCAGGGGTCCCGTCTTCCACGTTGGAACAACACTAGAAATCTGCATGCTTAAGGGAGCTAGCATACCGCTCCATCTCCTGCCAATTCTTATCCGCGGGGTGAGGCCCGCCGATGATCGTGTTTATGACTAGTCTACCCACAGTCCGGGCAGGTTCCTCGGGATGGCGCGGAGCTGGTGCATGTCCTGGGTTGGATGTTCCTTGTCCTCCTTCCTGGGGATCCTTCACAAATTCCTGCAACTTTTTCTGCCTGATCAACTTCTCTATAGCATCGTGTAGGTGTCTGCACTCTTCCGTATTGTGTCCATAAGTCTCATGGAAGCGGCAATATTTCCCAGTCCGCTTCTGTTCCTCGATTGACTCTTTTGGACGTGGCTTTCTGTACTGAAAGGTATTGCAGGTCGATAGGTAAATGTTTTCAAGAGGTGCGTTCAGCGGGGTATACTCGTTGTAGCTCGGAATTCTTGGCTTCCACTTCCCCGCTTCTCTCTTCTTCCCTTGATTTCTTCCCCCGGACTCCTTAGGCTGCCCAGGCTTGTTCTGGACATTGACTTGGACTTTTCCCGAGTTGTCTCCGGATTGCTTCACAGCAACGTGGCTTTTCACGGACTCCTGGACAGGTCCCGGCGCCTTATCTCACCTTACCCACCTAGCTTCCTCTCTTCTTATGAACTGGTGAGCCTTTGAGTAAAAACGCTCTAACGTAGTCGGGCGTTTTCCTGCCAACCAGTCTCCGAATTCAGAATCCGGATCCATACCTCGCATCACAGCCATTAGAATTGCATGATCATTGGGATTACTGACTTCAGTCGCTGCCACATGGAATCTTTGTAAATATTCCTTCAATGACTCCCCAGGATTTTGGATGACACTTGACAGAGACATCACGTCCTTTGGACGAGTAGTGTGTATCCTGAACTGTTCAATAAACTTCTTCGCCAACTCCTCGAAACTGGATACGGACCGTGGAGGAAGTCGGGTGAACCACATAGTAGCGATCCCAAATAGAGTAATTGGAAAGCATCTACACTTGGTTGCATCATTCGCTCTAGCTGAGTCCATCATCCACTCGTACCTCATGACATGCTGTCTAGGATCAGACTTTCCCTCATAAGCAGGGATAGTTGGCATACTAAACTTTCGGGGTAATGCCGCCTGTAGAACAATGTCTGTGAATGGAGTATGACTTCTCGACACTCCCCAATCGTCATTCGATAAGCCTTGATTTTCTTTCATTAATTGTCTGATCATGGCCGTCGGATTTGGTGTTTGTATGGAAGGCGGAAGGTTAGAGTCTGTTCTTCGCGACTGTCCATGCTGATGCCTCCTCTGCTGGCGATCTGCCAAATGGGCATCTTGAGGTTCATCATCATTAGCGTTTTGATGGTCTGGGCCTACAGATTCCACTTGCACTCCGGCTCTTAAATTTCTAGCTCCGACTTGGTCACGGTCTCTAGTTTTTCGGACAGCAGCACCTGCCCGCGCAGTTCAGACTTACGGCGTCTACGCCTAGGAGGTTCATAGGATGAGGTTGAGCTGTCGGATGAGGAATAAGGAGCGGGATTGCCCCCAGCATCCTGTTGCTGTTGTTGAGTGAGTTGTGCCATCAGGTTGGCGTTTGCTTGTATCTGCTCTCCTAGTTGTCTCCTGCTTTCCCTGAGTTCTCTCATCAAGTCGTTGAACTCTATTCTGGTGACAACCGGAGTCTGGTCCTGGGTGGTAGTCCCTACGCCATAAATCACTGGCTGATTGCTAGGTCCTGCTTGCTACATGCTAGCAGTCTCGTGGGCGTCTGCATTATGAGAAGCTGACCTGGTACGTGGTCTTGCCATAGTAGAGTTATTGGTATGAACTCTGAGTAGAATCAACGGACGTCCTATCAATGAGTCAGATCTTCTCTGGGGGATTTAGTCAATCCAGTACCTTCAAAGCAGATCCTTGAGGTCTGAGAATACAATTCTCAGTGAAAGCACCAAAGTGTTAGCACCAAAATTGGTCACTAACCTCGTTGAGAAAGATTGTGTAGAGATATAAGTGATGAAGATAAATTAAACAAGGAAGGATATGCTAATTTAAATGCAGAAAGTAAGAACACCGGATTTATAGTGGTTCAGCGTAATTGCCTATGTCCACTTTGAGGTTAAACTTTATTGACCCTCTTAATGATTGATTACAAATACAATTCGTAGATCAAATGCTTGAATGCAATTGCTAAGTAAAGAAGATGAGTCTTGAAAATGGCAGAGTCTCCCCAGTGTTCCCGAAAAAAGGTCCTCCTTCAGTGTGCCCCTGCCCCTCTATTTATAGACAAAGGTGGGTTGGACTTCCCAGGTGGGCTTGGCAGCCGAACCCCTTGGCCCAAACAGAGTGGTTGCTGTATATCGAACCAATTAGGCCGATCGGTTGGATGCTGAACCACATGCTCCTTGCCGAACAAGGCGCGTGTTATGTGGGAAGAATGGGCTGAATAACCAACGAAGCCGAACGTGTCTTCTGGCCGGTCGAAGTATTTGGCCGAACGATCCCTTTGGCCGAACGTGCCCTCTGGCCGAACGATGCTTTCTGGCCGAACGATCCTCTCTGGCCGAACGATGCTTTCTGGCCGAACGATCCCCTTGGCCGAACGTGCCTTCTGGTCGAACGATCCCTTTGGCCGAACGTGCCTTCTGGCCGAACGTTGCCTGATGCCGAACGCTTGCTAATGTCGTACGACCCTGGATGCTGAGCACTCTTAGATGCCGAGTACTCCTGGATGCCGAGTACTAGTTGCCTGGTCAAATCTCCAGGAAACAGTTATATATTTTTGTGACAGTGATAACGTTATGTTTAGATTTTAAATTTCTTAATGTACTGTCTAAGTTATAAATATATTGTTTTAAAAATATGAATTAAAAACTATATTAATTATTAGCGATATATATGAGATAGTTTATAATATATTTAGGTTTTGTCAGTTATAATATAATGTTGGTTTGTAATATGCTTAGCAGTATGTTCTGTTAGATATGAAAGTTTATATCTGTTTTATAAAATATTAGTTATATTATTTATAGTTAAGTGTACTGTATATTATATTTTATTTCTGTACATGTATAGTGTAATTTAAATATAGTCTAGTTTACATATATAATGGATATATGTTGATTTATACAGAACGTGTGGTCAATAGTTTGTTTTGAAACTATTTTTATTTTATTTTTGAAAACGTATGTATATAATTTTAATGAGTTTCAAAATTAATATTGGTTAAGAAAATAATATATTAGAATAATATATATAATTTTGTTTCGGTCTACATCAAGCTGTTTCTGATCTATTTTCATCGATCTCTATTTATCAGCCTGTTCGTTCTATTCGTGCCGATCTTGTTCGTTTTGGAAATTCGTTCTTGGATTCGTAACCATTTCAAATCTCTCCAGCCTCGAAAGGTGAGCGATCACTCACGATTAATGTTCTTATATTTATTAAATTTGATTTCAATTGAAATGACAATTGAAATATGCTGCTGTTAGTTATTTACATTTGCTATATATATTCCATTATCTGTATCTTTTCACCTGTGACATCTGACACCATTATCTATTATTTATATTGCTATATATATGCCATTATCTGTATCTGTTCACCTGACACCATTATCTGTTATTTATATTGATGATATATGTTTGTTATATTATTATCATATCTGTTATCACTCTGCAAGTTCCCTGTTAGTATAGAATTCACAATGGGTTGAAATGATACATACCCGAACGATCTGTAGAATAGAAGAAAATTGTTATGGGTTGAAATGATAAACCCAAGCGATTTTCATTGAATTGAATTTGGGATTACGGGTTGAAAAGATATATACCCGTATATAATTTAAATTACGGATTGAAATGATAAATATCTGTATTAATTGACCATAGGGTAGAAAATTTTATACAGACACCGTTGGTCTATATATATTTAAAAAAAAAAAGATTTCTATGGTTTCGAAAAGAAATATATGGTTTTAATAAATGTTGATTTTAAAGATTTATTAAAGTTGATTTAATAAAGTTGATATATAATATGTTTAAGTATTTATTTAAAATATATATTTTCAAATATAGAATTTATATTGATTTAGGTTGGAAAGATAAATTTAAAATTGATTTGAAATGTTATTTATTTAAGAATTTTACTTAAATAAGTTTGATTTGAAATTTATTAAATTTGATATTTTAAAGATATATTTCATAACTCGAATTTGATTAAAAGTGACTTAAATGAATATTTCAAATTTATATAAATTTAAATGGGATATTTTGTTTATTTAAATTTGTATATTGAAGTTGTATTTAGTTGTTATTGAAATGATTAAGTAAATATTTCAAAACTAAATGATGCAAAGTGAATTTGATATATATATGAAATTATCGAATTTAGTTTTGAAATGTTGAATATTTAAAGCTTTGAAATATATTGAAATCGAAATGGCTTATTTTGTGGTTCAAATATGTATTTGAAATTGATAATTTGAAATGGTCTATTTAGAAACTGAATCGAATTGAAATTGATGATTTGAGATTTGATTAAATTTGAATTTTGGAATCCGAGTTGAGTAGAATCGATTTGTGAAATTTAAGGAAACTATTTTATTTTATAAAGTATTTTAAATTATATTTAAACTATTTTATATTATTTTATAAACTATTTTTAATATAAACTATTTTAATATAACTGTTTTTAATATAAACTATTTTAAATATACTAATTATTTTAATATAAATTGTTTTAACTTATAACTATTTTATATAAATTATTTTATTTTGTAAACTATTTTATTTTATATACTATTATTAATATCTAAACTGTTTGAAGGAAAGTGTGATGATTCCAAAGCATTATGATTTCTAAATTTTGATTTCCAAAGAATTATGATTTCCAAAGTGTTTGATTTAGAAAGTGTTATAACTTTGAAGTACTAAGATTTGTAAATGGATATATATTTGAGATGGATATATTTGAAATGGAAATGATATCGTATTTGGTTTTGAAATGGAAGTGATATCGTATTGATATGGTTTTGAAATGGCAATGATTTTTTGGTTTTAAAATATAAACTTTTTTTGAAAGTATTTTGAAATGACCAATCGGTGTAATAATTACGTAGTTATTGAAGAGTCCGAGATCGGTTAGGGACATACTCTCTGTCCAAACCGAAAACCACTTTAATAACTATTATACGCGGAGTGTGATCCAGAATGAAGTGGTTGGAATGATGACGTTGCTGGATTTGAAGAAAGAGAACGATAATGGATAGCCTTGACACTTGTGTCAAATTTGAAATGACTTAAATAGGAGCCGTGCCGGGCCAGTGAGGTTAGCTACCTCTAGCAGACACACTTCTTCGTAAACTACTCATTACTTGTTTTTGATTGGTGCGCACCCTTGATTTGGGAGTGTTGTTTCGCGGTGTTGCGATCGTTGCGGCGATGCGTTCTCACCAGTCCGGATCGGGCAAACGGTAGTTTCACTACCTTGGGTATTGCCTCATGTACCTTGTCATATGTTAACGCTAAAAAGTGTAACGCTAATACCCTGGTGTCTGGAGTAATCTAGTGAAAGCACCACCCGTCTACATGGGAACTAAAAGTAAACAGAAAAAAGGAAAAAAAAGTAAAAGAGACAGCAATTTTTATAGTGGTTCGGCCTAAAGTTAAGCCTACATCCACTTTACATCCTTCATTATGTTCTTTGAGCACACTTTTACAAGATTACAACACTTTTACAACACGATTTCTCGGTTACAACACCTTTACAACATTTTTCAACGATTACAACACAATCGAAGCAAGAGATCTGAACTTTGATGACGGATTGCTCTTTGGATCCATGTTGAATGAAGTAGAACTACTGATAAGGAATCTTCGATGATTGAAGTGTTGGAGGAGTCCTCAAAAAATGGCAGAGTATCGGCGCTTTTCAAATCCGGAAAAATACCTTTTTGAATGTGGAGTAGGCGAAGTATTTATAGGAGAGGCTGGTCCTAGGTCGGCCAGGTTATAGGTCGTGGGCGACCTAAGGAGTAGGTCGTTAGCGACCTAACAGAGTCAACCTGGATAGGGTATTAGCTTCGAGCGACCTAATGTGTGCAGTGGAGGAGCGGCGACCTAAGGGGTAGCGGCATAAGGATTGGTAGGTCGTTGGGGACCTAAGGGATAAGTAGAAGTGGCGACCTAAGGGAATGACGACCTAAGGAAGTAGCGACCTAAGTATGTGGAGGCATCGCTAGGTCACTGGGACTTTAGATCGCTAAGGCCTTTTAGGTCGCTAAGGTTGTTAGGTCGTAGATCACTAGGTCGTTGAAGCTCCTAAGTCACTGAGGATTTTAGGTCGCGGAGAGTTTTTAGGTCGGAGAGTTTTTAGGTCGGAGAGTTTTTAGGTCGCTTGGTCATCTTTTTACTCTAGGTCGTAGGTCGCTGGGACCTTTAGGTCGTAGGTCGCAAAGTAGTAGGTCGCTCTTCAGTAGTAAATAAAACGTACCGTTTCGGACGGGACCGGGCATGTCGAACCCCATAGCGGGGGTGTTGCCCCCGCACCCCCACCTTGGGGGGTTGCCACCCCCCTGGACCCCCCCTCCGTAGGGGATCTTATTTGAACAAACAATCAGCAGGACTTTCTCTGTTGAGATGTTGAGTTGACCATTCTTCGAGACGAACTATCTTTGGTTTCTCGGCTGATCTTTTGGTATCTCGGCCTTGCTAAAAAGGCGGGATAACATCATACTTGTATCCCTATACGCGACCACTACGATTTGTTTTGTGTTATACCTATGGAGTACTCCCTGATAGCCCACCAGTTTACGGTGGAGTTTACAGTGCTGTATAGACTATGGCGCTTATATAAAATGTGTTAAGGGTGATAATGGTAACGCCTTAACGCTATTTTGATACTTTATATTACTGATAGGCATTATCTACTTAGCGTACACTACTATATATAAATAGTTTAACGGATCCTTAGAGGATGGTTATCCCAAACATCCTTTGAGTTACTTGTATTTTCAGTTGTTATTTTGTTTGAGTTGGATTTATTGATATAAGAATGTTAATCCTGACTCAAGTGTTTTGTGTTTTGCTTTACGCTCGGGTCAGACTGAGTGTACCAGTATTTGAGGCTCACCTTTGGAGTTGGAGCTTCGCTTGGAGATCCAGCTATCTATCCAGCTTTCAGATATTCAGTTGATTTTAGTGATGTATTCTGATCTTGTATTTGACTATTGTATTCGAGACTTCTGTTGTATCTTGTTTAGCTCTGTTATATATATAGTAGCTTCATGAACTACTATTCTTTTGTTTCCGCTGCATTACTGTTATATTACTCCGTGTCTGTGATTATTTATTTACTGTATATGCTGAGTTTTGCCAAATTTTATTTACAATCTATTATTTTGAATTATTCAAGTCCGACATGTGTGGATTTATTGTCGATTTGAATTGTCCAAAATAGTGGGTCATTACAGTTGGTATCAGAGCTCTGGTTTTAGGCAAAACTCAGCATATAGAGTAAATTCAATTACAGAATCACGTTCGTTCAAGATTGAATTCCTTCTTCTTTGACTCGGTTTCTTTGAATTTTGGAACGTTCCCTTCGGTTCCAAAGTCCATTCGTGTCTCCCCTATTCGTGTCTTTTTAATTCTGGAGTATCCCATAACTCCACTTTGAATGATCTCTATAATAAATCGGCGGTCCCGCCAATATCCGAATAATTTGTAAAAGAATGAAACTCCTCTACAACCAGCATTGATTCACCGAAGATTTCTGTATCCTCGGTTTACGATGCTGTTACCTTTTGCTATACCCGAATTCTATCTCTGGCGATCGAATGTCGATTTGTCGCATAATTCTACATCAAATTTATTCTTGGAATCACGGTTGACCTTGTTAAGGTTACCCGCGATTTATATAAGTTTGTCCATCTTCTGTTTGAAAACTCAATTATCTTATCTCCCTATCGAGTCTACCTTTTAGTTGAATTCTTTTAGTTAGAGTTTCTCTAATCTGAATCTCTATCTTTGTTATGAAATCCATTCGAGGATATCCGAGTGAGGGAGTGTATTTGTAATTAATATAAAATATTTTATGTTTATAGTGTGTTGTTTGAGTTGTTGATGTTGGTTTGGATTTTCGATCGATTCGTCTGATCAACGCTATTGATAGGATTTCCAAAACACTTGAACAGAGCAAACTGACACAATATTGATTTCAAATTTGGTAAATGAAATAATTTTGTATGATTATATTATAAATATATAAGTAAAATTTTCTGGAATAAAAAAAAGAGGTTAATTAATTGGTTGTTTGAAATGACAATATTTGATTATCATTTATTGTTCTAAATGAATTTATAAACATGGTATAAATTGATTTGGAATTTAAATAAATTTAAATCAGGAATTTGAGAATTTAATTTCCGATGATTCCAAAATCTGGTTTTAAAATTTTAAATGTATGTTATATAAAGTATTTTCGAATATATATGATTTTCAAAGAATTTTAATGTTTGAATCAGTACTCTCCTCTTTTGTCGCTGGAAAATAATTTCGGGGATGGCGGCCGCATCATCGACATTCATTTTTGAGTTTCGAAGTGAAGAGACCATTCAGTAGCTTTGCTACACTTTGTTTGAAAATTTAATTTGATTTTAATTTCTGTGGTATGACCTGATTTATTATATATATAAAGATTTAATTTTGATCTGATACATACTATATATATTTATCTCAAAATTGTTTGAAGTAAACCGAAGATTTAAATTCTTAAGTTTATGATTTAAAGATGATTTCAATTATAAACTGAAGTCAAAAATTTTGGATAAATATTTAAACTTGAAATAATTGAATTTGAAAATTTTATTTGTATAGTACTAAATTGCATTTCAATATAACTTACCTAAATTATTCAGAAGTTAAAATGTAATTGGATAATATACAATATAAAATGATTTTATAAATTAAATTTGAGTGTTTATAATAAGTGTTATACACTTAGATTTTAATTATAAAAAAAATGCTAATAAAGATGATAGAATAATAAGTTAATTGAATGAGATGAATATAATAAATTTTGTTTTGAAAGAATTAACAAATTGAAATTAGATCAACTTATGGAAATACCTTAAATTTAAACCAATTATTGAATATAAATTAATGTAAATTGAAATTTATATGGTTTAAATATATGTAATAAGATATATTAAGTGGAATAAACTTAATAATAATTTGGAATAAAAGAATTAAATTTGTTGAATAAAATATGAGTACAATAAATGATTATACAAATTGATGATTTAGAAATTGTTAATTGAGGATGACTGGATAATAAGATAATGAATTTAGAAATAGATAGATTGATTTAACTTAAGTGAACTCAAAGGGATTTAACCAAATTGTTAAATATTAATTAATTTAAATTTAAATTTATATGGTTTAAATTAATTATTTTACTTATATTTCAATCTATTTTCTTTCTGGTTGTTTCTATTCTCCCATCTCCTTCCTTTTCGGGGACGAAAAGTTTTGAGTGGGGGAGAGTGTAACGACCCGTAAATTTTAACTGTTTTAATAACGTAATTAGTTGAAATTTTGTGAAATTTTAAACGATAAAATTTTGAAATAAAAATTTGATATTTGTAATGCGTCTAATTAATCATAGCAACTGGTAAATTTTCATCAGATAATTTGAAAGTTTATTTTCTAGTGTAATTTTATTCCAATTTATATCAGTTAAAATTGATGATAATAAAATATTTTCCAAACCTGAATATTTTTACAGAGAAAAATTCTAATTCATCTTCTGACTAAGACGTCATTTTTCGTTTTTCCAAATTCGGACTTCTTTAGCTCCGTCGATCTTATTTTTCTGCTTTTTTACTGCATTTTCCGCTAGTAGAAAATTAGAATTTTTATAATTCGATTGTACCACCAATATCTTTATACCGTTTTGATCGTATCGTCGTACTGATCTCTGCGGTATGTTCACTCCTGCGTTTCGAAGTCTGGTTCACTGCAGGATCGATAAAACAATTTGTAGTATCGGTACAGTTTCGAACCCTTTTAAATTCCTGTGTCCATTTGAATTTCCAACCGTTGAAGAACAAAACGCAAACAGCTGTTTGCATTAATTATTCACAGAATTCAGTTTTTACTTTAGCTATTCCCTATACGTTGGCATGATATTTGCAATCTGTTCATTACTTCTCCGGTTCATTTCCCTTCAACCTTACCTTGAAAAAAGGAAAAAAAACTCGGTTGCATTATTTTTTTCGAATGAACTGCAGCCCCTTTTTCTCCCAGACCATCATCTTCTCTTGATCGACCGAACTCTTCCTCTACCGTCCATTCCCAGCTCCTCACCGCAAACCCGACCACCTGTCTCCGATCTCCACCTAGCATTTCACCTATAGCCGAGATCCATCTCCACCATTAGCCTTGAAACCAGATCCTTCATCAAAACTCGAAGCTCATCCTCCTATTGAAGCCAGCAACCCGAGCTTCTCAGATTCGCAGCCGACCCCACGCTCGCCTCCTCCATTTCTGTGGCCGTTTACCCCTTCCTTCCTGAGCCGCTACATCAACCGTGCGCCTCCCATTTGCCTCAACACAGCCACGTCTCCTCTATTATATATTAGGTAATTTTGTTATTTATATATGGTAGATTATATTTTATAAGTCTGGTACATATAAGTTTTGTAAGTATCTATGTTGAGATATTGAGATTTTAGTTAAAACTTTGCTATATATTTCAAGTTATAAATATACATATCTGGTTATAGTTGAATGTAGATAAGGTTGTTTGTTATATTCAAAAAATTTAAATAATAAAATGCATGTGTCAGTTCTATATGTTGGGTTGGTATAGATATTGTAACATCCCGGAATTTCATCAAATTAAATTAGTTAGATTATTTGAACTTTTAATTTAAATTGTGAAATTTCAAGAGAAATAAAAAATTTTGGTTATTATTAATATTATAAAATTTTATGGTATTAAATAAATAATTTAATAGTTAAGTTTAAATAATAATAAAAATAAAATAAAAACATATGTTGAAGATAAATACTAATAGTTAAAACCTTTAATAAAACTAAAACAAATATTGTAATAAAATCACATAGTATTAAAAGTAAACAACTAAAACAACTTTTATTTTAGCAAAGTAAACAAATAAATTCAAGCAAATTTGTAAACAAGAAAACAAAGTAACAAAGTAAATAAATCAAACAGCACTTTGCTGTAACCATACAAGATAGAAACAATCACAAATTCAAACCATATGCTTGCCGTGAGTATATGAGAATAAGAAAGGTAGTAGGAAGATAGAAGCATGTAAGAAGATATCTTTTGATAAAACAAGACTTGTACTTTCATAAGAGAATAGGACTGCATGTAAACAAGAATTGAAACATGGGCATTTAATGCCATCAGTTCTAGCACGCAAAAGAAAGAGTATTAGCCACCATATTTATAAAAAAATCTCTGGTTGCAAATGTAAAAATAAATAAATAAAAGAAAACTGTACCTCCCTTGCTCTGTACATTTCTATATGTATCAACCCATGCATCAGTTCGTTCAAAACTTTTTACTGAAGAAAGAAAATAAACTTAGAAAAATATATACAAGTCCAAAACAAATTGCTGAAGAGAGAAATAAAAGAGTAGAGGAATAAAAACTGCAGATTTCCAAAACAAGTGAAAGTATTCTCTGTCTCCTAATAAATTTCAAAAGTGAGTAAACCTTTAAACTAAAATCTAGAACTATTATGTGTTGCTTAGGAATTACTGTGATGATATTTGATCTGCATAAATGTTAGGTGTGAGTTCTGAGGGCTTGTCTATAAATTTTGAAGCATCTCTGTTCATCAAGTTATCCAAGTGAGTAAACATGATTTTGTAAAGAATTTCAAGTTTATTTAAAACAGTTTGAACTTTAATTATAAACTGCTTGTTCATGTTTCAGTGTGATAATATCCCAGTAATGCTCTGTGTTCCCTGTAAACATTTATACAGGGATTATAATTGTTTTCAAACTAAAGTCTATTTGCTTTAATCACTGATAAGGTTGGGTTTTTCAAATAAATCAAGTTGTTTTAATCCTCAAACAAGATTTTGTAAAGTTAATTAAACATACAGTAAGTTGTCATCACTGTAAACTTCAAATTTACTATAAAAAGAATTTTTTTTGAGAAACTCGAATACTTTAATTTGTTGAATAGATTGTATAACTTGAATAAACATAAAGGAATAAGATTATTGAAATAAAAATAGTGATTTTTAGTTGAGTATTCACATAGTATTTAGTTTTTGAACAAAAATAACACTTTTTCGAATTACCACTAATTTAGTTAATGATAAATGTTGAAATTTGAATTGAAGCTAGTTTGAACCTCAATAATGATGAGAAAAATAATAAATGATTTTTCGAATGGATGAAATTGCCGTTCGAACCCAAAGTAGGGTTTAAGATGGAGTTTTGCAGTGGGTCGAAAGTGAGGTGATTTCATCACCTAGGAGTGACCGAGTGACACGCGACGATGGGGGAAGGTAGCGTGGGGTGTTGACAAGACATGGCCGAAGTTACGGCGTCGCAGGTGATCTGTGCGGCGATGGAAAGGGAATATGCTCGTTTTGGTTGAACTTCAGTTTCGACCAGGAAGCTAAAATTCGATTTGGATTGTTGAAGACGATTTGGGTTTTTGTTTACGTGTTGATGGGGGATTTCCGACTTGCCAATGATCGTAATGATCATCGGAGTCGCGACGAACCACCGTGCACGTGCACGGTGGCGTGAGTGTGTCAGCGGTATGGGAGGGTGCTTCGACTCGAAGGAAACTCGAGAAAATGGAGGGGATGCTTTGAAGTAGACTGGGTGCTTGCGTGTGTTTGTGGTATAGTGCTGCAGATTTAAGTTTTAACTTAATTTAAACTAAGAGAAAAAAAAAGAAAGGAAACAGGGACGAGGGGAGAAGAGGAAGACGCGGGAATGTTGCTGGGAACACTCGAGTTTTACTCGAGTCAATTATCATTTTACTCGGGTTGGCTTGAAAATGGGTTAAGCCTAAATTATTAAAAGTTTATAATGTCAAATTGAATAAGGTTGACCATTTTTAAGTTGAGAATTTGTTTAAGTTATCGACTAAGTATAAATATAAATGCTTATAAAAACCTTAACTAATATTTAAATTGAGCATTTAATTTTAAGTTAATTAACCTTAAAACTTTTTATAATTAAAATAAATTGATTTCCAAACTGTAAAGCAGATCTTCAAATGATAATTAAAGTAAATAATTATATTAATAAATGATTAACAATTTTTAATTCAATCGATTTATAAACAATTAAGAGTTCAAAATTCATTTGTAAATTAAGAAATTGTTATGCAGATAATTTAAAAATCGACTAATCAAAGTTGACGGATGATTAAATAATAATTATGAAAACAATTAATCGAGTTAATCAAGATTTAATTTCTTTATCAAAATTTTAACCCTTGATTTTGAACATCACTACGAATAATTTTTTGGTAAATATATTTAAACCACATTGGAAAATAATTAACTATTGCTATTCACTGTATTGATATTTCTGTTCTGATAGTGATACTGTGTGATATATATTGCCATGTACTGTATTGTGATTGTGGTTTGTTCTGTAATGGTGTGAAAACCCTGTTTGCCGTAAAACGACATTTAAACCTCGATGCGACAGGGGATCGGATTTCAGATTGTTATCCGAAATCCACATCGAATCTATGAATTTTTGTGAACAACCTATCCACATGCTTTTGAAATTAACGCTCACTATTCGGGTTACCCATTCCGAATAGTGATACGTCGTATATGGATGGCATTTGAAGACCGGTGTTGAAGACCGGATATTTTCGAAAATGAAAGGGCAACCCGTCGAATGTCTCTGCACCGAGTTGCTCCGGTATAGAGATTTATATCACTCTTTTGTGATGAGAAGTCCGGACGTGATTAGAAAATTATCCGGATTGCAAGGACTTTTTTGGAAGTGCCTTCGGTTCTGTTCGAACCCGGAACAGACTTGTATGGTTACATGTCTGACATTACACTTTGAGATATAAAGCCGATTTCTTTCAAATACATTTCTGTTGGTGGCGGAGAATTTATTCTCTTAGCTTAACACCCTTCTCTGAGACGTACGAGCTCAGAGGTTATGTAGTTGAAATTTATCAGCGTTATATTCCCAGTTTGGTAATGTGGCATGCTGAGTGTTGCTGTGTGATGATCATTATTTGATCATTTGTGATATGATCATTTGTTTGATTTTATATCTTTGTGATCATTACTTTGATCATCTGTTGACCCAAAGCATGGCTTTATGACAAAGCGTAGCTTTGTGGACGAGACTTCGTCGAACCTCACACCCCGGAATGGTCAAAACAGGAAAGATGTGGCAAGGTTATAGGGAGTAGCGCCCCTTAGGGTATGTACATTTCCTTCTGGATAGAAGTGGTATCATGGTATGGAGCCCAGATACTTAACTTATGTGGTTGTCGCAAGTATATATATATCTTACTTTGTGATTTGTTGCTGGGGCCCCGATTAAAGGTTGGTTACAACCGGGAGATGGCATACTCGTGTCAGTAGTTACCTATTTTTGCAGAGGTAACCCGGCCTTGTGTTTGCAGAGATCCGGTTAGGTTCTCGGGACGTCCTTCCAGAGGCGTTTCCATGTGGCAATGGGAAGTTCCTTGGCCTGACCATTTGTTGGAAATCCAAAGAAATAATACGAGCCTTTACGATTTCAATTGTATAACCTGTCTCCTCAGGAGGCAGCTATAGCAGGCATAATATAATGGTACCTATGCTGGCTAAGATTTATATTCTACTTTCGAAATGTTTTTCCACACTATGCACTAATAATAATATCAAAAAGAATTTGATTTTGCGTAGTAAGCATCTTTGACTATCATAAGAAGAAATCTCCTCCAAGTCTGCGTTTGCATTGTGTGTGTGGCGGGAGGTCTTATGGTAGTTTCATTTTCTAAAAAGAATTTCGAATTGACTTTAAAATTCTCTGCTATTTTTTTAAAGATAAGCTGTTTTTGTTTACTCATACCAGTCCCATGACTGATCCGGAGTTTATTGTTTTCTTTCCTAAACTCTGGGTGCCCATTATTTCTACACGGGCAGCCTAGTAGCAGGTTCTCCGTATTTTGGAGTTAGCTGTATTTTGGAGCTCTTATCTTGGAGATATTCTTAGGAGCTTTTTGGAGATCTCAGGTGTTTAGCTTATGGGAATCCGTTATCACTTCTTTCATCTGGAGACTTTTGGATATATGATTACTGTTGTATTATCATGATGTTGTATTTGGAGTTGTAGTATATGTATTAAATACTCTGATGAAGTATGTATTATGTCGATGTTGTATCTGTGATGATATTTATGATATTGATTCTGTTCCGCTGTTTTATATTCATCTAATTGTTGTTATAAGCTCCATCAGAACTAAAATTTGACGTTTGAATTTTGGCAGCCGAATACAAGTGAAGTATTTGATGTCTATTTTCGAATGATGAATTTTGGGTCGTGACAAATTGGTATCAGAGCTTCTGGTTGAGTAAGAACTTTAGCTACGGAGTATAACACATTAGATGGCTCATTAGAGATAGGGTGAAGTATACCCTAGAATGAGTATAACCAAGACTGAAACTCTAAAAATTTCTTTGTCTATTTCTTTTTACTGCTGATATTCCTTAAGATATTCGTCCGTATATCTAAATCAATTTTCTTACTAATTTCAGATAAGTAAGAATGAGCGGACGCAGAGGAAGACCAAGGGGTCAAGGGAATGCCGCAGCACCTAATCAAGATCCTCCAGCAGTGGTCGCAGCAATAGATATCCAGCAGCAGCCGGATTTGGCTGATTTGAATAAGAAATTCGAAAGGCTTGGTGGCAAACCGTTCACCGGAAAGGAGTCAATTATTGAGGCTCAAGCGTGGGTAAGATCATGCGAGAAAATTTTCAAGGGGCTTAAGCTGCAAGACGAGCAGAAGAGACTTATAGCTTCTTGGCAACTCCAAGAAGAAGCTTCAGCCTGGTGGGAAACAGTTATTATAGATGAACCAGAGGAAGAGTTTTCTTGGGATCGCTTTAAGGAGGTGTTCGAAAAGCGCTATATGCCGTCGGTGGGGATTTCCAGAATGTATCAAGAATTTTTGGATTTAAAGCAAGGAAGCCTGACATTTGAAGAGTACTTAAACAAGTTCAACGAACTATCCCGTTTTGGTCCAGAGTTGTTAAACACGCCCCTTAAGAAAAATGAAAGGTTTATCCGTGGAATGAACCAGAAATATCACGAAAGAATGACCGCACACATCAAAGAATCTTTTTCTGATCTTATTGATATGGGATACAGATATGCTACATTGGATATGCAGGAGATTCCAAAGGAAGGAGGAAATTCAAATAATCAGAATTGGAAGAAAAGAAAGTTTGGGGGCAAGAAGCCACAACAAGGCAATGATAAAAGGAGAAATCAAGGAAATTCGACAAGCAATATAACTTGTTACAATTGCAATGAGAAGGGCCATTATTCGAACAGCTGCACAAAACCAAAGAAGCAAGTTAAGAAAGAACAACTGGTGAAGAATGAGCAAGTAAAGCCCAGAAAATGTTACGCTTGTCAGGGAGAGGGACATGTTATTAAGAATTGCCCGTTAATGAAACAAGCACAGGTGGCAAATGTTTACGCGATAAAGAAAGACCCTTCAACTTCGAAAGCAGATAAAGGAAAAGGTGTTCTGGAAGGTAACCTTACTATTTGTGATAGAACCGTTAGAGTTTTATTTGACACAGGAGCTTCACATAGTTTTATCTCCCAACAAACCGTAAGAGAATTAGGACTTAAAGCTAAATTTTCTGCCGATCCTATTTGCGTGAAAAATCCGGTTGGAGGTCCCGCAAATCTTTGTTTATATTGTAAGAAAGTTCCTATTTCATATCCTCACTATCAATTTCCTATCAACCTTTATATCCTCGAATTTAATGAATTTGAAATCATACTCGGAATGAAGTGGTTATCGAAATACGAAGCTATATTGGATTGTAATAATCGGATAGTTCTAGTCAAAACGGACTTTGGAAATTTTATTGAAATCTCTTGTGAGGATCCGAGTCCAAGGAGAGATAGATTGATGTATACTTTGGGATATCCTGAACCCAGTTTGCAGTCTATACCTGTTGTTCGGGAATTTTCCGACGTATTTGAAGAAGTAAATTCCTTACCTCCACACAGAGAAATAGCATTCCGAATTGACTTAGTACCCAATGCTCGTCCTGTTGTTCATGCAAGTCGCAGGATGGCACCTAGGGAGAAAATTGAATTAGTCAATCAAACTCGAGATTTGCTGAAGAAAGGATTGATTCGCCCTAGTGTTTCCGAATGGGGTTCAGCTGTTGTATTTGTGGCTAAATCAGACGGATCTTTGAGATTGTGTGTAGATTACCGCGATCTCAATAAACAAACTCTCAAGAACAAATTCCCTTTACCCAGGATCGACGATTTATTCGATCAACTTCATGGCACTCGATTCTTTTCTAAGATGGATCTAGCTCAGGGATTCCATCAGTTGCGAATAGCTGAAGATTGTGTTCATTTAACTGCTTTTAGAGGTCCAAACATGTTCTACGAATGGTTAGTTATGCCCTTCAGACTGACCAACGCTCCCGCGTACTTCGTGGATTTAATGACCCGAGTATTTCGAGAAGTATTGAACAAATTCGTCCTTGTATTTATTGATGACATTTTGATTTACTCCAAAACTGAAGAGGAGCATGCTGAACATATCAGAATTGTTTTGGAGATATTGAGGACGAATGTCTTATTCGCTAAATTTTCTAAGTGTCACTTTTGGGTCAAAGAAGTCAAATTTCTTGGTCATATTATTAATGAAGAAGGAATTTCTGTTGATCCAAGCAAGATTTCTACAATTTTGGACTGGAAGCAACCCACTACTCCTAGAGAAGTTCGAAGTTTTCTCGGTTTAGCGGGATATTATAGAAAGTTTGTACAGGATTTTTCTAAGTTGGCTAGTCCATTGACTAAGCTAACAATGAAGAATGCTAAATTCGATTGGACTCCAAGATGTGATGAAGCTTTCCAGGAATTAAAAAAGAGGTTGACTACTGCTCCTGTTCTCGTTATTATTAATGGGAACCAAGGCTTATCTGTCTATACTGACGCGTGTGGTGATGGGGTAGGTGTAGTATTAATGCAAAATGGAAAAGTAGTTGCCTACGCGAGTAGACAATTACGTCCGCATGAGAAGAACTGCCCAACACATGATTTGGAGCTTTTGGCTGTTGTTTTTGCTTTAAAAATCTTGCGACATTATCTTCTGGGTAAGAATCTTTTCAGCTTTCTTAACAATTTACGAAATTAATATAACTTAAAACAATATACTTAATAAACTCTCTTTGTTTTAGGTGAAAAATTTGAATTATTCATCGACCATAAATCCTTGAAATATCTCTTTACCCAGAAGGATCTGAATCTACGACAACAACATTGGTTGGAATTTCTGGCATCCTATGACTTGGATATTCTATATACTCCGGGAAAAGCCAATGTAGTTGCCGATGCTTTGAGTAGAAAGCACGCTATTCTTGCTCATCTTGTTGTTACTCCTACCCTCCTTGAAAAGGTCGCTAGCATGCAAAAAGAGGACAAGTTTCTTCATGAAATTTATGAGAAAATACGTGGTGGCCGGTAGACCAGTTTTGAAGTTGATGATAATAAAGTTATAAGATTGAAAGGTAGAATTTGTGTTCCGGACATTCCAGAGCTAAAACGTGAGGTATTGGACGAATGCCACAAGTCCAAACTCAGTATCCATCCAGGAGTCAACAAAATGTATCGAGATATTAAAAGAACATTCTGGTGGAAGACGATGAAGAGAGACATATCGATATATGTGAGTCGCTGTGCTACTTGTCAGCAAATCAAAAGCGATCAAAGGAAAGTGGCCGGTTTACTTCAACCTTTGGAAGTACCGAAATGGAAGTGGGATCAGGTATCGATGGATTTCATCGATGGATTGCCACGAACCAAGAAGGGAAATGAAGCGATTTGGGTTATAGTGGATCGTCTAACCAAAACTGCTCACTTTATTCCAGTAAAATCCACTCAGACTGCAGAAAGCTTAGCAGGTATATACGTAAAAGAAATCGTTCGTCTCCATGGTATTCCCAGTAGTATAGTGAGTGATCGTGACCCGATCTTCACTAGTAGATTTTGGGAGGCATTTCAGGATGCTTTGGGAACAAAATTAAAATTCAGTACTGCTTATCACCCGCAATCTGATGGACAGACTGAAAGGGTCAACCGAATTCTAGAAGACTTACTACGTTCTTGTGTGCATGATTTTGGTGGTTCATGGGAGGACCATTTGCATCTGGTTGAATTTCATATAATAACAACTATCAGGCCAGTATAGAAATGGCTCCTTTCGAAGCTTTATATGGTCGTCCGTGTCGATCACCAGCATGCTGGATTGAATCAGGTGACAGACTCGTCTTAGGACCAGATATGATTAAAGAAGCCACTGAGAAGGTAGACTTTATTCGAAAGAAGTTATTAACTGCCCAAAGCCGTCAGAAGAGCTATTATGACCGCCGAAGAAGATTTTTGGAATTTCAAGTTGGAGATTCTGTATTTCTAAAAGTATCTCCGATGCGGGGTGTATTAAGATTCAGAAAAACTGGAAAGCTAGCACCGCGTTATATTGGTCCTTTTCCTATTCTGGAAAGGATTGGTTCTCTAGCATATCGAGTACAGCTACCCGACTGGTTGTCTGGCGTCCATAATGTGTTTCACATTTCTAATCTTCGAAAGTATGTGCACGACCCAGATGATATTATTGAAGAAGCTGCTCAACAGGATCTAGAAATCACTCCTAACTTGGCAGTAAAGAGGGAACCGATAAAAATTGTTGATCGTGAGGAGAAGCGATTAAGAAACAAAGTTGTGAATCTAGTCAAAGTTCAATGGAGTGGAAATCCAAAGGACTGTACTTGGGAGACCGAAGATAATATGAAGAAATCATATCCCAACTGCAGAATTGACATCTCGGCTTAAACTGGTAAGCCATTTCTTTATTTTCCTGAATTCGTATGTTCTTTGTTTGCGTTTCTCTTTCTTTCAAATTTCGAGGACGAAATTTTCTTAAGGAGGGGATATTGTAACATCCCGGAATTTCTTCAAATTAAATTAGTTAGATTATTTGAACTTTTAATTTAAATTGTGAAATTTCAAGAGAAATAAAAAAAATTTGGTTAATATTAATATTATAAAATTTTATGGTATTAAATAAATAATTTAATAGTTAAGTTTAAATAATAATAAAAATAAAATAAAAACATATGTTGAAGATAAATACTAATAGTTAAAACCTTTAATAAAACTAAAACAAATATTGTAATAAAATCACATAGTATTAAAAGTAAACAACTAAAACAACTTTTATTTTAGCAAAGTAAACAAATAAATTCAAGTAAATTTGTAAACAAGAAAACAAAGTAACAAAGTAAATAAATCAAACAGCACTTTGCTGTAACCATACAAGATAGAAACAATCACAAATTCAAACCATATGCTTGCCATGAGTATATGAGAATAAGAAAGGTAGTAGGAAGATAGAAGCATGTAAGAAGATATCTTTTGATAAAACAAGACTTGTACTTGCATAAGAGAATAGGACTGCATGTAAACAAGAATTGAAACATGGGCATTTAATGCCATCAGTTCTAGCACGCAAAAGAAAGAGTATTAGCCACCATATTTATAAAAAAATCTCTGGTTGCAAATGTACAAATAAAAAAAAGAAAAAGAAAACTGTACCTCCCTTGCTCTGTACATTTCTATATGTATCAACCCATGCATCAGTTCGTTCAAAACTTTTTACTGAAGAAAGAAAATAAACTTAGAAAAATATATACAAGTCCAAAACAAATTGCTGAAGAGAGAAATAAAAGAGTAGAGGAATAAAAATTGCAGATTTCCAAAACAAGTGAAAGTATTCTCTGTCTCCTAATAAATTTCAAAAGTGAGTAAACCTTTAAACTAAAATCTAGAACTATTATGTGTTGCTTAGGAATTACTGTGATGATATTTGATCTGCATAAATGTTAGGTGTGAGTTTTGAGGGCTTGTTTGTAAATTTTGAAGCATCTCTGTTCATCAAGTTATCCAAGTGAGTAAACATGATTTTGTAAAGAATTTCAAGTTTATTTAAAACAGTTTGAACTTTAATTATAAACTGCTTGTTCATGTTTCAGTGTGATAATATCCCAGTAATGCTCTGTGTTCCCTGTAAACATTTATACAAGGATTATAATTGTTTTCAAACTAAAGTCTATTTGCTTTAATCACTGATAAGGTAGGGTTTTTCAAATAAATCAAGTTGTTTTAATCCTCAAACAAGATTTTGTAAAGTTAATTAAACATACGGTAAGTTGTCATCACTATAAACTTCAAATTTACTGTAAAAAGAATTTTTTTTGAGAAACTCGAATACTTTAATTTGTTGAATAGATTGTATAACTTGAATAAACATAAAGGAATAAGATTTTTGAAATAAAAATAGTGATTTTTAGTTGAGTATTCACAGAGTATTTGGTTTTTTAACAAAAATAACACTTTTTCGAATTACCACTAATTTAGTTAATGATAAATGTTGAAATTTGAATTGAAGCTAGTTTGAACCTCAATAATGATGAGAAAAATAATAAATGATTTTTCGAATGGATGAAATTGCCGTTCGAACCCAAAGTAGGGTTTAAGATGGAGTTTTGCAGTGGGTCGAAAGTGAGGTGATTTCATCACCTAGGAGTGACCGAGTGACACGCGACGATGGGGGAAGGTAGCGTGGGGTGTTGACAAGACATGGCCGAAGTTACGACGTCGCAGGTGATCTGTGCGGCGATGGCGAGGGGGATATGCTCGTTTTGGTTGAACTTCAGTTTCGACCAGGAGGCTAAAATTCGATTTGGATTGTTGAAGACGATTTGGGTTTTGGTTTACGTGTTGATGGGGGATTTCCGACTTGCCGATGATCGTAATGATCATCGGAGTCGCGACGAACTACCGTGCACGTGCATGGTGGCGTGAGTGTGTCAGCGATATGGGAGGGTGCTTCAACTCGAAGGAAACTCGAGAAAATGGAGGGGATGCTTCGAAGTAGACTGGGTGCCTGCGTGTGTTTGTGGTATAGTGCTGCAGATTTAAGTTTTAACTTAATTTAAACTAAGAGAAAAAAAATGAAAGGAAACAGGGACGAGGGGAGAAGAGGAAGGCGCGGGAATGTTGCTGGGAACACTCGAGTTTTACTCGAGTCAATTATCATTTTACTTGGGTTGGCTTGAAAATGGGTTAAGCCCAAATTATTAAAAGTTTATAATGTCAAATTGAATAAGGTTGACCATTTTTAAGTTGAGAATTTGTTTAAGTTATCGACTAAGTATAAATATAAATGCTTATAAAAACCTTAACTAATATTTAAATTTAGCATTTAATTTTAAGTTAATTAACCTTAAAACCTTTTATAATTAAAATAAATTGATTTCCAAACTGTAAAGCAGATCTTCAAATGATAATTAAAGTAAATAATTATATTAATAAATGATTAACAATTTTTAATTCAATCGATTTATAAACAATTAAGAGTTCAAAATTCATTTGTAAATTAAGAAATTGTTATGCAGATAATTTAAAAATCGACTAATCAAAGTTGACGGATGATTAAATAATAATTATGAAAACAATTAATCGAGTTAATCAAGATTTAATTTCTTTATCAAAATTTTAACCCTTGATTTTGAACATCACTACGAATAATTGTGTGGTAAATATATTTAAACCACATTGGAAAATAATTAACTATTGCTGTTCACTGTATTGATATTTCTGTTCTGATAGTGATACTGTGTGATATATATTGCCATGTACTGTATTGTGATTGTGGTTTGTTCTGTAATGGTGTGAAAACCCTGTTTGCCGTAAAACGGCATTTAAACCTCGATGCAACAGGGGATCGGATTTCAGTTTGTTATCCGAAACCCACATCGAATCTATGAATTTTTGTGAACAACCTATCCACATGCTTTTGAAATTAACGCTCACTATTCGGGTTACCCATTCCGAATAGTGATACGTCGTATATGGATGGCATTTGAAGACCGGTGTTGAAGACCGGATATTTTCGAAAATGAAAGGGCAACCCGTCGAATGTCTCTGCACCGAGTTGCTCCGGTATAGAGATTTATATCACTCTTTTGTGATGGGAAGTCCGGACGTGATTAGAAAATTATCCGGATTGCAAGGACTTTTTTGGAAGTGCCTTCGGTTCTGTTCGAACCCGGAACAGACTTGTATGGTTACATGTCTGACATTACACTTTGAGATATAAAGCCGATTTCTTTCAAATACATTTCTGTTGGTGGCGGAGAATTTATTCTCTTAGCTTAACACCCTTCTCTGAGACGTACGAGCTCAGAGGTTATGTAGTTGAAATTTATCAGCGTTATATTCCCAGTTTGGTAATGTGGCATGTTGAGTGTTGCTGTGTGATGATCATTATTTGGTCATTTGTGATATGATCATTTGTTTGGTTTTATATCTTTGTGATCATTACTTTGATCATCTGTTGACCCAAAGCATGGCTTTATGACAAAGCGTAGCTTTGTGGACGAGACTTCGTCGAACCTCACACCCTGGAATGGTCAAAACAGGAAAGATGCGGCAAGGTTATAGGGAGTAGCGCCCCTTAGGGTATGTACATTTCCTTCTGGATAGAAGTGGTATCATGGTATGGAGCCCAGATACTTAACTTATGTGGATGTCGCAAGTATATATATATATATATATCTTACTTTGTGATTTGTTGCTGGGGCCCCGGTTAAAGGTTGGTTACAACCGGGAGATGGCATACTCATGTCAGTAGTTACCTATTTTTGCAGAGGTAACCCGGCCTTGTGTTGGCAGAGATCCGGTTAGGTTCTCGGGACGTCCTTCCAGAGGCGTTTCCATGTGGCAATGGGAAGTTCCTTGGCCTGACCATTTGTTGGAAATCCAAAGAAACAATACGAGCCTTTACGATTTCAATTGTATAACCTGTCTCCTCAGGAGGCAGCTATAGCAGGCATAATATAATGGTACCTATGTTGGCTAAGATTTATATTCTACTTTCGAAATGTTTTTCCACACTATGCACTAATAATAATATCAAAAAGAATTTGATTTTGCGTAGTAAGCATCTTTGACTATCATAAGAAGAAATCTCCTCCAAGTCTGCGTTTGCATTGTGTGTGTGGCGGGAGGTCTTATGGTAGTTTCATTTTCTAAAAAGCATTTCGAATTGACTTTAAAATTCTCTGCTATTTGTTTAAAGATAAACTGTTTTTGTTTACTCATACCAGTCCCATGACTGATCCGGAGTTTATTGTTTTCTTTCCTAAACTCTGGGTGCCCATTATTTCTACACGGGTAGCCTAGTAGCAGGTTCTCCGTATTTTGGAGTTAGTTGTATTTTGGAGCTCTTATCTTGGAGATATTCTTAGGAGCTTTTTGGAGATCTCAGGTGTTTAGCTTATGGGAATCCGTTATCACTTCTTTCATCTGGAGACTTTTGGATATATGATTACTGTTGTATTATCATGATGTTGTATTTGGAGTTGTAGTATATGTATTAAATACTCTGATGAAGTATGGATTATGTCGATGTTGTATCTGTGATGATATTTATGATATTGATTCTGTTCCGCTGTTTTATATTCATCTAATTGTTGTTATAAGCTCCATCCGAACTAAAATTTGACGTTTGAATTTTGGCAGCCGAATACAAGTGAAGTATTTGATGTCTATTTTCGAATGATGAATTTTGGGTCGTGACAGATATGTAGTACTTGAGATATATAATGTGTAAGGTCTCTAAGTAAGGTGAATTAACATTGTTATACTGCTGTTTGTATAACTTTCTGATACGTCAGTTTCTATTTTTTTTTTTAAAAAGGGTTCGTTCCGGAGATGGAAAGACATATATTATATTTTCTTAAGTATTATGTTTTAAAGTATATATATATATGAGTCATAATTAGTTGCTGTTTTAGCATACGGTCTGCAAAAATTTTTTTGTAATCTAATTTATCTGTATATGATGAGTTTGTTGTTGTTGAATATATATATATAGTATTATGTTGGTTCTCTTGTCTTTGACTATATATATACTTGGATTCGTAATAAGTGTAGTTTATACGAGTTGTACTTTATGGCAGTCTGTATATAATTGAATTGAATTTTATGTTACATTCTGTGTTTATAAGTATAAGTCATATTATGTTGTATAAGCCTATATAAACTTATGTAGCAGTTATATATTTTTGTGACAGTGATAACATTATGTTTAGATTTTAAATTTCTCAATGTACTGTCTAAGTTATATATATTGTTTTAAAAATATGAATTAAAAACTATATTAATTATTAGCGATATATATGAGATAGTTTATAATATATTTAGGTTTTGTCAGTTATAATATAATGTTGGTTTGTAATATGCTTAGCAGTATGTTCTGTTAGATATGAAAGTTTATATCTGTTTTATAAAATATTAGTTATATTATTTATAGTTAGGTGTACTGTATATTATATTTTATTTCTGTACATGTATAGTATAATTTAAATATAGTCTAGTTTACATATATAATGGATATATGTTGATTTATACAGAACGTGTGGTCAATAGTTTGTTTCGAAACTATTTTTATTTTATTTTTGAAAACGTATGTATATAATTTTAACGAGTTTCAAAATTAATATTGGTTAAGAAAATAATATATTAGAATAATATATATATTTTTGTTTCGGTCTACATCAAGCTGTTTCTGATCTATTTTCATCGATCTCTATTTATCAGCCTGTTCGTTCTATTCGTGCCGATCTTGTTCATTTTGGAAATTCGTTCTTGGATTCGTAACCATTTCAAATCTCTCCAGCCTCGAAAGGTGAGCAATCACTCACGATTAATGTTCTTATATTTATTAAATTTGATTTCAATTGAAACGACAATTGAAATATGCTGCTGTTAGTTATTTACATTTGCTATATATATGCCATTATCTGCATCTGTTCACCTGTGACATCTGACACCATTATCTGTTATTTATATTGCTATATATATGCCATTATATGTATCTGTTCACCTGACACCATTATCTGTTATTTATATTGATGATATATGTCTGTTATATTATTATCATATCTGTTATCACTCTGCAAGTTCCCTGTTAGTATAGAATTTATAAAGGGTTGAAATGATACATACCCGAACGATCCGTAGAATAGGAGAAAATTGTTATGGGTTGAAATGATAAACCCAAGCGATTTTCATTGAATTGAATTTGGGATTACGGGTTGAAATGATATATATCCGTATATAATTTAAATTACGAATTGAAATGATAAATATTCGAATCACTTGACCATAGGGTAAAAAAAATTATACAGACACCGTTGGTCTATATATATTTTGAAAAAAAAAATGATTTCTATGGTTTCGAAAAGAAATATATGGTTTTAATAAATGTTGATTTTAAAGATTTATTAAAGTTGATTTAATAAAGTTGATATATAATATGTTTAAGTATTTATTTAAAATATATATTTTCAAATATAGAATTTATATTGATTCAAGTTGGAAAGATAAATTTAAAATTGATTTGAAATGTTATTTATTTAAGAATTTTACTTAAATAAGTTTGATTTGAAATTTATTAAATTTGAGATTTTAAAGATATATTTCATAACTTGAATTTGATTAAAAGTGACTTAAATGAATATTTCAAATTTATATAAATTTAAATGGGATATTTTGTTTATTTAAATTTGTAAATTGAAGTTGTATTTAGATGTTATTGAAATGATTAAGTAAATATTTCAAAACTAAATGATAGCAAAGTGAATTTGATATATATATATGAAATTATCGAATTTAGTTTTGAAATGTTGAATATTTAAAGCTTTGAAATATATTGAAATCGAGATGGCTTATTTTGTGGTTCAAATATGTATTTGAAATTGATAATTTGAAATGGTCTATTTAGAAACTGAATCGAATTGAAATTGATGATTTGAGATTTGATTAAATTTGAATTTTGGAATCCGAGTTGAGTTGAATCGATTTGTGAAATTTGAGGAAACTATTTTATTTTATAAAGTATTTTAAATTATATTTAAACTATTTTATATTATTTTATAAACTATTTTTAATATAAACTATTTTAATATAACTGTTTTTAATATAAACTATTTTAAATATACTAAGTATTTTAATATAAATTGTTTTAACTTATAACTATTTTATATAAATTATTTTATTTTGTAAACTATTTTATTTTATATACTATTATTAATATCTAAACTGTTTGAAGAAAAGTGTGATGATTCCAAAGCATTATGATTTCTAAATTTTGATTTCCAAAGAATTATGATTTCCAAAGTGTTTGATTTAGAAAGTGTTATAACTTTGAAGTACTAAGATTTGTAAATGGATATATATTTGAGATGGATATATTTGAAATGGAAATGATACCGTATTTGGTTTTGAAATGGAAGTGATATCGTATTGATATGGTTTTGAAATGGCAATGATATTTTGGTTTTGAAATATAAACTTTTTTTGAAAGTATTTTGAAATGACCAATCGGTGTAATAATTACGTAGTTATTGAAGAGTCCGGGATCGGTTAGGGACATACTCTCTGTCCAAACCGAAAACCACTTTAATAACTATTATACGCGGAGTGTGATCCAGAATGAAGTGGTTGGAATGATGACGTTGCTGGATTGGAAGAAAGAGAACGATAATGGATAGCCTTGACACTTGTGTCAAATTTGACATGACTTAAACAGGAGCCGTGCCGGGCCAGTGAGGTTAGCTACCTCTAGCGGACACACTTCTTCGTAAACTACTCATTACTTGTTTTTGATTGGTGCGCACCCTTGATTTGGGAGTGTTGTTTCGCGGTGTTGCGATCGTTGCGGCGATGCGTTCTCACCAGTCCGGATCAGGCAAACGGTAGTTTCACTACCTTGGGTATTGCCTTATGTGCCTTGTCATACTTGTATCCATATACGCGACCACTATGATTTGTTTTGTGTTATACCTATGGAGTACTCCTTGATAGCCCACCAGTTTACGGTGGAGTTTACAGTGCTGTATAGACTATGGCGCTTATATAAAATGTGTTAAGGGAGATAATGGTAATGCCTTAACGCTATTTTGATACTTTATATTACTGATAGGCATTATCTACTTAGCGTACACTACTATATATAAATAGTTTAACGGATCCTTAGAGGATGGTTATCCAAACATCCTTTGTGTTACTTGTTTTTTCAGTTGTTATTTTGTTTGAGTTGGATTTATTGATATAAGAATGTTAATCATGACTCGAGTGTTTTGTGCTTTGCTTTATGCTCGGGTCAGACTGAGTGTACCAGTATTCGAGGCTCACCTTTGGAGTTGGAGCTTCGCTTGGAGATCCAACTATCTATCCAGCTTTCAGATATTCAGTTGATTCTAGTGATGTATTCTGATCTTGTATTTGACTATTGTATTCGAGACTTCTGTTGTATCTTGTTTAGCTCTGTTATATATATATATATATAGTAGCTTCATGAACTACTATTCTTTTGTTTCCGCTGCATTATTGTTATATTACTCTGTGTCTGTGATTCTGTGATTATTTATTTACTGTATATGCTAAGTTTTGCCAAATTTTATTTACAATCTATTGTTTTGAATTATTCAAGTCCGACATGTGTGGATTTATTGTCGATTTGAATGGTCCAAAATAGTGGGTCGTTACAGATTCACTTGATTTTTCAAACGTCCTTCTTCCTAAACAAGTCTACTGGCCAATTCATTAACATTCCACTTATCCTTTATAGTGTTATAGTTAATTTGAAAAGGTCCATATTCAGATGGTAGCGAGTTCAGGATAAACTTGGACAAGAAAAGAATCCTCTATTGTAAGTCCAAGGGAGTTTAACCTTGCTGTAAGTTTAGTCATCTCTATAATGTGCTCTTTCATAGTTTGCGACCCATCAAACTTCATGGTCATGAGTTCTGCCATAAGAGTACCGTCGAGTGACTTATCAGCTGAATGAAAACGCTCTTCCACAAACTGCATATATTCCTTAGCACTTTCTGTTTGCGGAATTGTTGACTTAATGTTATTAGCAACAGTCATCTTAATAAACATAAGGCTCAATCTGTTACCGCGTTCCCATGCTTTATGGTGTGATTTTTCTGTCTCAATACTAGCTGTTGTAAGAGCAACAGGTTTATCCTCAAGGAGTGCCAAGTCAAGATCCTGAACACCTAAATGGAAATTGACTTGTTCTCTCCATTTAGAAAAATTAACACCAGTGAACAATGTAACAGATGAAGCATGTGTATTCATGGGAACTACTGCAAATTAAATAAAAAAATTGAAATAACTATAAGCTCATAGCTAATGCGATTTAGATATGTACATAATAGTATAATATAGCACTCCTTTGGGTAGATACTATCTTATACTTAACATAATTAAATACCAAAACATAAGTAAGTAATAAATATATTCAATTAAATAGAACTGACATCTTTGGATGATCAATATTTATTTAATCAAGATATCTATTAAACCTCATCATGTCAACTAGTTATAGAACAAGACTTTTCTTTGGGTAAGTTCTCAGGTTCTATCATTAGTGACGCTAGTTTTTAATTGGTATTATTATAACTGGCAATTTATATCAATAATCATTATGTCACTTATGCACTAAATGATTATTATGATTTTGACTACTTTGGTGATTAACAAAATTATAAATCTCATGTGCATAAATGACTTATAACACATACTTGATTAAACATCATGAGTAAAGCATAGAACAGATCAATTGCAAACATAGGAAATATTCAGTTATTGATTGGTGGCTCTAATACCAAATGTTAGAAATTCTTTACTGTTCGATCTTTCATGATTAATGATGAACAATTCAAGTAATAACCCAAGGATCACCAATACCGAATATTTCACAAACAAAACTTAATATGATTTATTGTTTAAGATGACGTACCTTGATTAATAGCGGAAGATGTAATGGCTGTCATCTTCTTCTTCTGACTTCTAATAATTACTCTTCTTCTCAGAATTTGGTTTCTCTCTCTAACCCTATTTCTTTATGTGTTTCTTGATGGAGAAGAATACATCTGTTTACAGGGAGAGAGAGGACCCAATCCTTTATTTAACATTTAACTCTAAATCTGGTACGTCCATCATATACCAATTCAACGCTTAAGATTAATCACAGACCTAATGTTCTAATTATAGAACAATCTATTTATGACTTAATTAATCGGGTCACATTAAGATTAGAAACTGCATAACGTTAAAGGTAAATGAAACGTTCTATTTATGACCTAATTAATAGGGTCACATTAAGATTAGAAACTGCATAACGTTAAAAGTAAATGAAACATTCTATTTATGACCTAATTAATAGGGTCACATTAAGATTAGAAACTGCATAACGTTAAAAGTAAATGAAACGATTGCAGTTTCTAATAGCAGATTTCTAACATCATGGTCAATTTTAATCAGCTCAAAGTCGTCTATGCTCAAAGTCAAACTCTCTAGCCAGATCAATACGATTAATAATATTTGTTATTATTAAATCAAGAATTTTGTGTTTGGACTTACAAATTTAAATGTGGACGATGTTTGAATTTTGACTAAAACCAAATTCCACAAGTCCTAACGTGATATAGTTTTGATGAAGAGAAATTATGTAAATAATCGTTACTGCAAATACCGCTTATAATAAGTAAAATTGGATTTTAAAAGATGTATAAGCGATAAATTCAGCCAAAAATGTCGCGCCAATAGTTAAAGTGATGTGTGGATGTTAATATTCGAATTGTTCGATATTAATGGTTGACTAAATTTACACCTTTGAGTCGCATAAACAAAACGATGAATGCTCCAAATGAACCATACAATTTAATTAATTTATAATCATTGTAAATTAATTAAATTAATTAAATTTTGTGAAACATCAATTGTTAATTTATTTTTAATTTGTTTAAATACTATTAATATTTAATGAAGTGTGCATATAAAAGTTATAAATGCATGTATCGGAATATGATGTCGGTAGAATATTTATGTTGGCTTTAAATAGAATAAATATTAAGTGCAATTTTAAATTAATTAATATTTCTGAAATACTAACTATTAAAAAAATTAATTTGATTTGTTTGAGTACAATTAGTATTTAATAAAGTGCGTATATAAAAGTTATAATCATGCATATCGGTATATGATATCAATAGAATGTTTAAATTGGATTTGAATAGATTAAATGCTAAGTGATTTTAGAAATCTTTGAGTACCAAGTGACACCTATTATGGTCGGTCATAGACAATAAAGAAAGTTAGATAATTTGATGTGATTATTTGGGTATCAAATAGAAAAGGTTTTAAAGGAGAGAAATGAAAGGTTTTAGTGTTTCCTTTAAAACATATTCTTTCTCATTCATTTTAGAACACTCTTCAGACAATTCACTTTTATTCCTCTTCTCTTCCATCCCATCTGAAAATAATGGCTTCGAAAGCCTAAAAATTTCAAAATCAAAATCAAATAATTCTAAAAATAAAAGGTAGTTCTCATCTCTTGATTCTTGCAAATTCCAAAGATTGATTCTAGGAGCTTATGATTCATCGTTCGTGATGTGATTTATGGGAAACATCCAAGGTAATTCTCAAATTAATTAATTTATATATTTTATCATTCATATACTTGGATTTTGTAATATTCATCATGTGTTTAATTAATCATTTTGTATATGTGAATCAAAACTCTCTTCCATCTTAATTGACTAATTGACTATTATATTGTTTTAATTCAGATCTGATAGAGTTAGGAGTATACCCTGGGGTAAATTATGTAATTCATTACATATATCTAACTCGATAGCCAATTTTGTTTATAAATAAAAGGTGTTTTCTTTCTATTATATACTTGTTATATTATGATATGATTAACTAAGTAATTAATTTAAAGTATAATAAATACAAAATCCTTGAATGGTATGTTATGTGATAGTAATTATAATGTGTTGTAATAATGAGTAATTTATCACATTGAAAATAACATATTTTTTAAATATTGCTAGTCAAGATAAGACTAGAATGTGTAATGCTCTCCAAATATTGGACAGTGTATTACTTATAGCTGTTGGGGGTGCCAAGTGGTTACATACTGATAGTTATTAGATAACTATAGAATGATTCACCCGTGGGTTTTCTGTTGGTTAATATAACTAAGGTCAAATAGAAAATCTCGAAGAGACGATGTTACATGGTTTTCTCGACTTGATAATACTATGGAACTGAAGTGTGGACACTCCACTTTGATTGTATTAAATTATGGAATGACGCCCATTGAATGACTATAATTGGGTTTGAATTAATGCATTAGAATTGAAGCAGTATTCAATACGGAATTCATCGCCTCGGTTATATAAGGTTAGCATCACGGTCAACTGTAGTCAAGTCAAAGTCAAAATCTTCGACCAGAGTAGTACGATTAATAATAAATGTTATTATTGAACCAAGGTCTTTGTTTATGGACCACCTAAGTTGAATGTGTACGATATTGGAATTTTAACCAAAACCAAATTCCGTAAGTCCTAATGCGATATAATATCGATGAAGATAATTTGTGTAAATAATCGCTGCTACTGGGTACCGCTTATGGTAAGTAAATTTGGATTTTACTAAAAAAGATGTGTAGGTAATAAATTCAGCCAAAATGTCACATCACTAGCTAGGTTGACGTGTGAACATTAAATTTGAATTGCCCAATATTGAATGAACCACACAATTTAATTAATTTATAATCGTTGTAAATTAATTAAATTAATTAATATCTTCAAATACTAATTACTAAATTTTATCTGATGATTGAATACCATTATTATTTTATAAAGTGCATGTACAAAAGTTATAAATGCAAGCATCGATATACGATACCGATAGAATATTTAAATTATATTTAAATGGAACAAATGCTGAATGAATTTGAAAATTTTTTAGGCCCGCTACACCTCGTTATATAGGTGGCCATGCATTATTCATAACCAAATATATTCTAGTCATAAATATGTAACTAGAATATACTTTCCATATTTAATTTGATGGAATTAAATTCCTTAGGAAGATTTTCCACTATGATATCCATAAATCGGTTTAACATAAAAGGGAAAGATTGGCTCTGTTTGAAATTACAAGGAATGGATAATTTCTTTCAATTAGAATAGGCAGTGTGTAACGATTCTAGATTTTCGATTTCCGAAAATCGACATTAATACATCCACTGTATCAACTGCCGAGCAATCGAATGCCGGAAAACTGAATTGTTAGGGTTAAAAAGAAGAGGTAGAAGAAGACAGAAAGAAAGAAAGAAGAAACAACAGAAACAACAACAGAATCTCACATTCGCAGCGGAACAACATATAAATGTAACGACCCGAAATTTTCAAAGCCGAAAATTCCAGATAGTTATGAAAAGAAGAAAGAGATAGAAGAAGAAGAACAGAAAACATCATCATCTCACATTTCGCAGCAGATAAAATATAATAACAAATAATAACAGTTTACAAGAATACTGTATCTGTAGATTACATTTTAATACATCAGAGTTTACATATATTCAGTCACTGAATACATTCAATTATCATGTCACAGATACACAAAAATATACTGCAGCGGAAATACTCTATACGTTCCTGCCATCCCGCTCGACTCCTGAGCTCCAGAACGTCCGTACCTGAAATCTGTAATACTCGGTCTGACCCGAGCATTACACCAAAGTAACACCTGGGTCAGGCTGGAAACCAGCGTGAGTAAACCCAACTAACATGAATAACCAAACAAACCAACAACATATATAAACCCGGGTAACACATATCAATTTGACAATTTCGCCCTTTGCTTTAGACAACACTTATCCAATCCATCAATTCCTATGTACCCCAACTCAGATAAAATAATCCAATTTACTTAAATAATTTCCTTCCAGCCTATTGACTTCACAAAACAATCTAAAAATTCGAAGTAGTTTCGGGTATTCCGAATACCCGACCCCGGTCTCTTCGAAACTCATGTTATCCTATCCCAACTTATTTAAATGAAATACACAACATTTCATATCAGAGATATCAACACACTCAAAACATCCAATACCATTCAATTATCCAACACATACCAATTAATTCAATGGTTCTAATTGAATTTCTAACCACATTCGTTTAGATTTCTTCATTCAATATTAGTTAATTCCAAAATCAAATAATTAGTCAACCCTTCACTATTCATCTTAATAAATCTTGATTAATTTCCTTTCTAACACATTCAAGTAATTACCTTAAATTAACTTCACGATATTAATTAGTCTCAACTAAGATCATTGCGTGATCTTAATTGCTTTATAAATTAATTTATTTTTTAATTTACATTCATCCTTAATTACTATACCGATTAACTTCCCATAAGTCGGTTGTTACTGATTAATTCATCTTAATTAATAAATCTTCAATTACACCCTCAATTATATTAATTAATTATTTCCAATTATATTTTAATTTGTTCCAATCTAAATTAATTACTTTTTTTCAACCACAATATTAATCAATTTCGATTTCCCTAACCGTGTAATTAACTATCCTTCATTTACTTCGTTCATAAATTAATTACTCCTTACTTAACTGTCTTAATTAATCAAGTGATTATTTATCACACCATCAAAGGATTATTCTGAATTACTTATACTTAGTAAATTAATTTAACCCTAATTAATTCATTCAACCCTTAGTAACTTTAAAAACGGAAACATTTCCTTATTTATGTTGAAGTTTACACAACTTAAAATTCCCAATACTACGAGTTAAGCAACAATTAACTCGAGAACCATCCAAACCAAAATCACCAAATCATCAATTCACAGTGCAGATCAAATCAATTCAAGCATTTAACCAAACATTTAAGTTCAACCATTTAAATTTAAATAGAAATCCACCAAAGTGAGATTTACTCACCGTTGTTTTTCTCATTTGCAACCCGATCTATCTCGATTTGTTCCCTCATGATTTGGACCATCGTCGAAGAAGTTTAATCGCTGCCGAGCACAAATCAACCTCGCAGATCCAAACTCCAACACTCGACTTCGACGAACTCCACAGTCAAGCACCCAACTGCTGCGAATCCACTACTTCGCCTCCTGGATGCCGCCGTCAGCCTCGCGAGCATGGAACCCTAGATCGTAGCCGAGCTCGAACGCGACCCATCCAAGCAAACGACACACGCGACCGCACTTGCTCACATCATCGCGACTCCTCCTATCGAAGATTCATCACCTCCTCCAACCTGCCTGCCTCCTCGTTGCCATTCCCAACCAACCCGACGAGCTCAGCACTACGCGGCATCACCCAACTCACCAAACCCCTAATGATCGAACACGCAGAGCTAGAGGGTGAAGAGCGCGGCTACGAGCGAAAGAACTCGATCGATTTCCTTCTCTTTTTTTTCTTTTTTCGATTCGAATTGGAAATAAAATGCGGCCATATAATTTTTGTTGAATTCGATTTCTGCTATTGAGAATAAAGAGGGGACAGAGATAAATATCGATTTGGGGAAGCTTCTTGAATACGTGTTTATTAAATAATTTAATATTGAAAATATCTCGTTGCATAACGCGAAATCCCGATCCCCGAATCAGACATGCCGACAAGCGTCCATAAGATTTTATCCGCATTCCGAACACAATGAAATGTGCTTCGAAGGCTAATTCGATCATTTGCGCGAGTTATAGAAGTAAACGATCAATTTTAAATTAAATCGATTAAAATAGTTTCTATGCGTTTTGAGTTGCCAGGGTCAAACGACAACTCCGATTGCTTCTAAAATTGAAATTCGATAATAACTAACTATTACGGATCCAATGAAACTAGTTTCGTCGAATTCCAAGACTGTGCCTCGGAAGGCTATTTTTTTTAAATTCAATTTAAACGGTATCTTATTAAAACTGAACAAATTACCTTTAAACTGAATTTCAACCATCCTATTATCTTCAGTATCATCGTTAAAATTTTTATAAGCCTTCAAATTATTTTAAACAGGCGTAGAAATTTCAAATTCAACAATTTACCCAATTTCAATTATTAAATTCAATATTTAAACTATATAATTCAATGATTTAATTATCAAGTAAATATTGATATCTCGAATTCAAGTTAAAATTAACTTTTAAATATTTTAAAGTCAATTCAATTATCCCATTTAAATTGTTAAAAATTCCGGGTCGTCACATTCCTCCCCCCTTAAAATAATTTCGTCCCCGAAATTACTAGTTAGGAAGAATGGTACTATACCCGTTTACCTTTCCCCCAAAACCAACAGTTCAACATCCTACCAACTATCCTTTATAAAGGACCCCTTATCATTCTTACTAACTTTCCAAACTCTCGCACAGTTTTTAAACAATATCCTTTTTGCCCAAACATCAAGTTCAATTTAAAACCAGATTTTAAATTATCAAAATTTCTCAAATTTTCTAACTCTCTAAATTTTCGAAATTTTTTGCCAGTGTCTCTGTGATATCCTGGATTTTTAGACGTCTGTTAAATTGAAATTAATTGGGAAAGTCATTTGAAATACTGAATTACAAGTCGAACAAATAAATTCTGATAATTAAAAAAATATATGGATATATAAATGGATTTGAAACTATAATAAATGTTGAAAATTTTTAAGTGTATACATACACAAGTATATAAATGTGTATATATATATGTATTGTGATTATGAAGAATTGATTTGAATTCAATACAATAATTTTCAAAAGACATTTAAAATTAAAATCTATATTTTTAAAACACTAAGTATATATATAGTTATTAATTAATGTATAAATGGATTTTATATTATTTATTTAAAAAGTTATATAACTATAAGTAAAAAAAATGTATAATGTAAAATATAATATAAAAATATATCTAAACATTTGTACATGTAAATAAAGACAAGTGTAATCATCTTATCATTTTATTAAATATGTGTAAGCATGGTATTACTTGAAAATACAAGTGTAAGAATCATAATATCATGTAATAACAAGTGGCAAATTCTTTTTCTTTTAATTTGAAAATTTATAAACAATGTAGTATTAGAGAAGAAAGCTGGCTATTCATTTTCAGATCAAAGCTAAAACTTTCTCTTCATCTTCATATTCCTTTCATTCATTTCAAACCTGAAAATTCAAAACAAAGAAAAGGAATAAAGGAAAATCAAAACCTGTTCAAACAATAAATCAAAAGCAATTCAAAGCTTCAGTTTTTAACTTGGAAATGCAATTCAAGGATCAGGCTTTAATTAAAATCTCGGATCAGTTCCAACTCAAGTTGCATCACAAATCAAGTACATACCAAAATCCAGTTCAAAAACAAGTTACAGGCTTTCTGTTCAAACACCAAAAAGGTGAGTAAACCAAGCTTTAAACTGTTAAATGTGATGCACATGAATGATATTTGAAGGATAAATGTGTTAGTTGCTTTGCATGTATGAAAATACGATTGCATGCTAATAAATATGAAGTGTTAAGTATTCATGTCTGTATATATTCTCTGTTCTTATTTTTACAGGGTTTAAACAAAAGAAATTTTTTAAATCCCCTCATTTAATCTCTGTTGACTGTGAGTAATCAACTAAGCTTTGCTTCAAATAGTTGCATGTGATGTTTTTAGTCAGTAGAGGATGTGATAATTATTTGCAAGTGAGAAACTTTGGTTTGCATGTTATAAATGTATTGAATTACAAGTGTGCATATCTGCAAAACCTGGTATGCTCTGTTCTTACCAACAGGCTAAATTTTCAAAAAAATTAAGTTCTAAATTCAATATCTCATCCCATAATCTTTTTGAGGCTTGGATTTGTAAACAAAATATGTTTAATTTGACAAGATCTCAATTTTAAAAATAATTTCAAGAAATTTTTATCAGGTAATTTCTCCAAAAATGATAAACACAGTGAAAATCATATATATGTCAAAATGTGATGATCATAAAATGGTGTTTGGATTTCATAACTAGATTCAAATTTGCAAACGATGATTTTAGGTGAAGGTTTCATGGTTTTTAAGTAAGTAAATCATGCGAATGATCGAGTTGAACGGAAAAGCAATTTTCATCGATTACCGATGATCTACGTGGTGATGGTTGTTGGGCTTGAGACAGGAAGTGGCTGGAGGATGGGGGATCGTCGGAAAAATACTCGCTTGTATTCTAGATCGCCGTGGTGGCCGTGCGAAGTAGATTTAGGGTTTAATGGTTTAGTTTGGACATCGATATTTTGTGAGTTCGTGCGACGTTGTAGGTTGATCGGAGTCGTTAGAACCAAGGGGGATCGAAACTGGGAGTCGAGACATAGCTTTGGTCGGGATGGCGTGGATGTAGGTAACTGGGATCATCGGCGTGAGGAGGATTCCTTCGACTGGGTTGGGTTCGAGGAGGAGTAAACTTGCTCGATTTTGATTTTGTGGTTATTTCGATAACCTGGGTGGTTGGAAATTTCGAAGGTAGCGACGTCGACTTGGTGGCGTCATCAAAGTTGATCGGAGGGCCGGCGTTGACGTGTGCACGTGCACGCGTATATGTGTGTATCTGTTGTTGTTTGGACGTTTGGGGAAGAAGGAGGTAGCTCGGGTCTGGATCGAAGTTTTCTCACGTTTGACTCGAAGCAGAGGGATGTGGGGTTTAGCTCGTGAGTTTCTCGGGAAATTTAGTGGTTGTCTCGTGATAGTCTCGGGATGCAGTGGAGTGGTCTCGAGTTGTTCAAGTGTGATCTGGTTTTAATTTTTTTAAGCTAAATTTTTGCAAAAAGGAAAAAGGTTAAGGATGTCATAAAGTTTAAATAGGGTTATGATTAATTAAAGATGATTAATTAAGTATAATTAATTTAAGGGTAATCACTTATTGAGATTTATAAAGATTAATTATTTGATGATAGTAATGATAAAGGTATAATTACTTAATATAAGTAATTAGAGAATAGTTAATTATGTTAATTAATTCAAGATTATTAACTAGTGATTATAAATAAATGTGATTTCTTTAATATAATTAATTAGATTAATTAATTAAGGATACACATTAGTGGAAGTTGGTTAAGTAAATTACTTAATGAAGTAATTAATGGATAATTACTGAATATAATTAATTAGAAGACAATTACTTTTTGAAAGTAATTAAATGGAAGTAATTAAGGATTAATTACTTAAGTGTAATTTATTTAAGGGTGGATTAATTTAGGTAATTAATTAAAGATTAATTAATTAATGGATTTATTAGAGGATCATTTATTTATTTATTTATTTATTTAATTAATGAGATTGATTAAAGGATAATTATTGTAAATGGTAAAGGTTAATTCATTTATATAATAAATTAAAGGCTAATTACTTAATGTAAATAAAAAGTAATTAATCAAGAATGATTAATAAAAAGAGATAATTAAAGAATAATTACTTATTGTAATTAAGGGATAATTAGTCAAGGAAGATTAATTAAGATAAATAATTAAGAAATGTTTAATTAATTTATAATTAATTAAATGTTAAGTAAGATGGATTAAGGTAATCCAAGTAATTAAAGGATAGTAATTAGTTTAATTAGAGATTAATTAAATTAATTAAGAATGAATCAACTTGTTATGGATTAGTTGAATAATATTAGATGACTTGGATTGATTTTATCTCTGATGGACAATTGAGATGTGCTGTGATATGAATGGGTTAAACTGTGATAATGTAGGTTACCTATCTGAGTTGGATTGTTGTATGATATCCTGAATATGAATTGTATTGTCTGAACTTAACAATTTGGATTAGGGATCACATTGAATTCGAAGAGACAGGGGTCGGGTATCAGTAAATACCCGAAACCACTTCGATTCTTTATAAATTGAGTTTAGAACCAATAGGCTGGAATTGGAATAAATTAAGTAACTTGACCTTTAACTAAGTAATGGTTCGTGGACATTGTTGTAATAAGTGATGGACTTTTGGAACTCGTAGAAAGGTACGAGTTACCCTGGATTGCAAATAAGTTTATAGCTTAGTATTTCATGTTATATGGGTTTACTCACGCTGGTTTCCAGCCTGACCCGGGTGTTACTTTGATGTAATACTCGGGTCAGACCGAGTATTACAGATTTTCAGGTTAAGACGTTCTGAAGCTCAGGTGGCGAGCTGGATGGCTGAAACGTATGGAGTATTTACCGCTGTGTATAGTATAGTTGGCTTGGACATGTTGTTTTGTCCAGTGTATTGTAATGGGTGTAACTCTGATGTATAAATATAAGTGTATTGATACAGTTTTCTTTGTATAACTGATATTATTATGTGATATTATATTTTATCCGCTGCGAATGTGAGGTTTCTGTGTCTTGTTTCTATTTTCTTCTTCTTCTATCTCTTTCTTTTTCTTCTAACTATCTGGAAATTTCGGGTTCGAAATTCCCGGGTCGTTACAGTGGTATCAGAGCGAAGGTTAAGTGAGAATCTTGGCTCTGTTGGGATTACTCATTAAGAATAGGGTCAATAATACCCTAAGATGAGTTGAGTGTATATATATATATGAGAGCGTATTTGTTATTTTCTTATATAAAGGTTTTAAAATGGTTTTAAAAATAAATGATTTTTATATAAGTTTATCTTTTGATATATATAGAAATAATTTTCTAATTATTAAATATATTAAAGAAATTGGTTGTTGAATCATTGGAATTAAATAAAATAATAAGAATTAAGTGGTAAACAACCAAATTGAAATTGAATGAAGATAAGTTTGAAATGGATCCAAACTGAATTTAAAACCTTGAATTTGTAGAAGTGTTATCAGAATAAAGATAATAATGAATTGATTTCCAGATATGATAATCTTGGTTACTATCATAAATGGATGTTGTGTTTAATAATAAAATGTTGTTAATGATTAAGTAAAATGAAATGTTTTAAGGAAATAAACTTTTAGGTAAGTATGACATATAAATTGGAATTGAAGATAATTTAAAAATTGTGAAGTTTTAAATCTAAATTCCGAAAACTTGAAATTGTTTTATAGTAATTTGTTTTGAAATTAAAAACCAAGAATGGTTTAAAATTTTAAGTATGACTTGAAGTGTAAAGGAAATAAATATGTATATATGAGAATATACATTATATTAAAGATGTTTGAAATAAACTCTAAGTATTGAATTTTAAATTTTCCTTGGGATGTGATGTGAAACCCAAAGTGAAGTAAGTTTTTAAACTTAAAGGGGAAAGATTATTAACCTGAAGTTTAAATTTTGAATGGGAATTCAAATTGTGTAAAGTTGACCGGATAAAGTAAATTTAATTTAACTTGGAGGAAGTTAAATAAGTTTGAATGAATAACTTGAATTGGAAATTTCAAGATGAAATTTAAATTTAGCTTGGGTAGTTAAATGGTTAATTTAAATGGGAGTTATGAGTGATCTCAAAATGGGTTTGAGATCTGGAAATTTGAAATGGATAATAAATTAGAATCTGAAGATTAAATTGTTTTTGAATTCTTATTTGAACTTTGTAATAAGTTAAGTAAAGATAATTTTAAAATGGGAATTGGGATTAATTCAAACTGGAATTGAAATGAATTAAAATTGGTTCAATTTGAAATTTATTTGAATTAATTTGAAATTGTAATTAAAGTTGAATAGGTTTAAAATTCAAATGGAATTTGAGTTGAATTAGGAAAGAAATTGAGGATTAATTCAACTTGAATTGAGGTTAAATCAATTTCAATGGAAATTGAAGTTATTTAAATTGCAATTGAGTTAATTTAAATGGAAGTGGAAATTTAAATTGAATTAATGGGAAATTAATTGGAAATGGAGATTGGGAAATTAAACAGTTTGGCTCTGGATTATTTTCAAATTGTTTTAATACAAGTATATGTTTCCAAACTATTTACTATACAATCTTTCTTCTTAAACCCCAAACTATCTTATACTTATTTTACAATTATTTTGAAACTATTTAATTATTTCGAAATTATTTAACTATTTTGAAACTGTCTTATAAACTAATAACTATTTTTCAACTACTTATCTATTTTAAACTTTTCCAAGCTATTTTTAAATTTAAATAGGTCAGAGTTCAAACTGTTTGTAATTGAAGTAATAACTCAATTGGAAATGGAAGCAATTGAGAATAAGTGAATGGAATTAAAGGAAATGTGAATAGAAAAGAGAATTGATTTGGCTAATAACCAACAAAGATAAATACGTAGGATATACGTATATTATTCTATTCGCATAGTGATTTGATCCAGATTCGAACACAGAATTTCGAGATAGTATTATCAATCCGAGTTGGGATTTTTCGCTCGATTTTCGACGGCGAACCTGGATATGGATTTTTGATTGGTTCTGGATATTCTCTATCATAGTTGTGACTATGCAAGGAGAATGACGGTTTCTAATCAAGAAACCAGATCTGAGTCCGCACTAGGAAGTCGGGTGGACGATACTAGTTCAGAAGTGAAATTGTGTGATCGATTGAGCGATCAGATTGATATTGTGTACGGATGATATGTGTACATCGTACGGATTTGAATGAAATTGATATTGAAGATTTGTGGATAAGAACTGTAAAATGGTTTTTGAAAAGAAATATGGTTAATAACTTTATAAAAGATTTATCAAATGTGAATATTTGATTTGGAATAAAATAAAGTTATATATCCTTGTTATATAAGGTAAATCTTCCCTTGTTGAATCTATTGCTAAAAGAAAAGAGTTTTGAAATATTTGAAGTATAAAAGAGGTTTTATACAAAGTTGAAATGATCCAAAAGATTTTAAAAGTTATATATATCTATATCTATATATATAAAGGATCTTATGAGAATGATTTTGGAAAAGGTTTTGGGAACCTATGAATTTGGGAAAGGCTTTTGATTTTTGGGAAAATCAATTTTGGATTTTAGAAAGCCTAGTTTGAGAATTATCGATTTTGTAAATCGATTTTGTGTAAAGGAGATTTTGATAAATCATAAAGGGTATGATTTGAAGATACTATAAGTATATAGTATAAAGTATTTTGAGAATAGCTCTGGGGAAAAAGGCACTTCCTTGAAATGAACTTCTCAGGAGTACCACTGGGTGGTACTGCCTTGAACCCCAAGGGGGGATTCTAAAGTTGATCCTGTGAGGAGTCCGGACAAAACTAGTTCCTGAGGATTATTTGTGTAGCGAAAGTCGAGGGGCTGGTGCCCACAGTGGCATTTGAGTTATGCTGTGACAACAATTTGACTCAATGTCACTGCGATCTACTGCAGACCATAGCGAAAGTCATGTGTGCCGCTGAGAGCCAACTGTCTACGTTTGATTTTATATCGGTAGACTGTGACACTATGGTAACATAGCGAAAGTCGTTTGTGCCGCTGAGAGCCAACAGTCTGCGTTTGATTTTATATCGGTAGACTGCGACCTATGTGGGAGAAGTTTCATTTTGACAGCGAAATCGTGTGTGCCGCTGAGAGCCAACAGTTACATGGACTTTTGCTGCGATGGCAACGTAACCCTGGAATGTAACTGCGATCTGTTGTGGGTTCCATGCTGTCATCAGTTACATGGACTTTTGCTGCGATGGCAACGTAACCCGTGATGTAACTGTGACCATGGATGGGGGTGATGATTTCCAGAGCATTTTCACCAAAGATATTTCCTCTATTTTCAAAACTGTTTTCTAATATTTTCATAAATTAATTTCCAAATATTTTCACTGGATGTTGGAAACAGGTTTACCAAGTACTTATAGATTTTCAGTCCTACGTCTGATCAACGTATGACCGAATTTCTGTGAGAACAAGGATGGATTTGTTAAGACATCAAGTTATAAAAAGTATTTTTATAAGAACTATTTTGTAATACTATATAGATTTTAAAAGTGTTTTAAAAATGATCAAAGGAAAATTTATCTGATTTCAAGTATTGGATAAAATTCTGGTCTCGTTTCTTTTCGAGGACGAAAAGATTCTAAGGGGGGAGGAATGTGATATCCTGGATTTTTAGACGTCTGTTAAATTGAAATTAACTGGGAAAGTCATTTGAAATACTGAATTACAAGTCGAACAAATAAATTCTGATAATTAAAAAATTATATGGATATATAAATGGATTTGAAACTATAATAAATGTTGAAAATTTTTAAGTGTATACATACACAAGTATATAAATGTGTATATATATATGTATTGTGATTATGAAGAATTGATTTGAATTCAATACAATAATTTTCAAAAGACATTTAAAATTAAAATCTATATTTTTAAAACACTAAGTATATATATAGTTATTAATTAATGTATAAATGGATTTTATATTATTTATTTAAAAAGTTATATAACTATAAGTAAAAAAAATGTATAATGTAAAATATAATATAAAAATATATTTAAACATTTGTACATGTAAATAAAGACAAGTGTAATCATCTTATCATTTTATTAAATATGTGTAAGCATGGTATTACTTGAAAATACAAGTGTAAGAATCATAATATCATGTAATAACAAGTGGCAAATTCTTTTTCTTTTAATTTGAAAATTTATAAACAATGTAGTATTAGAGAAGAAAGCTGGCTATTCATTTTCAGATCAAAGCTAAAACTTTCTCTTCATCTTCATATTCCTTTCATTCATTTCAAACCTGAAAATTCAAAACAAAGAAAAGGAATAAAGGAAAATCAAAACCTGTTCAAACAATAAATCAAAAGCAATTCAAAGCTTCAGTTTTTAACTTGGAAATGCAATTCAAGGATCAGGCTTTAATTAAAATCTCGGATCAGTTCCAACTCAAGTTGCATCACAAATCAAGTACAGACCAAAATCCAGTTCAAAAACAAGTTACAGGCTTTCTGTTCAAACACCAAAAAGGTGAGTAAACCAAGCTTTAAACTGTTAAATGTGATGCACATGAATGATATTTGAAGGATAAATGTGTTAGTTGCTTTGCATGTATGAAAATACGATTGCATGCTAATAAATATGAAGTGTTAAGTATTCATGTCTGTATATATTCTCTGTTCTTATTTTTACAGGGTTTAAACAAAAGAAATTTTTTAAATCCCCTCATTTAATCTCTGTTGACTGTGAGTAATCAACTAAGCTTTGCTTCAAATAGTTGCATGTGATGTTTTTAGTCAGTAGAGGATGTGATAATTATTTGCAAGTGAGAAACTTTGGTTTGCATGTTATAAATGTATTGAATTACAAGTGTGCATATCTGCAAAACCTGGTATGCTCTGTTCTTACCAACAGGCTAAATTTTCAAAAAAATTAAGTTCTAAATTCAATATCTCATCCCATAATCTTTTTGAGGCTTGGATTTGTAAACAAAATATGTTTAATTTGACAAGATCTCAATTTTAAAAATAATTTCAAGAAATTTTTATCAGGTAATTTCTCCAAAAATGATAAACACAGTGAAAATCATATATATGTCAAAATGTGATGATCATAAAATGGTGTTTGGATTTCATAACTAGATTCAAATTTGCAAACGATGATTTTAGGTGAAGGTTTCATGGTTTTTAAGTAAGTAAATCATGCGAATGATCGAGTTGAACGGAAAAGCAATTTTCATCGATTACCGATGATCTACGTGGTGATGGTTGTTGGGCTTGAGACAGGAAGTGGCTGGAGGATGGGGGATCGTCGGAAAAATACTCGCTTGTATTCTAGATCGCCGTGGTGGCCGTGCGAAGTAGATTTAGGATTTAATGGTTTAGTTTGGACATCGATATTTTGTGAGTTCGTGCGACGTTGTAGGTTGATCGGAGTCGTTAGAACCAAGGGGGATCGAAACTGGGAGTCGAGACATAGCTTTGGTCGGGATGGCGTGGATGTAGGTAACTGGGATCATCGGCGTGAGGAGGATTCCTTCGACTGGGTTGGGTTCGAGGAGGAGTAAACTTGCTCGATTTTGATTTTGTGGTTATTTCGATAACCTGGGTGGTTGGAAATTTCGAAGGTAGCGACGTCGACTTGGTGGCGTCATCAAAGTTGATCGGAGGGCCGGCGTTGACGTGTGCACGTGCACGCGTATATGTGTGTATCTGTTGTTGTTTGGACGTTTGGGGAAGAAGGAGGTAGCTCGGGTCTGGATCGAAGTTTTCTCACGTTTGACTCGAAGCAGAGGGATGTGGGGTTTAGCTCGTGAGTTTCTCGGGAAATTTAGTGGTTGTCTCGTGATAGTCTCGGGATGCAGTGGAGTGGTCTCGAGTTGTTCAAGTGTGATCTGGTTTTAATTTTTTTAAGCTAAATTTTTGCAAAAAGGAAAAAGGTTAAGGATGTCATAAAGTTTAAATAGGGTTATGATTAATTAAAGATGATTAATTAAGTATAATTAATTTAAGGGTAATCACTTATTGAGATTTATAAAGATTAATTATTTGATGATAGTAATGATAAAGGTATAATTACTTAATATAAGTAATTAGAGAATAGTTAATTATGTTAATTAATTCAAGATTATTAACTAGTGATTATAAATAAATGTGATTTCTTTAATATAATTAATTAGATTAATTAATTAAGGATACACATTAGTGGAAGTTGGTTAAGTAAATTACTTAATGAAGTAATTAATGGATAATTACTGAATATAATTAATTAGAAGACAATTACTTTTTGAAAGTAATTAAATGGAAGTAATTAAGGATTAATTACTTAAGTGTAATTTATTTAAGGGTGGATTAATTTAGGTAATTAATTAAAGATTAATTAATTAATGGATTTATTAGAGGATCATTTATTTATTTATTTATTTATTTAATGAGATTGATTAAAGGATAATTATTGTAAATGGTAAAGGTTAATTCATTTATATAATAAATTAAAGGCTAATTACTTAATGTAAATAAAAAGTAATTAATCAAGAATGATTAATAAAAAGAGATAATTAAAGAATAATTACTTATTGTAATTAAGGGATAATTAGTCAAGGAAGATTAATTAAGATAAATAATTAACAAATGTTTAATTAATTTGTAATTAATTAAATGTTAAGTAAGATGGATTAAGGTAATCCAAGTAATTAAAGGATAGTAATTAGTTTAATTAGAGATTAATTAAATTAATTAAGAATGAATCAACTTGTTATGGATTGGTTGAATAATATTAGATGACTTGGATTGATTTTATCTCTGATGGACAATTGAGATGTGCTGTGATATGAATGGGTTAAACTGTGATAATGTAGGTTACCTATCTGAGTTGGATTGTTGTATGATATCCTGAATATGAATTGTATTGTCTGAACTTAACAATTTGGATTAGGGATCACATTGAATTCGAAGAGACAGGGGTCGGGTATCAGTAAATACCCGAAACCACTTCGATTCTTTATAAATTGAGTTTAGAACCAACAGGCTGGAATTGGAATAAATTAAGTAACTTGACCTTTAACTAAGTAATGGTTCGTGGACATTGTTGTAATAAGTGATGGACTTTTGGAACTCGTAGAAAGGTACGAGTTACCCTGGATTGCAAATAAGTTTATAACTTAGTATTTCATGTTATATGGGTTTACTCACGCTGGTTTCCAGCCTGACCCGGGTGTTACTTTGATGTAATACTCGGGTCAGACCGAGTATTACAGATTTTCAGGTTAAGACGTTCTGAAGCTCAGGTGGCGAGCTGGATGGCTGAAACGTATGGAGTATTTACCGCTGTGTATAGTATAGTTGGCTTGGACATGTTGTTTTGTCCAGTGTATTGTAATGGGTGTAACTCTGATGTATAAATATAAGTGTATTGATACAGTTTTCTTTGTATAACTGATATTATTATGTGATATTATATTTTATCCGCTGCGAATGTGAGGTTTCTGTGTCTTGTTTCTATTTTCTTCTTCTTCTATCTCTTTCTTTTTCTTCTAACTATCTGGAAATTTCGGGTTCGAAATTCCCGGGTCGTTACAGTCTCCTTTGCACGGCTAGCTCGGTACAACTACAAAATGCCTCTACGGGCTCCCAAATTCCAAAAAGAAAACAGAAAGCCAAGTGGCTAGATCAAAAACCCAATCCAATTTCATACAGATATTTAAACACATACCTTTTTGTCGGGCATTTCAAATTTATCTTTTGGAATCAAATCCAATTTCATTTTCTCTTTTAATACCTGTATATCTTACTTAGCAACCAAATCCAATCATAACCCTTCAAATCATTTTATATCTTTTCTTATACAAGTTTTCATATTTACTTCTATTCAATTTACTTCAAATTTTGAATATTAAATTTATCTTTCGTTTATAACTGGTTCGTAGCATTATTTAAATTTGTTTCATTTATTAATTTACTTCAACTCCCAATTTGAAATCGTTCTGACATTAACAAAAATTTTCCCAAAAATTTCCAAAAATTTTCTAACTCCCAAAATTTACGGAAAATTTTGGCAGAGTCTCCTTTGTACGGAGGGACTTCTGCGATATCGCAGGATGCACAAATATATATATACATCGGCCTCAGGCCGGAAATCACAATATATATCAATATATGCAGTTCATACCTCCTATTTTGAATTCTTTTGCGTAGGCGTACCTTTATTTAGCATTTTTAAAGCAAGCAGCTTATTTATTTTAGCATTTATTGCATTCAAAGGCATCCAAACGGCCTTCAGGTACCTGTACTATCTCAATTTACAAATGTAAGTACTATATATAGGAAGTTCATAACATCTCCCCTACTTTCAATAGCTAAACACATGTATTTTATAAGCAACAAGCATCAACGCTTTTCATAAACGATCTATATAACATTAAAGCCCATTCAATTTTTTTCCAACCAATTTTATATGCCATTTCATCCAAGTTTAATGGTTTACCACTCTAGTGCTTACATTTAACTTATTTTTAAGCAAAACAACTTATAATCATATCAATTGGTTCCAAATCAATTATATTCGCATCCACTAATTTATAGAATTTAATTAAATCACATTTACATCAAACGACAATCATTTCTACGAAATTTGATGATATCCAAGTGAATAAACAATTACTCAAGTTTTATAACTAATTCAAATTGATTCCGACTCAATTTTATTTAATTCCATCCCATTTTAATTTATTCACAACCATTTTATTTAGCTTCACACATTCAATTCTCGCATACTACCAGTCATTTCCAAATTAATTTAATCCAAGCTTTTATTTAATGGCTTTTACCCTTATTCGAAGCCGAGCTGCCATAAATTATAAACTTAAGTTAATTTACTTTAATTTATTCCAACATCAAACTTAAGTTTACTTCTATTTGATTTCATTTAATCAAATCCCATTTATTTTAGTTAGCCCATCCAATTTTAATTTTAATTCTAATTCACCTTCTTAATTCATTTGCACATTTATTTTATTTATACAAAGCCATTCTCAATTTATTTCTACTTACTCGGGTTTCGTTTGCGATTCAAACCCTTTCTACTATAACTCACTTTTATTTCATTTGTAATTCAAACCATCACATTTTCCCATCCAACTCTATTTCATATTCAAACTTCATTATTAACTTCAATTTATTATCAAATAATTATTTATTAGCCTACTTTCAGTTTAAACCAATATTCGATTTTATTACAAAGAATCACCTCATTAAATTTTCTTGAGTTCAAATTTTATAAAGTCGGTTTGGATTTCCTTTTTATATCCCCCAAAATTCCAACATTTTGATTTAAAAATTTAGAAATGCTTTTAAATTCAGGTAATACTATTAAAGAACCTTTTATAAAAATACTTTTTATAACTCGATGTCTTAACCAATCCATCCTCGTTCTCACAGAAATTCGGTCATACGCTGATCAGGCGTAGGACTGAAAATCTATAAGCACTTGGCAGACCCGCATTCAACACCTAGTGAAAATGCTTGGAAAATAACTCTTACTAAAACAGTTTTGAAATGGAGAAAATAGCTTTAGTGAGAATGCTCTGGAAATCATCACACCCATCCATGGTCGCAGTTAACCCGATGATTACGTTGCCGTCCCGGCAAAATCCACAGATAACTGTAGGCATCCGCGCCCCTCAATTACGCCATGGAACCCGCTACAGATCGCAGCTACAACTGGGGTTACGTAGCTATCACAGCAAAAACCCATATAACTGTAGGCATCAGCGCCACCGAATTTCACTGCCAAAAGAATGAAACTCCTCCACTCGACCATAGATCGCAGTCTACCGATGTTGCGTTGCCATCCCGGCAAAATCAAGTGTAGACTGTTGGCACTCATCCTCCACACGATTTTCGCTATGGTCCCCACACAGTAGATCGCAGCGACATCGAGTTACACTGTCGTCACAGCATAACCCAAATGCCCCTGTAGGCATCAACGCCACCGACTTTCGCTACCCAATAATCCCCAGGAACTAGTTTGTCCGGACTCCTCACAGGATCAACTTTAGAACCTCCCTCTTAGAGGCTCAAGGCAGTACCACCCTGTGGCACTCCTGAGAAGTTCATTCCAAGGGAGCGCCTTTTTCCCCAGAGCCAATCTCAAAACAATTTATACTATACACATATAGTATTTTCCCAAATTCATACACCTAGTATGAATTTCATATAAGGCTCCTTTACACAAAATCGATTCCCAGAATCGATACTTTCCAAAATAGGCTTTTCCAAATCTCAATATTGATTTTCCCAAAAATCAAAACCTTTTTCCAAATCCATAGGTTCTCAAAACCTTCCCTCAAAAATCATTTTTTTTCTTCGAAATAATTTTACAAAATCCTTTTTATATAAATATATATACTAATCTTGAAAAATTTTGAATCAAATTTATACTTGTATAAATTTACGTTTATACTCCAAATATTTTCAAAAATCTTTTCTTCTGGCTATAGATTCATTCAAAGGTAATTTTTATCTTATTTAACAAAGATATATAATTAAATTTTTTTTTTCAAGACAAACATTAAATTTTTAAATTTACACTTGCCAAATTACTTACTTTTATTATAAAGTACATTTTTAAATCAAAGAGATATTCAATTTACTCTTTATTTCCATAAAATTAATTTCGGCCATAGAAATATCAAATTTTAATTTATTTTATTTTAGTTTCTCATATATTCACAAAAATATATATTTTTCATTTCAAAAATCATCTTATAACCTTTTATCTATAACTTCAAATCAAATTTCCACCTTTATTCATTGTCAATTTCTCAAAATATACTTTCAATTTCAAAAATCATTTACAGTTCTTATCCAAAAATTTCAATATCACTTTTATTCAAAACCCGTACGATGTCCACATATCATTCGTACGCAATATCAATCTGAGCGCTCACTCGATCACACAATTTCACTTCCGAACTAGTATCGTCCACCCGACTATCTAGTGCGGACTCAGATCTGGTTTCATGATCAGAAACCGTCATTCTCCTTGCATAGTCATAACTATGATAGAGAATATCCAGAACCAATCAAAAATCCATATCCAGGTTCGCCGTCAAAAATCGAGCGAAAAATCCCAACTCGGATCGATAATACTATCTCGAAATTCTGTGCTCGAATCTGGATCAAATCACTATGCGAATAGAATAATATACGTACATCCTACGTATTTATCTTCATTGATTATCAGTTAAATCAATTTCCTTTCTATTCATCCTCACTTTGATTTTATTCACTTATTTACATTTACCTTAATCCCCATTTGGATTATCACTCAATTCTTATCTCAATTGGGTATTTACTCATAAACAGTTTGAACTCCGACCTGCTTATATTTAGAAAATAGCTTGAAATTTTTTAAACAGATAAGTAGTTGAAAATAATTATTAGTTTGCAAAATAGCCATAAAATAGTTATTAATTGTAAAATAGTTGGAAAATAGTTGAATAGTTATAGAAATCTTAGATAATTGCAAAATAGTTGTAAAATAGTAATTAATTCGAAACTTAGTTGAAAAACAGTAACTAGTTTAGAAAACAGTTGAAAAATGGTTAAATAGCTCCAAAATTATTTATAAAACAAATATAAAATAATTTGGCTTTAAAAGGAAAGGTTGTATATATTTAATAGCTTGGAAAAATAAGTTTATATCGAAACAATTTATATTGAAAATAGTCCAGAGTCAAAACTGTTCACTTTCCCAACAATTCAATTTAAATTTCCACTTTCATTTAAATTGACCCAATTCCAATTTGAATAATCTTCAATTTCCATTGAAATTGATTTAATCCCAATTCAAGTTGAAATAAATTCTCAGTTTCTCTCCAACTTCAAATCAAATTCCATTTGATTTTTAAACTCATTCAACTTTAATTATAACTTCAATTTTACAACTTCTATTTATAATCAATTACATTCGCATTTTGCTTTTAACTTGGAATTATACATTTTATCTAGCCAATATATTTTTATTATTCCATAAACATTTTAATCAAGATTCTAGAGTTTAACAAATTTCCAAAATTTCAGTATCACCTTAGAATTCAACTATATCCAAAATTCTTTGGCAAATTCAATTGTCCCTTTTGAATTTTAAAACCAAACCCAGTTCACGAAAATTCCAATTTAAAACAATTTGTTAGCAATTTCTCTTCTAGAAACTCGAAAAATGAACATCGATGATGCTGCAGTCAACACCGACGTTATTTTCCAGTGACCGAAAGAGTTCAATGCTTTTATCTTATTAAAAACATTTCCAAATATCTTTAATTTCAAATCTCCCAGATTTCAGATTCAACACAAAAATATTTTTGAAATAATACTATTATTTCTCCAAAACCTTTGGAAACCACTTTCAAATCCAAGGAAATTTTAAATTTTCCCAAAAATCTTCAAATCCCCAATCCATCCAATTCATATTTAAACATTACTCTGGAATTTTCATCTTACTTTATTTTCAAATATTCTCTGGAATTCTATTTCAAATTATAATCTCATTTATTTCAATTTATAAATTACATTTAAAATCTATATTTCAAATTCCATTTTGTTATATAAGTTTATTTTTCAACTTTGATTATAAGCTTCAATTTGGTCGTATTTTATATTACTTCTTAACTCAATTCCAATAATTTAACAACCAATCACCTAAATATTCATTAGAAGGAAGTATTGCTTTATATATCAAAATATATATTTTTATATAAAATCATTGAAAACCTTTATATAAGAAAATAATAAGTACGCTCTCATATAAATATATTCAACTCATTCTAGAGTACTACAGACTCTATTAAATGAGTAATCCTCACCAGAGCCAAGGTTCTCGCTTAACCTTTCAGCTTTGATACCAAATGTAACGACCCGAAATTTTTGAAGCCGAAAATTCCAAATAGTTATGAAAAGAAGAAAGAGATAGAAGAAGAAGAACAGAAAACATCATCATCTCACATTTCGCAGCGGATAAAATATAATAACAAATAATAACAGTTTACAAGAATACTGTATCTGTAGATTACATTTTAATACATCAGAGTTTACATATATTCAGTCACTGAATACATTCAATTATCATGTCACAGATACACAAAAATATACTGCAGCGGAAATACTCTATACGTTCCTGCCATCCCGCTCGACTCCTGAGCTCCAGAACGTCCGTACCTGAAATCTGTAATACTCGGTCTGACCCGAGCATTACACCAAAGTAACACCCGGGTCAGGCTGGAAACCAGCGTGAGTAAACCCAACTAACATGAATAACCAAACAAACCAACAGCATATATAAACCCGGATAACACATATCAATTTAACAATTTCGCCCTTTGCTTTAGACAACACTTATCCAGTCCATCAATTCCTATGTACCCCAACTCAGATAAAATAATCCAATTTACTTAAATAATTTCCTTCCAGCCTATTGACTTCACAAAACAATCTAAAAATTCGAAGTAGTTTCGGGTATTCCGAATACCCGACCCCGGTCTCTTCGAAACTCATGTTATCCTTTCCCAACTTATTTAAATGAAATACACAACATTTCATATCAGAGATATCAACACATTCAAAACATCCAATACCATTCAATTATCCAACACATACCAATTAATTCAATGGTTCTAATTGAATTTCTAACCACATTCGTTTAGATTTCTTCATTCAATATTAGTTAATTCCAAAATCAAATAATTAGTCAACCCTTCACTATTCATCTTAATAAATCTTGATTAATTACCTTTCTAACACATTCAAGTAATTACCTTAAATTAACTTCACGATATTAATTAGTCTCAACTAAGATCATTGCGTGATCTTAATTGCTTTATAAATTAATTTATTTTTTAATTTACATTCATCCTTAATTACTATACCGATTAACTTCCCATAAGTCGGTTGTTACTGATTAATTCATCTTAATTAATAAATCTTCAATTACACCCTCAATTATATTAATTAATTATTTCCAATTATATTTTAATTTGTTCCAATCTAAATTAATTACTTTTTTTCAACCACAATATTAATCAATTTCGATTTCCCTAACCCTGTAATTAACTATCCTTCATTTACTTCGTTCATAAATTAATTACTCCTTACTTAACTGTCTTAATTAATCAAGTGATTATTTATCACACCATCAAAGGATTATTCTGAATTACTTATACTTAGTAAATTAATTTAACCCTAATTAATTCATTCAACCCTTAGTAACTTTAAAAACGGAAACATTTCCTTATTTATGTTGAAGTTTACACAACTTAAAATTCCCAATACTACGAGTTAAGCAACAATTAACTCGAGAACCATCCAAACCAAAATCACCAAATCATCAATTCACAGTGCAGATCAAATCAATTCAAGCATTCAACCAAACATTTAAGTTCAACCATTTAAATTTAAATAGAAATCCACCAAAGTGAGATTTACTCACCTTTGTTTTTCTCATTTGCAACCCGATCTATCTCGATTTGTTCCCTTATGATTTGGACCATTGTCGAAGAAGCTTAATCGCTGTCGAGCACAAATCAACCTCGCAGATCCAAACTCCAACACTCGACTTCGACGAACTCCACAGTCAAGCACCCAACTGCTGCGAATCCACCACTTCGCCTCCTGGATGCCGCCGTCAGCCTTGCGAGCATGGAACCCTAGATCGTAGCCGAGCTCGAACGCGACCCATCCAAGCAAACGACACACGCGACCGCACTTGCTCACATCATCATGACTCCTCCTATCGAAGATTCGTCACCTCCTCCAACCTGCCTGCCTCCTCGTCGCCATTCCCAACCAACCCGACGAGCTCAGCACTACGCGGCATCACCCAACTCACCAAACCCCTAATTATCGAACGCGCAGAGCTAGAGGGTGAAGAGCGCGGCTACGAGCGAAAGAACTCGATCGATTTCCTTCTCTCTTTTTTTCGATTCGAATTGGAAATAAAATGCGGCCATATAATTTTTGTTGAGTTCGATTTCTGCTATTGAGAATAAAGAGGGGACAGAGATAAATATCGATTTGGGGAAGCTTCTTGAATACGTGTTTATTAAATAATTTAATATTGAAAATATCTCGTTGCATAACGCGAAATCCCGATCCCCGAATCAGACATGCCGACAAGCGTCCATAAGATTTTATCCGCATTCCAAACACAATGAAATGTGCTTCGAAGGCTAATTCGTTCATTAGCGCGAGTTATAGAAGTAATCGATCAATTTTAAATTAAATCGATTAAAATAGTTTCTATGCGTTTTGAGTTGCCAGGGTCAAACGACAACTTCGATTGCTACTAAAATTGAAATTCGATAATAACTAACTATTACAGATCCAATGAAACTAGTTTCGTCGAATTCCAAGACTGTGCCTCGGAAGGCTATTTTTTTTAAATTCAATTTAAACGGTATCTTATTAAAACTGAACAAATTACCTTTAAACTGAATTTCAACCATCCTATTATCTTCAGTATCATCGTTAAAAATTTTATAAGCCTTCAAATTATTTTAAACAGGCGTAGAAATTTCAAATTCAACAATTTACCCAATTTCAATTATTAAATTCAATATTTAAACTATATAATTCAATGATTTAATTATCAAGTAAATATTGATATCTCGAATTCAAGTTAAAATTAACTTTTAAATATTTTAAAGTCAATTCAATTATCCCATTTAAATTGTTAAAAATTCCGGGTTGTCACAAGATAAATGAATAATCTTTAAATCAAAGAACTATATCAGTTTATACATTACATCATCAGAGTCAATATACACACAATACATCAATGGACAGTTATACAAACTTGTCCTTATACATAATACACAGCGGAATAATAATATCATATACAAGTGATACGTCTCGCCATCCAGCTCGCCATTGAGCTCCATAGCATCTCCTGAATCCAAAATGACCTGAAAACCTAACTCTAGGCTGCCCGTGTGGAAAATGATAGGCACCCAGAGTTTAGGAAAGGAACAATAAACTCCAGGTCAGTCATGGGACTGGTGTGAGAACTTAAAACAGTTTATCTTTAAAACAAACAACAAAAGAAGTAAAAGACATTCGCAATGCTTTTGGAAAATGAAACTACCATAAGACCTCCCGCCACACACACAATGCAAACGCAGAATTGGAGGAGATTTATTCTTATGATAGTCAAACATGCTTACTACGCAAAATTATTGGATTATTACTATTAGTGCATAGTGCAGAAAACCATTTCGAAAGTATAATATTAATCTTAGCCAGCATAGACATTCCGAACTATGCCTACTATAGCTACTATGTTCAATAACAGGTTACCGCCACATTCCATAGCAGGTAATACAACTAAAACCGTACAAGGCTCGTATTGTTTCTTTGGATTTCCAACAAATGGTCAGGCTAAGGAACTTCCTACTGCCACATGGGATCGCCTCTAGATGGACGTCCCGAGGACCTAACCGGATCTCTGCCAACACAAGGCCGGGTTACCTCTTACACTAGGTAACTACTACACGAATATGCCACCCCCCGGTCCTTTGGGACCTTTATCCGAGGCGCCTCGATCACAAAGCAACAATCACACAGAGTAAATGAGATTGGAGTAACCACATAGGTTAAATACCAGGGCTCCATACATGATACCACCCTTTTCCAGAAGGAAATGACATACCCTAAAGGGAGCGACCCTCATAACCTTGCCGCATCATTCCTGTTTTGACCATTTTCGGGTTGTGAGGTCCGAAGAGGTCTCGTCCACAAAGCTATGCTTTTTCACAAAGCCACGCTTTGATCAACAAATGATCAATAAATAATCATCACACAGCAACACTCAGCATGCCACATTACCAAATTGGGAATATATCGCTGATAACCTTCAACTACATAACCTCTGAGCTCGTACGTCTCAGAGAAGGGTGTTAAGCTAAGAGAATAAATTCTCCGCCACCAACAGAAATGTATTTGAAAGAAATCAGCTTTATATCTCAAAATGTAATGTCAGACATGTAACCGTACAAGTCTGTTCCGTGTTCAAACAGAACCGAAGGCACTTCCAAAGAATCCCTTGCAATCCGGGTATTCACAATCCCGATCGAACTTCCCATCACAAAGGAAATCTCTATACCGTAGCTAACGGTGCATAGACAATCGATAGGTCATCCTATCATTTTCACAAATACCCGGTCTTCACCACCGGTCTTCAAATTTTATCCATATCGTCGTATCACTTATTCGGAATGGGTTATATGACACAAAGGTCCTTTCCCGGCTAAACCGAATAGTGAGCACAATATTTAAAACATATGGATGAAGGGATTTCAATTAAGTTACAACTTATTACCCAAATCCTTTCCTTTAAATGGTTTAAACAAATGACCATTTCAAATCTTTAAACAAAAAGATTTACTTCACAAAGTTTACCCAGTTTCACAAAGATTCATTCACAGATTCCCAAATCATTTCCCATTTCAATTGGATTAACCCATTAAATCTTTAAATCAAGATTTAACTTATAGCTTTCAAAACTATTCACAATTCAAGTCTTTTATAATATAAAAGATACACCTTTTAAAATCATGTTTGATTTCAAGATAAAGCTTAATCATCTTCACAAAGGTTAATTCATAGTTTTTCCAAACTATTCACAATTTCATTTCAACTTGAAATGTTTCGATACAAATTGGAAATCTTTTCACTTTATGAAAGCTATTATTATTTGAAAATAGAAAGTTTTCGTTTTGGGAAAAACTGGTTATAATTACACAGTTTAAAGTCATCCAAGTACAACTCCTGAATATAAATTTAAATTTCCAAAACCATATTTTAAATGGTTAAAAACCCATATAAACACCTTTTATACTTGTACAATCTTTTAGACCATAATTCCCAAATCATTGAATTCAATTTCAAGTATTGAATTCAAAATTTAAATCAAATGATTTAAATTCCAATTTTTATTAAGTTATTTAAAATAACTCTTATTTTTGAAACTCATTTTCAAAAGCTTTCAATTCGAATTCCAAAACTATTTTGGATTCAAAAATTCAATCTTTAGAATTGTCAAAAATCTGTGACTTAACTGATTTCCATGTGAAATCCACATTTGTGTGTGTATTGTATAGTCCAAGGGTTTAACACAATAGTGCAACAACATTCAACCATCACAGATCAAATATAACAATATAATTGATAAGCGGTATAACTATAATGCTTATCTTTCATTCACAGATCACATATATATATATATATATATCACATATAAACAAATTACGGATCACAACACAAAATAGGATATATCACAAAGCATCACATATCAGAGATGTCAAACAATTCAACATCCAATATAATCCAAACATCCATAAGTAGGATTAATTTAATTATCTAATTAATTTAAATCAGATAAATTTCTATAAATCAATTTTACTAGTTATGGTAAATTAATAATCAATTAATTTCAAATTGATTTTCAAATTTATTTCAAAACACCAAATCAAATTTTCAACGAATTTCCAAATTATTTCCTTTTTAAAATAAATTTCTTTATCTCCTCAAATCTATTCAAAACCAAATTTTTAAATAAATTCTTCAACTTATAAATAATATTTTCGAAATCCATTTATTAAGCCATTTTTCCCAAAATTTGAAATTTAATTCAATATGGTTCAAAAATAAATTTATCTTTTTAAAACTCCTTTTTAATTTATCCAATTCTCAAAAAATAAATTTTTCAATAAATTTTCAACTTGAATTTCGAAAATCCAATGTTATTTATTTCTGGTATCCAACGATACCAAAAATATATTCGGCTAAATTATAGCCTTCAACAATTTCAATCACAAAGATAATCACATAGAGATTATAAATAATCAACACACAACATATGAAATAATTTCAAATGTTTGAGGAATCCAGTTGGATCCCTCCAACCTGTTTCCCTGCATCCACAGATGTTAGCACAATACCAATTCCACTTCGAGGTGGAATATCACGGTATATAGAATTTATAAAATACTATCCGCTATTATGCGGCGCAATACGGTCTCATCCGCTATATAATGCGGGAAAACAACTCCAAATACATATATAATACCAATTTCACTTCACGGTGGAATATCACGGTATATGTTTTTAATATAATAACCTCCGCTTAATATGCGGCGTATAGGGTCTATTTCAGCACAATAGATAATAATTTTATCATCCAATCACACAATCAACACAATCAATAATTTTAAATCTAACTATTTAAAATTTAAATCGAAACAAATTCGATTGAGTGAGAAGTTCTCACCTTTGCTTTAAAATGTCGAGCATTCAATTTTACATTAAATCGAGCACGTTCGATTTAACGCAAATTTTTTTAACTTTCTCAGAACGATCCCAGATCTGCACCACAGCGTGTTGCTCGCTACTGTGATTCCGACGCTTCCTGTTTCGTCGAATTCTGACAATGTATGAACGAGATACATTATTTCAAAGTTTCGAATATAATTTATATAAAAGAATTTTTTTTATTACATCTGGTCGTTCATCACGTTCAGAGAATCAGGGCCGCACACAGTTGTCTTCTCCCCAGCCCTATACGAAAACACATGAACCCATCACTCACATACAAAACCACGATTGCCGCCCCTCCTCCTCTCCGTTATAGCACGATCAAGAACCACCACATCGAAGAGCGTTGCGCCACCTTCCTTCAGCTAGAGCAGCTCCGAGCTCGTCGACTCCATCAGCTCGAAAAACGAGCGCGAATGGCCAACGAACGCGACGTAAATTCGCCTCTAATATGCAACGATTCTTCAAATCCAACGGTGGATAGGTAGATCTCATTAAGCTCTTTAACTTTGCAGTTGGAGATTTTGCATAATAATCGATGGATGAGGAGATAAATCGAGGAGAAGATGAGGAATTTTCGGCCATTCATCTCTATGGTAGCGGCCGGTGAAGAATAGACTAGGGTTTCTGCCCTTGCATGTGTATATATGCATGTTTAATAAATATTATTTAATATTAAACCCATTTTAAAACGATTTTTCAAATGAACTCCGAATCAGACATGCCGCCAGGCGATTATAAGGTTTTACCCACGTTCCGAACACAATGGAACGTATTTCGGAAGCTAATCCGGTCGTATGCGCGAGTTACGGAAATAAACGATCAAATTTAAATTAAATCGATTAAAACGATTTCTATGCATTTTGGCTTGCCCTGGACAAACTGTAAATCCGATTGACACAAATTTGAAATCTTACAATAATTTAACATTACGGATCCGATGAAACTAGTTTCGTCGAAATCTGAGACTGTTTGAAAAATGACTATTTTTACTAGTCAATTAAATATTAAAATATACAATTTTCACAAATTAACTTTTAATTCAATTTTAAAAGTTTACAAACATCATTCTAACTCCAATATGATTTAATATAACTTTACAAATCAATTTTAATCACATTAAACCCAATTTCCAATTATTTACGCAATTTCAAATATTAAATTGTTGATTTAATTATCCAATTAAATCTCTATGTCCGAAATTAAATTTATTCGACCTACAAATCTTACTTGTTAATATTTAAAATCAATTAAATATCTAAATTTCAAATGACAGAAATTCTGGGTCGTTACACAATGTAAAATACGAAGAATAAATTAGTACTTTACAAATCTCTTCCCTTTTTTATGGGTATTCCCTGTTAAATCAAAAGCCGTCTTTTAAATGAAAAGTGGAAAACGTTAATAAATTTATAAAAATTAAATGGATGTTATTAATATAAATTAAACTATGGAATTCTACAACATAGCACAAATTAGGCAATAATCCAAAAATCCTATTTTACACTCAAGTACAGATCTGAATAAAAATATACAACATTCAAATTCTAAAATCTTTGGGACTAATTTTCAGATCTAGGTGTAAACATATTTCAAATTAGATCTAAAACAAGAATATGTAGGCAATAGTTTTCTATACTAATTTAAGCCTACAATTTATAAATAAAATTGATTTAGGCATAAAAATCAAACATATACCAAAGGAATAGATTTAAAATCATAAATAATATATAAAATTTCACACTTACCTTTTAAAAGCGATCCAAATCTCCAGATCTGAAGTAGAACCTTAAATTCATGTCCAAATCCTTTTTAATCCAAGAAACATGTATAAAAAGGATATATACATACATTAGAATTACGAATCTGAGAAGAGATTTGGGATTGGGAGAGAAAATAGATACAAATATATAAATTACCTCAAATACTCATATAGTCGATTCTCTTCTCTTCTCTTTTTTATTAGATTTGCATTCTTCTCCAATTTGTATGAATATAAATACAAATATTTTGTTTTTATAATTTAGAAAGAAAGTAAAGAAGAAGAAATGGCAGTGCTTCATTGCTCTATTCAGGAAAATATGAAAAGAGAAGGAAGGGTCAGGCCTGAGTTTATAGGTGAAAGAATCAACCTCAACTATCAGATCGAAATATATTCAATCCGGGCCGTTGGCCTAGACTAACCCTAGCTACCACATGGGAAGTGGTCGACCGCCCCTGGTCAACCGCTCATAGTGGCGGGTCGGCCTGTCGGCCCGGGTTAATTAATATAAAATATTAATTAATTATAATCAAATTATTTCTTCTCTGAATTCTTTTTTCGTCTGTAACTTCTTTGTTTAGACTCTGATTGCAAAAATCCAAATATGAAAGTTGCTCAGAATTTTGCCACGAATGTAATAGTGTAAGCTTCGTAGTCAAATTCCATCGTTTTCATAAATTCCATTTTTGGAGCTTAATTAACTAACTAACTAATTAAATAACTAATGCCAAATTAGTCTGGAGTCTGTTATCACCGAAAAGATAAACTAGCATCTTTGACCAAAAGCATATGTTGTCAGTGTCACTAAGAATAATGTCTTCAGAGGGGATGGAAGGGTGGTTATGCACCTAATGATCGTAAGATAGCTTAAGGTCATGCATAAAGGCGTTTGTAATGAATTCTCCGAGGGTAGTCACACTCTTGTCTAATCTGATTTGAGGCAATGAACACTCAAATAGGCAAGAGGGTCTGACGGAGCTCAACATCACCATGCATGAAGGGTGGGAGGCCTGCAATACGAATCCTTGAAGGTTCTAAGTACTCATGCTTATAACTGTCCCTCAAGAGCGACCATGACCTTGCATTAACAGTGCCACTCCCCTTATGGAAAAAACCCTTTCTGACGGCGACACTCAAGAGGTGTCTATCAGGGAAGCGCACCAAAAATAATCTATCAGAGAGTAGAGTGGTTCGCTAGTTAGGGTGATGAAAGTGGACATCGAGACAACGGTGAAGATTGTGAATGGACTAAAAGCCATTGATGATGGAGAAGACGATGTTCATCTACGAGCCCAGAAGGTCAATTTTACTGATATGCATTTTTGGTATTTGATAAAATTCTATGGGGTTGGCTCTTCGATTTTCGGGAGAGGATTGAGTATAGGTTATAGGACGATGAGCCAAAGAAGAATTAGATTTGTAGGGACAAAGGTCTACAGGAGTCACATCAGGTGAGTTTGAGATGACTTGGCATGTGCCGTCCCTTTGAGTTATCAAATTCTCGTTCATGGAAGATTTACAACATGTGGAAAACTGCTCATATTTGTTGCATTTGAAACACAAAACAACGTTTGTAACAACCTGACTTTTCGACCCTCGAGTGTCGACATTAAATACATCCATGATATTTGTGTGCCAAGCACCCAAGTGCCGGAAAGATAGAAAATTAGGATAAAATAAAAGAAAATAGAATAGATGAAGAAAGAAAGAACACAACATCAGAATCTGACAATAGAACAATAATATATAATATCAAAGGAATAGTACAAAGGGTTACTTTGAATACAAAAATATTAGAGTTACTAAAACCTAAGTAGTATCATTAGCCTAGACAGTTATAAAAACCTGTCCTTATATACAGAAATGCAGCGAAAATTAGAATACTACGGTTAATAACCCTTCAGCACTTCTCCATAAGCTCTAAAGTGTTCAAATATAAATCTGGAAACATACACGGGGCTGACCTGAGCATTATAAGAAAATAACATCTGGATCAGTCCGGTAAACCAATGTGAGAAACTCAAATCATATGTGATAAGTAACAATAACCAATGAGATCGTACAGATTTCCATAACAGTTTTCCCTCAAAGAAAGCAACCATTCCATAGGTTTAATATATAGTGATATGATAGCTAATGTCTAGAGTGTAGCACAAAAATCATATCATATAGTTGTTGTGTGAACGCCAATGACAATAACAGGTATACAATCAATACCGCTAAGGCACGTTCGCATAATGGATTTTCCCATAAAGATCTCCTCGTATCTAGCCGAATCCAAACTCCATGACAAGGATAAGAAACTACCTTCTGAGGAACGCATATCTCTAGATGGAATATACTCTAAGGAAAACATAACTGGACCACCCTCGGTGTATGATCCGAGCCATACCAGTTCCCGGTACCAACATATCAATAAGCATCTCTAGACATGGAGTTGATATACCCTTGTGGTTACTAGATCCCCTGGCCATGTTCCTTTTCTGTTTTCAATCATTTTCCCAATGTCGAGGCTACGTTCGACATCTCCCACACGAGTCTTCATCACTTAATTAGAACATGAATCCCCAAGTCAATTCCTTCATCTCAAACAGATCATGAATCACTACATGGATTCGAGCATCTCGAACCTCCACATAGGTTCCCCGCATAAGTCCTTTGATGAATGCTAACTCTGTCCTCTCTTTGAAGTACTCCTGAAGATATACTGTCCCACGTGATAGCATCGTTCGAAATGTTATCGTTGACTTTTCCTTTGGACTTAACCTTAGGATTGACAGTTCAACTCTATAACATTCCACTTCACAACTTCTTCTAGAACATAGATTACTTATATGGTTTTGAAGTGGTTTCGGGTTCGAGTCATCTCATATAAGTACACTCTTCCCACTTACCAGACTCTCTAAAACCAATCAATGAATTACCAGTTAACTCAATTTCGGTTCACTTAGAAGTAAGCGAAAGCTAGAGACATTTCGTACTAATACTCCTCCTCGGGGGTTCTTATTGGATGAAATCGCGAAGCCTTTCGATAACTTCTTAAGTCAATATTTGGTCAAGTTCGATAATTAACTAATCGATTATCTAGTCAAAATAATTTCTTATATAAATCATGATTCGTACGCTTAACCCGTTTCCAACATTCTAACTTAACTATTCATCGTCCATGAGTGAAGCCACGTAAGGATAGGTGAGATGACTATGAGATGGAAAAAATAAATAGAGTTAAATTTATACTCCTACCCTGATTTCCCACAAGGCGGAGGTTGTGTCGTAAGGAGTGGACCAAGAAGAGCATGACTGCAGGATATAGAAGCACCACAGAAGCTGAATGGTATTTGACTCCTTAATTGAACCTAGACTACCTTATGATCTTGGACTTCGATAGATTGTCGATTGGAGACATACATTTCATCCAAATAGATGGGAGATAAAAACCTATATGTTGCAAGCATCCGAAAGTAAGGAATATTAAGAATAAAGATTAGGTAGGGAAGAAGGGAAGTTCAATAGAAAGGGCAATTAAAGTCAATTTGTAAATCCAACCCCATGGAAAAGAATTTGATAAAAAGTTTTTGGAAAATTCCTTGAAATGTTTTGAATGTATTTTTCAAAGGATTTATTGGGAAGCTGTTGTTTTGAAAAATTAAAGAAATTTGGAAATTCATAATTTAAAATTTTGTTGAGTCAAAAGTATTGGATTAAAAGGTTTTTGGAAAAAGGAATTTTTCATTTTTGAAATGCTAGTTTAAAATTGGTTGAGTTAAATAGTTTTCGATAAAAGGATTCTTCGTTTTTAAAATAAATGTAAAGTAGAGCATAGATTGGACTTGATGATTTTCATGTCTCATAAATTTGGAAGTTTTTTTATAAAAAAATTCTTTTTAAAAGGGATAAATGGAAATTAAACTTGATTAAAATGATGTAGAAGCCATTTAAGTAGGAGGAATATAAACAGAGACAATATTGGGAGATTTGGATAGAAATAGCATTAGGAATTTATATAAAATAGGATAAGTAATCATGTTAGATATAATATAGTAGAGAAGGGATAAGAAAATGATAGGATAGTTGTTCACCTTGTCTACTCCACTTTTCATTGTTTAAAGTTATAGAAGATGTTTTTGAATGTTTTGTATTAAAAGACCAACTTTTAAAGGAATAAAACTTTAATGTAGAAAGTTTTTAAAAGAGGGAAATTATTTTGCTCCTTTTTGGAATCAAGCAATCCTTTTTGAATTTTTGATTTAATAACAGTTTGGTTTAATAATTGAGTTTTTAAATGTTTTGGGTTAAAATCCTACTTATAAAGATTGTGTTCGAACGCTTTTGGGAATAAGGATAAAGCAACAAATGTTTTGAAAAATTGTGTTCGAATGCTTTTGAAATTTTTTTGGAAGTTGAGTTCAAATGTTTTTGAAAGATTTTGTTCAAGTGCTTAATAAAAATTAAAACAAATTAATAAAATAAAGTATGGTGTTTAAATGCTTTTGGGAATTCAATTCTTCAAACTGTTGTGCAAATTGGAAATTCTTTTGGAAAATATATTTAAAAGTTTTCTTTTGAAATAAGGAAATTTCTGAATTCCAAATGCCACATACTAGAGTAATGGGGGTTTCTAAGATGAAGGTTTCTGATTTGGTACTTCACGATTGTCAAGTTTTAGTTTTAAGAATGGTGAGGACTAAAGCACAATTTTTTATATGGAGTAGATAGGGATCACTACCTAGTTAAGACAGGGTAAAGGTCTTAGGATATGAATAAAATAAGAACAATATGTACAGTCCGATCCAAAAATTTGAAATCAATCCCAAATATTTATTTGTAGAATGTTGGTAAATTTGCAAAAATGTTGCAGATACATAATTGGGTTTTAAATTAGGTTGCCCTAGTTGATTTGGAATATGACTTTCTATATTTTGATTTATTTGAAGTGAGTTCCGTGTAATTCCATAAATTACCCAATTCCAAAATCTGTATAAAAGTACGTTGTTTTAAATTAACAAATGATATACCGAAAATGGGAAAGAGATGTGTAAGATATGGATATTCTTTTCGTAATTTACACTATCTATTTCAATAAAAAAGAAATAATTCCTTGTAATTTCAAACGAAGCAAAGGTCTTAGTTTTAGTTAATTTATGGTAAATTATAACGCTAACCCTTTTTGAAGGATAGCTATGATATATTGTGGAAAGAAATGTTCCAGTTTAGAAATTTATAATTAGAAATATATATACACGTATAACCGCGCTTAACGTATAAAAATATACAAGTATCGTAATTTACACCGGTATGCGTATTAGTTATTAACAGCATAGTAATTGTACAACTAGGATTTATGGACATTAATTAAAGAGTTAATGGGAAATAGATTTGTAATTAATAGTGAATTAAAAGGAATTAAATGGGGACTGATTAAGGAACTTAATATGGTATTTATGGAGGAATTGAATAGACATAATAGGTGGATTTTGAAACTAGTAAATAGATAAAAGGAATTAAATGAGGATTGATTAGAGATTATCAATTTTGACTTAATGACCAATTATTACGGGTGATGGACATTTGTTAGAAACTAAGAAGGAGAATCAAAGAAGGTAGGTGATAGTGGAATGACATTCTAAGAATGACCATCTTAATTTAGTAAGGTGTATTAGTGCCCCAACATCATTAACACCAATTGATGGTAAATGGCAGCTTCCAACAAAATTTTCTTTTGAAGTTTTTGTGTTATAATTGCTAGTTGTCTCCTTTAGATTATTGGGAAAGTGTACGATATGGTATGAGATATGTTCTTGTTTTTTCAGTGGGTTGATTTTATGGATGGGATTAGACCGCTAGATAAATATATACATATTGAGGAATAACATAAATAAGGTAATTTCATAAGGACGCTTAACTAGCGATAAACTATAAGTAAGACTGGAAGTTAATAAGGAAATTATTTTAGTCACTTGAAATAAAGGATGCTTCAATCCTAAAAACTTTAGGATTTTGGAAAAAATAAATTTTAGCTTGCAGAGTGTCACCATTTAAGGATGAAAATTCACCCCGGAGGAGACAAGATGTATAGGGATATGAAGAGAATTTTCTATTGGTCAAGGATGAAGAGAGAGTAGTAGAATTCGTTTCCAGAGGTTTGACGTGCTAAAGGATTAAGACTGAGTAAGGAAAGCCCAATGGATTGTTATTAGCATTGGAGATTCTAACTTGGAAATGGGAGCTTACATCGATGGACTTCATAGATGGGTTGCCTAGAAGTAAAAACGGCAATGATGTTATAGCTCGGTAAAAGCGCCTATTTTATTCCCGTTAGGAGAAGTTGGACCGCAGCGTTTCTAGCACAGATTTATATCAAGGAGGTAGTTCGACTTCATGGAATTCTGGTTAGCATCGATAGTGATAGGGACCCTTTATTTACTAAATTTTTTTAGAGGACTAATTAAGAGCTTACATAAGGGACTTTGGAGGACGTTGGGAGCAACACTTATCTTTAGTAGGATTCGCGTATAATAATAGTCACCAAGCGACTATTGGTATGGCACACTATGAAGCGCTTTATGGGAGGTCATGCAAATCACCAAATTGTTGATGAGGAACTACCGACAAAATTCTACTTGAACCTGATCTAATTCGCGAGACTTCGGGAAAGGTAGGGCCGATTAGGCAGCATATGAAGGCCATGCAAGATTGTAAGAAATCCTACGCAGACAAGAGAAGGAGTTATAGTTTGAGGTTGGAGACATAGTGTTCGTCAAGGTTTCCCCTCTCAAATAGATCGTGAGATTTGGAAAGTCGGGAAAGTTGACACCAAAGTTTGTTGGGCCTTTCCCAGTTTTGAAAAGAATAGGAAGACTTTCTTATCATGAGGAGCTAACGGATAAGCTAGCAGGAGCTCGTGGCACTTTTCATGTTTTTCACTTAAGAAAATGCCTTCATAGCATAGTCACTGTGGTAGAGCCTGATAAATTAGGGGACATTGAGATGAAGCCAATACGATCCCGTGCTATCACACTCATTATGGAGCACATAACTAGAAGGCTCCACAACAAAGAAATTAGGTTGGTTCGAGTATAATGGAAGGAAAATCTGGTGGAAAGCATGAGGACTTCTCATCCCGAGCTTTTTACTGGTAAACTTTTCTCTCCAAAATTAGGTTTTGGTTGCATCGTGGTTGCAAGATTGGATGATAGGAGATGGTTGCCACAATTTTCACTATCACTTTGCACTCATATAGAAATTTTTATGCATGTTTAGGATGTTTTGCATACATACTTATATGTCATGATCATACACTCATGATGTGCACGTAAATGTGCATACTTTTACCACCATATTTAATCTATTTAAACTAAATAAATGATTATATTGGGTATTTTAACCTGTTTAAACAAAAATTCAAATTATTTCAAATCGTCACATATTCATCTTCATCCAGGGGAAAAATGGTCATTTTTGTGCATATATTAATTCTCTAAAATTTAATTGAAAATTTCTGTGTTGTTTTTTAGAAATTTAAATTCAAATACAAGTGGCTTCATGAAGATATATGCATGCACAAGAGTGAATACAAAGGAATGGAGATGGAAATAATTCATTTCATGGATCATGGAGACCCCACCTATCTACATACCTTCATGTACAAATTAGAGGCTAATGCATATGCTAATAGAGTTTAAAGCTTCATGCACATCTAAATGATGATTATTTGATGCTAATGATTACTTGGTCTCCACACTTCCTAAGAGGGTATTTTGGGCATTCCCCAAAAAAGCGGATTAGGGTTTCATACATGTATAAATACCACTTATCTTCATGTAATTAGCTCTCCTCTTTCTTTAGGTTCTCTTCTCTTTAGTTTAGTTTAGGAAAATAAATCAAAGCTCTTCTTTTTCCATGGCTACTTAGCCATTTTATTTCATGTAATTTTCCTTTCTTTTATGCAATGTTAATTAGTATTCTCTTTTATTTACATGCTTCTTCTCTTCTTATGTTAGTAGTGTAGTTTACTTTTCATGCAAGTAGATTAGTGTTATTTCTTTTTACTTAGCTTTTCTATTCATTTTTCTCTCTTTTTCCTCTTTTTTTGTGTTTCATGTTGCATGCTACTTGTGCTGATATGATAACACAAATGAGAGGCTAATCCTTTCAATTTAGGGGCAATGAAGCCTCTCTCATGTAGCTTCAACATTTTGATAATTATTGCTCTTTTTTGTGCTTAATGAGAATGCATGAAGTGGTTAACTTGTTGTTTTTGCTTTGAATTTGATAGTCTATATTGTTAACACCAAATAGACTATGCTTAAACAATCACAAATAATAATTACCTCTTCATCTACATATGATGATGGTAATGAAGTAAATGTTGAAATTAAAATTTGATGGTTTATATTTCTAATTCATAGTTAATAGGCCATGCTTAAAATAGATTTCATTTTCAACTTGTTGTCATTTTTCATGAGATTTTGTAAGTGATTTAAGGGGTGTGTTATAGTTTGATGGCTTATGTTGAGCTAATTAATAGAACAAATTGGCCATACTTATGATAAGCACATCAATTAAACTCACTAATGACCAAAAAAGAGAGATCATAATTTCATATTTTGTTGAACTATGTAATCTAGAGAGTGGAATTATCTCTAAATTGTCATTTAACTCTCATATTTTTATCAAATTTCTTTTGTTAGTTAGTTAGTTTATTCACATTTTTAGCTTCACACTCTTCAAATTCTTGGTTTAATTTGATTGAATGGAGATTTAAAATCTAACAATTCCATGCGGATCGACCCGTACTCGCACAATATTAACATTTGTATGCCGTGCACTTGCGGTTAATTTTATTATAAATTCGATCGGCCGTTTTCTAACTCGATAGAGAATTGGCTGGTTCGAACATGTTTTTGGCGCCGTTGCTAGGGATTAGTTTTGATTTTATTTTCTATTCTTTGAATTATTTTTGTTTGATTCTAGTGTGTGTGTTTGTTTTGTGTGTTAGTTTGCATTAAAAAAAATTGTTGTGTGTATGTTTGTTGTGTTATTTTATTTGTGTGCTTGTAGTTGTTATAGTTTCAGTTGCATTTGGATCTCTATAAAAAAACGCATCACAAGTTCATTTCAAAAACAAAAATATTTTATTTCATTGCATTTGCATTTTACATTAAATTTTTTTTTTACATTTACATTTTTTCCCTTCCTTCTTAAAAAACAAAACGAATATAAAAAAAACTGTGCACTGTTGTAGTTCATCCTCACTGTCTTCAAATTTCCATGCACATTTCTGTGCACTGCCTTCAAATTCTCACTGTCCACACTAAACTACATTTCTGCCTCTGTCACCAAGTCTTCCTGCATTTCTGCCAACCTTCCCCGACCATTTCCCCGACAGCTACACTTCCCATTACCACACAACATAACCATCATTTATCCATCACTAGAGAAACACTACTGCTCCTCTATCTCATTTCTGCATTCCTACATATGATTCCTTCTATCATTCCTACATATCACTGCATAGCCAGTGCATATCAAACATAACCAAACAAGCTCCGCCCCATTCTTGCATTTTTGAAAACTGTCAATACATACATTATCACCAAACAAGCTCCGCCTCATCAACTTCATCGCTGTTGTACACACTGCAAACTTTTCACATTACTGACCAAATACATACATTATCATTGTTGTACACATCACTGTTGCATATCAAACCACTCTAGCATACCCACCTCTGAACAAACCTTCCCACCATCTCCCACTTAGTCAAAACTGTGCACAACACCACCACTTAATTTCTGCCCACCAGACCCTTTGCTTCACCATACAACTGCATTTCATCACAACAGCAAAACCATTCAACATTCATTAGTTCATTCAACAGTTCATCATTAGCCATCCATACACAACTGTAAAACCATCAACTGCTCCATATATCACTGCTGCACTATAGTTATCTCCTATTGCAACGTCCACTCTCTACTGTTTAGACCATCCCGTACCACTGCTTGACCACCAAACATCTCTACCTTTTCATACTCTCACATCCATCCACTCAACTGTCCACCAACCGGCCTACAAAGTTCAACTGAAAAACTACTCTCTCTTATACTTGCAGCAACAAGACAGTTCAGCTCATTTCTTTATACACACCAATAACCATATCAAAGCTGCCATTCTATATCAAATCACAACCAGAAACTTTCATAACACTTCTCCACTGCCTGCAATACATATCATCCCAGTGCCTTCATACTTCCCTGCTACCGCTGCAACCACGGCCTTGCCACACTACCCCTGTCAACTACCATCCTTCTGCAAGTCCAACATCTACCACCTGACCAAACCAGAGACACACTTTGCATTGCTAATTACATTCCAGACAACTGCTCATATCACTATTACATTTCAGACAATCACCAATTCATCATTTCCTCTTCCTTGCTCCTCTAACCACCGCTGTCAACATTCAATACTCATCAAGAAGCAGCTACATACTTAATATTATTACCTGTCACTGCCTCCATGAAAACCACCTCCGTCGAACAGTTCTTCCATTAACAAACATCCCATAGTTCACCAACCATAGCAGTGCGTACCAACCTGCTCCTCTTCAAACTTCTTCTCCAACATAGCACAATCCCAAAACCAAAACCGCAACCACAACATTTCCATCTTCACCTGAATCACCAGCGAACGCAACCAAAATCCTCAACCTGAAATAACCAATCTACTCCATAATCTCTTCCAAGTCACACAGCGACCACCACCTCTCCTCGTAGCCGCAACCTTTAACCACTTGGCACACTCGGTCGAGCAACCCAAATCATCGACTTCAATTCGACCATATGCAACCAGAAATCACCCCAACGCGAGCATCAATCAACCATTTAATCCCCCTAAAATTGATCTTGTGAAAGGAGAAATTGATTTTAATTGTGGACTCTAATTATGGGATTTTGATTTGAATGAAAGCTGGTTGATAAGTGAGGATCTCTTGTTTAAAAGAAAAAAATATATTAAAAAGGAAAAGTGCGTTTTCCTTACATAATTGGGTCGGGTTGCATTTCTTGTGGGTGTGAATTGTTTTTTGGTATTCCTTTTATTTGGTTTTAAATTGTTTTATTTAATTTTCTTTTAGCTCACTCCTTTAAACAAATTTTTTTTTGCTTAGTTTGTTTTTAGCCCAATCCAAAAAAAGGTTTGCTCTCTTTGAGTTATTTTTATTTTATTCTAAAAAAAGTAGTTGTATATTTGTTTTGTTTTTGTTTTCATTTGTTTTAAATTCCATCCTTATATTAAAAAAACTGTATATATATCTTGTTTCTATTTTCAGGTTGCCAAAGCAGATTGGAAGAGTTGCTTGCTTCGCTTAGCTTGCCAAAAAAAAACTGCTTGCTTGCTTATAAAAACAAAATTTGCTGCTTTTATCCCCTATCCATTATTTTTATTTGCCTTGCATTGTTGGTTGCTTGCATTTGCATTTGCGTATAAAATAAATTCCAAAAATTTCAAAAACAAATTTCGTTTGTAGTTGCATTGTTAATACACGTTTAATTTCTGCTTTGCATTTTCATCCTAGAGTTTTGATTAATAATAACGGGTAGAAATCAATAACGCTTAATTGTATATTGACAAGTTGTCCTCTTTCAACAATTTAATTTCTCGATGTCTAGGCTACGGTAGAGCAATAATCAGTTATAAATATTACGGTGATTTGTAAATATTATACTGAATTGTTTCTCTGAAAGTACTTAAACCTTCGGTTGCATTGCTATGGTGATTCGTGGTGCACCGATAACCCCTGCCCGTTACCTGGCTGAGAACTATCTTGTTGATCTAAGACAAAGTGTGATTATACAATTTTAGGTTAGGAGCTACTTAGGATAAATCATTTGTAATTAAAACCTTGCATTCATTTAGTTGCATTAGTTCATGCATATTTAAAAAAATAACAAAAAAATAAAAAAAAATTCAAAATCAAAAACTAAAAAAATTGTAAATATTTCTTAACTTAGTTAAATCCCATTCCTTTGAATTTTTTTAAAATCAAAAATCCAAAAAAAAATTTACTTATTTTTTAAAAAAAAACAAAAAAAAATCTTTTCAAAAAACAAGAAAAAATATATTTGAAAATCCAAAAAAATAATCAATTTTTCCCTTTTGAAAAATAAATTCTTTTTGTAAATATTTTTCCCTTGATAAAAAAAACTTAAAAAAATATTCTTTTAAATGTCCGAATTTCCATATTCACATGAATTTTACGATAGTTGTGAAAATAAATGTAATCTATATAATTTCACTTCAAATTCTTATGGATATTTCAACAACAAATATTGTTTAAACAATTCAGATTTTGAACCACAAAATTTTCAAAATGATGACCAGCCCGTAACTCTTGAAAAAAGTATCGAAACGATTTCGTCTTTACTTTAAATCTCTACACAACAAAATCAAGTGATAAATGATTTGTGTAATTCATATTTGTGTGATAACTCAATTCAAGGATTTCAAAACAATCAAAATTTGAATTCACTTCAAAATTCAAATGATTTTGAGTATAACCCATGCCAATTCAATTTCGAACTCCAAAATGAATTTCAAAATCAAAACGAAAATGTGATCCATTTTTCAAATAATTTTGGCAATGGGAATAATCTCGACTACGATGCGAGTGAAATTTTTTGTTCTCAACAAATCCAAATCGAAAATTCTCAAGTTAATAACTATAAATTTGATTTTGTTGAACAAGTGGACGAAATTTACGATGATCACACGAATTTGTTGTTCGAAACATATAAGAAACAACGTGAAAAACAAAACCAAATCCCAACGTTTGATGAGTCGAGTAACAATCCATCTTTTACCACAATTGATGATTTTCGAATAACAACTTTGAAATGGAAAATGACAATCTTAATGAAGTTGTTGAAAACTCGGTAATTGAGTTGGATTTCAATTCTGTTGAGGGTATTAAACTTGATTTCAAATTCGATCTTCCTTTTCCTGATTTTGAAAATTTGAATACAACAACTTTGGATTTAGAAAATAATATATGCAATAAAGTTGTTGATAATCCATCAAAGGAAGACGAATTCAACGAACATGATTTCTTTGGACTTTTCGAAAATGAGTTGTTAAATTCTCAAGGGGAGGAGTTAAATCACCATTTTGATTTTGTATTCGATAATTCTGAAGAAGTCTTCAATGATAAGTTTGAATTTCATTTGGTGAAAATAAACTTGAATTTCAATCAATTGTTTTATCTACCCCCAAAATCATCGAAAATAAAACATCTTATTCGATTTTTAATAAAACGACATTCGTTTTTCCAAATCAATATTCAACTTTGAAATCTTCTATGGTTTGGTTTTTCGAGCTTAAGCCGTGTCTCGTATACTTGACGAGACAAATGAGTCGGTCTTTGGAAGACCGGTTCATTTACTCTTTGACGATATACTTTCTGATCTTGTGTAAATACCGTCCACTTTCATGTAAATATAGGTCATTTTTTTATTTTTCTCCTTCCACTTGGGTTGACTATGGGGACAAAGTCAAAATCAAGTGTGGGGGGAGCTCATCTTCATTTTTAAATTTTCATGGTTTATTTTTTGCATTTTCTTTCAAAAACTCAAAAAAAAAATCCCAAAATCAAAGTTTCCTTTTTAATTACTTTTAAAGAAACGTTATAGGATAAATATATGGTTTTGGTTTATTAAATTGAAATTTTTGAAAATTTGTTTGTCTCAACAAAAATAAAAATGAAGTTGATTACAATTAACAATGTTTTAACTAGTATGTAGGAAAGTTCATACGTGTTAATTATGAAATATATCCTAATTGAAAATCTTTGTTTTAAAAAGTGGTGGATTTAAAGTAAAGATATAACATTTTTTGTCTTCTAAGTTAAATGGTGCTAACTCTCTCTTCAAAAAACAAAAACAAAAATAAAAATATTTCTTGTACATATATTTTTCTTAATAACACCTAGAGTCATGTGTTCACACTTGTGTGTTCACTCATCATGCTCTGTATCCTTCTCACATAAGCTCGAAAGGTAGTGCACGATCGGTATATCTGGCCTCAGCTTATCTGAGTTAGGTTTATATACATATAAATTCTTTTATTAGTAATGCCTATAGTCAATAGGTGTTCACAATCGTGTGTTCACCCGCCACGGTCTATATTCCCCTTACATAAGTCCGAAAGGCAGTGCATGGGTAATATATCTGGCCACAGTTTATCTGAGTTAGGCATATGTAAATATTGTTAATATCAATAAAATTTTCAAATAGAGAGAGTAAGCAATTGAAATCCAAGCACCTTTTTTACTTATTTGATTTGATTTGTTATTGAAAAGAAATGAAAATACCACTTTGAAAAACTTTGATAATCGACTAAGGATCCATTTCATAGTTACACTGTGTTATCAACCGAAACAACGAGTTAAACTATAGTCTATTTGCTATGATGACTTGATTTTTGTTGGAAATTTTGACGAGTAAATGACTTGAATTTTCAAGATAATGACCAAAACCTATATTTAACTTATTTGTGTCGATTTAAAAGTAAATCCTTCATTTGTAAATATTTTCAAAAACTTGCATTCATCTCTTTATAAATAAACCTTGCATTTTGTAAATATTTTCACTTCGCATTTGGATTTTGTGGGTAGTATCCGCTGAAAACCCTCACGAGACAACACTCGTCCTACTGGGGACACCTAGAGGGTTTAATGGCTTGTTGCATACACTCAATGCAATCGTGCTCCCTACGAAAAAGGATTTATCTTAGTTTTTTTCTTTATTCGAGGACGAATAATGAGATAAGTGCGGCAGTTATTTGATGTGCACGTAAATGTGCATATTTTTACCACCATATTTAATCTATTTAAATTAAATAAATGATCATATTGGGTATTTTAACTTGTTTAAATCAAAATTCAAATTATTTCAAATCGTCACATATTCATCTTCGTCCAGGGGAAAAATGGTCATTTTTGTGCATATATTAATTTTCTAAAATTTAATCGAAAATTTCTATGTTGTCTTGTAGGAATTTAAATTCAAATACAGGTGCTGTTCTTAGTTTCCAACGATGCTGATGACGAAGACGAGCTGGAGGCTTGCATATTATTTTCTTATTATATGTACTGGATGTTCCGCTGCTTGTATAATTCTCTGAGTGTTATGTAGTGAGGCTTGATGTATTGACTATTCAGATGTGTGTATTCAACTATTATAAAGCTTAATTGATGAGATTCTATTTTGTGAAGCTTCACTATATATATTCTCTATTGTATTTTATCCATGCGCTGTGAGTAATACGATAGATTCTGCTGTTTTAACTTACCTTGGTGATCGTCCATGGCTGCCTGGCACACCTTACAGCGCACTATCTCTATGTTTAGTGTAGGAGTCATGGGCGGTCCTCACATTTGGTATCAGAGCATTGGTTAATCGATTTTACCCAATGCTCGCTGACATAACTACGTATGAGAGATGTAATTGTATTTTGATGGATGATTACTATATATAATATAGTAGCTTAGAAGGATTTGAGTTCTTTATGCAGTTGTTCTCAAGGTGTATTAATCATTCCTTTTACAGATATTAAGAATGAGTCGAAGAGGGAGACCAGCTGCTAGGGAAGGCCGTGCTACTGAGGGGGCTGCTGATTATGCTGCTATGTTCGAGGCTATGATGACTTCGATCATGAGAAGGATGCCAGCTCCGGGGCCATCAGTAGATGTTGGAGTTCCAGTTCAAACTCCAAAACCGGTGGATTTTGCTAAGCTGTGTAAAGATTATACTGCTCTTGGAGGTAAGATTTTCTTGGGAACAGAGTCAACCATAGAAGTTCAGAGATGGATAGATGCTTGTAGAAGAATCTTTGGTGATTTGGGAATCGACGATGCAACTAAAAGGAAGCTCGCATCAAGACAGCTTCAAGGAAGAGCTTCTGACTGGTGGAACTCTATCACCATTGATACTCCGGAGGAAGAAATTACTTGGGAGCAATTCCAAGCCAGATTTGAAGCTAAGTTCATTTCTACAGCTCAGAAATCTGTTCTGTTCAAGAAGTTTATGGAGCTCAAGCAAGGTGGAAGACCAGTTCTTGAGTATGTATCCGAGTTTGAAGCTTTGTCCAAGTATGCCCGGTCGTATATTGAATCTCCTTATCAGAAGAACGAGAAGTTTGTGACAGGCTTGGACAGTTATCTTGGGAGGCAGTTGGTGGATCATTTGGACGATCCATTTGAGAAGCTTGTGGAGAAAGCTCTCAGGCACGAGAATCTGTTTCCTCAAGGAGGATCTGTTGTTGTGACCAAGGAAGAGTCTAAACCATAGCAGGGTGGAAACAAGAAGAGGAAGCAGCAGCAGCAAAAGGGTAAGGATGGTCAGAAGAAGCCGAAGGGCGAAGTGACCTGCTACAATTGTCAGCAGAAGGGCCATTTCTCCAGAGATTGCAAGAATCCAAAGGTGTCTGTGAAGTGCCACAACTGTGACAAACCGGGGCATATTAAGAAGAATTGTCCAGAACCGCGGAGGGACAAGCAGATTGTGCAAGCTTATGCTTTAGGGGCTGTTCCATCATCTTCAAAAGCTCCTACCGCTGAAGAGAAAGGAAAGAGTGTGGTGGTTCAAGGTACTCTTTCCCTATGTGGTGTTCCAGTTAGAGTGTTATTCGATACTGGGGCATCGCATTCTTTTGTTTGTAATGAACTTGTAGGCCAGTTGGGTTTAGAACCGGATATTGTTGATAGACCATTGGTTGTGACTAATCTAGTTGGGGGTTCGTCCTGCCTGTGTATGTTATGTCGTGGTCTGATTGTATCGAGTCATGATTGCTCTTTTGTTTGTGATTGTTTTGTTCTGAACTTTACGGGGTTCGGAATTATTTTGGGTATGGACTGGCTTAGGAAGTATGCGGCAAAGGTTGATTGTGAAAGGTTGGAGGTGACAGTTGAGAATGTGGAGGGGCGAAAGGTTGTGATACGATGTAAGCATGAGGAAGGCGTCTTCATGAGCTTCATGTATTCGCTGGTTGTTCCACGAGATGGACTGTCATCAGTGCCAATCGCTAATGGATTTGAGGATGTCTTCGATGAGGTTAAAGGGTTACCGCCGCATAGAGAGATCGAGTTTCGTATCGATTTAGTTGAGGGAGCCAGACCTGTTGTGATGCCTCTTAGGCGGATGGCGCCTAGGGAACAGCAAGAGTTGAGGGTGCAAGTTGATGATCTTTTACAGAAAGGATTCATTCGGCGTAGTGTGTCCGAATGGGGTGCACACTTTGTGTTTGTAACCAAAGCAGATGGATCGTTGAGGTTGTGTGTGGATTATCGTGAGCTAAATAAAGTGACTAAGAAGAACAAGTATCCATTACCGAGAATAGATGACTTGTTTGATCAGCTTCACGAAGCTAAGGTGTTTTCTCAGATGGATTTGGCAACGGGATTTCACCAGTTAAGAGTGGCTAAGGATAGTGTGCCGAAGACTGCTTTCAGGACACCATCCGGTTTCTTTAAGTGGCTGGTAATGCCATTTGGATTGACCAATGCGCCAACATATTTTGTGGATCTTATGAATAGAGTGTTCAGGGATCAGTTGAACAAGTTCGTACTAGTGTTCGTGGATGATATTTTGATTTATTCCAGAACTGAAGAAGAACACAAGACGCACTTGCGTATTGTTTTGGAAATTTTGTGGAAACATCAGCTGAAGGCTAAGTTTTCGAAGTGTCACTTCTGGAAGAGCGAAGTGAGGTTCTGAGGCCATATTATCTCTGGAAGCGGAATAGCGGTTGACCCCGCTAAGGTGGCAGCAATCCAGGATTGGGTTAGACCTAAGAATGCATCAGATGTGAGAAGTTTTCTTGGATTAGCAGGATACTATCGTCGATTTATCAAAGACTTTTCCAAGGTGGCTGCACCATTAACAGGATTGACGAAAAAGAACCAAGTATTCAGATGGGATGCTAAGTGTGAGCAAGCTTTCGGAATCCTGAAAGAGCGACTGACAAGTGCTCCTGTTTTGACTATTCCAAGTGGAAATGATGAGATGCTGGTTTATACCGATGCATGTAGTACTAGACTTGGAGCAGTGCTGATGTAGAAGGGTAAAGTTGTTGCGTATGCAAGTCGACAACTAAAGCCGCATGAAAGGAATTATCCGACTCATGATTTGGAGTTAGCAGCGATTGTTTTTGCTCTGAAGATGTGGAGACATTACCTATTGGGAGTTCGATTCGAGTTATTTACAGATCATAAGTCGTTGAAGTATCTTTTCTCCCAAAAGGATTTGAATCTTCGGCAGCAACGATGGCTAGAGTTTTTGGCATCATTTGATTTTGGTATAGCCTATACTCCGGGAAAGGGTAACGCAGTGGCAGATGCGTTAAGTCGAAGACATGCAGGATTGGGAGCCATGTTTTCAGAATGGAAGAGTCTCGAGTATTTAGCTGGATTTGACTTCAGGCCCAGATGTGAATTGGAACCTGAGATGTTGGCAAACTTATCGATAAGACCGACTCTTGTGGAAAGAATTGGCGAGAGCCAAAAGCGAGACGATAGGCTTGTCAAGATTATCCGTGATTTGGAATCTGGATTGGACCCAGAAAGGGATAAAGGATTCGAGGTCGATCGAGAGGGTTGGCTTCGGAAGCAAGGACGACTAGTTGTTCCCGATATAGATGAATTGAGAAATGAAGTTCTGAAGGAAAGTTATCACTCGAAGTTGACAATTCATCCAGGTGGAAATAAGATGTATCGGGATATGAAGAGAACCTATTACTGGGAAGGTATGAAGAAGGATGTTGGAAATTTTATTTCCAAGTGCATGAACTGCCAGTTGGTAAAAGCTGAGCAAAAGAAGCCCAGTGGATTGCTTCAGCCATTAGAAGTCCCTACATGGAAGTGGGAGCAAATATCGATGGATTTTATCGATGGGTTACCTAGAACCAGAGCGGGAAATGAAGGGATTTGGGTCATCGTAGATCGTTTGACTAAGAGTGCAAGATTCATTCCTATTCGATCAACCAGGACTGCACCAAAGTTGGCTGAGCTGTATGTTAAGTGGATAGTTCGATTCCATGGTATTCCGAAGGGTATAGTGAGCGATCGAGACCCATTGTTCACTAGTGGATTTTGGAAGAGCTTTCAGGAAGTTCTGGGAACCGAGTTGTGTTTGAGTACAACTTATCATCCCCAAACAGATGGTCAGACCGAGAGAGTCAACCGAGTTTTGGAAGATCTCCTTAGAGCTTGTGTTTTAGATTTCGGAGGATCATGGGAAGTTCACCTTCATTTGGTAGAATTTTCGTATAATAACAGTTACTAGTCAAGCATTGGTATGGCACCGTATGAAGCATTGTATGGAAGACCATGTAACTCTCCGACATGTTGGTTAGAAACAGGAGAAAAGCTGATACTTGGGCCAGAAATGATTCGACAGACTTCGGATTGCATAGAGATCATTCGGCAACGAATGAAGGCAGCCCAAGACCGACAGAAAAGTTATGCCGATAAGCGTCGTAAGGATTTGGAATTCGACGTAGGTGATATGGTTTTTGTGAAGATTTCTCCACTGAAGAATGTTATTCGATTCGGGAAGAAAGGAAAATTGACTCCGAGATTTGTTGGACCATTCCTGATCATCGAGTGAATTGGAAAGCTCGCCTACAAATTAGAGTTACCAGAAAAGATGGCGGGTGTGCACAATGTTTTTCATGTATCGTATCTACGGAAGTATGTGCACGACTCGAATACAGTAGTTTCTGCAGATAGCTGTGAAGATTTCGAGGTTGATCCAGTCGATAAGAGACCTCGTAAGCCGCTTCGTGTTGTGGAAACTGACACGAAACAGCTTAGGAGGAAGGTAGTTAGGTTGCTTAAGATACAATGGAGTGATGATGTTAACGACTGTACATGGGAGGTGGAAGAGAGGATGAAGGCAGCACATCCTGAACTCTTCGAGGTATGGCCATAAGGTGTCGAGTCATCTCACGACATTGTAACTTGTTCTAGTTTTAGAATTCTGCATGCTAGGCTAGAATTGGACGCATGGTTTGTTGATTGCTATGGATGGTAGGCATGCAGAATAATTTTTGATTGCTCTTGTTTGTTTGGAATTTCGGGGGCGAAATTCCTAAGGGGGAGAGAATGTAACGACCCGTATTTACGGATCGAATGTTGTAAAAACTGTTGTTGTTAGGTCGTTAGTGTTGTTGATTCGTTTAGAGTTAGATCGTCCATAAGTTAGACCGTTCAGAGTTTGAGACGACTAGAGCTTAAGTCGTGTAGAAGTTAGGCCATCTAGAAGTTAAGCCGTGTTGTAGCTTAGGTCGTCTGGGAGTTGGGTCGTGTGGTAGCTTAGGTCGTGGGGTAGGTTAGGTCGGGTGAACGACTTAAGGATTGGAGCGACTTAAGGAAAGGCAGACTTAAGTCAGTGACCGGTCTAAGGAAGTGAGCGACTTAAGAGAGTTGGCGACTTAAGGGTTAGCGGCATAGGAGTAGCGACTTAGGAAACTGGGCGAGTTAACGACCTAAGAAAGTTAGGTCGTGGACGACTTAAGGAAGCTAGGTCGTTTGAGCGACTTAAGGATTGTGTGATAGGTCGTAGACGACTTATGTTAGGTCGCGTGGGTGCTTAAGTCGTTAGGTCGGCATCTCAGTTAGGTCGTGTAGCGTTAAGTCGCTAAGCCGCATATGTGTGTTAAGTCGTAGGATTTGATAAGTCGTTAAGTCATTGAGTCGTTGATTCGTTAAGTCGTTGAGTCGTTAAGTCGTTGAGTCTTAGGTCGTGCCTAAGTGTTAGATCGTGCGTATGTGTTAAGCCGCGCACGTGTTAGGTCGGCAATGTTGTTGGGTCGTAGGTCGAAGGGGATGGTTAAGTCGTAGGTCGTGAGGTTGGTTAAGTCGTAGGTTGGGGATTTTTAGGTCGTGGACGACCTAAGGGGGCGGACGACTTAAGGAATTTCCAGCCTTTAAATACGGGGTTTTTCTCACTTTTTGGGATCCGGATTTTGAAGCGACGAAGTCTTGCCATTTTGAGAGCTCGAGTGCTGCACTTCTTCACTTCTTTTCTCCACTCTAATCTTGTGATTCCTTCCATCCAAATCGAAGATCCAAGAGCTTAGATCGAAGATCTTCAACCATTCGAAGAGAGATTTCATCGTTTAAAGCGGAATTTTGGCGGATCAAGTTAGATCCTTCGCTGTCCAGATCTGAAGTGTGTTGCTTTTGAAGTGTTTAGGTGATTTGGTGAGTGGTGGTTATCTCTCACACGGATCCAAAGGAGTATATCGGATTGGTGGTTTGATTTTGTGTTAAATAGTGATTTCATGCATTTTTCGTAAACTTAAGTATAGATCCATTGTTCATGATGATTTGACATCCATTTTACTACATGTTAACCTATGCAAGTTCATTCCTCAAGTTGTAGAGATATTGCTCATGATTCATGCTTGTTAGATTTGGACTCTTTATTTATAAGATTGCCATTATTTTTATAATTGTTTATTTGATCATGTTTGAATGCTTGATTACTTAGATTAATGATTGACTTGATTGATTGTTATAAATTAGTTGATTGATGATTTGATTTAGACAAGATGGTCAAAGATGATTCAAAAGCTAAGGAAAAGACTCTTGAATTGGGAAAAGCTGCTCGTGGCATATGTGGCGGTTGATGAAGCTCATATGAATAGATTTGATGATGATGTTGAGATGAGGCTTTGCTATGATGAGATGAAGCGAGGCATGATGTGAGATAGCCTTGGTTTAATCCAGACGGGATCATTCCAAGCATGTTGATGACTCGGTGAAAGGGTTCGAATTTGAGGATAATGGTTGGCTCGAGAGGCGCTTGAGCTAGTATGAGAATAGTCGTCGAGGAGGATGACTAGGAGGCTAAGATTTCATCGTTGTTGAAGGGTCTAGCAGGCTCAAAGCAAGAGTACGCTGGGCAGATTCGATAGTCCCAAAAGACTACAGTTGGTGATCGAGTACTCTGGGCAGATTCGATAGTCCTAGGCACGGGCCGCGACGACGTGCGGAGTTCTGTCTAGAACCAGGGTTACCATTGGCCCTTGACGGACGGCTGAAAGAATGTGCCGGTCATTCAATTAACGGTGGTATCGAAGCAATGATAACAGTGATAGCCAGAGTCATGGATGTTTGGTTGTATCGTCATTCGGTCTCAAGAGCGGTATTTTCTGGGTGCTTATCTGATCTTGGTTTAGGCCTTAGGGGTTTGTACTTGGAAAACATCGCCCTTGACTCGAGTGATAATTGCTTTACTTTAAATGTGTGCTTTACTATGTTTACTTTTGCTTAGTGTGTCTGAGGGCTATCACTGTAGAAAGAGGTGGAGTGGGAGGGTTGGATTCCTATTTCTTTTACCTTTATGCTCTTTTGGTATGTTGTTAGTTAATTTACCGCTCATTAAGACTGTTGTCTGACTTAAGGTTTTATGTTCAATTCTTATTACCTTGGGCTGTTCATCCATTTTGGGACGGGCAGACTAGGTAGCAGGTGACAGGTGCTATTCTTAGTTTCCAACGATGCTGATGACGAAGACGAGCCGGAGGCTTGCATATTATTTTCGTACTATATGTACTGGATGTTCCGCTGCTTGTATAATTCTCTGAGTGTTATGTAGTGAGGCTTGATGTATTGACTATTCAGATGCGTGTATTCAACTATTATGAAGCTTAATTGATGAGATTCTATTTTGTGAAGCTTCACTATATATATTCTCTATTGTATTTTATCCATGCGCTATGAGTAATACGATAGATTCTGCTGTTTTAACTTACCTTGGTGATCGTCCATGGCTTCCTGGCACACCTTACAGCGCACTATCTCTATGTTTAGTGCAGGGGTCATGGGCGGTCCTCACACTAATGATTACTTGGCCTCCACACTTCCTAAGAGGGTATTTTGGGCATTCCCCAAAAAAGCGGATTAGAGTTTCATACATGTATAAATACCCCTTATCTTCATGTAATTAGCTCTCCTCTTCCTTTAGGCTCACTTCTCTTTAGTTTAGTTTAGCAAAATAAATCAAAGCTCTTCTTTTTCCATGGCTACTTAGCCATTTTATTTCATGTAATTTTCCTTTCTTTTATGCAATGTTAATTAGTATTCTCTTTTATTTACATGCTTCTTCTCTTCTTATGTTAGTAGTGTAGTTTATTTTCATGCAAGTAGATTAGTGTTATTTCTTTTTTACTTAGCTTTTCTTTTCATTTTGCTCTCTTTTTCCTCTTCTTTTTTGTTTTTCATGTTGCATGCTACTTGTGTTGACATGACAACACAAATGAGAGGCTAATCCCTTCAATTTAGGGGTAATGAAGCCTCTAATCATGTAGCTTCAACATTTTGATCATTATTGCTCTCTTTTTGTGCTTAATGAGAATGCATAAAGTGGTTAAATTATTGTTTTTGCTTTGAATTTGATAGTCTATATTGTTGACACCAAATAGGCTATGCTTAAACAATCACCAACAATAATTACCCTTCATCTACATATGATGATGGTAATGAAGTGAATGTTGAAATTAAAATTTGATGGTCTATATTTCTAATTCATAGTTAATAGGCCATGCTTAAAATAGATTTCATTTTCAACTTGTTGTCATTTTTCATGAGATTTAGTAAGTGGTTTAAGGGGTATGTTATAGTTTGATGGCTTATGTTGAGCTAATTAATAGCACAAATAGGCCATACTTATGATAAGCACATCAATTAAACTCACTAATGACCGAAAAAGAGAGATCATAATTTCATATTTTGTTGAACTATGTGATCTAAAGAGTGGAATTATCTCTAAATTGTCATTTAACTCTCATATTTTTATCAAATTTCTTTTGTTAGTTAGTTAGTTTATTTACATTTTTAGCTTCACACTCTTCAAATTCTTGGTTTAATTTGATTGAATAGAGATTTAAAATCTAACCATTCCCTGCGGATCGACCCGTACTTGCCATATACTAACATTTGTATGCCGTGCGCTTGCGGTTAATTTTATTATAAATTCGATCGGCCATTTTCTAACTTGATAGAGAATTGGCCGGTTCGAACAAATCACACTAGGATTGAGCTCACCTATAGTATGTCTACACATAATCAAATTGCACTTTTGGTTGAGTAGATGGATGTGTAAATAACTTGGTTGTATAACATGAATGTTATTGTGTGATACGCTGTCCGCCCAGGATGAAATTCTTTTAAGGGGGGAGAATGTAACACCTAATAAAAATTAATAAGAAATAAATAAGTTAATTATTCAATTAAACAAGATAAAGCCAAAAATGGAAATTTTGCAAAAATTGGAATTCGACCATGGAAGTTATGCCATTGCATTTGTCACGGGTTTCCCATCATTTTCCATATATAATGTTTCAAAAATGGAACACACACGGAAAAGCTATGGATGTTTGAAGTTTTCAGATTCAAAATAATTTAAATGGAATTCAAATTCAAATAAATAATTAATCCTTAAATTTGAAATTCAAAACGTGATAGATGTTAAACTTGAAGGTTAATTAAACGTTAAAATTAATTAAGGAATTAAATAAATCAATCAACAGCCCATAAAATCCTTCCCAAATTAATACTACTTGTCGACCACTGGGATAGGAGCAGTCAATTGGTTCCTGTTGATGGCGGCTAGGGTTTTCAGCATTGGAATGGCTTGGATTCTATTATTTTGAAATGACTTAAATTCGATGGTTCTGGTACTTTCTAACCACTATAAATAAGGGCATCGCCCCCTCACTTTTATTGATAAATTATTTTGGGAACGAAGCGAACCTCTATCGGGCTCTCTCCTTAAAGATTCAAAAAGTTCCTTAAGGTTTCAAATAAGAATTTTAGATGTTTATTCAATTTCTAATTCTTTTCTCCTCCAACCCCTACATTTTGAATCTAATCTATATGCAAATCTCTTATTGTACATTTCAAAAGGGGGAGATCTGAAAGAGATTATAGAAAGCGTGAAAAATTCAAAAAGAGAGGAAGAGATAAGGACCTATTGTGAGTGAAAATTTTAGCCTTTCTTATTTTATTAATTGTATAGTATAACTTGGATTTGATATATGCCTTGGGAAGTTTTGTTTACGAAATCATCACATTAAAATCCCAAAATTCCCCTAAAACGAAATTCAATTCTTTAGTTACAATCTCAATTATTCTATATTAAAATAATGGAATTGTGTAAGTATTGCAATTTAATGTTTTACATTATATTCCGCTTCTTATCTTCTTCATTGGATCTGATTAAGAGTTTTGAAAAGAAGTAAATTTGAAAATAGTATGTAAGATACATATTTTTTTATTCGTTGTTTGCGCTGCTTATTTTCGCAATTTAAATAGAAATTTCTTTTTTCAGTTTTATACAAAGAAGTTGAATAGTGCGTAAATGTAATTTAATTATAAGTTTCTATTAATGTTAATTTTGCTATTTTAGTATAAAATAAAGTTTGGTATGGATTCTATTTTATACAAGTCTGTTGATTGAATTATGTGTAACGATTGACCTTTTTGACTCCCGAATGTCGACACTAATACATCCATGGTATTCACGTACCAAGCACCCATGTAGTAGAAAGAGAAAACATTAGGATAACATAAAAAGAAAAGAAACAGAACAGGAAAAAAGGACACAATATCAGAATCTCATATGCGGAATGATAATATATAATATCTCAAAAGATCTTTACCAAAAAGAAAACTTTAATATACATACATCAATTAGAGTAAATTAACCTATCATCAAACTAGGTAGTTATAACAGTCTGTTCTCACAAATGCTAATAAATACAATACAGAAATGCAGCGGAACATAAAATACATGAATATGTAACCATCCAACTCCTCTCCAAGAGTTTTAATGAATCACAACTAAATCTGGAAATATACTTGGGCTGACCCAAGCATTATAAGAAAATAACACCCGGATCAGTCTGGTAAACCTACGTGAGAAACTCAAATTTATTGATTTTTATATTTATAAAACCATCAGAAATAAAGGTATCTCATAAGACCATGCCGCAAATAAACATGAATGGATTTTTACCTTATGATAACCAAACCATTTGTATTAGAAAATCCAATGATATTATAATAATGTCTAGGGTGTGAAATATAAATAATAAAGTAGCTATGATGCATATGAGTGTACACTAAAATAATAATAGGTATACAATTAAAACCGCTAAGGCGCGTTCGCTAATTGTGTAGGATTCCACGAAGGTGCCCTCGGTACTTCAAAGACAATCCTCCCGCACAAGGATCATAGATATCCTCCCGAAGCATCGTACATCCCTAGCTGATGTACGTAGGAAATACATAGCTAGCCACAACCTGAGGCCGAGTGCACCAGTCATGCATGCATAACTATAGGTATCTCTAGGGTAGAGTCGACTGCACCATATGGATTAGCTAAACCCAAGGTCTATGTATCATATCTCTGGTTTTAGTCATATCCGCTGGTGAGGCTACGTCCGGCATTCCAGCACATAAGTCAAAACTCGAACAGATCATGGAACCAGACATGGATTCCTATATCTCAACAGATCTCGGAATCAAACATGGATTTAAATACCTCAACAGATCTCGGAATCACACATGGATTCCTATATCTCAAAGATCTTAAAATCACACATGGATTCCTACATCCTAAATAGATCACGAACAACTACATGTGTTCGAACATTTTAAATAGATCTCGAATTTCCACATAAATTCCAGCATCTCGAACCAATCACGAACCTCTTCCAAAGCATAGAACACGAATATTGTTTTAGATTGGTTACTGTTTTGAGTCATCTTATATAATTACACTCCCCCACTTACCAAGCACTCCAAATACCACTCGATAGATTTCTGGTATACTCAACTCCGGTTCTTTTGAAAATAAACAAACAATATATAAGTGCAGAGATCACCTCCTAACCGGACGGGGACATATTTTCTTATCATTTGTCCTAGAAGAGTAAGACAAGTTTATACGTACAGTATAACATCACCGAAGATAACTATACCATATAATTTCCATGTTTCTTCTAGATATTTCCAAAGTTATATTTGGTCAATTTCAACAATAATGAGAATGATCGCATAAGGGAAACTAAGTCTCGTTTACTTTTCAAACACAAGTAATCACACAAGTATGACTAATACACACACAAAGCATGATCAAGTCACATAAACGACTTTTAATCCCTTTTTTAATTAATTAGTTCTTTATAAATTAAAAACCTCCTTTATTAGTAAAACTCTCTTTTACTCAATAAACTTCTTTATTAATGAAACTGTACTTATTAATTAAACTTCACTACACATTTCAATATTCTTAAAAGTATTCATATACTTATCTCAGTGGTATAAGTATATTCACAAATCAATAACAAGTTTTACTTACTTAAAACACAGTCAAAGAGGTTAAAAATGAATGTCACTCAAGTATTGTTACTATAAACCCTTTATACTTTAAAACTTATACTTTTCTGTCTTTTTCCAAATATTACATACTTGTTAATATCTTTAAAATTCCATTGTTAAAGATCTAAGTATTTTTCAAAATCATTTAACTATATTTTTCTACTTTAAAATATAATTCCAAGGTTTAAAAACAAATGTTACTAAAACACCGTTTACTACAAACTCAAAACATTTTACACTCAATCACTATCTTTAAAACTCTCTTTCAAAGATTATATTACTTTTCAAAAGTATAATTAAATCGATTGAAAACAATTGTTGCTTAAACATCATTATTATAAATTCAAAATTACTTTTATACTTATCATTAACTTTGAAACACATCCATTTAAAGATCCGAGTATCCTCACTTTTTAAACAAGGTGATATACATTTTTAATTATTTTTACACAACCATTCATTATAACATAAGTGTTATAATCCCAAAAATCTCTTTTATATTCTTTTCCAAAAACTTAACTTCTTTTCCAACTAAACCTTCTTAAAATGATATTTATATTACATAAGCTCCAAACTACTTTAAAACATATTTACTAATTTTATAAAAGCTATATACTTAAAATGTGCTTTAAAATACTTTAAATACTTATAGCATGGTTTAAAACGTTTTTTCTAAATATTACTTAAAAATATTTATTTTATAATTTATTTTAAAACCATAAAAAACATGTTTTTATATTTAAAACTCTTTACTTTAAAAGTTCAAATATAATTATGAAAACATATTTAAACATCAAACTTCCATTTTAAAATACTTTAACAACTTTTCACAAAACTACTTTAAAGGATTTGGAAAAATATCTAAGGTAAAAACCCTTTTTACTTTACTAAAAACCAGGATTTTCAACAGAACTTTGTTTCACAATTTCTATAACATTCCAAACCAATTCCTTTAGGTCAAACATACCCAAAACATGTGTATAAAACCATCCAATATATATATTTTCACAATATATTCATATTTAACCAATTTAACAAGTGTTCATAACGACTATTTCACTTTAACCAATATAGGGGATTTCAAAGAGCGTTCATAACGACTATTTCGCTTTAACCATTCACACACACTTTCCAAATCTATCAAACATATAAACAAGTCTCGACCACAATACATGTTTTAGAGGGTTATAAGAGAGATTATACTACAAATAATGTTGTTGCTTTCTTTCCAAAGCAAGGAGGGGTCTAAAAATAATAACTTGCATTGTTATCTATTTTAATTTATATTACATATAATGTTGTATTATAGTAAAATTATATTTTATTTTATTCACTTAATTAAATTATCGAACGTTCCAAGCTCGCACAATCACATAGGATGTCTAATCACTATGAAACTCATTGTCACACAATGACACATTATTCTGTATCCAATGGCACTAGTTTCATAAAAATCCGAGATAGTGCCTCGGAATGATAATTTCACACGTTAATTAAAAAGAATTTTATTAAAACAAGTTTAATCACATTAATTATTATTTAAATGGGGTTAAACAGTTTTGTTAGATCAATTTTAATACATTAAATCCAAGATTTAAATATTTAAATCATTTCGATGTTTAAATATAAAGAGTTCGAAAATTCGGGTCGTTACATTATGGATATTGGACAAAATATATATCTACCGGCATGGAATTAGACTTGTATAAATTTAAAGATTGGACATTTCAATGTTAGTTTAAGGCATAAATCTTCACACGCTTATTTTAGGCACGTGTGTGTGTATTAACGTAAATAATGTATAATTATAACGCATTAATTACGTAGTTAATAGGTTATTAAGTATCATTAAATCCCCCATAGGAAAGAAGTTAAATTACAAGGGAGAAATAAGAATTTTCTTATAAGGCCTTGATATAGAATGCGGCGAGATGTGGGATAATATGTTAAGAGAGTGTTATAGATTGTGACTAAGTTATAGGGATGTGAGGTTAGTCAAAAGTACACAGAAGTCTGCCCAGCTAATCTAGCTACCAGCAGTGAGACGTTGGGGCTGATGTGAGAAATCGCCTATAATAAGTAACCACAAAGGACGCAAGGTTAGTCCCAAATTATGTAGGGTAGATCTACCCAGTTAATTTGGCTGCCAGTACCTACGAATAGTCGAACTAATATGAGATGTCAAGATTGGGTTACCAGACATAATATGAAGAACTTGCTTCAGGGTTGAAGGTATTAAGTGCCTGGTTGAGGGCACGCCTCTTTCCTATATAAGAAGCAGTAAATAGTTAGGCACGGTAGAGGATATCTTGGAGAGGGTCGCTCCAGATTTGAAGTGTTAAGTGGCCTGAAGAGGTTCCATGCAATGTGAGCTAGATAGTACCAGAGAGGAGTCTGCCTTGGGACAGGTATTAAATGATGGGGACCTACCTTGAATGAGGTATTAAATGATGGGGACCTACCTTGAATGAGGTATTAAATGGTCAGAGTCTGCCTAGTTCCTATTAAAAGGGTATCAAGTGGCTTTGGTACTATCTCTTATATTGTTAAGACATTATGACGACATATATAGGTTATTGGATTGAAAAAATAGTGGACTGGGAAAGCCTTAGGGCTTATAGTCGGAAATTTTATAATATGGTTGGATACGTAAGACATATTCTTATTTAAACTATACCACCCAAGCACTATTATAAAAAGGCTCGAGATTTTATTCAACGGACATTGTTGTTCTGACTCCCTCCTCATTACAACATAGGTTAGAGATGTTGATGCAGATTTTTGTAAGTGGTGGCGGAGACATGGACTTGTGGCAATTACTATTTATCTACTTGTGCTATTTCCTTTATTTCCAGTGTATCCATTAAATGATGTTGTACTTTTGAAATACTGTACTACAGATAGTTGATGATTGTTTATGGTATTGTGTTATGTTTTTATGACATTTGAGTTTTAAATAAATGGGTACCATTCTGATATTATATTTTATCCTTCCGCCATGATTTCTGAATGTGTAGATAAATAGCTCCATGAATTGTTCTTTATACCAACCAATAGCCAGCTTTTAAATGGATCTCAGTTTCGATGAGACCTTTCTGGGTCGGAACTTAGGCCTTTTCCGAGGCGGATTGTTACAAAAAGAGAATTGTTTGTTTAAAATGTACAGAGAAAATCGTAATTTCAATGCTAAAGATAGTAAAAGAAGAAGCATAATTTTTCGCCCAAGTGAGTGATGACAGACTTATACTTACTATGTAAAGAAAAACGAAGCATTCATTTTATTTATAATATTTATATTCAATTTATGTTCCATTTTTCTTTTTCTTTATAAATTATGGATGAAAGAAAGAGTGAAATATGAAGAATAAAGCTTAAAAGATTAAGAGTTGAGTGGATTTAAAAATAAAAAGACCAAAATCAATATATATTTTTCTATTGGTGGACAAATGAATTCATAAATTTTGAGTTACCTTTGTATTGACCTTTTTATTTGAAAAAATGAAAGCTTGGATTTTTATAAAACATCAAGGGGTTTGGATTTTCTTCTTAAATTGAAATACAAATAAATAAGTTAGGCTGCATCTAAATTCATATCATATATAATATTGTATTAGTTAATCCAATTTTTTCTTCTTCATATTTTATAGTTTTAAGTGAAAATTAATGTTTACGGGATAATTTGTGTGACTGCACTTTCTATCCTATATCGTTTTGTATTAAAAATGACAATGGTGGTTAAGTTTACATGTTTTATTTTAAAAGAGTGAATGAAGAACCTTACTCAACAAAAGAAGAGTGAATGAAGAAAAGTGGTTAAAATGAGAAGTATTACTCCATAGCAAGATGATCTCCAGAATTCACAATCATTATGTTTTGATTAATATTTATTAGTAGGCCGTGCTTAATTATTTAAAATAACTACTTCAAATAAGATCGTTTAATTAGTTAAACTTAGATAAACTAAGGTGGTCTATTTTATATTTTATATATTACATAAGATGATTGGTTTAATTAACAATAAAGCTTATGATAAAACTGTAACACTCAATCCATATTTTTTTTTGTTATTACGCTTGTCAATTAACTTATCACTACTTTTATTTAAATTTTTTTAATTATTTCATTCTTACTCATAAATGTTTGAAATATGTTATATTTCTAATGGAGTATTCATTTCAAAGAGTAAAATCAATGAAATTTGAAAAAAGATCATGCGTATTGTAACAACCCATTTTTTAAGAATCGAAGGATCGTAAATATTTTTATTTAATTCATATGAGGTCATATGAGTCTAAAATTTTAGAAAATGGCTCTTAGGGACATTTTCCATATTTATGATTTTTATCGGATTTCTATATAACCATTTTGATCCTGAAAATCTTGTATGAACTATAACTTTTGATAGGAGCCGAGTTATGGTCTCAAACTACTACCATTTATTCATGATGATGGTTTTCCATTTTGTAGAGTAGTCAGAGTAGTAAAACGGACTTACTGTTAGAAAGTTATGACTGTTTTAAGTTTTGTTTGCTGTCGGCTAGAATTAGTGGGCAATTAATTAGGCCTAAACCTAAGCCAACTAACTAATTTCAGAATTTTCACCTAATCGGGGTCGACAATTCCAATCACATTTCCTACTTCCTAATACAATCCCAAACCTCCATTAAATCTAATTCTATAAAAAAGCTTCTTCTTTTCTTACTAATCTTGGACTAAATCGTCATTAGAAGGGTTCTTCACCTCTCACTATCCTACACATGTTAATATTGATAAATTTGTTATTTTTAACAAGATTTTGATGATAAAATGTTTTCTAATTTTAATCACACTTTTACACGTGTTTATAGCCTAAATTAAAATGATTTAAAATGGGTTTTAAATGGTTCCACAACCCCATTTGATCATATTTACATGCTAGTATAAATGTTAGATCTTGGTTAGAACTTTTATGATTATCATGTTTTGGTGAGTTGCATGTGTGTATGGACGTATATGGATGATACTTCAGATTTGTATGTTGTGCTTTGATATGGTTTGCTAGTGCTTTTGGATAGTTAGGAAAGAGGTTGCTGAATTGGGAAAATCAAAGGCAAAAGTGGTCTTAGTTGGATGAAACTTTGAGGAGGGGCTCTGGAGTAAGGGAGGAGCCCATGGTTAAGGTTGCACCAAAATTGGCCCGGTGGATTATTGTCACAACGAGTTGATTTTGGTCGGTGGAAATCAGCTCGGTGGAGTTAGGCTTCGGGTCGTGCTTCGGGCTTGTTTAGGGAAAATAAAGGAATGCTTCGAGTCGAGCCTTGGGTTGGTAGGGAGAAAAATTGCAGAAGCCAAAAGCGAAAATAATGCTAAGTAGAGGACTCGGTACCGAATACTTTCTTGGGTGATGGTGGGGGTCTAATGACTTGGAAGCTAGAGCATTGGACGAAAGAGGCTTCGTGGAAGTAGAGTTGCCCAAATTTGTTGAAGTATTTGTCTCGGCACCGAATAGATGATGTCGATACTGACCTCATCTACTCGGGATCGAGACAAATACTTCAATAAATTTGGGTCAGGTGAAACTTCTAAGAGGTGAAGTACGTGGTCTCCGGGTCATGCTGGATGTGTTCGTTTGTTCGTTTGTCATTCGATGGTGATGTGACAATACGATGAAGGCTGATGGTGAAGAGATGAAGCAATATTGGGGTGCTTCGATGTGATGGCATCGGGACTTTGAGATGTGGATTCTATGACTGATGAAGAGGTCTAGAATTGTTCTAATGATGATGACTCTAGGATGGGTGTTGTGATGGCAGCCCATAAGGAGAAGTTCTAGGACGCGAACTTGTGCTGTAGAGCTAGGATGTGCTCTATTATGAGGCGATGTGATGAGACATGTTCTAGGACCCGAGCCTGTGAAGTGGAACTAGCTAGAACGTGCTCTACAATGGAAATTGAAGTAGGTAGGATGGGAAGGGTTCTATGACGATGAGGGGATGAATCACACTAGGACGGGTTCAAAGACGTGTGCGAAGGGATTGTTGACACTCGAAGTGTTCTAGTGTGCTCGTAAAGTAATGGTAGGAGAGGACGCTCATTGGGTATTAGGACATGTACTCGTGGATATAGGACATGACCATATACCTTAAACTGTTAGAACGTGTAATTTACTTTTCCTGGCCTATTGAGTGGTATGAATTTCGAGCACTGAGGAACCGAAACTTTTCCACTGGTCTTTAGCATTAGGATGTACATACGAGTTATCATATGTCCAAAGCACTTGAGTGACCGTGAGGATTATTTGACGGATGCTCTGTTTTCTTTGATTGTTTTCCCCATAGTTTATCAACCTAGGGATGTCACCTGATGTAGGTATTTAGGACGTGGGTACGTATGCACTCGATACTGTAGTTAGGACGTAGTACATTTTGATGATGATGATAGAGTAGCATGTTACAGATGTTATATGCTAACTCTCTGGATGCAGGGACATGTCGGATATGACTTTCATACCTTTTTTTCCTTACTATACCGACTTGTATAGTATTTGAGATTCATTTATCGCTCATACCAGACCGTTGTCTGATTCGAGGTTTTAAGCTTTGCTTCTTGTTATCTCGGGTACTCTTAAATGAGTAGACTGGATAAAAGGTCTAAGTCTACATAGTTGTAGTACAGAGGATGAGCAGGATAGAGCTTTCTCATATTATATATTGATATCATGTTTATTCCGCTATGCAACACTGTAGAGCCTTGACAGTGTTTTCTTATTATTATTAGACAATATTTTGGTCTATTTAGTTGTATAAACTCCATTGATATGTTGTATAACTCTATGGATCTGTACTCTGATATTTGATTACTTAGTTATTACTGTCTCTCCTATTTTATATCTGTGATATATATTATATTTCATTCCATGTACTGTGAGATATACGACAGGTTCTATGATGCTTTATTCCTTTTTAACCATTGACAATCGTCCTACATCGGCCGGGCACCACAGTATCGCACTATTTAGTTATATTGGGTGTTGGTGGTGTAGGGCACTTATTAACCATATTTAGTGAAGATAGCTACATAATATAAGGTTAGAACTTGAGCAAGGATTTTGATTGAAAATTATAAGTAAAATATGAACTCAATAGGAAGAAAATGAACGTTTTAAAGTGAACTAAGTGATTTCAAAATATATTTGCTAAAAAGAGGTTAATACCATTCGAAGTTGACTACTTGAGAATAAAGTGAATCCTGAAAAGTGGAGTTATTCTAATGTACATTAGATATAAGTGTCTTTATTAGGCATTGAACTCATGATTTTTTTCAAAACCTTTGAAAACTGTTTCGGTCGAAACCATTTGGATTATGCCTTCAAGTGGAGCAAAAGGATCAGAAACCCATTACAGTCGAAAGCATTCCTTTCGAGATCATTCCTAAGTAAAAAAGTGATGGTGTCGAAACCATCCCTTCGAAAGCATTGGAGAAGTGGTCAAGTTTAAAAAGCAAAATAAAGCAAAGCAACCCTTTCGAAACCAATCTGGGTCGAAAGGTAGAAAGAGGCAGTCAAGGGTTTCGACCTAGTCAAAAGCATTTATTTAAAAACTAAGTCGCAACCCAATCGAAACCATTTCTTTAAAAACATTTGACCTGGTCGAAAGCCAACCAAGTCGAAAGCTATTCATTCGAAAGCAAGCAGGCGCATTTCAATTTAAAAGTAAAGTATCGCTTCAACCCCTTCGGAACCGAACCCTTGGTTTCGACCCTATACCTTCCGCCTATATCCAATTCACTATGTAACAGATGCCTGATACCATGTGCATTGGTTTCGATGGAGTCAGAGGCGAAGGTAAGGAGGCGAAGGCCTGGTGCTGAAAGCATCGAAATAGTAAAAACCATATATGTTAGTCCTTTTAAAACTATTTCTTTGTACCTAATCCGCCTTGTTTGTCAAACTATGATTGGTTGCAAGTTTCTCTATTCTAAAAGTACTGCCAATTTCCAGAATTAACAATTTTAAATTATATACAACATACCCCTTCTCCTTTTTATAAATATATAAAACATTTATGTCACATACTTTAAATAATTTTATATATCCATTAAAACACTTAGGAAAATTCTACAAAAATTCTAGAAAATCACATTTTATATGTTTTCTAACATATATTAATTTTAGGCCCAAACCATTAATTATTTAACTGTAACTAATTTTTAACCCAAAATAACATTTTCTTCACAAGAAAATTCATATAAAATCCACATAAATTCATAAAATTCAGAAAATTGAAGCACATCTCTAAAATATCATTTCTGATCTATATAAAAATTCGCAAGGCATTTAGAAGTCATTTAATAGGGTTTTCATATCAAAACATGTCATTAAATCTATATGAACAACTATAAATCATCAACAAGTACATATAATCATTCCATCATTCAAAAATATGGCAAATCATTGCAAATAATTAAGTTCGGATTCAACTTAAAACCAAAATTAATAAGAAATTTGAGATGTAGTCATTATTCATCTTAGCTTTAGAGATTAAGGAGCTTGAGGTTTGAATGGATTTGATTTTATTTAGCTTCTTCCTTGGCTTTTCTTAATCTTCTTCCTCTTTCTCTTGTTAATGGTGGTCGACCTCAAGTTTTAAAAAATTTGATGAATGAAAAATGAACGTATATAGGATACACCGCCAAGGGTTTAGGGTATAAGAATGGTCTCTTTCCTATTTTACCCCTCCTCTATTTCATTTTAACTCTTATTTTAATTCATTGGTTAAATGTCCCGGCTACCCTTTAAATAAATCAAATCTCAATCCCTTTATCAACACATTATTTTATTTAATTTAACTAATTTAAATATCCTAAATAATATTACCAAAATATGGGGTATTACAAACTCCTCTCCTTAAAGAATTTCGTCCTTGAAATTACGATAAGGTATAAAACAGATCAATCAAAGAGGTAAAACATACCATCAAACAAGTCAGGATAAGTATCTCTAATCCTGCTTTCAATCTCCCAAGTATAGTCCCTATCATCGTCGCTCCACTGGACTTTAACTAACCTGACTGTCTTGGTTCTAAGCCTCTTCTCATCTCTTGCAATAATGCGAATCGGCTTTCTCACTATTGTCAAGTCCGGTTCTACCACTAAGTCATCTAGAACAGTCGGCGCAATAGTAGTCTTTGGGTCTCTAACACACTTTCTGAGATGAGAAACATGGAAAACATCGTGGACTCCTACCAAAATGCTCGGTAACTCGACTCTATATGTGAGTTTCCCGATCCTCTCAACAATACGAAAAGGTCCAACGAATCTCGATGCCAACTTCCCTGATCTTCCGAATCTGATCACACCCTTCATCGGTGACACCTTAACGAAAACCTGATCTCTAACTGAGAACTCTAAATCTTTCCGTCTTTTATCTGCATAACTCTTCTGCCCAGATTGAGCCTCCTTCATCCTAGCTCGAATGACCTCAGTCTTTTCTGCAGCTTCCCTAACCAAATCTGGACCAAGAACTAACCTATACCCAATCTCTAACCAACAAACGATAGATTTGCATGGCCTTCCATACAAAGCTTCAAACGGTGCCATCCCAATACTAGTCTGATAACTGCTGTTATATGAAAACTTGACTAAATGCAGATGGTATTCCCGTGATCCCCCGAAATCTAGAACACAAGCTCTTAACAAATCTTCCAAGACTTTGTTAACTCTTTCCGTTTGCCCATTTGTCTACGGATGGTAAGCGGTACTCATCTTGAGCTTGGTTCCCAAAACTTCCTGTAGAGACTTCCAGAACTCGCTAGTGAATACATAATATCTATCACTAATTATACTACTAGGAATTCTATGCAGTCTAACTACATTCTTAATAAATAAGTTAGCCAAAATAGGTGCCGACCTAGTTGACTTAGCTGGAATGAAATGGGAACTCTTTGTCAGTCTATTCACAATGACCCATAGGCTTTCATTTGCTCTACTAGATCTTGGAAATCCGTCAAAAAAATCCATAGAAATAGAATCCCATTTCCAAACTAGAATATCCAATGGCTGAGCAATCCACTTGGCTTCTGGTGTTCGGCCTTTGCCTGTTGGCAATTCAAGCACTTCTTTACCCATAAGCCAATATCCCGCTTCATACCTTACGAGAAGAAACTTCTCTTCATATCCTAATACATCTTAGTTCCTTCCGGATGAATAAGGAACTTCCAACGATGGAATTCCTCCAAAACTTCTTTCCTAGTGTTTCCTACACTCGCAACACATAATCTCCCTTTCTTTCTCAACCACCCATTTTGGTCAAGACTGAAACCTTTTAAGTCATCGCTCTCGGTTCCACCTCTTAACTTCCTGATTCGTTCAGCTAACACTGGATCCTCCTCTTGTTTAGAAGCAATCCTTTCGATCATCATGGGTCGAACTTCCAAACAAGATAATATAACAGTCTCTCCACTAGTCCCAGCCTCGGATCTCCACTGAACTATATAAGCTGTCAAGGCTTCCAAATCCTTCCACTCAACAATCATCGCCAACACCTCATTCTGATGCTTTATGCTAAGTGCGTCTGCTACCTTATTACCTTTCCCCAGTGTGTACTCAATCCCAAAATCATAAGGAGCAATGAACTCTAACCAACTCTGCTGTCTCATATTTAGCTCCTTCTGAGAGAACAAGTACTTCAACAACTTATGATCCATATAAAGCTCGAACCTCTCTCTCAAAAGGTAATGTTTCCACACCTTTAATGCAAAAATCACTGCAGCCAATTCCAAATCATGCGTTGGATATCTGACCTCATGCGGTCTAAGTTGTCTAGAAGCATAGACAATCACTTTGCCTCTCTGCATCAGCACAGCTCCTAATCCTGTTCCACACGCAACTGTATAAACCACCAAATCCTGATTTCCTTTCGGAACAACCAACACAGGTGCATGGGTCAATAAGTGTTTCAAACTCTAGAATGCTTCCTCACACTTATCGGTCCATGCAAACTTCACATCCTTTCTTGTTAGCTTGGTCATCGATGCTGCTATCCACGAAAAATCCTTAATGAATCTCCGATAATATCCAGCCAATCAAAGAAAACTCTTTATCTTGGTCACTGTCTCGGGTCTCTTCCAACTATTCACCACTTCAATCTTAGTTGGATCTACAGACAAACCTTTCTCTGAGACTACATGACCAAGAAACTTCACTTCCTTCTTCCAGAAATGGCAATTCGAAAACTTCTCCTTTAGCTAATGCTGCCTTAACGTCTCAAGCGCCACTCTAAGATGAACTTTATGCTCCTTCTCATCCTTAGAGTATATCAAGATGCCATCTATGAAAACCAACATGAACCTATCCAAGTGCTCTTAGAAAACCCGGTTCATCAAATCCACAAAGAATGTCGATGCATTTGTCAGTCCGAATGGCATGACTAACCATTCGTACGATCCATATCTGGTCCTAAACGCTATCAAAGGTATACTATCCTCTGCTACTCTGAGCTGATGAAAACCTATCGCCAAATCCAACTGGGAAAATATCTTGGCTCCATTTAACTGATCGAACAAATCGTCAATCCTCGGTAATGGATATCGATTCTTTATCATCTTCTCATTCAACTTACAATAATCGATACATAGCCTTAACGATACATCCGGCTTCTTAGCAAACACTATGTCAGCTCCCTCAAGGTGAACTACTCGGTCTGATAAAACTCTTGCCTTCCAGTTCCACTAATTGTACCTTCAACTCCCTCATCTCTGTAGAGGTCATCCTGCTTGGTGGCCAACTCACTGGTTCTGCTCCTGAAACCAAATCTATCTGAAACTCAATGGCTCGTTTCGATGGCAATCCAACTACTGGCTCAAAAACATTCGCAAATTCTCTGACCATGAAAACTCGATTCAGCTCATCTTCCAACTCCATAACACCCAACAAAGCATTCACCTCACTATTAAGGCTTCCTACGGTATAAACAATCATGTCGCTACAATCAGGGTGCCTAAGCGATATTTTCCTATCATGGCAAAATATCCTAGCATCATACTCGCTTAACCAATCCATCCCAAGAATAAGTATGAACCCCATAAATTCAAACACCTGCAAAATGCAAACAAAAGTATGACCTAAAAAGTCAAACTCTAACTGGTCACATCTCAATCCTAGAGTTGCATACCCTCCTATTGGATTCGCAACCGGTAAGGAAGTAACTAAATATGTGGGTTCTAGGTTAAGCTTATCTATCAAACATCTAGATATAAAAGAATGTGATGCACCAGTATCAAGTAGAACATTAACGGACATACCATGAATTTGAAGCGTACCTCTCAAAACTGCCTTTCCCTTCTCCTGAGCTGTTGGCTTCGAAGTAGCATGCTCTAATGAATACACCTTGCCCTTTCAATCCTTAGCGAGCTCTTTGCATTGATTCTTATAGTGGCCAATCTGGTTGCAATTGAAGCACTGGACATTCTTTTTCCTGGCCACCTCCTTTGCCTTTCCAGCACGACAGTCATTATTAAAATTCCCCATCTTGTTGCAGTTAAAACAGACAATCTCAGACCTCCCTTTCTTAGCTTCTCCTCCCTTCTGAGCACCCTTCTTAGGAAAGAATTTCCTCTTTTGACTCTACCCAACCTGGACCTCTTTAGCCTTAGTTTTCTCTAGAGAATCAAGCATTTCCTCATGCCTTAAGGCCATCTCCACTACAAAATCAGAAGGATCACTAATATGAGGTAATGTAGCCCTTGCTAACTCAGGCTTCAACACCCTGATAAACTTTTCATTCCTCTTCATCACTATGTTCATCGAAGCATACCCATATCTGGCCAACTCCTCAAACCTTCTAGCATACTCTAGGATAGACATCTCTCCCTGCTCTAACTCATCAAACTTTCTGATCAGAGCTGACTGTGCAATCGCAGACATGAACCTCTCCTAGAACCTCCCCTTGAAATCTGCCCATGTCAAGGTTTCCTCATCAACACCAGCTGTCACACTGTTCCACTAAAACAAAGCTGCTCCCTGAAGCTGTCTCGAAGCAAGCCTCCTCTTCTGATAATCATTGATCCCCAAGTCAGCAAAAATCCTTTCATAGTGCAACAACCAGCTTTCCACCTCGATAGCATCCTTGGTTCCAGTAATTGGTTTCCCCCCAAGCTTAGCATAATCTCCACTCAACTTAGCATAATTGTTAACTACCGAAACTTCTGGAACTCCTGCTCCTGTAGCATCTCCTCCTACCACTCCAACTACAATTCCAGCTTGCATCATATTCACAAAAAACTGATACATAGCTCCCATGTGCACTTGTGGGACTCCAGCTCACATATTCTCTGCTTGTGCTTGACCTTGGGTCCTCCTTGTATTAGGTCTGGCATTCCCATCGGTGCCCTCTCTTCCTAGGTTAACTCTTCCTCTTCTACCATCCATATCTGTATTCAAACCTCATGAGATACAGAAAATAACCTAACAAAGATTGGAGACTATAGATAAAGCGTTTACTTATATATAACAAATACATGTACGTTACTATAGCGTTATCCCATACCCTAATCTTACCCTAAATCCTAAATATTATGTTTTAAAAACCATTTTTAGTTTAAAGTTTTTCATAAACCTATGCTCTGATACCAAGCTGTAACATCCCGTATCTGGAGGCCAAAAGCTAAGTTCTACAGATGCTGCAGTCATCTATAGTATTAACTTCTGGTGACAAAATACAGTAACGCTAATGGTATCCATAATATCAGAAGCACTTGAATATAAACAAAATCACAGATTTCAGAAACAACATTTTACTGATTACATTTCAAAACAAATTCATATCCTAGTTACATAATCTCTTAACATTTCCCAAGCAATGATCAAATATATCAATTACAAAATACGCCAAGAGTGACATATGACGATGCCCCTTTGGTTGACCAGAATCAATATAGTCATATTTGACATAATACATACATCGAAAATAAACAGAATAAACTGTAACTCCTTACTTAGCTATCCGTCAGCCACCTGGTCGTCTCTGGAAGCTTTATTCACCAAAATTTCTAAAACTTGAAAACCTAACCCTCAGCCTACTCAAATCAATTTTGAGCACCGGAGAGTTTAAGGGGAAACAGAAACTTCGAGTCAGACATGAAGCCTGGTATGAATAATACTTTACATCTCGGTTAGGTAATGTTAAGTGAGACCACGCCGCTTAGCGGATTGGGTTTCCCCTCACTAACATCCTTTTAAAACATATCTTTTGCAAATCTTTTCCTGCACCAAACTGGTTAATCAAACCGATAACAACGACGACAACAACAGCAATAATAACAATGTCTGTTAAGCTATAATCAGGTAACTAATGGACTATTTGTCAAACGGACTATCTGTCCGAAAACTAAGATGACTACCCAAAACTGGACTAACTGTCCACAAACTAGACTAACTGTCCGAATCATTTTTTTAGGGTTAACCACCCATCATCTTTTTCCTTGAAAACCTTTTCAAAATGATTTAACCTTTTAAATCATACTTATACAAGGAAAAATATATTCTTAGCTTTACTCTAAGCTATTTTTCCATGTTATATATACTTTACTTAAAATAATGTTGATGAATTTAATGAGGATTAACTATCCCTTTAAAATAAGTTAAAACACTTTTAACTTAAAAACACTTAGGATATGCTACATAGTTAGTATATTCGAAATCTCTATTTAAAAACTTTAAACAACCCTTTCGAAATACTTGAAAGTAATCCTTTCAAAACCATTAAGAATAAGCCTTTCGAAACCATTATAAATACCCCTTTCAAAACCATTAAAAGCCTTTCCTTCGAAAGCTTTAAAACATTAGACATCCTTCTTTACAACCATTGAACCATGCCTTTCGAAAACATTGGAAAACCTTTCCTCTTAGACCTTTCGAAACCATTGGGAAACCTTTCTTCAAAACATTTCGAAATCATCGGGAAACTACCCCTTCGAAACCTGCTTTTAGAACCCTTTCAAAAGCATTAAAATACTAAACCTTTCGAAAGCCTTTGGGTTCAATTTAACACATGTGGAAACCTTTCGAAACCATTCAAAAATTTACTCCTTCGAAACCGGTCGAAACCATTTGGATTATGCCTTCAAGTAGAGCAAAAGGATCGAAAACCCATTAAAGTCAAAAGTATTCCTTTTGAAATCATTCCTAAGTAAAGAAGTGATGGTGTCAAAACCATCCCTTCGAAAGCATTGGAGAAGTGGTCAAGTTTAAAAAGCAAAACAAAGCAAAGCAACCCTTTCGAAATCAATCTGGGTCGAAAGGTAGAAAGAGGCAGTCAAGAGTTTCGACCCAGTCGAAAGCATTTATTTAAAAACAAAGGCGAAACCCAATCGAAACCATTCCTTTAAAACCATTTGACCTGGTCGAAAGCCAACCAAGTCGAAAGCTATTCATTTGAAAGCAAGCATGCGCATTTCCATTTAAAAGTAAAGTATTGCTTCAACCCCTTCGGAACCCTTGGTTTTGACCCTATACCTTCCGCCTATATCCAATTCACTACGTACCAGATGCCTGATACCATGTGCATTGGTTTCGATGGAGTCAGAGGTGAAGGTAAGGAGGCGAAGGCATGGTGCTGAAAGCATCAAAACAGTAAAAACCATATAATTAGTCCTTTTTAAACTATTTCTTTGCACCTAATCTGCCTTGTTTGTCAAACTATGATTGGTTGCAAGTTTCTCTGTTCTAAAAGTATTGCCAATTTCCAGAATTAACAATTTTACATTATTTACAAAATACCCCTTCTCCTTTTTATAAATATATAAAACATTTAAGTCCCATACCTTAAATAATTTTATATATCCACTAAAACACTTATGAAAATTCTACAAAAAATCCAAAAAATCACCTTTTATATGTTTTCTAAAATATATTAATTTCAGGCCGAGACCATCAATTATTTAACCATAAATAATTTTTAACCCAAAATAACATTTTCTTCACAAGAAAATTCATATAAAATCTACATAAATTCAGAAAATTCTAAAAATTGAAACCCTTATCTAAAATATACTTTCTAATCTATATAAAAATTCTCAAGGCATTTGTATGTCATTTAATAGGGTTTTCATATCAAAACATGTCATAAAATCTATATGAACAACTATAAATCATCAACAAGTACATATAATCATTCCATCATTCAAAAATATGGAAAATCATTGCAAATAAGTTTGGATTCAACTTAAAACCGAAATTAATAAGAAATTTAAGATGTAGTCATTATTCACCTTAGCTTTAGAGATTAAGGAGCTTGAGGTTTGAATGGATTTGATTTGATTTAGCTTCTTCCTTAGCTTTTCATAATCTTCTTCCTTTTTCTCTTGTCAATGGTGGCTGGCTTAAAGTTTTAAAAAATTTGATGAATGAAAAATGAACGTGTATAGGATACATGGCCAAGGGTTTAGGGGTATAAGAATGGCCTCTTTCCTATTTTACCCCTCCTCTATTTCTGTAATACCCCAAGATTTTGAGGAAAATTCTTTTAAATAAATGATTAAAATTCTGGGGGAAAAATCAGAATTATTATATAGGTGGGATTTTCAGTGGTGTAAGGTTGTGTGCATGTGTGCACGTGCACACTAGTTATGGCACTAAGAGAAAATCCAGAATTCCTGAATAATAAAACAAAGAAGGAAAACATTTAGATAAAATGTTTTAAATAAAGGAAATATAGGCCTAGACATGAATATTAAAATTCCTGAGGATATGTATATATATATATATATCTATATATATATATGCATATGTATGACTTGTCTGGAAATTAAGACAGAAGAGAACATTGATTTATAATGAATAAGTGAAATTTTATTTGAATAATAGGAGTGTAGAAATGCATATAAGAATGCACATGTTTTCTGCAAATAAAAGAAGGTTAAAGTTAAACTAACACCCATAGTTGTATAAATGTATATACAGATATTATTTGAGCAGAAAATTAATAAAGGAAAAATAAGTAAAAGAAGCACTAAAATAGTAAGAACCAAAGTGCAAGAAAGCAAATGTATAAAGGCAGAAAATAGAAAGTCACACCATTATCATGTTTGAGGTAAGTATAATAAAAATACTTAAAGTAATCACTTTCTGAAAAGGAAAGAAAATGGGCACAACTTAGCCTTGTTTTAAAATATTGGCCGGGACATTAAGGGTTAGGAGGGAGAGAATATGCAATGCCAAATGCATGATTCTGGTTTGGGCTGAAATAGGGATTTTGCATCACCCAAAACCCTAGGTAGAACCCTTATATAAATCAAGAGCCTAACCAGAAAACTACTCTCTCACTGAATTAATTAACCTAAGGAAGAAGAGGAAGAAAAGGCTAAAGATTTGAGGGGTTTTCTGGATTAAGCTTGTGTAAGCATTTAGGTGAGTATCCTCACTCATATACATGGCATTAAGACCTGAGATTAGGCAGCCAAGCTTTTATATGCTATATTTTGCATGTTTTGATTTACAAACCATGTTGACTACTGATGGTTTCATGAATGCTTGATGAGATATGATCTGCTATGATGGATGTATAACTTTGTTGTTCTATTTTCATCCCTGTATGTTATACCAAAACCTTAAAAAAAACATGTAAGAGAGTATTTGTAACTAGTCTGAATCATGGCTTAAGACAAAGAATGAAGAAAAAAAAAACTATGAGCTGCATATACAATGGTATAGTGCTGAGGCTTGAAATAATTGGTTAAGGGTGCAATGGAGTCTCTCTCTATAAGTGCTGAGCCCTAAACCAAACAGAAAATTTACAAGCCTAAAAATTATGTTTAAACAAGGTTAAAAATCTGGCTAAACATAGTTGCTTGCAAAATCAAAATAAACCCAATAGAGCCATGCATTTATTCTCAGTTGCAAACATTCTGGTATATGTTTGAATAGGGTGTTTATATGCTAAATAGTGTGAGATGGAATGACTGGGTGTTATACCTCTAGAAAGTAACCTTTAACTTGCTTGCAATATTATGTCTGCAAGGTAACTAGTATGTTTCATGTATATAAGTGGTCTGTACACCTAGCTATCATTGATAAAATGAACATGAATACACTTAGTAATATAACTAAGGATTTTGTGCCAAGAAGGCTGCTGGAATGCTTGTCCTATTTGAAGTAGACAAGTTGACACATGGCTTGTTTAAGTCCTGAGATCTTTGTGCCATGATGTTAATTAGTTCATGGCAATGTGTCCCTTTGATTCCTTATAGCAGATGAGGCCAGGAATTTATAAGAAGAAAAGGCAACCTTAAATGATGATATAGGAAACTTGGGTCTTTCCGGGATTAGGGTTGGTATGAGGAACCTTAGTAGTTCCAGATAAAAATTGTTTTAATGCATATGTTTGCTCTTATGTATGTATATGGGAATACCTGTTCAATTTATACATTAATCATTCATGATAATACCTGTCAAGTTATGCAAGGTACATTTATGCTGTATCCTTAGCTTAATATCATGGATATGTTAGAAATACTCACACCAGATCATAGATCTGACCCTTATTGCTCATGGCACATGGGGGTGTCTCATTCATAATGGGGCAGCCACTAATGCTTTTGCAGGTTGTGATGGAGCTAAGTAAGCAAGATTAAAAAGATATGGAATAGAGAATGCTAAGATAATTAAAAATAAGAGCTAGAATGTGTTAATTCATGCATGTATTTTCTGATTGATATGGCTATCTAAATGTATTAAGTAGGAAGAACTTGTAAGAAATACGTGTTATGTTGTTTCTGGTTATTTCTGGTCTGGTATGTATTAAGGATATTGATGTTAAACTGATTTGAAAATCTATTTGCTAAAGTTGTTTTTGATTTAGAGGAAAAACCTGGATTTTATAAGCATAATCATTTTATGGTGATTTTAGTTCATCCTAAGTCCTTTCAAAAGATAGATATATAGGAAATTATATTGGGAAAATCCAGAAAGAATTATAACTGTTATATTTTCAAGTCATGATATTGATATATGTCCAAATGCAAGTAAAAGTGTATATACCCTGAATATGCATTTTTAAAAGAGAATTATGGTTAGGAAGGATGATATAAATCTGATCACAAGGTGTCTGATTCATACATATATAAACATGCTTTTGAAAAGAAGGAGTATCAATGTTTTGGGTAGATTCTGGTTTGTTAAATGCAAATAAAAGAATGGTCAGATTAACCACATGTTTAGACCATAGGTCAGGCCAAATGTTCACTTCAAATCAATGAAGCAAGGAACCATTTGAACCTAGTTTTCTGGAAAATGAGCAAAGACATTGACATGTACATGTATATCTGTGTACATGTTGATATTTGGGCAAAAATATAAATATAAATTCCTAGAACAGTTGTAGGAATGGGTTTTAAAAATAATAAAGCTAGAAATATTGTTTTGTATGTTAGATTATAGGCAAAAATTAAGTATATATGTGTAGATATAGGTAGATATCAGATTTTAAACCATACAGGAGAAAAATAAAAAGAAAAACAAAAATTGGGTTTGAACCGACCAGCATAGCACTCGAACTCGTGACCTCTCATGTGTAAGTTAGGCACGTTTCCATTACGCCTAGATGTTGCTTGTGTTCACTTATGATCCACTTTCTTTTAGCCTGAGTTTGATACTATACAGACTTTAACACAATCATCCATATTAAAAGCTTTCTTCCACCTGATTATTACTTGATCATTTCTTAATTAGAATAACAGACTAAAGTACATGCTTCCAGTGGATTCTATGGTCAAAAATCAGGATACAATAATTAATCTTTTATCAGGGAATTATCACATTTTAATAGATTTAAAAGGATTTCTACTTACATATTATCATGCTCTGATTCTAGTAGAATATAACATAGATATCTTCATATATGTATGTTAGGAATGATTTAGATTTAAAACAATATTTTTATATTGTGAAAGATCCTGGATAATATGAGAATAGGGAAGGATGACCCTAGGTAGTCTTAGCTAAGTATGATAAAAAAAAAAATTTGGTTAAGAAATAGGGTCATTTCAATTTCATTTTAACTCTTATTTTAATTCATTGGTTAAATGGCAAGGCTACCCCTTAATTAAATCAAATCTCAATCCCCTAATCAACACATTATTTTGTTTAATTTAACTAATTAAATATCCTAAATAATGTTACCAAAATATGGGGTATTACAATGGAGGCAATGCAGGAGCGGACGATGAAGAGACAAGAGGAGATGACGTAGAATTTCCTCAGGCCAATCAGACAGACTAGAGAAGGAGCTATTGGCAATCTGGATAAAATATTTGGAGTAGCAGGAGTTATGGAAAATTAGAATTAGGACCATGGAAATGGAGCTAATAGGCATTAGAACAGCACGCAGCAGCCGAGGGCGAACCTCGGGCAAGCAGGAGGGATCAGCACCGATCCCCTAGGCTTGGGGGCACACCCTCGGGTCATGCTAGATCAGATATCAATAGGCCAGTGGTCGGTGCTGTGCAGTTTGATGTGGATCAGAATGCGGATGCATGTCTGGAGGAGTACGTTTCGGCGAAGTTGCGGGCAGGCTGGTTATATTGATTGGAGGCCACTAATGGATGAAAATAAAAGGATGGCTAAGCTGATAAGATGGATAATGAGAGGCGGATTTCCCAATAGGAGTTTGGAAGATGTCAATTGAAGTCCATTCACTCCGAATATTAGGCAATCTAGAAACCCACCAAAGTTCAACTTACCAACACTAGAGGTGTATGATAGACGATAGGACCCTACAGTACACTTGATGAGGTAAATTCGGCATATGGAAGTGCGTGGGGCATCGGAGGAAGTCACGACAAAGTGTTTTCCACTTTATTTGACGGAGTTAGCTATGCTCTGGTTTAAGCGGCTGGAGAATGGTTCAATAAAAACATGGAACGAATTAGTAGATCGGTTCATTAGGCAGTTTAAAGTCCACATTTCAAAACCTAAGAGCGTAATAACGTTTGCAAGAATAAAGTAAAGGACATGAGAGTCCTTAAGGATTTTCTTGAGACAGTTTAATGCGGCAGTTGCTATGGTGGATCAACCAGATCCATCGATGGTATAAATGGTGGCGATATCCGAGATTGCCGATGATACAGATTTTAAGATTTCATTAGAGCGGGATCCACCAATGGATGTCAAGGAATTTTTCTACGAAGTTGAGCAGTTCTTGCGATAGGGGGATGCACGAATCGACAAACAAGAAGTAAATGCTGGTGAGGTGAAGGACCATCTAGAGTAGGGCCCAAGAAGTATAAGGGAAAAAGGAAGCTGGACAATAGTTATGATGAATCAAAAAGGCAAAGGAAAGAAGGAGAACCGAAGTTCTCCACTTATTCGGATTTGACGGAAAGTTTAGAATGGATTTATCTAGACACAAGGGGATAACCCCCTTATCGAAAATCACAAAAGAGGGATCCTACGGAGCAGAAACATAGGTCTGGAAAGTATTGCCTATTCCACGAGCTGGATGGGCATACTATAAATCAATGCAGGCACTTACAGGATGTGGTTAAGAAACATGTCAGGGATGACAAGGTGCCACAGTACGTGAGGACTCAGGATGTGGTAGTTGAATATGAGCGGCCACCATTATCGTTCAGTGGAAATGGCCTTGGATCGAGGTCATAGATCGTCATCTCTTGATCAGGATAGCATGAATTAAATAAATAATAAACTCCATAATAAAACGACTAAGTCACTTACACATGTACGTGATCGAGGTGTGTCCTTAGGTATGCTCTCAGATGATGATGAACCATCATGCATAGAGAGGCAATGTTTTATTTTCCTTGTTTTCTGGTTTTATGGCTATATGAACTTATATTTAATAATTTAATCTAAATCCGCATTACTGCGATGAACAAAATAGGTCGCGGTCGTCCCGACCGAAGAGATGTGGTAATAACCGCAATGTGTGAGTCCCTTCGATAGAGAGCGATAAGATGGATTCATACGTCATTAATTAAGCTCTCGACCGAAGAGCCGAGGCTGAAGAAAGGAAGTCAGTACGAAATTGATCGTGTTATGTTTATGACCAGAGAGTTAGGGACCATAGTGCAAGAAGTGAGTCGCTTCACCGGTGAGTGACAGGATCGACTTACTTATCGATGTCCCCCCTTCCACCGGATAGTGACTGGATGGGGTCCAGCAAAGGTACGATGTAACATCCCATATCAGGAGGCCAAAAGTAATGCGCTACAGATGATGTAGTCATCCATAGTATTAACTTCGGGTGACAAAATACGGTAATGATAATGGTATCTATAATATCAGAAGCACGTGAATATGTATAAAATCACAGATTTCAAAAACGACATTTCGCTGATTACATTTCAAAACAATAATTCATATCCATGTTACATAATCCCATAACATTTCCCAGGCAATGATCAAATATATCATTACAAAAATACGCCAAGAGAGACATATGACAATGCCCCCTTGGTTGATCAACGCAATATAGTCAAATTCGACTTATATACACACGGAATCAAAAAAAATAGCAAATACTAATTAGCTATCTGCCAGCCACTTGCTCGTCTTCGGATGTTTTATTCGCCAAAAGACTAAAACCTGAAAACCTCAACGCTCAGCCTACTCAAATCAATTTTGAGTATCCGAGGGTTTAAGGGAAACAAAAACTATGAATCAGGCATAAAGCCTAATGTGAATAATTTTGTTACATCTCGGTTTACTGATATTAAGTGAGACCATGCCACTTAGTGAAATAGGTTTTCCCTCACTAATATCCTTTTCAAAACATATATATTTTGCAATTCATTTCCTACAACCAAACTGGTTAATCAAACTAATTATATCAAAATAGCAATATCCTTTATGCTAATAAATGGACTATCTGTTCGTAAAATAGGTAATATGTGAACTATCTGCCTACAACAAAATAGCAAGGTCTGTTATTGTTTGCGCCAAAATTGGTCACAAATCCCGAATGTTGCGAAAGCACCAGTGTATGAATATAAATCAACAATAATCACACACAAATCTCAAATCTAAGCAAACAGAGTGTCACAATTCAGAAATAATGAACAAAAACACGAGATGTATAGTGGTTCGGCGATCTTGCCTATGTCCACTCTAAAGTTGATGATTTTATTGATGTTCACTCGATGATTACAATCTCTTCTAATGTACTACAACTGAAATTATATTCTAAGTCTCCATCTAAGGTAGCGGTGGTGTTCTGGAGTAAATCTGGCAGAATCTGGGCGCTCTTCGGTACTTCCAATTCTCCGACCCCTTTTCTGAATGACCAGGGGCTCTATTTATAGGTGTAGGAGGCTGATATTTCGCCTAAAATGAGGGGAGACCAGTTCTGGCACGTGAGGGGGCCCACATGCCCGCTCTTTGGAAATCCGGGCCCACTTTGGGATCGATTCGACCCTTGCTTCGAATCGATCAAGATTTGCTCCGATTGAGCTGAAATTTGGCATGGACATTCCTTAGGTTGCCAGTTAGCTCCTGTCCAAATTTCGTAGCATTTGGACTTGTAGATCTCAAGTTATGATCGATTCAAGTTTGCATTTCTGGCTGATGTGCTTCGTTCGAATCGATCCCTTTCGACTTGATAGGGTCGAATCGATATGCTTGTATGTGAGGATGTTGACGTGGCTCGCATCTCTCGTATCGATCCACTTTTCTCGCCGAGTTGACTGGGTCGAATCCACGTCCTTAGCTGCTTGTGACTTGGTCGATGTAAAGTAGTCGATTCGAAGTACATGGATTCGAACGTATGCTCGTTCGAATAGATCACGCTATATCTTCCCCACTCGATTCGAATGACGCTTTGCTCGTATCGATAGAGACATGCTTCAATCGATTCGAAGTCAATCGCAGTTAGATGGATTTGAGGGGAGGCACCTATGCATGGAGTCGAAGCAGAGCGTTTTGTTGGATTCGAAGCAGGATATCTTCACGGATTCGAACTAAGGATAACTCGAGGTAATCGAATGTGGATTCGGGTACTGGGTATGAAGCTCGACCATCTGATGGATTCGAACTAAGGGAGGCTTTGGATGGATTCGAACGTCGAGGCTGCTTAGATGGAGTCGAAGCAATGGTACTTCTCATGGATTCGAAGTAATGCAGGGAAGTTCGATGGATTCGAGCTAAGGGTTTGTTCTGAGGGATACGAAGGGGATGGAGTCAATCTTGATGGAGTCGACCTTGATGGATACGAACCATATGGAGACGATCACAAGGCTATGTCCTTCACTTGCATCGATGATATCTTGGGCGTACGAACTCGGATTGACTCGAGATTTGGAATGCTGGCTCCTACGGCTTTCCTTGACGTGTTTAATCAATTGTAGCCTAATCCGGACTCGGACAAAATTCATCGATATCCATGGTGACCTTGTGATGTAACCGTCCTACAAGATGGACTGTCATTGATTTCTAGTCAATTTTTTGGTGTCACGGCCTTGCCAAAAGGCGGGATAACATTTGCCCCCCAAAACAAGCCTTGCGATAGGGAGGTGTGTTTTGTAGTTCCATAAGTTGGATGTTCATATCCTGTTGATGACCTGTGGTACAACCTGCGAAGAGTTTGACAGTTTTTATATGAACTTAAATGACGACCGTTCGCGATCTAGCCATTTGAGGTGGTATGCGACCGTTCGCGATCTAACATTTTCTGTAAAACCCTAAATGACGACCGTTCGTGATCTAGCCATTTGAGGTGGAATGCGACCGTTCGCGATCTAGCATTTCTACATGGCCCCAAATGACGACCGTTCGTGATCGAGCCATTTGAGGTGAGGAGTGCCGTTTGAGGCGAGTTGTGACCGTTCATGGTCGAGTGTCGCACGAGGCGAATGATGACCGTTCGAGGTCGGGTGCCGTTCGAGGCGAATGATGACCGTTCGAGGTCGGGTGCCGTTCGAGGCGAATGGTGACCGTTCGAGGTCGGGTGACGTGGAAAGAAGAATGTGATCGTTCGCGATTGTGTGCCGTACGAGGCAAAAATGTGATCGTTCGCGATCGAATGTCGTATTAGGTGGATTGTGACCGTTCGTGGTCGAGTGCCGTTCGAGGCTAATGGTGACCGTTCGAGGTCGGGTGCCGTTCGTGGCGAAGTGTGAGTGTGCCCGAGGAGGGACTTAGTATCATCAATACCAGGTTTCACGTTCGGGTGAATTCCTGGATTGTTTGTTGCAATGGTTTATCGCCATCTCAGAGCATGCCTAGGGACCATTCATGATCCCGTACATGTGTAAGTGGCTTAGCCGTTATGAAATCACAAGTAGCATTTTTTCATTGAAAATAAGTCTTTAGCAGAAATGTTAAACAAAATCAAGTTCAAATATTCAAATCAAGGTGAAACAAAAGCAAAGCAAGGATGTCAAAGTGTAAACTCCCACAACGATAGGGTTAGTAGTCATTCACAGCATGCCTATGGACCGTTCGTGATCTCGCACATGTGTAAATGACTTACCCGTGTTGGTGAGAGGTTTACAACTTGTCCATCGTTATTTCAACTAATTGATAATCATACGATGTCCTGGCTCGGGGGCACCCCTGGCTGATGTAGACGGTGGTCGCTCTGGCTCCACCGCTGGAGCTCGCCTCCTCACATACTGAAGTAGCATACCGTTCCTGATGTGCCCTTCCACCTCATCTTTCAGATGTCTACAGTCGTTAGTGTTATGACCATTTAGTTCGTGGAATAAGCAATATCTGTCTGATTTTCTTTCGTCAACAGTGGGGTCCCTTCGTATTGGCCTTCGGTAGGGAACTTGCTCTCGTGTATCTTGTTAGATTCGCTCCAAACTCTCATTCAGCTCTGAATATGTGGTGAATCGTGGCTCTCTTCGCAGTCGCTTTGACCTGTCACCATTGTCCTCAGCCTTTCGTTTTCCTTTATCCTTGCCTGAATCATTTTCGAGAGGCTTTTTGTCTTTAAGTGCATAAACTTCTATTCCCTCTCCTTCTTCTCTTTCAGCATTAGCGTCTTCCAATCGTAAAAACTTTTCTGCCTCGTGATAGAATTCTCCTAGATCCATTGGTGGATCCTTAGTTAATGAATTTTTGAATTCCGTGCCATCAGCTACTCCGGACACAGCTGCCATCATAACCATGGATGGATCTGGCCGATACACCGATGCTGCTGCCGCATTGAACCGCGTCAAGAAATTCCTCAAAGACTCCCCAGCTTTCTGCTTTAGCGTTGCCAAACTCATCACATTCTTGGGTCTCGAAATGTGAACCCTGAATTGCCTCATAAATTTCTCAATCAAATCGGTCCATGTCCCGATGGAGCCGCTCTCTAGCTGTCTGAACCATAAAGCTGCTATGTCTGTCAAATACAATGGGAAGCACCGGGCCATGACTTCCTGTGATGCCCCCAGCACTTCCATGTGCCTTATATACCTCGTTAGATGGACCGCAGGGTCCGTCCTCCCATCATACCCTTCTACTGTTGGCAGTTTGAATTCTGGTGGGTTCCTAGCCAACCTAATCGCAGGAGAAAAGGGACTCCTATTCACATCTTCAAGATCTCTGTTTACCAATCCTCCTCTCATTGCTCGCCTGACCATCTCTGCCAATCTATCATTGTCTCCAAGCTGTAGTCCTCGTTCACTACCTTCGACCTGCCCCCCGAGTCCGTGTGAGCTTTCAGGTGTTTGCCCCCCTGATTGAGCGTTCATCCCTCTATCGTTGTCAGGTTGCTCGGATGTCCTTGTCTCTCTTCCCGTGTTCGGATCAACATGTCCTAAGTGTGTGCCCCCCAGCTCCGGCGCTGCGTTGGATGGTCCTGCTTCGTTCTGGGCCCTGGTTGTTCCTTGATTTTGCGCTCCAAGTTGTCCAATTTGTTGAAGCAAATTCTGGATCATCTCCTCCTGCCTCTTCATCATTGTCTCCATCTCATCCCTGGTGATGAAGATCGATGCTTGGTTTGCTCCCGAGGAAGCCTCTTGACTTCCTTCGTGCTGACTTCTCTCAGCTCTTTGCCTTCTACTTGTTTGTCTCGTCATGATTCTTCGGATCTAAATCTCTTAGCCTTCTGATCCAACTTTCAAATTTTGTGTAGCGGGTCCTGAGTTCAGTTCTCGGTGAAAGCACCAAAGTGTTTGCGCCAAAATTGGTCACAAACCCCGAATGTTGCGAAAGCACCAGTGTATGAATATAAATCAACAATAATCACACACAAATCTCAAATCTAAGCAAACAGAGTGTCACAATTCAGAAATAATGAACAAAAACACGAGATTTATAGTGGTTCGGCGATCTTGCCTACGTCCACTCTGAAGTTGATGATTTTATTGATGTTCACTCGATGATTACAATCTCTTCTAATGTACTACAACTGAAATTATATTCTAAGTCTCCATCTAAGGTAGCGGTGGTGTTCTGGAGTAAATCTGGCAGAATCTGGGCGCTCTTCGGTACTTCCAATTCTCCGACCCCTTTTCTGAATGACCAGGGGCTCTATTTATAGGTGTAGGAGGCTGATATTTCGCCTAAAATGAGGGGAGACCAGTTCTGGCACGTGAGGGGGCCCACATGCCCGCTCTTTGGAAATCCGGGCCCACTTTGGGATCGATTCGACCCTTGCTTCGAATCGATCAAGATTTGCTTCGATTGAGCTGAAATTTGGCATGGACATTCCTTAGGTTGCCAGTTAGCTCCTGTCCAAATTTCGTAGCATTTGGACTTGTAGATCTCAAGTTATGATCGATTCAAGTTTGCATTTCTGGCTGATGTGCTTCGTTCGAATCGATCCCTTTCGACTTGATAGGGTCGAATCGATATGCTTGTATGTGAGGATGTTGACGTGGCTCGCATCTCTCGTATCGATCCACTTTTCTCGCCGAGTTGACTGGGTCGAATCCACGTCCTTAGCTGCTTGTGACTTGGTCGATGTAAAGTAGTCGATTCGAAGTACATGGATTCGAACGTATGCTCGTTCGAATCGATCACGCTATATCTTCCCCACTCGATTCGAATGACGCTTTGCTCGTATCGATAGCGACATGCTTCAATCGATTCGAAGTCAATCGCAGTTAGATGGATTCGAGGGGAGGCACCTATGCATGGAGTCGAAGCAGAGCGTTTTGTTGGATTCGAAGCAGGATATCTTCACGGATTCGAACTAAGGATAACTCGAGGTAATCGAATGTGGATTCGGGTACTGGGTATGAAGCTCGACCATCTGATGGATTCGAACTAAGGGAGGCTTTGGATGGATTCGAACGTCGAGGCTGCTTAGATGGAGTCGAAGCAATGGTACTTCTCATGGATTCGAAGTAATGCAGGGAAGTTCGATGGATTCGAGCTAAGGGTTTGTTCTGAGGGATACGAAGGGGATGGAGTCAATCTTGATGGAGTCGACCTTGATGGATACGAACCATATGGAGACGATCACAAGGCTATGTCCTTCACTTGCATCGATGATATCTTGGGCGTACGAACTCGGATTGACTCGAGATTTGGAATGCTGGCTCCTACGGCTTTCCTTGACGTGTTTTATCAATTGTAGCCTAATCCGGACTCGGACAAAATTCATCGATATCCATGGTGACCTTGTGATGTAACCGTCCTACAGGATGGACTGTCATTGATTTCTAGTCAATTTTTTGGTGTCACGGCCTTGCCAAAAGGCGGGATAACAGTTATACTAACAAAAAAGGACTAACTATCCGAAAAACAATAGCAAGGTCCGTTATGCTACAAATGGACTATCTATCTATACAACTGGGCTGACTGCCCGCAAACTGGACTAACTGTCCAAATCAAAATGGACTAACTGTCTGAATTATTTTCTTAGGGTTAACTACCTTTTAAATTTTCCTTGAAAACCTTTTCAAAATGGTTTAGTCCTTCAAATCATATATATACAAGGAAAATATATCTTTAGCTTTACTCTAAGCCATTTTGCCATGATATTTATACTTTACTCAAAATAGTGTTGATGAATTTTAATGAGGATTAACTATCCTTCCAAAACAAGTTAAAACCCTCTTTAACTTGAAAATACTTAGGCTATATTGCCTATTCAATACATTCAAAACTTTTGTTTAAAACCTTTAAACACCCTTTCGAAACCCTTGAAGGTAACCCCTTCGAAACCATTGAAAGCAACTATTTCAAACCAATAAAAGTCTTTCCTTCAAAAGCTTTAAAACATTAGACATTCTCCTTTAAAACCTTTTAAACTTTGCCTTTTGAAAACATAGGAAAAACCTTCCTTTTCAACTCTATCAGAACACTGGGGAACCACCCCTTTCGAAACCATTCACTAAAACCTTTCGAAAGCTTCAAAACTCAATCCTTTCGAAAGAATTTTAGGTTCAATTTAAAACATGTGGAAACCTTTCGAAACTATTCAAAGTTAACTCCTTCGAAACCCTTTGAAAATGTCTCGACCGAAACCATTTGGATTCTACCTTCCAGTAGAGCAAAATGATCAGAAACCCATTAAAGTCGAAAGCATCTGCTTCGAAACCATTTAAAACTATCTCTTTCAAAACCATTTTGGGTTTTACTTCAAATATAGAAAAAGGATCTTAAAAACATTTAAGTCGAAAGCATCTGTTTCGAAACCATTTCCTAAGTAATGAAGTGATGGTGTCGAAACCATCCCTTCAAAAGCATTGGAGAGGTGGGCAGATTTTCTAAAACAAAACAACCCCTTCGAAACCTACTGGGTCGAAAGGTAAAAAAGCAGCAGCTAGGTGTTTCGGCTTAGTCGAAAGCATTCATTTAAAACAAAGATGCAACCCAATCAAAACCATTTTCTTTCAAACCATTTGACCTAGTCGAAACCCAACCAGGTCGAAAGCGAGTAGGCGCATTTTTTCTTTAAAACCAAAGCAAAGCTTCAACCCTTTTGAAATCCCATGGTTTCGACCCTATACCTTTCGCCTACATCCAATTCATTACGTACCAGTTGCCCGATACCATATGCATTGGTTTCGACTATGTCGGAGGCGACGGTATGGAGGCGGAACCTGGTGTCGAAAGAGACGAAATAGTGAAAAACCTATTTATTTGTACTTTTAAACTATTTCTTTTGCACCTAACCTGCCTTGTTTGTCTAAATCTGATTGGTTCCCTTATTATTCTTTCAAAAGTGCTGCCATTTTACAGAATTAACAAATTCAAATTATTTACAAAAAGCCCCTTCTCCATTTTAAAATATGTAAAATATTTAAGTCCCATACCTTAAATAATTTTATATACCTATCAAAAATCTTAGGAAAAATCTAGAAATATTGCATAAAATCACTTTATATATGTTTTCTAACATATAAAAATTTCAGATCCAAACAATTAATTATTTACTGGTAAATAATTTATAACCCAAAATATCATTTTCTTTACTAGAAAATTCATATTAATTCCACGAAAATTTAGAAAAATCTGAAAATTGAAACCCATCTCCAAAATATTATTTATGATCTTCATAAAAATTTGCAAGGCATTTGGATGTCATTTAATAGGGTTTTCATCTTAAAACATATCATAAATTCATTATGAAAAACCATAATTCATCAACAGTATATATACATGGCAAATCATTGCAAAATATTCGGAATTCATCTTAAAACCAAAAACACAATAAAAAATGAGATGTAAACATTATTCACCTTAGCCTTTGTGATTAAAGAGAATGAGATATGAAAAGATTTGATTTGCTTAAGCTTCTTCCTAGCTTATCTTCTTTCTTTTTCCCTTTTTCCTTATTAATGGTGGTCGGCCTTGAGTTCTCAAAATTTAGAAATGAAATGAATGTGTAAATTATACACGGCTAAGGTTTGGAGGATATAGGAATGGCCGCTTTCCTATTTTACCCCTCCTCTATTTCAATTTAACTCTTATTTTAATTCATTATTAAATGGCACGGCTACACCTGAATTAAAATCAAATCTCAATCCCTTAATCAACACATTATTTTATTTTATTTGACTAATTAAATATTCTAAATAATGTTACCAAAAATCTGGGGTGTTAGATCCGGAAAGGCCATGACTTGCCTAGGAAGGCCAGGACATTACGTTATGTTCAAGGAAACTGAACCAGAGTGTGGGAAGTAATCCCGCTTCGCGGAGAGTGACAGGATCGGCTTACTTGTCGTTGTTCCTACTTCACCGAGGAGTGACAGAATGGTGTCTAGCAAGAGCTTGGAGAGGTAATGATTGGTCTAGGAGGATCAATGCTTCGCTATACGCCCCCAAAAGGGCCGAAGTGCAAGGGGTAGGTCACTTCGTCAGAGAACGACAGGATCGACCTGCTCGTCATTGAGTTTTGGTTGGACTTAGCAAGGGTCCAAAGAGACAATCAATCAGTCGGAGGGGCCATGAACTTGGATGACGATCCAGAGAGATCGTGGATTGGCTAACTGACTTTCAGAATTACAAATGATTATGGATTTGGATATTGACCCAAAGAGGTCACAGATTTGGAAAACGACCCAAAGAGATCGAGGATTTGGGACAACGATCTGGTGAGATCGTGGATTCGGTTGCCGGCTTGGAATGGATGTGGATTTGGTAAGGATTTGGAATGGATTCAGAATTGACTATCGACTCAGAACAATCGCCGATCTCCTAAATAATCTAGAGAGATCGAGGATTCGACATACAAATACTTACTCCCGGGCGAGCACGGGATGACTCATGGTGATTCGGTTTGGCAAGGAATGGATTTGGAATGGAATATTCGGTTGTTAGTGGATTTCAGAGTTCGGACTTATAGTAATTCAAAACACACCTTCCTATCACAAGGCATGTTCTGGGGGGAAAATGTTATCCTGCCTTTTGACAAGGCAATATGCCATGGATTTGGCTAAATGGATTTCGTGATCATCAAGGTAAGAAGCTTTGAGGGATGACTATCAGGTTCGGAAATCAGTTATAAACAAGTCTATGGATGATAGTCAAGCGCATTCAAACGAATGGCATCCCAGAATTGGCTAAATATGGATTGGCACTTCGCCTAGGCAGGGGATCAGATCAGATCATTATGGATATGGAACTTAACTAAGCAGCTTAACTCAATGGAAATCAATCAATATCTTCGAATTTCACTTAGGGAACTACACAAACAACTCAAGGGACCAAAAGAAGGCATGGAGGGGGGACCCACCCTTGGGATCGGTGACCCCAATGCTCAAGCATTGGGGATGGATGTCGATCTCCTATAGGGATCGAGGCCGATCCCTCAAAGAGGCTCGAATCGGTACCATTTTTTCTATAGGGGATCGGCATGGCCTTGGTCTTCTACATGCAGATTTTCAGCTGGATATTTATCTGTCTTCCCCAATAAATACAATAAGCATGGCACTCATTTCTAGATCTTCTTTCTGGCTCTCTTCTTCCTCCATTGTTATTATTAGGCTATCATCCGGACTGTAATTGTAATCTACATTATAATAAAAGGAAAATTATTGGAGTGGACGTAGGCCAGAGTTAGTTGAACAACTATAAAACTTTCCGCATTCATTTCTTTAAATTTTAATTTTTTTTCTTCATATTTTATTCTCTACTTCATTCCGTTGGAAGTTGGTTATTGGATACTTTGGTGCTTTCATACTATTTAGGGTGTTGGCACCATTTTTGACGTCAACAATTTAAATTAAGATACAACTTATAATAACATTATTTGATTATCGGGATGAAAATACAAACCAATCATGAAAGGATGATATGTAATTAAGATTTAAGCTAAAAGGACTTTATGTAGAAAATAAAAAAAATGGCACTTGCTATAGACTTACTCATCCTGACTTTCTTGATTTTTATCTTCTCTTCCTGGGTTATTACTAGCTTCCTTTTCTATTGAACTGTGATGTCCCTCAACATCAAGCTCCATATCCTCCTTCTCTTCTACTTCTCCTTCACTTTCCATTTCTTCTTCTCCTTGCTTTTCAACTTCCTATTCCATGCTAGCTTCTCTTTACTCCTTAACAAAAATACCATTTTGCAGCTTCTTCAAACTTTATTGACTAATTGATTTCCATATCCTTCTTTATCAAAAAACGTAGGAAGAAAAGATAAGCCACTTGTACATAGTATAATTTGCAGTAAAAACACCATTTGAAAATCTTTTGAGATTGAAATTTGTCTTAATCTTAAGCATTGGCTCTAAAGGTTGGATTGCATCAGTCGCCGGATTGTCACATTACAAAGGCGTCATAAGAATAAATTTCCCTTAATCATTAACAATATTTGTACATAAAAAAGAATGTATGTCCTTACTTTATATATTTTGTTAATATTTAAAACATGCTCGCGACTAATACTTGAGTGCCCTTCTTGTAAAAATTAAACTTATAATGTTGCCACTACTTAACTATGACTTGTAAAACTACTTGTCTAGATAAAGGATATGTTTTGGACTTATTGCAAGATCATAGGCAGTGCACAATATTGTATAAGAAGAGTTCAAATAATGTAATCGGAAAATAAATGAAAGAAATTGAAGAATATGGTTTAAAATGAAGAAAGGTTAACATAGTAAATCTAATTACTTATACCCTTGGAAAAGATGACCAGACCGATGAGTTTATGAAATAGCCATTTCAACCATTGAAATTTTGTTGCTCTTTTCAATAGTTCTGTATTAACAAAAACATTAATAACATATATTTCTTATCTTTTTCAAAAGAAGAGAAGTCAAAAAAATGAAAACCAAACATGCAATGCTTAGCATAAATTCATGTATGTAACTAGAAGATATAATGTATGAAATAAAGCTAACACAATTATGTGCTAATTTACCTCAAGCAACATATTTGATTTTCTTCATGCACCTACATTTATTTATCTATCAATTCTAGAGTAGTACTTATTGTTGAAATTAATGAAGGATTGGTAAAATGTAATCAATAGGACGTTTTTGCATTGTAGACAGGCTACCTTAAAAGTGAATTTTTTTATAGTTATGGTTTATAACATGAAGATACAAATTAAAATGGGTTATAGCTTTCCAAAACTACAACATAAATATATCTTTTACTTTTGTGTTTAATATTTGATCTTCTAGCCTTAATTAAGAATAAAAGTTCTTTTGTATGCATTTTATAGTCTGATACTCTAACCCATTATTATCAAAAGTCTTAAAATCCTACGATTTAAATCTTGTTCCAGATCAGATATCTCCCTTTATGGTTCTATTTACAATCTGATTCAAATTAGTTAAAACCTTTATTTAGAAAAATTACTTAATCTATATTGATATATTTAGTATACTTATTTGGGTCCCAAGTTCCAAGCCTAATTGTTTCTAAACAAAATAAATGTGAAGCTTGAGAGAAAATTGAGTTTCAGTTTTATATTTTGAAGTTCAATATCAAGATAAATTTCAAAGAATGTACGAACCTTAATTATGAAATTTTTGAATCCACGATTTAAGATTTAAATCCCATTTCGATTTAAAAATAGAACATTATGCTTTACGTATTAAATTCCATTTTGAAAACCATGCTCTAAACTAAAAACATAAATGATTGTCAATGATTGAAAATAATATTGTTCACTCATAACACTATTGGTTTGGAAATTAAGTTAATTATTAACATATTATTTACTCACTATAAGAAGCACTGATGTATTCTTCTCCTTCTAAATTCTTACACATCACATATGCAGCCTGAGTTCTTTCAAATTCATTACACAAATATGAAGTGTATAGATTTAGGATGCATGCATATAATAATACAGGTACAAATAATTAATGAATAAATATGTCCAAACATATGGTTAATAAACTACTCATTTAGTGGAAATTATATCCCAATAAATAAAGAACCCCCTTATATCATACTTGGGTGCAAATAGTAAAATATTGCTAACTTTTACTATTCTTATTTGATGGTAGACTATATGATAGTAAAATATTTTGGTGAGCTCGACAATATGTTACCCATTATTGTTCAATGTTTATTCAATGATCAATGTTAGTGTTTTGATGCAAGTGACACAATTCCTTAAATGAATGATGATCGTTCAGAGCATAGTTTCGAAGATCGAACCATGTTGGTGTACGATAAACAATTCTAATGGTCCTACTGGTCAAACCGTGATAACCGCGTTGATCATTATTTTTTATTTTTTCGATTTAAATGTAATATTATTTCAATTAATGTTAAAATTTAACTACTTATAATTAATATATTGACTTTTAAAAACAATTTTATTTGAAAATATTATGATAAATATTAATTTAAAAAACTCTAAAGCAATATATTTAGTGCAAAAGTATGAATTTCCTATTTTTTAAGGTAAATTGTTCATAAAATGTACGGTAATAATGTATTATATCGCTCGGGATCGATAAGGTAATCCAATAATTTGGTACCTAAGTTTATGAAATTATTTTTTGAATTGAGTATCTAAAAACAATGAAGAATGAACTGTTATATTTCTTTTCTAAAATTTGAAGAACCGTATGGTTCAAAGAGGTTGGTCTAGAGGTCTTAAGGATTTTAGATTAGAACTTGGGTTCATGCATGCACAAGGTTATTTCATTTTTAGAAACGTGACATTCTAAGGTCGAAGATTAACCATAGTTGGGTCGGGTCTTTAAAACACTAGTTCAGAGTGTAAAAATACTTATACTATAAGAAAGAATACTTAGCATTTAGATGAAAGCTCTTTGCCCATGTGATCAGAATAATACAATGAATCGGTAGATGAAAGAATTATTTATTGCTTTGGGACTTTAGTAAGAGATAAATGACATAATACACCAAGAGCGAATTTGTTATGGCTATGAACGGTGATGATAGGCATCGATGAATTGATGATTATCTTTAATTATGAGTCAAGTTACAAGTATAAAGTGGTAGATATTGCAATACCACTAGATAGTATGTGACATTCATCGGTTATGCTCTATTTCCAAAATACATAGTAAAAAAACATTAAGGTTATGCTCCTCTGGTGGCACTATATCTTATTTTGTGTTTACATGAATAATTGTTTTAAACTAAATCATATCTAGTAATCATTAATAAAAGAGTTTGTTGTTTTAGTTTAATTCAATTAATTTTAGCTTAAAATTTTAATGTACATATATTTATGTATTCTAACTTATATATATATATATATATCTGTATGTGTGCATGCCTGTGTGTTGTGTATATATTTATGTTAGTTTAATTTTAATTTTGATTTATCATATTTAATTGGTTAAATGTTGATAGTTATAATGCAAACATTACAAATATTATAAACTATCATACATATAAATGTAAATGTCAATATATAGGTGTAAACAACCATTGATTTATGGTTATAAGTAAGGGAACAATTTCAAGGGTTTTAGCATGATGATGTAGGTGATTATATATATATAATTATTTTTAGTAACTAGTAAATGGACAAACACACACACACATATATATATATATATATATAACTTTCGGCAATGACAAGAAAATACTTTTTTATTTGTTTTAAAATTTATAATGTATATAAATATAGTGGTCTAGTTATATATATATATATATATGCATGTATATTTAATTATGTCTATATATATTTATTTATTTGTGAAATTTGATTTTAAATCAAGTTTGACTAATTCAAACATATATCAATTTTTTTATTAATCGAGAGTAAAAAAGTATAAATTTTTAAAATTTAAAGTCGTAATTAATATTTACATATAAATATATATTTAAAACAAAAGTGAATTTTTTTTATAACCAAGAATAAAAATTAACGTTTTTAAACCCGACAATAAATAAACAATGTTATTTTTGCTTTGGCTTAAAACCGAAATACAATTTTCTTTATATGTGTGTCTGTGTATGTACTTATTTATGTATGTGTACATATATGTGTGTGCACGCGCGCGTTTATATGGGTCGGTCATGAATTAATATGTATGCATTTATTTAGTTTATTTTTTTATAAATATATAAGTGTAATTAAACATAATCGTATATATATATTAAATATTTATAAACTATTATTTTATTTTTGAAAAGAATATCTTTTTATGTTTTCGGCCGTATAGGAATATTAATGATTTTACAATATAGAAAATAGATCTGTACTTTTCTAGGTCTACCGGTTATCGATACGTTAGTTACTAGCCGTTGCACTTTGGATCGCTTGTTACATGTCCTCAAACTTGATGAGCGAATCCCAGCTTCAAGGCTTCTACCAAATTCTCTAAAGGAGGCTATAGTTTGTTATTTCCTAAGTAATTTGAAAGGATGGGGCTATTTATAGCTAACATAAGGTCATATATTTTCTACCTTTCTCTCTATTTTGAATCATGATCTAACCTAGAGCCGTAGACCAAGTCAAAAGCCCCCTTATGCCTCTTGTTATTACTGGTCATTCCCCTTACCGGGCTTCCATGGTTTCAGGCCTAATTAATATACGATACATTAATTATGAAAGCCCATATATTTAATTAAATCAATCTATATCAATTATATATTATTTTAATTAATTTTAAAGCCTCAAATAAATAGATAAAATTCCATAAAGATTCAACATTTAAACTTTATTACTAATTTTTAACGTATAATAGTTTGTTGAACTCAGAAATTAGCTAACAACTCAGTAGTGTATACTCCTTGGTATGAGCATGGTCGTCAGTTAATATTTAAATAGTTTAAATACTAAAGCTTATATGGACTTTGTCGAAGTATCGTATCAGACACGAGTTCAGTTGTTATAGATCATTTAGGCAAAATCCAATTTCTAATCTTTATTAACCTACACCTTGTAACTGTATTTTGTGCATGTTCTCTTTTTGTCATCACTGTATCACTAAGATATCTAGAGTTTGGTCATTGGTAGAAAACCCTAATAATATCTATAGTTAATTACATAGACCACTTTATAGTCTTTGGTTCAATATGGTAAAATTTACCGATTAACCATTTTACTCTAGCTAGAGATTGTAAATGTAAGTTTATTACCAATTACAGTGATACTAACCTTCTACAATGAAGGGGACGAATCCTTGTTTTACTTCAAGTAGTTCAACGTATACCCAACTATGATCGTAACTTGATCTTGATGTCATGTGATTGAGCATAATCAAAGTATAATCTAGTTACAGAAGGTCCATAGTACTCTTAAGTCTAAAGACTACTACACATCATTACATGAGATCTTATATTTTTAATTAATCTTGTTAACCCATAGAAGACTCTCATTGAGTCGTCTGTGATTGTTCCAAACAACAATAAGTACGTAATCCGTTGATTTCCCCAACAATCACGAGTAATTCACCGACTATCATATTGAGAGTGTTATGTATACTGATCTCAACAGATGTATCGTTATTCTTTTCTCAATACATCTATTAGGAACAATTAATGATAAGTATTTGAATATCAATTCAAAACTCATGGTTATTAACATAATTGCAACTATAACCGATAAAATCTTTTCATAAGTATTTTTTATTTATACATGTTCAGTCTATTATAATCATTACTTATTTGACTATATAAAAACACATATAAAAGAAAACAAAACCAAAAGCATAATTTATTTAGAACAAGATTATTTTACATAAGTTAATTTATATAACAAATTACATAATTTCCCTTAAGGCACACCATTAACTCTATCAATCTTCCACTAACACATGCAACAAATTATGGAACCCCATGCTTATACCTTTAATCGATCAACTTAAATTAGACTAAGTAAGGTCTTAGTGTTGGATATGAAATGTTACCTTTAGTCGATAACTATCTCTCCATCATTGATAAACAGTCTTATCACATGGAACTTGCGGAGGATGTATCATGACTTCTTATGAGCTCGCCACTATGTAGTTAAAGCACTTAGTGGTTCTATAGCGGTGGAGGTGCAAAAAGTTATGGCGGAGATAAAGTGAGGATATAGCAAAAATTAGCGGAAGTACAAAAAGCTTCATTTGATATAAAATCAAATATTTTTAAAGCTAATTTATTCTCATTCTCACATCATTTGTGTAGGAAAAAGAAAGATAATTTAATCATATATAATAAAACCAATGAATATCATGATTTATGCAGACTGGCTTTGGTGACTATAATAGTTTTCAAACTTATATTAATCACTTATGCCTTAAAATTAGGTCTTTACCTAACTTTTTTGATTTGGTTTAAAAGAGAATTAGTAAAATCAACCTTTGTATATTAATGTTGCTAAAGCGTGTGCTAAAACGCCTTGATTTAGCGAGTGCAGTAGAAAATAGCGGGCTTAAAGTGGATCTACTATTTAATAGCGCTAAATTGAAATAGCACAGTGGTTGAAGAGTGTTATACACTATAGTGGGGATTTTGCGGGACGTTAACTGTGTAGGCTCGCAATTTCCTAGAAATCTTTATTGTTGGATTATTGCCCAATACATCAGCATTAGACCTTCAATGCTTGGGGTCATTCCTACCTCTTTTATAAATTCGTGCATCCATGCTGCTCCTTTTGCGGCATGTTTATGGCGATGTACTCAGCCAATTCATGGTTGAATCAACCATAACTTATTTCTTGAACTTTTTTTAGCTAACAAATTCTCCGTTGTGGGTAGATACAAATCCCGAGACTAATTTGATATCATCGACATCACTTTGAAAATTTGAATGTGAGCACCCTTTCATAAGGAGTTTATTGTTTCCATACATAAGAAAAAAATATTTAGTTTTTCCTTTATACTTCCGAATGGCCTTAACTGCTGTCCAATTATTTTCGTTCAGATTAGATTGATATTGACTAACTGCACGTAATGCAAAAGTGACATCTAACCTAGGAAAGAACATAATGTACATGATTGATCCTATTATAGAAGCATAAGGAATCATACTCATACGTTGTCTTCCTCATCCATAGATGGGTAATCTTTCTTAGAAAGAAAAATTCCATGACACATTGGAATATTTCTGTGCCTAGAATTTTCCATACTAAATCTTCTTAGTATGATATCTTAAAAATTGGTCCGGACTGCATCGGGAAACATGGAAAGATTTCAAAAAAATCCCTATTTGGATCATAGTGGTCCTATGAAGTCTAATGTGTTTTACTAAATCCAATCTGGTTACTTTTAATAAAATCATATTTTTGTTAGTATTATCTTAGTCTTATTAATTAATTTTATATTAATTAAGTGTGCAATTAGAAAAGGTTTGAATATATCAAATATATCCATATTTTAAATTGTGTGGCAAACATGTGATTAAAGAAAGTATAATTGTTAGGTGTTAAAAGACTGGGGACAAGCATGAAATTAGATCTAAATGTAATCACATCAAAGTTTATAAGAAAAAAGATAAAAGGAGGCATCATTGATTGATTCTATCTTTCCACTTTAACAAAATTTAACTGATATAATATCTAATTAATATACAAGGAATGATACGATACAACATATGATTAATTTGACAATAATAATCAACAATAACATAGTCAATATATACATGTGTACATATTAGGATTTATATCTATCATGCATGTATTCGATATTTATTTTTTATGCCTCAATTTTAATTTATTCAATGAAAATAAAATTTTAAAAAAAGTTTCTGAAACATCCATTTACGATACGAACAAAATATAAATGTTTACGCACACACACAAATATATATATATATATATATATGTGTGTGTGTGAGTGTGTATGTGTGTGTATGTATATTTATATATATATAATGATTAAGCATTTCTATTGATTCAAAAACAAGCATCCATATTATGTTAAATTTTCTAACGTATTTGCAAACATATGTATACTTAAATTAATTAGTAAAATACATACATACATACATACACCCATAAAGTTTCAGCTCGAAATAAATTTTTTGTTCTTTTATTATTAAATAGTCAAAATATTATAAAACCAAAATTGCATGCAACAAATAAAACAAGATATCAACAATCTCTAAAAATTCAAACAGAGACATAAATTATTAAACTGTATAATGCATTTAAAATATTAAATTAAGTAATTTTAAAACATAGATCCATAGCCAAATCATTGTTTTATAAATTTTGGTTTTAATTTATCAGGTCAAAACAAATCAAATCATTCAAAAAATTGTTTAAATTGTGTCACTAATTCTAAATCAAGACGAGATACTAATATGTATATATAAAATTGTGATAAAAATATTACATATAATAAAACAATTAAAATTGGAATATACCTTACAGATCTATCCAATAATTTAAAATCTATCCTTAGATCCTTGAATCTACACCCATCTCTGCAGGAGAAGGATAAACCACGCATTCTTTATATTTATTTGATGTTTTAATTTATTTTGGAGTTGATTTTAGTTTAGAAGGGAATGGCAAAAATTTCAGGCATGGCGAGAAGAAAAGGAAGGGAAAGAAAATGAATGAATGAAGTAAATAAAATTAGTAAGTTTGTTTTAATTGAGAGAATGGAACCGCTTTTAGTTAAAACTTCCCTAATTAATCCCTTAAGTTTCACTCACTCCGCCCAACTCTCTTCCCATCTATGGCCGGCCATAGTTTCAACATTTATGGTGCAAAATTTTCAAGAAGCCCTTCAAGCAACTATCTTTTTTTAAATTCGTTTAAAATTACACGGATATCCTATTTCGACGCATGCAAATATAACTTATATATATGCATCAAATAATTCCAAACAACTCGAAAACATCAAATAAATTAAATAACAATTAATATATTTCAAATATTAGTTAATGTAATTAATTTACAACATCTAAAAAATCGATTAAATTGTGCGGTTTTTTGAAAAATTCACAAATGCAGTTGTGAGACTCAAAAGTGTGAATGCGGTCAGCGATTAATTTTGAATAGTTCAAATATTAAATACTATCCATATAGTTTCAATATCAAAAATAATGCTATGAGTAGTTACATCATAAGGGTGTCCATGCCACTGGTTTCTACAACAAAGATCCGCACTTCATCACTTCGGCATAATACCACTTCGACAATGTATCTCACCGCACTTTATGTAAACTTGGTGATAAGTCTCTTCGGCACTTTTCCTCACTTACACCTGTTGAATATGCGTCTATATGATTTTTGTTTGATGATAATAAACATATATATATATATTCATTTAAATGTATTTGCTATTGTACTATTTTATTTTCACAGATTAAATAGATATTTGCTGAATAAAATAAATAACATAGAATTTGAATTTAAACAAATATTTTATTCAAACAAATATTTATTACAATTTTGAATAGTACAAATTCAAACTCTCACTATATACATACAATTTCAGTTACAATACAATACAATTCATATTTACATCAGGACCTCACTACATATCACTCACACTCGTATTTATCTTCAACTTCGTTCCAGTTTGAATCCAGCATCTGAACAATCTGCAAAAATATATACTGACACAGTAAAATTGAAAATAAAATATTTTTGCAATATAAAATAAAATGTGATTTTTGAAAATAAAATTTGCCTCAGTTATTTGGGTTGTTCGTCATCATTTATATTTGAATTCATCACACACGAACAATGTGACATGCACAGTGTATCACTGCACATGCCACAAGGCCGTGCACACCGATATACACTTGATAATACTACAGGGACAGGTGCAACTCAGGTGCAATATAAATAATGTCAAGACATCAGCATAAGGTCAAACCCGAGTTCTGAAACTGGATTCAACATAGGGCAGTTGTACAGGATACGACTTCAAGCATGAGAATAGGCAAGCCCAAATAAATGCACAGACTCAAGTCAAACCAGTGAACAACATAGTGGCACATGTCAGCAAGGAAAGGCAATGCACTTCAATGAATCAGGTCAGAACAACTCAGAGACATGAAGCAATATAAAGACAGTTCACATATGTAATCGATGCAAGAGTCAATCAATACAACAATGTACGACAGTGTTCACAAATACAACTCACTAACAAGCTCGAAGAACCAAAGCACAAAGTGTCGACCAAGCTAAATCAACAAACAACTCAGAGGCCAGAGGGATCAATATGGCAACAAAGCAAATATACATGAATATATGTACATTATGTCAACATAACAGCATAAAGCAAACTACTCAAATCCAGACACAATGAATACATGAAGGAAATTAGGACAGTAGTTCTACATAACATCAAGTGCAGTCACTACATGAAAGAAGTCAACATATATGATCAAGTGAAGTCTAACCATCAAGTTCAAATCATCCAAGTTCAAAGTGCAGACATGATTATCAAGCTACAGATATGTACAGGTGAAGCAACTCTACCACAACCAAATCACAAGACAAGTACACAAAGACTCGAATGAACAAAGTCTGGACACACATGAATACAAACCAAATGCAAATGCAGACTCGAGTACACAACGAAGACTACAAGTTCAAGTCCAGTTACAACAAAGATCAAAGCAATGGTGATGGCCGAAGTCATGAAATCGCTACACAAAGTCAAAGCCTAAGTCAACATAAATTTAAATACCAGAGAATTCGAAACCGTGGTCATCAAAAAATTACAAATTCGAAATCAATGCAGTTATGATCAAGTCAAAGTCTAATCAAGTCAAAACCATGATCAAAGAATATGATGAACAAGTCAGAGACGAGGTGGTCAAGAATCGAACAGTTCAAATTCGATACCGTGATGACCAAGTATATTGACCAAGCAAAGAATCAACATCGTAAGTATCAAGCAACGAAATTATATGAATTGAAGAAGTCAGATAAATCACCATCGTTCAAGAATAATCAAATGGCCGAAGACAAATTCAAACAAATTTATACGAACGAAAAAATAGGAAATCGATTCCTATAAGACCCAATCATCATCGGCCGAACAATATTATCAAAAATCGAATTCAAGTAATCAATCCAGATAACTAAAGGATCGAATAACATACCAGAGAAGTCGAATTCGATCAAGCTCAAAGAAACCAAGCCAAAGCCCTAATTTCATAAGCAACGAACAAGCAAATTGAAGCAGCCGTGAAGCAAAGAGAAGAAAGCATCGATCGATCAAGCAAGAACGAAATCATCATTCGATCATGCTAAATAAAGTCGGCATCTTCAATTTTATTCAAGCCCTAATTTTCAGAGCAAGGTGGAACGAAGAACGAAAAGCCGCCATTCTTATGCTTGAGGTAAGGGGCACACGATGTTTCACATAATCCTGAAGTGAAACAAGGGGCACTCTTATGCTAGAGCTTGAGGTAATAAGAAGACCCAATAGGTGGAACAACAGGTAACGCGAGCTTAGTGGTGGTCATGCGTGCGACTTCCAATGATGGCTCATAAATCATTATGAGTTCCAAGCGCTTAGTTTGTGTGTCTTTCGTAGACACCATTTCCTTCTGTGTAGGGAGCTATATAACGTCTGGTCCACAGTTGATACTTTGTGCGTCTTTCATAGACACCATTGTACTTTGTACGTCTTTCGTAGATGCCATTACCTTCTGTGTCGGGTGTTATATAGCGTCTAGTCCGCAGTAAGGTCTATGGAGTAGCAAACCGATCAAAGGGTAGAATTAGGATTTCAGCCTAATTATAGGATTAGGAATTCAGCCTAATCAAAGTAGCTAACAAAGACAAGTGCAAACAATCAAAGTTAGTCAATTACGTTAATTTAGTAATTGTATTTATTTCCAGCTTATTCCTTTTTCTTCCTATTTGCTTTGTTTCCTTTATATATACTAGAACTGTTGTAAGGTCTATTACTTTTACTTTGCTTAAAGATTCTAGTAATTACTATAATTCACCAGAATTTTAGTATGACCCACTCTTCTATTTTCCCATTTTCCCCCCATAGCCTATCAATGGCAAGGATGGTATATTGCAGACTCTTAAAGACTTCAGTGCGGAGATTCTCTTATGTATTTCTCTGCTTTATTTTCAGCTTTCAGTTCTTTTGTTGTACTAGCACTATTTGAAGGATGGTTTGTACTCTAATTTTATTGAAACTGGGAATTTTGAAGACATATATGGATATTTTTGAGACATATGATGTATTTGGTTTTATAATTCCATATTATGAAGTTTGACTTTTAGCAAATTATTATTTTAATTGTTTCCGTTGTTTTTATCTATTTTTGTCTTATGAATCTTAGTCTCTGCTAGTTTTAGCTATACCTACAACGCACCATATCTTTTAGTGTGTCCTTTTGGTTATACTAAGGGGTGTCAGGTGTTTCATTTGGTATCAGAGCCTAAGGTTACAAGATTCCTAAAAAATTTGTTTTAAAAATAAAGTATTCTTCCAAAAGTAACTTATTTTAAAAATAGCAGATCTTCAAACTAGAAGTACTTTTTAGGAAGAAACTATTATTATAGAAATAGTTTTCAAGTATGAAAGAGAATTTTTATAGAAATCCACTCAAAGTCCAGTTCAACCTTCTTTCGATTCTAAATTTTATTTTCTTTGCATAGTATGGCTGACTTGTTCCGTAGAGCTATGGTACTAGAGGTGCATGGGCAAGCGCCCAATACAACATCGGTAGGTGGAAATCCCTTTAATCTACCTACACCAGCTGATTTTACTAAGCTATGCAAGGAGTTCGCTAGTATAGGAGGCAGAACGTTTTCTGGCACAGAGGATTCCGAGGAGACCCATGCTAGGTTAGAGGATATGGAGCGAAGGTTTAGGCTATTAGATTTGAAGGACCGACAGAGAGTTCAGCCTACATCTTGGCAACTGAAGGGAGAGCTTAAAGAAGTTCCTAGATTGGAAAGCTCCAAGGAGCCATGGTGGAAGGAGGATAAGGACAAGAGGAAAGGAGGAGGACCTCAGAAGCGGATCAAGAAAAGCGGGAAATATCATAGTTGAGGATTGGTTGGGCATTTCGCAAAGGACTATAAGAATAAAATGATGAAGGGGAGGTGTTTCAACTATGGGTAGCCTAATCATTTTAGTAGAGCTTGTCCTTAGAGGAGGAAGCAGAGAGCAGGCGCACCTACAGCGCAAGTACAGGCTTTGGATGCAGCACCTTATTGTAGTGGACCGGATCGAGGTAGGAAAGTCACTATAGAAGGTTTTGATCTCTATTTCAGATTTTCCCATTCAGACTCTTTTCGAATCCGGAGCATCACAATCTTTCATCTCTTGTTCTCTAGTAGATTATTTGCACGTAAACATCTCTTTAGTAGTGGACCCTATTGTTGTTTCAAACCCTATAGGAGGATCGACACACTTGTCTATGGTTTGTAGGAGTTTGAAAGTTTTTTATCCTAGGCATAGAAATTTACTGCGACGCCCATGTTTTGGGATTTTCGGGGTATGGGATGATTTTGGGGATGGATTGGCTATCCACATATGGAGCTATATTAGATTGCGAGAGGAGAGTTGTTAGACTAGAGACATGCAGCGGTAGGACTCTCAAGGTTTCTTGCGACCCACAAGGTTCAGTTATGTTGAGCTTCCTTTATTCCCTCGATTCATCATCATTAGAGTTGGATTCGGTTCCTATCGTCAGAGATTTTCCATACATCTTCGAGGAGGTTAGGGGACTACCCCCTAAGAGAGAGATTGACTTCAGGATTTATTTGACTGATAATGTTAGACCGGTGGCGTTACCCGTTAGGCACATGGCACCTAGGGAGGGGATGGAATTGAGCAAGAAAATCCGTGAGCTTTTGGAGGAGGGTTTCATAAGAAGGAGCATATCGGAGCGGGGAGCGACAGTCGTCTTTGCTACTAAGGTGGATGGTTCTCTTCGACTTTGCGTGGACTATAGGGAATTAAATAAGTTCACAAAGAAGAACCGTTATCCACTCCCTAGGATAGATGATCTTTTGACCATCTAGTTGGTTCTTCAGTATTCTCTCAGCTTGATTTAGCCACGGGATTCCATCAGCTTAGGGTTGCTGATGACAACATTGATAAGACCGCGTTTAGGACTCCAGACAGATTTTATGAGTGGTTGGTTATGCCTTTTGGGCTAACCAATGCCCCAGCCTACTTCGTAGATTTGATGAGCCGCGTCTTTAGAGAAGTCCTAAATAAGTTTGTGGTTGTATTCGTGGACTACATTTTGGTGTTTTCCAATAGTAAGGAGGAGCATGCTATTCATCTAGAGGAGGTTCTTCGTACACTACGCATTCTTTAGTTGAAAGCAAAGTTCTTGAAGTATCACTTTTGGCATAAGTAAGTGTGTTTCTTGGGGCATAGAGAAGGTCTACACATGGAAAGAGTTTGATAAACAGTTTTGTACATTTAGACTCGAATTATGAAAACCCAAAGAGTGCTAGGCAAAAATTGGGGATGTACAATATAAAAGGAGGTAAGCCACGTGTAGATAATTGCAGAAATTATAATTGTTTCATATAAGTGGATTTAAAGGTAGTACCTTAGAATAAATATGAGTATAGAACAAAAGACTTTAAGTAAGGAAATGAGATTTCCAAGGTTTAGGAAGGATACTCCTAGGGTAGTAAGTAGAAAAATCTGCTTTATGTCTAACCCAATAAACTAAAATCATTAGAGTTGGAAAAAATTATACAATTGTCAATATTTTTAAAGTAAATATTAGGAATATAGTAAGAAATTTAAATTGGTTTTTATATGATGAAAATTTTGTTGAAAAAGTGAAATTCTTTTTGAAGAATTATAGAGTGTATATGGCTCACTAGTTTCTTTGAAATTAAACAAAGATTTAAAATATGAAAACCTAGAGCGTATTAAGTATCGAATACGTAGATTACAACATTTATTGTTGTAATAGATGTTGCGAAAAAGGAAGGGAGCATAAACAATAACGCTACCGTTATAGTAAGTGACTCCCAAGGGAAATGTTTTACATAATAGGTAAGGGTTATTAGTATTTAGTTTTAATTAAATCAATACACTAGTATCTTTGGGTTGTAGTAACGGTGTTTTATGCAACATCTGTTTTGAACCCAAATAAAAATGTATTTTTAAAAGATAATTTCTAAGAATAGAAATAAATATGATTTGTGAATACACTTATTATTTAAGTAAGTATAAGAAAATGTTTTCTGGTTATGGATATATTAAAACTGTTTTGAAGATGAGTTTTTTTGAAAAGAAAAGAGTAAGTTAGATATTAGAAAATTTCTATTGTAAGAGAATATAAATTAAACACACTTTAATCTATTGGAATGAAAAGAATAATGGTATAATTTTCTATGAAACCAATAAAGTGTTTTGTGTAAGTTATAAGAAATACGTGAAAGAGATGTACAAGGTATGGGAAGCACTATATTTTGTATAGCCTATTTCGAAAAATATAAAATAAGTTCCTTGTAATTTCACATAAACATGAAGTCCTCTTTTAAAAGGTTCATAGAAGATTTTAGCATTAGTAATTTCTCATAAGAGAGAGCAGTTCCAATACATTAAGGTATGAGACTGTTAGGTGTAATAAGAAATGTTTTGAAAACATATAAGGATATTTTAATGATATTCTAAAAGAAAATAGTTTGGTGAAAAAGTAAATAAGTGTTTGGAAAACTTAATAAAAGAGAAATTTGAGGATTTAAATTTTTATAGAAAACCAAAAAGGTCTTTAAAAGAAAACGAGAAATAAGTTTTGGGACTTAGAATTTAAAAGTTTTTCCCTCTAGGTTTGGGAAATAATGTAAATTCAATAAGCTGTAAAGATGCAAGTCTAGAAAGATAATATTTTAAGTAACCTAGTATTTTTGAATTTAATAGAAATTTGATAATGTCACTTTTAAAGGCGAAATTTTTGGGGTTTAATGTTTCAAAAATTTAGAAGCTTTACTTTTTGAAATGAAATGATAAATACCAAACCAAACTCTTAATGTGGAGTAGATAGGAATCATTTCCTAGGTGTAACAGAAAAAGTGTAAGGCAATATAGGAGATAGCAGTAATTACTTTTAGAAGTAATAATAGAAGTTTTCGAAGGGTGTAGAGGACACTAGTGAAACCTAGGATTGTGGCTTCATGTGTTCAAACTATAGAAGAATGATAAAGTGATATCACTAAGATGGTAGGACACACGTGGTTGAAGATGTGTATTCTTGATTTTGAGAAACTTGGGAGAAGCATCCTCCATTAGTGGAGTTCCCATATGATAGTAGTTTTCAAGCTAGCATTGGAGTGGCACCTTTTGAAGCTCTTTATGAAGGACCGCGCAAGTCTCCTTCGTGTTGCTTAGAGTCTATAGAGAGATTGCTACTCGGTCCCAACATAGTTAGAAAGACTTCGGAGAAGATTGGTTTGATTAGGAGAAAATTCGTATCTCATATCCTCAACTTTTCGATAATAAGTTTTAGAATTTCCTATTTCCATCTTTAGTTTTGAATATGTTTTTCCTTTATTATCCTTTGGGAGGGTAGAACTTAGGATTTAACCTATGGATGGTAGTATTTGATGTAAACATGTTATTAGAACATGTTATGTATAATGGATGCTAGTGATTGCAAGTGTTTGCTAGTGGATGCTAATGGACACATATACTTACACAAGGCATTATTATCCTTTAGGGATCAGCCTAACTAGGACACTAGAGCATATGCATATGGATGTGTGTGCATTTGCATTTTCATTTTATTTTTCATGGTTTCTATAAATGGATGATTATCACATGATTGTTGCATTTGGATGATGATTGTCACATGCATATAGAACTATCAGTTCTTATTAGGGAATTTGCATCCACTTGGATACATGGCACATACATGATTGCATAAAAGTAGGTCGACTGAATCAGTGGACCGCCTAATCTTTTGCATTAGTCAGGGACATTGACACTACACTAATTGCATAAGTATCATAAATCGCATTTGAAAGACTTAAGGACAATGGATGTAATGGATGATGGTTAAGTAGTTGGTTGTAGAAATTGGATGAAAGCATTTAGTTCATTCTTTTATCCTTAGAGATTTCGGGGATGAAATTCCTTAAGGAGGGGAGAATGTAACAACCCAAAATTTAAGCTATAATAATTAATCAACGAATAAATGAAATAATAAAATAACTTTGTGAAATTATCAGAATATAGAATAAATAAAATTGAGCCACGGGAGTTACAACATTGTGTCCGCGATAATTTTCTGGTCAATTTCCATATATAGAACGTCAGAATCCGAGCTAATATGAGCAAGATACAGAATTAACAAGATAAACGAATATATATATATATAGGGTGGTCGACCATCCCAAGGCCTAGGTCGACCGGCCAGTCGACATGGCACTATGGGTGGTCGACCTGTAGGTCGACCCGCCTACGTTTGTGAGGCGAAGGAATTTTTCCTTCTTGCTGTGTGATTTTAACACGTCAATTTCATTCTTTTGTTCAATCTGGTCCCTTCGTGCTTCCATCCGATGGCTCCTATTCAGCCTATGACGTGGTTGCATCCTATTTTATCCCCAAATCTAACGGTCTAAGATCCACTTCTACCCCTATAAATAAGACCCTAAGCCTAACATTTTTTCTCATTCTAGATTTTCTCCACTAGGGTTCACCTTTTCAGGAAGGACCCTAAAAGGAATAATTTTCCAAAGAGAGTATCTTTTTAATAAAAATATTTTAATACCCTCAAGTGGATCCAGGAAGACTAAAAGGGAAGACCTTAGGACCACAGGTGAGTGATTGTAATTATTTAGATTTTTAAGCAATCTAAAATAATAGGGTTTCCAATAGTTGTAGTTTTTCTACGATTTTGGAAATATCATTTTATCTGTTATTTACAGTTTTAGATTTATTTTCAGTCTATTTCTCTTTAGCTATTCTTTTCGGTTATTTGTAGCTAATTTCTGTTAATTATAGCTTTTCCATTTAATTACAGTTATTTATAGTATTTTAAATTCATTTACTGTTATTTATACGTTATTTACATCTTTTTCTTACGCTTTGGATTTTCTTCTATTTTTAGTTTTCTTTTGTTTCTCGTTCTTCTTCGCGTATGGATTAAACACAAATATGGATTAAAATTATAAGAATACTGAAATAACGAAAGATAAGATGTAAAATGAAATGACTGTAATAAGAAATGGAATTGGACTGAAATTGTGATGTAAATATTAGAATTGGACTAAATTAAAGAAATTGGCTTAGTTATAACTTAGAATTATAACTAAAAAGAGTAAACGATGAAATAAGCTTATTTTCACACATAGACCTTGGGTTAAGTAATAAGCATGATTATAACGTAGGTTATAATAAGAAAACAAAACAGAATGAGGCTTATTTTAAGACTTAGGATAAATTAATAAGCACAGATAGTAAGAACAATAATAAAGGCTTATTTGAATAATTTATCTTAGTTAATAAGCAAAGAAGTAAAGTAGGACCTGTACCAAATAACATTCCCCTATTATTTCTATAAAATAGACACGGTGTTTCACATAATCCTGAAGTGAGACAAGGGGCACGCTTATGCTAATAATGGTAGTAATTGGCCAATAAGTAGAAATCCAAATAATGGGGATTTAGGCAAAGGGGTGCAACTATATATTGTTTGGATGATGGGCCAGTACTAATAGCATTTCCCCTATTATTTATATGGACATGGTGTTTTACATAATCCTGAAGTGAGACGAGGGGCACGCTTATGCTGGAGCTTTGGGTAATAAGAAGACCTAATAGGTGGAACAATATGTAATGCGAGCTTAGTGGTGGTCACGCGTTCGACTTCCAGTGATGGCTCATAAATCATTATGAGTTCCAAGCGCTTAGTATGTGTATCTTTCATAGACACCATTGCCTTCTGTGTAGGGAGCTATATAACGTCTAGTCCATAGTAGATACTTTGTGCGTCTTTCGTAGACACCATTGTACTTTGTGCATCTTTCGTAGATGCCATTACCTTATGTGTTGGGAGTTATATATCGTCTAGTCCGCAGTAAGGTCTATGGAGTAGCAGATCGATCAAAGGATAGAATTAGGATTTTAGCCTAATTATAGGATTAGGAATTCAGCCTAATCAAAGCAGCTAACAAAGACAAGTGCAAAAAATCAAAGTTAATCAATTGCATTAATTTAGTAATTCGTATTTATTTCCAGCTTATTCCTTTTTCTTCCTATTCTCTTTGTTTCCTTTATATATACTAGAATTGTTGTAAGGTCTATTACTTTTATGTTGCTTAAAGATTCTAGTAATTACTATCATTCACTAAACTTTTAGTCTGACCCACTCCTCTATTTTCGCCTTTTCCCCCCATAGGCCATCAAAGGCCAGGACGGTAGATTGCAGACTCTTGGAGGTTTCACTGCGGAGATTCTCTTATGTATTTCTATGCTTTATTTTCAGCTTTTAGTTCTTTTGTTGTACTGGCACTATTTGAGGGATGGTTTGTACTCTGATTTTATTGAGACTGAGGTTTTTGAAGACATATATGGATATTTTTGAGACATATGATGTATTTGGTTTTATAATTCCATATTATGAAGCTTGACTTTTAGCAAATTATTATTTTAATTGTTTCCGCTGTTTTTATCTATTTTTGTCTTGTGAATCTTAGTCTCTGCTAGTTTTAGCTATACCTACAACGCACCACATCTTTTAGTGTGTCGTTTTAGGTATACTAAGGGGTGTGGGGTGTTTTAGTATATGTGTATATTTATGTTGTTCTATAGAATGTACATATATAATGATTATATTGAAAATACTTTTGTTATCATATGAAGTTGTAGTTGAATAGATGAAGAGATTAAAGCAAATGAAGGGACAAACTCTTATTAAAGAAGAAGAATAAATATGTGATTAATATCCTTGTAATAAATAGCGCTTTTTTATTTCAAAACTTAAAAGGCACATGTCAACAAATCAATGTATGTATGACTAGACGAGGTCGTGTACTATGATGCATAATGATTCAATTTCATAATGATGTATGTGTATATATATATATTGAATTAATTTTTTTAAATACACTTTGAAACACTTTGAGTACACTTTGAGTATAGTTTAAATACACATTAAATGCACCTTAAAACCTACTTTAAATATGCGTTCATGTATTTAATCCATTATATATATATATATATATATATTAATCCACTATACATACTTATATATACAAGTTAGAATATATATATATATATATACACACACACTAGTGCGAACCCATGCTTCGCACACGGGTATGGCAAAATTTTTTTTATGCATTTATAAAATTAAATTATTTTGATAAATAATTATAATATACTAATTGGAAGGAATTAAAAACATTACTACAATATTGAAATTAGTACAAATTCCATATTGAGTCAACGTAGTAATATGACTGAATGCTCTCCAACATATATGTTGGCAAAATAGTTAAAAGGCTAAGTGGACTTATCAGTAGTAAAAAAAAGAATAACTATGGTGAAATAGGAAAGTAGTAAAAAACATGGGTCCTATAAAATAGGACTAAAGACGTATAATAAAATAATGCTTCCACTACACGTTATATCGTTCGTTAAGTAGAATCTTATTTTAATGCAATACAGAAAACATGAGTCATTTGAAATTCTTATAATCACTAACCATGTAGCAGAATTTTTAAGGAACATTTGTCTCTTTTTGTGACGCCCCACCTCTATGCTCAAAATAACAAAGAGTATTAAAAAAAATACTGTCTATTATTACGAAGAATAAGGCTGGATAGGAGCGGCCATCCGTAGTTAGGCCTTACACTAGTATTGGTTATCTCGATGTAGTGGTATATATATATATTTTTCATCTCTTTTTATTTACTCCCATCGACATATCCAATTCCAGTATAAAACGAACTACAATGGTTCATAATAGTTTAGGACAATATATATAATAATAACACAGATAAACTAAATGCGGAACACAGCTAATATAAAAATCTCATATATATACAACTGAAGGCAGTTATAATACATGTGATACAATACATATGATACAACTACAACTGTCGACTCTGGAAGTTATATATACAAGTACATTATCGAATAATATACATGAATACATATCAACCTAGATCAGATACACTAACTACTACAAAATGACGACGACTACTCCAAAAGATATGAAGAGACTTCATTGCTCAAGCAGCAACCCAAAGCAAGATATCTACAACCTGTAATAACTCGGTCTGACCCGAGTATTAAATTCAAAAGAAAATAATACACAGGTCAGTCTAATTCAAACTTAGTTATTAAGGCACAGAAGCAATAATAATTAAATAGCAAATAGATGACAGTCACAATAAATCTCGTCTATCCAATCCTTTAATAAGAAATCGGATAACGGTAAATATAAAACTAAACAGTGTTGAACACATGAATGCAACAACGACAGTGAAGGCAACGAAGATCATTTTGAAGCATATCATTGAATTACACAGCAAAGACAAAATCAAATGGCCTAGATAAATCTAGTCGTAAGTCAATAAAAATCGCAAGTTCGAAAACAACATCGAAGTTAACCAAGAACGAAAACAAACTTGAGGAAGTCAGATAAATCTCAAGCAAACAACATAAATCGAACGGCGAGCAAATTGAATCGACAAACTCAAACAATTGATTACGAACGAAAATCACAGAACTCGAACCCTAAATAAGCTTGAGACATGAATTAGATGTGAGTGGATCACTCACCTCATTCGATGAGTGGAGCCAAAAGAAACGAACCCAGAGAGAAGACGAATTCAATCAACAAAAGTCGGCGGCTTCAACAATTTCAATACCCTAGTTTTTGAACGAAGAGGAACAAAGCAGCCATTTTTCACGTTATTTTGCTTTAGGGTTTTCGAATGAATGAAAATGAAAGGGGGGACAGGTATTAACTCGAGATAACACGGCACAAAACGCCACGGGCCAACATTCAATTGAAAGCCCACATAATTCCTTAACCAATTTATAAAAGAATTTTAACTGAATAAAATTCCAAATAGCAATCAGCTAACCGATTTAATCGTCTAATGCCGATGATCAGTCAATACGAAACCCCGGGTTGTTACAGACTCCTATCCTTATAAAAATTGCATCCCAGCAATTTTCATAATTAAAGGCGTCAATAACAATTATTTTCCTAACATAAACTGGTTAAGCTAGAAAAATAAAGGTCAAGAACACAGACGTCAAAGAAATCTTTTAATTCCATAAAAGAAATTTACAAATTCTCAACAAAATCTAACTATCAAATAGATAATCAGAAAACAACAAAACTGAATAAATGCAATTATCAGAAATATTCAATTATCAATTAGATAATTAGAATACAGAAATCACAAAACAGCAATATCTAATTATCGATACGATAATTAGAAAACAGCAAAATTTAATTATCAACAAAGATAATTAGAAAACACAAATCACAATTCGTAAAACTGCAATTATCTAGTTATCAACCAGATAATTTGAAAACAACAATTATATAATCACCAAAAACGATAATCAGAAATCTCAAATCAACAAATATCTAATTATCAAAAACGATAATCAGAAATCTCAAATCAACAAATATCTAATTATCAAAAACGATAATCAGAAACAACAAATATCTAATTATCAAAAACGATAATCAGAAACAACAAATATCTAATTATCAAAAACGATAATCAGAAATCTCAAATCAACAAATATCTAATTATCAAAAACGATAATCAGAAACAACAAATATCTAATTATCAAAAACGATAATCAGAAACAACTAATATCTAATTATCAAAAACGATAATCAGAAATCCCAAATATCTAATTATCAAAAACGATAATCAGAAATCATAAATCAACAAATATCTAATTATCAAAATAATCAGAAATCTCAAATATCTAATTATCAAAAACGATAATCAGAAACAACAAATATCTAATTATCAAAAACGATAATCAGAACTCAAATCAGCAAATATCTAATTATCACAAATGATAATCAGAACTCAAATCACCAAATATCTAATTACCTGTAGATAATTAGAAACAACAAATATCTAGAAATCAATTAAGATACTCTAGAAAATCAACATAAAAGGTTGGATCGATCCTATCAGATGGCGAGTTTTAGCTACGCCGCACGGCATTAACAAATGGCCGAAGCCTACCAAGTACTATAAATTTTTGGCGCCCATCAGATGACCCAAAGGTCCGTAGAGTTACCCGAAGGTCTAGTACTGGTATTTGACCCGATGGTCCTCAGAGTGGCCTGAAAGCCCAACAAACGACCCAAAGGTCCAGCAGAGTGGCCCGAAAGCCCAACAAATAACCCGAAGGTCCAGTAGATGACCCGAAGGTCCAATATAGTGGCTCGAGAGCACACAAAATCATCAAAATCATCAAACAACAGATGTTTCAATTAACGAGTCCGGGATTAACCGAAATAGCAAACGCACATGTCCCATACCACGAGTTTTACTAAATCGTTTGATTCTCTTCATCGTTTCCTTGAAAGTGAAAAATTGTGTATTTTATAAAAATAACATTTTACATTCTCAAACAGACAAGTCCGGAATTAAGCGAATCAGTAAAAGTAAGGGTTCATAGTCCTCGATTTTGCTGAATCGTTTAAATCGCTTCCTCATTCTTTTGAAAGCGCAAACTGTAAAAATTTTTGAAAACAATTTTTTTTAAATCAATTTTAAAACACGTGATTAAAACAGCAATATCAATAACAATTTCGAAAAGGAAATTGTACTTCCCAAAACACCGTAAAATCGGAGCTCAAAATCAGCATTGCGGAATAAGTGCTTGAAAATCCACTTTAAAATCTGACGATTACTGAAGTCAAAGCGACAGTAATTTTTTTATGCGTCAGAGTCTCATCAAAATAGTTCACATCCAAATAGAATACCAGTGAATTTTCATTCATTAAGAATGTCAACAAAACACCCTGCTTCAAAAATTTAGCATCGGTGTAAAAATCCCGTTATAAAGACAACGACAACAAAATACGTTTAAACCAAACACCGGTTCAATGTAAAATTAATGCAGTAACGTGCAACTCAAATTTGCACGTATACTACAAAATGAACAAAGAAATCATTCGAATGTATCTTCAATGAAGATAATTCAAAACAGCAAAAATCTCAACAAAAATCACATAACTGCAATCGCTTCGAATCCTCAAATCGGATTTGAAATTTTCAAAGAAACAAAATAAACCCAGCTATGTAACAACACAATGAAATTTTATTTCATTTTCGTATTTTGATTTTTAAATCAAAAAGGTTATCAGCAGTATTCAGCGAAGACAGTCTCACTGTTTCCGCTACGCACTCTGATAAACAGAACACAATTTACTCAATCATCTAAACACAGTTTCACTATTATTTTTAAATAAAGATTTAAAAATTTCATAATAATTTCAAAACTTTAGTTTTGACTCAAAGCACAACTAAAAACATCGACAAATAGTTGTAACACATGTTCCATCTAATTTCTGCTTTATATCATGTCCATAAACCCCTCGCTCTGATACCAACTGTGACGCCCCACCTCTATGCTCACAATAACAAAGAGTATTAAAAAAAATACTGTCCATTATTACGAAGAATAAGGCTGGATAGGAGCGGCCATCCGTAGTTAGGCCTTACACTAGTATTGGTTATCTCGATAGGAGTGGTATATATATTTTTCATCTCTGTTTATTTACTCCCATCGACATATCCAATTCCAGTATAAAACGAACTACAATGGTTCATAATAGTTTAGGACAATATATATAATAATAACACAGATAAACTAAATGTGGAACACGGCTAATATAAAAATCTCGTATATATACAACTGAAGGCAGTTATAATACATGTGATACAATACATATGATACAACTACAACTGTCGACTCTGGAAGTTATATATACAAGTACATTATCAAATAATATACATGAATACATATCAACCTAGATCAGATACACTGACTACTACAAAATGACGACTACTCCAAAAGATATGAAGAGACTTCATAGCTCAAGCAGCAACCCAAAGCAAGATATCTACAACCTGTAATAACTCGGTCTGGCCCGAGTATTAAATTCAAAAGAAAATAATACACGGGTCAGTCTAATTCAAACTCAGTTATTAAGGCACAGAAGCAATAATAATTAAATAGCAAATAGACGACAGTCACAATAAATCTCGTCTATCCAATCCTTTAATAAGAAATCGGATAACGGTAAATATAACACTAAACAGTGTTGAACAACAAATCAACAAATTCAAATCATCACCAAGGATAAATAAAAAGATTATCAATGAAGATAATATGAAAACCACAGAATTGCCTAAACAGCAATTAACAACAAAATCTAATTATTAAATAAATAATTAGAAACTCATAATCTAATTATCAAATAGATAATTAGACAATCTCAAAATAATCAAATCAAATCAAATTTCTGTGTGGCTGCAGTACACACACGCGTGCACTGCCTCGCCACTACTGTAAGTCAAAACTGCAAAGGTCAAGTCACGGCTAGCATGACTCAACACAACTGCAACAAAATGAAACTGCAGTATAGCTTCAATTGAAAATAATGTACACTGTGAAGCTTGTGCATAGCAGCACAAAAAAAACAATGAAATTAATATCGAACCAGTTCAAATGCCAAGTTGAAGTCACCAGACTTCAAGTCTAATAGACAGTGTCTCAACATCAAAATGCAATATGAACCGGAAAAGTTTTCAATCACAATCAAAATGTTCAACCTAAATTGGTTAGAGAAACCACAGTGCAAAGTGGTAAAAGCAAACTGGGGTGACAACAGGAAACTGTACCAAGAAATAGTAACAAGTGAAATAGTGAAACAATAATGGTGCAACAACATACATATATTTATGTATGGTCACAGATGTATGTATACACATGGTAGCTGAAACAAATGACTCGAACTCAAGTAAAGCAAAAGTCCCAACAATACCCAAAAATAATTCAGGCATGCACAACAGAGAGGAGCAAGTGCACCAAAGATATAGCCAAAACCAAACAACAAAAACTGCATATACTATGGTAGCAATACATGAAGCAACTTGTGCCTGCATGTACACAATGCTACGCAATGATGAACAGAGGCAGGTTCAAGTCAAGTCAAACCCAGTACTATCAGAAATCAAAATCGAAGCCAATAGAGAAATGTAGAAAATCAACTGCAATGCGAATCAGTGAACACTACAGAGATGTTGAAGACAAAGCATGTCAACAGACATAATTAATATCTAATGTTCCAAGTCAAAACTATCAAGTATAAGTGACTTAACAAACAAGAACACCAGACTCGATCAAGTCATACGCATGGAAACAGCGACTATGATCAATATACATGCATAATACCACTGCTTCATATACATGACAACTTAACTCCAATCAAAATGAACGAAGTGCACACGAATGCACAATGAAAGTTCACAACCGAGTACAAGGTCAAACCCAAGTCTTTGAGACTTGATTCAACTCAGGTACAACCTTAAAAATGTAAAACATGAAATGATCCAGTTCAAAATAATGAAACAAGCAATAGTGATTCAGCCACGACAGCAAAAACAGATCACATGAATGCTACAGAGCTCGAGGCTACAACCCAAAATAGACTATATGAAGTCAAAGCATCATCGACAAAGTGAAACTACACTTATACAAAGTCAATGCAATAGTGGACAGTACAAGTTCAACTACAACAAAAATAAACCAAGACGAAGTCAACGAGACCAAACAACATGTACAGGTCAGTGAAGAATCTAGACTACATGAACCAGGCTCGGAGACAAATATCAAAACCATGGCGAGTTTCATGTTCGAACTAGAAAAAATCAAAGCTAGAAGCCAATGTCACCAGCATATAAAGCCAAAGACAGCTAGTCAATTAAAAATGCACAGCATACATTTGAATATAAACTTCAGACTAATGAACACATGAATGCAACAGCGACAGTGAAGGCAACGAAGATCATTTTGAAGCATATCATTGAATTACACAGCAAAGACAAAATCGAATGGCCCAGATAAATCTAGTTGTAAGTCAATAACCAAAGAAATCGCAAGTTCAAAAACAACATCGAAGTTAACCAAGAACGAAAACAAACTTGAAGATGTCAGATAAATCTAAAGCAAACAACATAAATCGAACGGCGAGCAAATTGAATCGACAAACTCAAACAATTGAAAATGAACGAAAATCACAGAACTCGAACCCTAAATAAGCTCGAGACATAAATTAGATGTGAGTGGATCACTCACTTCATTCGAAGAGCGGAGCCAAAAGAAACAAACCCAGAGAGAAAACGAATTCGATCAACAAAAGTCGGCGGCTTCAACAATTTCAATACCCTAGTTTTTGAACGAAGAGGAACAAAGAAGCCATTTTTCACGTTATTTTGCTTTAGGGTTTTCGAATGAATGAAAATGAAAGGGGGGACGGGTATTAACTCGAGATAACACGGCACAAAACCCCATGGGCCAACATTCAATTGCAAGCCCACATAATTCCTTAACCAATTTATAAAAGAATTTTAACTGAATAAAATTCCAAATAGCAATCAGCTAACCGATTTAATCGTCTAATGCCGATGATTAGTCGATACGAAACCCCGGGTTGTTACAGACTCCCCTCCTTATAAAAATTGCATCCCCACAATTTTCATAATTAAAGGCGTCAATAACAATTATTTTCCTAACATAAACTGGTTAAGCAAGAAAAATAAAGGTCAAGAACACAGACGTCAAAGAAATCTTTTAATTCCATAAAAGTAATTCACAAATTCTCAACAAAATCTAACTATCAAATAGATAATTAGAAAACAACAAAACTGAATAAATGCAATTATAAGCAATATTCAATTATCAATTAGATAATTAGAATACAGAAATCACAAAACAGCAATATCTAATTATAGATACGATAATTAGAAAACAGCTAAATCTAATTATCAACAAAGATAATTAGAAAACACAAATCACAATTCGTAAAACTGCAATTATCTAGTTATCAACCAGATAATTTGAAAACAACAATTATCTAATCACCAAAAATGATAATCAGAAATCTCAAATCAACAAATATCTAATTATCAAAAACGATAATCAGAAATCTCAAATCAACAAATATCTAATTATCAAAAACGATAATCAGAAACAACAAATATCTAATTTTCAAAACAATAATCAGAAACAATAAATATCTAATTATCAAAAACGATAATAAGAAATCTCAAATCAAAAAATATCTAATTATCAAAAACGATAATCAGAAACAACAAATATCTAATTATCAAAAACGATAATCAGAAACAACTAATATCTAATTATAAAAAACGATAATCAGAAATCCCAAATATCTAATTATCAAAAACGATAATCAGAAATCAGAAATCAACAAATATCTAATTATCAAAAACGATAATCAGAAATCTCAAATATCTAATTATCAAAAACGATAATCAGAAACAACAAATATCTAATTATCAAAAACGATAATCAGAACTCAAATCAGCAAATATCTAATTATCACAAACGATAATCAGAACTCAAATCAGCAAATATCTAATTACCTGTAGATAATTAGAAACAACAAATATCTAGAAATCAATTAAGATACTCTAGAAAATCAACATAAAAGGTTGGATCGATCCCATCAGATGGCGAGTTTTAGCTACGCCGCACGTGCATCAACAAATGGCCGAAGCCTACCAAGTACTATAAATTTTTGGCGCCCATCAGATGAACCGAAGGTCTGCAGAGTGACCCGAAGGTCTAGTACTGTTTTTTGACCCGAAGGTCCTCAGAGTGGCCCGAAAGCCCAACAAATGGCCCGAAGATCCAGCAGAGTAGCCCGAAAGCCCAACAAATGACCCGAAGGTCCAGCAAATGACCCGACGGTCCAACATAGTGGCTCGAGAGCACACAAAATCATCAGAATCATCAAACAGCAGATGTTTCAATTAACGAGTCCGGAATTAACCGAAATAGCAAACGCACATGTCCCATACCACGAGTTTTACTAAATCGTTTGATTCTCTTCACTGTTTCCTTGAAAGTGCAAAATTGTGTATTTTGTAAAAATAACATTTTACATTCTCAAACGGAGAAGTCCGGAATTAAGCAAATCAGTAAAAGTAAGGGTTCATAGTCCTCGATTTTGCTGAATCGTTTAAATCGCTTCCTTATTCTTTTGAAAGCGCAAACTGTAAATTTTTTTGAAAACAATTTTATTTTAAAATCAATTTTCAAACACGTGATTAAAACAGCAATATCAGTAAAAATTTCGAAAAGGAAATTGTACTTCCCAAAACACCGTAAAATCGGATCTCAAAATCAGCATTACGGAATAACTTCTTGAAAATACACTTTAAAATCTGACGATTACTGAAGTCAAAGCGACAGTATTTTTTTTATGCGTCAAAGTCTCATCAAAATAATTCACATCCAAATAGAATACCAGTGAATTTTCATTCATTAAGAATGTCAACAAAACACCCTGCTTCAAAAATTTAGCATCGGTGTAAAAATCCTGTTATAAAGATAACGGCAACAAAATACATTTAAACCAAACACCGATTCAATGTAAAATTAATGCAGTAACGTGCAACTCAAATTTGCATGTATACTACAAAATGAACAAAGAAATCATTCGAATGTATCTTCAATGAAGATAATTCAAAACAGCAAAAATTTCAACAAAAATCACATAACTGCAATCGCTTCGAATCCTCAAATCGGATTCGAAATTTTCAAAGAAACTAAACCCAGCTATGTAACAACACAATGAAATTTTATTTCATTTTCATATTTTGATTTTTAAATCAAAAAGGTTATCAGCAGTATTCAGCGAAGACAGTCTCACTGTTTCCGCTGCGCACTCTGATAAACAGAACATAAATTACTCAATCATCTAAACACAGTTTCACTATTATTTTTAAATAAAGATTTAAAAACTTCATAATAATTACAAAACTTTAGTTTTGACTCAAAGCACAACTAAAAACATCGACAAATAGTTGTAACACATGTTCCATCTAAGTTCTGCTTTATATCATGTCCATAAACCCCTCGCTCTGATACCAACTGTGACGCCCCACCTCTATGCTCACAATAACAAAGAGTATTAAAAAAAATACTATCCATTATTACGAAGAATAAGGCTGGATAGGAGCGGCCATCCGTAGTTAGGCCTTACACTAGTATTGGTTATCTCGATAGGAGTGGTATATATATTTTTCATCTCTGTTTATTTACTCCCATCGACATATCCAATTCCAGTATAAAACGAACTACAATGGTTCATAATAGTTTAGGACAATATATATAATAATAACACAGATAAACTAAATGTGGAACACGGCTAATATAAAAATCTCGTATATATACAACTGAAGGCAGTTATAATACATGTGATACAATACATATGATACAACTACAACTGTCGACTCTGGAAGTTATATATACAAGTACATTATCGAATAATATACATGAATACATATCAACCTAGATCAGATACACTGACTACTACAAAATGACGACGACTACTCCAAAAGATATGAAGAGACTTCATAGCTCAAGCAGCAACCCAAAGCAAGATATCTACAACCTGTAATAACTCGGTCTGACCCGAGTATTAAATTCAAAAGAAAATAATACACGGGTCAGTCTAATTCAAACTCAGTTATTAAGGCACAGAAGCAATAATAATTAAATAGAAAATAGACGACAGTCATAATAAATCTCGTCTATCCAATCCTTTAATAAGAAATCGGATAACGGTAAATATAACACTAAACGGTGTTGAATAACAAATCAGCAAATTCAAATCATCACCAAGGATAAATAAAAAGATTATCAATGAAGATAATATGAAAACCACAGAATTGCCTAAACAGCAATTAACAACAAAATCTTATTATTAAATAAATAATTAGAAACTCATAATCTAATTATCAAATAGATAATTAGACAATCTTAAAATAATCAAATCAAATCAAATTTCTGTGTGGCTACAGTACACGCACGCATGCACTGCCTCGGCACTACAGTAAGTCAAAACTGCAAAGGTCAAGTCACGGCTAGTGTTATCCCGCCTTTTGGCAAGGCCGAGATACCAAGGAACTGACTGAAAAAGAAACAGAATCACACGTCCCCAACTTTGGATGATTGTTGGGCAACTACAAATATCGATGAATTCTTTCTGAATCCAGATCAGGCTACAATTGATAAGACACGACAAGTGAAGCTGTGGAAACCAACGTTCCAAGTTTCGGAGCAATCCGAGTTCGTATGATCAAGTTATCGCCGTTTGAAAGTGGAAGGATAGTCTTGGCTCGAATCCATCCTGGGGTCGGATCCATCCCCCTTTGCATTGTTTCGAATCCATCAGAACCAAGCTTTGATTCGAATCCATCAAGATAATATTGGTTCGAATCGATCGTAGTTAGCTGTGCTTCGAATTCATTCACGCGTGCCTTAAGTTCGAATCCATTGGAGCTTTCTCCACCTTCGAATCCATCGAACAAGAGTCCTTCGATTCCATACAGTTGAGGGAGCTTCAACTCCGTTCCACAATTGTCTTCGAATCCTAAAGACAGAGGATACTTCGTATCGATCAGCCATGACCTTCCACGATCGATACGAAGGAGCACGAATTCGACCAATTCAAATAAAACACCTCTTCGGATCGATAACTTCAAATCCACCAAGCAAACGCGACTGAAACCGAGGATTTGACCCGGAATACTCGGAGAAAAAGGGGGGTTGTCCCGGAACACGCACACCACGTCATCGACTCCACGCGCCAACATACAGATTCGAATCGATCGATTCGAACCAGATCGATTCGAATGACTCCAGAACACGAAAATCTTCAACTTGAATCGATCATAACATGAGATCTACAAGTCCAAATGCCATGAAATTTTCACAGAAGCTTATACACATGATGAAGAATGTTCACACCAAATTTCAGCTTGATTGGACACTTTCTTGATCGATTCGAACCAAGGGTCGAATCGATCCTAAAGTGGGCCCGGATCTCCAGATTTCGGCCATGTGGGCCCCTCACGTGCCAGAAGCGCTCTCCCCGGATTTTAGGCGAAATATCAGCCTCCTACACCTATAAATAGAGCCCCTGGTCATTCAGAAAGGAGGTCGGAGAATTCTAAAATACTAAAGAGCGCCCAGATTCTGCCAGATTTACTCCAGATCACCACCGCTGCTTTAGATCGAGACTTAGCATATAAATTCAGTTGTATTACAGTATAAACAATTGTAATCTTCAAGTGTCGAGCAATAAAATCGTAAAACTTCATAGTGGACGTAGGCGAAACGTCGAACCACTCTAAATCGCTTGTCTTTGCAAATTACTTTCTGTTATTTGGAGTTTTTGTTAGATAATCCTCAGTTTTAATTTTCTTTCTTCACTTTTATCTCTTCAAAAACTTCTGAAGAGTGTTGTGCCCATTTTTGGTACAAACACTTTGGTGCTTTCACCGAGAAAAACCAGCTTTTTCTCCTGCTCCTTAGATCTACCATCGATACCGGATTGCATAAATCCAAGAGGAAGATCCAGATCTCTAATTCATAATCCTTCCATTCTATTCAAATTTGCGTAAAGTCTAGGAATAGGATTCATCATTCAAAATGGTTAGCACAAGAACCACTTCTACAGCTGCTGGACAAGAAGGTAGGGATGGACAGAATCCTACTCAACAGCAGCCATCCAACCAAGACAACACTGCTCATTCAGATCCATCTGGGCCAGTCACCAGACAGGAATTCCATGTGTTGCTTCAAGAACTGACTCAAAGTCAGAAACAATTGGCCGAACAGTTGCGTGCAAATATTGAATTAACAAACCAACTGAACCGCCAGGGCCGTAGAAGGTCCAGAAGGGATGATATCTCCCGCTCATCCACTGAAAATTCTGCATCATCTGACTATCATCACAGATCTACCCATCCTCGATTAGACGGGAGTCATGCACAAACAATCGGATATCAAACCGCCTTGACTGTTGGACAGTTGAGGGCAGGACCGTCGACCAGCTTTCAGGCCGGGCCCTCAACACGAGGAGGCCCTACTACACAGCATACCACAGACAATCATGCCGCAGCTGCCACAATAGAAACAAGGGTTGATACCCGAAATCTTTCAGAGACAAATAATCAGCAGCGTGGGCATACTTCTGAACCATACGTCCCAGAAGACGCTGAGCCAAGGAGGCGAAATTTGGACCGTCGACAGCGCCCGGTCCGAACTCGCGCTGTGGAACCCGACCACACCTTAGCTCAGCAGGCTCAAAATGTAGCAATGCCCGACCTTTCTACTATGATACGTCAGATGATCCGCGAAAGCCAAGGTCTTACCAACGACGATTGGGGGATTTCTCGAAGTCATACTCCTTTCACGGACGAGATACTGTACGCTGAACCTCCTCGGTGATTCAGAATGCCAACTCTCCCTATGTACGAAGGAAATTCTGATCCCAATCAACACATTTTGAAATACGAATGGTCAATGAGCGCCGCAAGGGCCGACGATGCAGTGAAATGTCGAAGTTTCCCCATCTCACTGGGAGGAATTGCAACAATGTGGTTTACAAGATTACCTCCTAGATCTATCTCTTCATTTGATCAATTGGCTAAGAAATTTGTTGAACAATTTCGCATGCATGTCGCAAGACCCAAAGATGTTAACACCCTGTCCAATGTTACCCAAGCTCGTGGAGAAACATTAAGGCGTTACTTGGAGAGGTTCCATGCGGCATGTGTGGAGATTAGTAATCCCAACGATAACTCAATTTTAATGGCGTTGACAAAAGGAATCGATGCCGATTCTGAGTTTGGAAACTGGTTAGCTGGAAAACCACCCGCATCGTTGGACCGTTTCTACTCCAAAGCCGCTCAATTCTTACGGCAAGAGGACGCAAAACAGTCTAGGAAGCAGGACGATGCGAAGCCTGGAAGTGAGGGAATACAAAGTAATGTAGCAGTTAAACAGTCTGGCGACAATTCCTAAAAAGTTCGGTTAAACATACAGAATAAACAAACTCAGCCAAGAGGTAACAATGGTCAGAATAAGAAAAGAGATCCAAATCCAGGCCCACGGCGTAGGGCTCCGATGTTCGAAAATTATACATCATTTAATACATCGCTGGAAAATGTGTACCTACAAACTTGCAACACTGTGCAGTATAAAAAACCCGCTCCGAAGCAGTCATCAGGGAGGCAGATTCAGATAGGGAAGTTTTGTAGATTTCACGAAAGTTATGGCCACAATACTAATGACTGTCGACATTTGCAGGACCTCATAGAAAAGTTGATCAGGGAGAGAAAGTTAGATCAATTCGTGCGGGCACCACAGTCTGGTGGTGCGGGCCCGTCAAATCCAAACTGTACACAGGACCAAGAAAGACAAGAGGAACCCGTTCGTACAGGCGGGAGGCCAGTTATAAATACCATAAGTGGTGGTCCCCATCCAGCAGACAGAAGCTGGAAGGAAATGGAGTCGTATGCCAGCTCTATCAGGCATGCGAGCTTCGAATGCTGCAGTAATTGTGAGGATGGAACTCCGGCTAAGCAACAAAAGACAATGTCTGATGATATCATATTTAGAAGCAGAGACGCTGACAAAATCAAAGCTCCAACAATCGACCCACTGGTCATATCTTCCCAGGTTGGTCCTGCTTGGATGAAGAGGATCCTGGTTGATAGTGGGAGTTCTGTAAACATTTTATTCAAACGAGCTTATGATTTAATGGAGATGGAAGCAAAAGACTTGAAACCCTGCCAATCTCAAGTTCACGGCTTCAATGGGAGTGCTACAATACCTACTGGAATAGTGGAACTGCCGGTGGAACTGGGGGTTGGAGAACGCAGGAGAGTCCAACTGCTGCAATTTGTTGTTCTAGACATCGCTTCACCGTATAATGCATTCTTGGGCCGGCCAACCCTTACTGAATTCAGGGCAGCCATTGCCCCGTGGTGTTTGACTTTGAAGTTCCTAACTGATCGTGGGATTGGAATTATTCAAGGAGATCAGGCAGCAGGAAGAGCCTGTTATGTTGCTGAATTGCGTGAGGCGCAAAGAAAGGAGAAAGGAAAGGGCGTAGAGGAATCTCTCTGCGTCCGTTTCGCTGATAATTGACAACTAGCGCCTGGGCCCCGGCCCGGGCACCACTACCAATTCCTTAAAGATCTTGACCCTAGAGACAACGAGGATAAAGACGAAGTTAAAGAGAATCAAGCTTCCCCAGCCGAACTGACTGTGGACGTCCCGGTCAGTGAGGATGACGGCTCAAAAGTACTAAAAGTTGGATCTCAACTGGGAAGACAGATACAACAGGAATTGGTTGAATTTCTCCAAGCGAATCTCGATGTTTTCGCCTGGACACACTCTGATATGTGCGGAATCTCACCAAACATCGCAAGTCACTCCTTGAATATTGATCCGCGACACGGTCCGGTCAAGCAAAAAAGGCGTGGTATGGATCCAGAGAGATTTGCCGCCCTTAAAGAATAGATTGACAAGTTGCAATCAAATGGGTTCATCCGAGATGCTCTATACCCGGAGTGGGTGTCAAATCCGGTGTTGGTTCGAAAACCGAATGGGAAATGGAGAACTTGTGTCAACTACTCCAACTTAAACAAAGCTTGTCCAAAAGATAGTTTTCCACTTCCTCGAATTGACCAGCTCGTAGACTCAACGACAGGCCATGAATTGTTATCTTTTATGGATGCTTATTCCGGTTATAATCAAATACCTATGCATTTACCCGATCAGGAACATACCAGTTTCGTGACCGATCTGGGACTCTACTGTTACAGAGTCATGCCTTTTGATTTAAAGAATGCCGGAGCGACATACCAACGCTTGGTCAATCAGATGTTCGCCGACCAGATTAGGAAGACCATGGAAGTTTATGTGGATGACATGTTAGTAAAGTCTCGATTTTCCACAGATCACGTCAGAGATTTAGATTCAATGTTCCGCATCCTACGAGAATACGGGATGAAGCTCAACCCATTGAAGTGCCACTTCGACGTTGCATCCGGAAAGTTCCTTGGTTTCATCGTCAACGCTCGTGGAATAGAGGCGAATCCCGAAAAGATCTGGGCAATAAGGAATTTGCAAACTCTGAGAACCATAAAGCAAGTCCAGAGTCTCAACGGGAAGGTAGCAGCATTAAGCAGGTTCATTTCAAAATCAACTGATAAATGCATTCCTTTCTTCGATCTGATCCAGAAGGGAAAACGAAACTTTGAATGGACCATGGAATGTGAAGGTGCATTCCGATCGCTGGTTCAACATCTTTCTACACCACCGATCCTGTCAAAACCGGTTGATCACGAACAATTATACCTTTATCTGGCAGTATCAAAGCATGCGATCAGTGCAGCTCTGGTCCGAGAAGAAGACCGAGTGCAGAAACCGGTCTATTATGTTAGTAAACGATTGACCGGAGCTGAAAGAAATTACCCAAGGTTGGAGAAACTGGCTTATTGCCTGGTCATTGCCTCAAGAAAGCTTCGTCCTTATTTCCAAGCTCATCCGCTTACTGTGTATACCAATCAGCCATTACGACAGGTCCTCATGCGGCCTGAGACGTCTGGTAGGTTACTCAAGTGGAATATCGAATTAAGTCAATTTGACATTACTTATGCTCCGCGGAAAGCCATTCAAGGGCAAGTCCTAGCTGACTTCATAGCTGAATTTACTGTTCCGGACGACTTACCCGAAACCAGCGAATCTCCTGAATATTTCTGGAAACTTTATACAGATGGTGCGTCAAACGATCGGTGCTCGGGTGCTGGTGTTGTACTAGAAACCCCCGAAGGCCGATCCATATGCTATGCTTTGAAGTTTGATTTTCATGCAACCAACAATGAAGCTGAATATGAAGCTCTATTGACTGGATTAAAACTTGCCAGAGATATGAGAATTATCGCTATTGAAATTTATTGTGATTCACAGTTGGTTGTGTGCCAGGTACGGGGAGAATATGAAGCAAGAGACCGAAGATTAGCTGCTTACCTAGCCCGAGTTCAGGAAGCACTGGATCAATTTGATTATTATGCCATTTACTATATACCTCGAGATCACAATCAAAAGGCCGATTCATTGGCAAAGCTAGCCAGCACGGGTGAAGCACAGCAAATGGGACTTGTCCCCGTCGAATCTTTGTCCTCCCCAAGCATCGATCAAATAAAAACGAATGGTGTGTTTGAAACCTCTCCCAGTAGAGAATCATGGATGACTCCTTATCGAAATTACGTTGAGAATGGGATATTGCCTGAGCATCGAAATGAGAAAAGACAAATTCTACGAAAAGCTTCACGGTTCATCATTCAGGATGGAATCATGTATAGAAAAGGTTATTCTGTTCCTCTCCTCCGGTGTATCGCTCACGATGAAGTCAAACGAGTGTTACATGACGTGCACGAAGGAGAATGTGGCGATCACACTGGAGGACAAGCCCTCGCTAAGAAAATACTCCGATATGGATATTACTGGCCGACAGTGAACCGAGATGCAGCCAACTATGCCAGAAAGTGCGATAGGTGCCAGAAACACGCCCGAATTCCAAGAGCCCCACCTACCGAGATAACTCAAATGGTCAGTCCCTGGCCATTCGCTATGTAGGGTATCGATATCATCGGCGCTTTACCTCTGGCAAAAGGTGGTGCGAAGTACGCCATCGTCGCCGTTGACTACTTTACAAAATGGGCCGAGGCCGAAGCTCTCGCAACGATTACGACAAAGAAAGTAATAAACTTTGTGGTTTGCAATATCATCTGTCGATTTGGACTCCCACATACCATCATCACCGATAATGGAGCCCAATTCGAGAGTTCAGAGTTCAAGAATTTCTGCCAACGGTTTCACATTCATAAAAAGTTCTCGGCAGTCGCACATCCATAGGCAAACGGTCAGGTCGAAGCTGTTAACAAAGTTATAAAATCCATCTTAAAGAAACGACTGGATAAGGCTGGGGGCAAATGGGTTGATGAACTTCCTATGGCATTATGGGTTTATTGAACAACTCACAAGACCGCAACCGGACACACCCCGTTTTCCTTATCTTATGGCTCGGAAGCCGTTATTCCAGTCGAGACAGAAGTATTTTCCCACCGTGTAACTTATTATGATCCGAAAACAAATGCAATATTACTCGCCGAATCTTTGGATCTGTTGGATGAGAAATGGGAAGAAGCTGATTTGAGAGCGGCCGCATATCGAAGTCGAGTCGCCCGGTTGTATAATGCCAAAGTTCGACCCCGAACCTTTGAACTCGACGATCTTGTCCTCAAGAGAATCTATCTGGTTCCTTCACACATGAAACCAAATTGGGAAGGACCGTACGTGATTACACAAAGACTTGGAGATGGCACATTCAAACTATCGACCGTGGACAGTCTAGTTTTTCCAAGGGCCTGGAACAGCGAGAGTCTCCGTCGCTACTACATATGACAGGCTTTATTTATTTTATTATTTAGCAATTTACTTTTGCATTTCGAAATTAGAATTTGTAATAAGGCAACTGACTTTGCCATATTTTCTTATTTCAGCAATAAAATGCCATCTCTTCGAGCCAGAGCTGTGATTCATTAAATACAATGTACAACATCACGATGCACGAAGAGCTAAATTCCATCACACAATGGAATTTATTCAAGTAGGGAGTGGCTATGAAGCAATCAACCACTCGCTAAATGAAACCCGAGCTCGGGGGCAAGCCATCACATCAGGCCAGAAACGGGTTGATACACGACAACCCTTTATCTAACTCCGTACTCCCAGAGTGCGAGGCGGAGTATAAACATTTATCTAACTCCATACTCCCAGAGTGCGAGGCGGAGTATAAACATTAACAAAATCCCAGAGTACTCCGAGAGCGCGAGCTGGGTACAAACTTTTTACTTAACTCCGTACTCCCAGAGTGCGAGGCGGAGTATAAACATTTATCTAACTTCGTACTCCCAGAGTGCGAGGCGGAGTATAAACATTAACTAAACCCCAGAGTACTCCGAGAGCGCGAGCTGGGTACAAACATTTACTTAACTCCGTACTCCCAGAGTGCGAGGCGGAGTATAAACATTTACTTTACTCCGTACTCCCAGAGTGCGAGACGGAGTACAAACATTACTTAACTTCAAACTCCCAGAGCGCGAGTCGAAGTATAACCATACATCAACTCCACACTTATCCCTAATACTTGGGGGCAGAACCAGAACACATATCAGGTTAAAGACAGAAAGGGAATACATTTTCATTTCCACTATCAACAAAAAGAATCTGATTACAAAGTGGTTTAAAAAATTTCTACTTGTGGAAGCCGAATCCACATCTATACACGGCTATAGAAAAATCAACAAAATGCTACCCCACGCAACAGAAAACTAAAGAAAGGATTCAATCTTTCTTCTTCCTTATTTTCTTCTTCGGGGTAGCTCCACCAGATCCGCTGCCTGATTTTTCCCTCAACCGTTTACTCTTTTCAGGCTTGTCCTCCGGCAGCGACATAATATCAACGTCTTCCTCAGAGCTTGAGGCGACGGAAATTCTTTTGGGAGGTCGAGTTGAAGGCATGGGAGCAGTAACGGGAAGTGGGGCAGGAGCAGCTTCGATAACTACAGTACCGCCCGGTGAAATCACCATTAATGGGGCAGGCCCAGGCGGATTCATACCAGCAGTCCCTGCTGCCATCTCGGCATCGATCTCAGCAAAAACTTCATCCTCACGGGGTGCTTGGGCCGCACCGGATGTGCCAGTGGCTGGCATAGACGAACTAACGGCTGGAGCAGCCCCACTCATGGCATCGGACGGGTCGGTGAAGGGATCGGTGGGTTCATTAAGAAGCTCCTCAATCATTTGAGCGCTAAAAGAAAACATGTTTGCATCTCCTTCTTCGCCAACCAAGGTAGAAGTCGTGATGGCTTCAGTAACGATAGCCCCTTGCGTTTGATAAGGAACTGGCAGTGCAAGAGGCGCAGAAACAACGGCTTCAGTCACTAAAATGCGACAAAGCAAAGATTGTTAGCCAAGTGTGTTCCTTAAGGTTCTTCACACTAAAATGCGGGAAGCGTTCAAATACCTTCCTTAGCATGGACCGGAGCATGGGAAGGAGCATCGGCGGAAGATAATTGCGGCTGGTAGGGGTTATATGCAGGAACGGACTGGGGATCTACCGCACCAGTGGTTTCAGGCAGTGTTGGAATTGCAGCTTCAACATTTGCCTCGTGATGCGCGATCCCCGAGCCTTCGCCTATCTCTAAAGGTTGAACACCAAGCCTCTCTTTTGCCAAAGAAATCACCGCTTCATGGAGAGTTTTCCTTTCATCTTCAGTGAGCAAGCGCATCTCGAGCTCAAAGTCATCAAGTGTTTCATCTGGATGTGCTGCTCTTTTCTCCTCCACCAGCCTGGTCCAAGCATTATATAGAATCATGAAATCATCTCCCAGCCACGCTAAATTTCTGTGCTCCAGCACATTAGCGTTGTACGTGACCAGGAGATCGTCAAACTCAGCGTCCATCCTGGACCGCTCCACCAGAATCTTTTCCTGAATCTGCTTCCGCAGACTTAGTCTTGGCCGCCGCCGCAGCAAGTTCGGCTCAAAGAGATACAGCTTGGTAACAAGCCTCTTGAGCGGTGGTGTTTGCATCGTCCTTCTCCTTCACCACTTCAGCAAACTTAGCCTTGAGCTCGTTTAGCTCCTTAACAGCTAAGTCCCACTCAGCTGCGACGGTGGTGTAGCGGTGGCCCATCTCTTCTACCGTGGTGCAATGTTCCTGTTGCATCCTAGCCATTTTGGCCACGGCATCCTCATGCTTCTGAAGCGCTTGAAGTTCAAAATTCCGAGAAGTCTCCATTTCAGATTGGAGAACTTGAATGATGCGATCTTTCTTGACAATGTCAACATCGCGCTCAGCAATAATCTTCGCCCGGTCGAAGGCTACCTTTGAAGCTTTTACGGCTGCCTTGTACCATTCTTTATATTGGGCGTAGAAGTCACGGATGTAGTCATGAGCGACGTTCTCAGCATCCTGAGGAATTCTCTTGAGATGGGGAGGAAAGACGTAGCCATCCATGCAAATTTCAGGAAAATATTTTTTCATTTGTGCAAGTTTGATGGCTCCTTCACTTGTCAATTCAGCCGGAGCCTATTCTATTATAGCGGTTGTTGTTGGTTCCACCCTTGGCCGCTGAGTATCGGGCCGTGAAGTTTGAGAAGGCTGCTGCTGCTGAGAAGGCCCAGGAAGATCTACTGGGGCCCTAGGAGGCGGCGGGGAGCGAGATCGGGATCGGCGCTGGTACCCCCGATCTCTGTCAGTATAATCATGGCCAGAGCGGCCACACCAATAATCTCTATCTCTATCATAGCGCTCCTGGCTAGTGTAGCCATGCCCACGATCCCTGTCTGATTCCCTCCAACGGGACTCATAATAAGAAGATGAATGGCGCACGTTACGGAGCCTATCCAGAGTAGATCCTCTGCTTGACATTTCACCTGCGATAAAAGAAGATTATGGATTAGGGTCCGGTAAAGCGATGTTTACTATGCAAAAGTCATGAAGTGCTGTGGAAGTGTGTGTAAATGTGTAAACCCCCAAACCGACCGGAAGTGTTGACCGCACTAAAAGGAAAGGGCTCGTTCATGTTTAGGACATCTTGAAATTCCTCCAACCCAGGATTATGAGAAATCGATATATAATCTGGGATGGGAATGTCGTCAAGCCCTTTGAAAGTATCTCTCGAATGAGAAGGGGCGGCCTCAGAAATCATGACTCCGAAAGTGGGAGGAGACACATCTACATATTTCCACCCCTTAGACTTAAGTTTTTTGGAAACGGCGGCCTTGCCTTTCCGTCTTTCTCCCGACTCTTCGAAGTTTCCCGAGAGATCAGCCATCGGCTCCGAATCTGTATGGGTTCTTTCTTCATCACTTGCCTCGGTTATTGTGATCCCGAGCGACTTCTTCGCCTTTTCCTTCTTGGTTTTCTTTTTGTCTTTCTTCTTGGAGGCGGGCTTTGCCATCCCTTCAAGGACTATACTTTGATTAATTTCGATCAAGCCGAGAGTTCTTAAATTATAGTCGTTCAGCACCGAGTCGATATGTCTCAGCTCGCTCGGAACTTCTTGAAGACTTCGGACTATGCCCCTGAAATACCCGCCATCGGGTCTGGAGATAATGGCTGTAAAGGAAATGAGATGTCAATTCTAATGCCAAAGAGCTATTGGTCAGGAAACTTCATTAACAGGTTAAGGCGCTTACGTCTAAACAACCATCGCCTAGCGAAACCCGGAGGGCACCGGACATAGAACCATTCGTTCTTGAAATAACCCAGTCTGGTCCAGGCTCCAATAACAACTTGGCAATTTCTAACTGCCTCCATAAATGTAAAAGATGGGCTATCGCCTCTACTCTTGAAATTAAATATGTGTCTAATCTCGATTGGCCTGGGTGGGCGAAAAAGACAGTCCATAAATATGACAAAGACACTATTCAGCAACGCATGCCCGTTGGGATGAAGTTGCGAGGGAGCGATTCCTAAAAATGATAGCATCCCTCTGGTGTATTGATTGAAAGGAGGGAGAGTTCCGGCCGCGCAAGCATGACGGTAGAAAGCTGTATATCCTTCGGGCGGATTGTGCGGTCTGTCATCGGCACTGGGTAATAACACATCGTCCAGAGATATGTTATGTTTCAAGCATATTCGGCCCAATAAGGATTCGAAAATATTAGATTGGACCGAATCAACGGGGTCCTCAATAAATATAGCCTCAGGCAATTCGTTTGGAGCCGGATCGATTACGTCGGCAGGAATATCGGGAATCTCAAGCACCGGAGGAGTCAAGCTCTGTACCTCTTGTTGTTGGGAGCTCGAAGATTCCATAACTGACTAACTTATCAGAAAGCAATGTTAAGTTCATAAACAACCCGTGCATTCCCCAGTGTAGTGTGTATGGATGTGCCGTGCCGTGCAAGTGCTGAACGTTACTTAAGCAGATTTTACAGATTAAAACAAGATGTCCGTACGACAAAACTTGGGGATTTGAGAATGAAAATGACCGTCATCGCTGACCGTCACTTCCACACCATCCAGACGCTACTGACCACTTCAAGTATAAATCAGTTGTATTATTGGTTAAGTCATAGTTCCATCGACGAGCTTCAAAGGAAATTCGAGTATAATCCTACAATCAAGTTCAGTTATGCAGGGCCAAAGCTCGTCGGAGTCAAGTTTGCTAAAGTTCATTAAGTTCATCAAAGTACAACTTGAAATTGGTCGTAGTTCAGATGATGGAGCGAATCAAAAGAGCAATGGTCTCAGAGGACGAAGACGTTCGAATCCATCTACACAAATCGATGAGGGTCGAATCGATGAAGTTCAATTCCAGGTGCTTCGAATCCATACGGTTCAACTCGATGTAACTTTGAGGAGCACTTCGAATCCATGATCTTTGCATGACTTCGAATCGATCAAAATTGAGATCCTTCGAATCGATCGGAGTATCGCTACTTCGAATCCATCGCCACGAGCCTTCTTTCCTTTTTTCTCTTGAAACCATCGATTCAAAGCTATGCATTCAAAATCGATTCGAATGACTCATCCCTGGATCGATGCGAAGCAATGAAAGAGGACACTCTGATCGATATGACTCGAATGGTTTCATTCCTCAGTTCCATCGAGTCGACCCACTTCGTTTAGATCTCATCACTCCTCGAAATTTTCAGAAGGAAAGACTGAATCGATGCCAAAAATTCTAAGTTCTATCTTTCTCATCTCGAATCGATCCCTTGATTACCTGATTTTATTACGAATGAAAGCGTGAAGGGGTTCGATCGATTTGAGGAAAGCACGTTTGTCTTGGCCTTGGAGAGATCAATTCGAAGAAGAGGCTATAGCAACAGTAAAAAGTAAAAAATGAAAGTGACACCGGCCTCGCGTATTTATATGGACCTCATGTAGGAAACGGGACGATTCGTCTCCCGGTCAAAATGACCAACTCCAACCGGTCACGTGCTGATCCATTCGAATCCATCACATTCGAATCAATCACGTTCGAACCCATTGCATTCGAATCCCTCAAAACTTCGAATCCATCAAGGCTGCATCGTTACAAAGCCTCATCGATGCGGAGCTACATCGATTCGAAGCTTTCAACAAAAGCTAAATTGGAGTCGTTGCGTCCCATCGATTCGAAGTACTAACTTCACGACCATTAGCATGCAGTGATTCAAAACCTATCGATTCGAACGATCATTTCGAATCCATCGGATACCAGCAATTCAAGCCATCGATTCGAACAAACATAGCTTCGAACCCATCACAGACCACTGATGAAAATGGACGGACCGTTTCAATGTGAAAAATTGCTTGTCTACTCTTTATACCGATTCAGGAGAGGATCGATACAAGAGGATGATCATAGACAATCATAAAAGCAATGTTTTAACTCGAGTCTCAAACCGGTCCAGGAGAGGACCGATGCAGAATTCGATAGCAATCCGAACTAGCGACGACTTGCGATCACGCAACATTAACCAAAGTCAAGATAATACACGTATGCACGTATCTTTGACTAATGTTTGATCTTTGTCATTTACAGGGATCAAATGTTCATCTCGTCATAACCCAAACAGCTAACAGTCGGTCACAATCGTACGACAGTTGATTACAGCGACAAAGAATACAATTTTCAGCAGAGCATGTCCTGATTGTCCAATGATAGATTGTAGCTTTTCAAAGCACGTCATGTTTACACAAAACGTACTTTGGGGGGCAAATGTTATCCCGCCTTTTGGCAAGGTCAAGATACCAAGGAACTGACTGAAAAAGAAACAGAATCACACGTCCCTAACTTTGGATGATTGTTGGGCAACTACAAATATCGATGAATTCTTTCCGAATCCAGATCGGGCTACAATTGATAAGACACGACAAGTGAAGCTGTGGAAACCAACGTTCCAAGTTTCGGAGCAATCCGAGTTCGTATGCTCAAGTTATCGCCGTTAGAAAGTGGAAGGATAGTCTTGGCTCGAATCCATCCTGGGGTCGGATCCATCCGCCTTTGCATTGTTTCGAATCCATCAGAACCAAGCTTTGATTCGAATCCATCGAGATAGTATTGGTTCGAATCGATCGTAGTTAGCTGTGCTTCGAATCCATTCACGCGTGCCTTAAGTTCGAATCCATTGGAGCTTTCTCCACCTTCGAATCCATCGAACGAGAGTCCTTCGATTCCATACAGTTGAGGGAACTTCAACTCCGTGCCACAATTGTCTTCGAATCCCAAAGACAGAGGATACTTCGTATCGATCAGCCATGACCTTCCACGATCGATACGAAGGAGCACGAATTCGACCGATTCGATTAAAACACCTCTTCGGATCGATAACTTCGAATCCACCAAGCAAACGCGGCTGAAACCGAGGATTTGACCCGGAATACTCGGAGAAAAAGGGGGGTTGGCTCGGAACACGCGCACCACGTCATCGACTCCACGCGCCAACATACGGATTCGAATCGATCGATTCGAACCAGATCGATTCGAATGACTCCAGAACACGAAAATCTTCAACTTGAATCGATCATAACATGAGATCTACAAGTCCAAATGCCATGAAATTTTCACAGAAGCTTATACACATGATGAAGAATGTTCACACCAAATTTCAGCTCGATTGGACACTTTCTTGATCGATTCGAACCAAGGGTCGAATCGATCCCAAAGTGGGCCCGGATCTCCAGATTTCGGCCATGTGGGCCCCTCACGTGCCAGAAGCGCTCTCCCCGGATTTTAGGCGAAATATCAGCCTCCTACACCTATAAATAGAGCCCCTGGTCATTCAGATAGGAGGTCGGAGAATTCTAAAATACTAAAGAGCGCCCAGATTCTGCCAGATTTACTCCAGATCACCACCGCTGCTTTAGATCGAGACTTAGCATATAAATTCAGTTGTATTACAGTATAAACAATTGTAATCTTCAAGTGTCGAGCAATAAAATCATAAAACTTCATAGTGGACGTAGGAGAAACGCCGAACCACTCTAAATCGCTTGTCTTTGCAATTTACTTTCTGTTATTTGGAGTTTTTGTTAGATAATCCTCAGATTTAATTTTCTTTCTTCACTTTTATCTCTTCAAAAACTTCTGAAGAGTGTTGTGCCTATTTTTGGTACAAACAGCTAGCATGACTCAACACAACTGCAACAAAATGAAACTGCAATATAGCTTCAATTGAAAATAATGTACACTGTGAAGCTTGTGCATAGCAGCACAAAAAAAACAACAATGAAATTAATATCGAACCAGTTCAAATGCCAAGGTGAAGTCACCAGACTTCAAGTCTAACAGATAGTGTCTCAACATCAAAATGCAATATAAACCGGACAAGTTTTCAATCACAATCAAAATGTTCAACCTAAATTGGTCAGAGAAACCACAGTGCAAAGTGGTAAAAGCAAACTGGGGTGACAACAGGAAACTGTACCAAGAAATAGTAACAAGTGAAATAGTGAAACAATAATGGTGCAACAACATACATATATTTATGTATGGTCACAGATGTATGTATACAAATGGTAGCTGAAACAAATGACTCGAACTCAAGTAAAGCAAAAGTCCTAGCAATACCCAAAAATAATTCAGGCATGCACAACAGAGAGGAGCAAGTGCACCAAAGATATAGCCAAAACCAAACAACAAAAACTGCATATACTATGGTAGCAATACATGAAGCAACTTGTGCCTGCATGTACACAATGCTACGCAATAATGAACCGAGCTACAGACCAGACCAATGAACAGAGGTAGGTTCAAGTCAAGTCAAACCCAGTACTATCAGAAATCAAAATCGAAGCCAATAGAGAAATGTTCAAAATCAACTGCAGTGCGAATCAGTGAACACTACAGAGATGTTGAAGACAAAGCATGTCAACAGACATAATTAATATCTAATGAACCAAGTCAAAACTGTCAAGTATAAGTGACTCGACAAACAAGAACACCAAACTCGATCAAGTCATACGCATGAAAACAACGACTATGATCAATATACATGCATAATACCACTGCTTCATATACATGACAACTTAACTCCAATCAAAATGAACGAAGTGCACACGAATGCACAATGAAAGTTCACAACCGAGTACAAGGTCAAACCCAAGTCTTTGAGACTGGATTCAACTCAGGTACAACTTTAAAAATGTAAAACATGAAATGATCCAGTTCAAAATAATGAAACAAGCAATAGTTCTTCAGCCTCGACAGCAAAAACAGATCACATGAATGCTACAAAGCTCGAGGCCACAACCCAATATAAACTATATGAAGTCAAAGCATCATCGACAAAGTGAAACTACACTTATACAAAGTCAATGCAATAGTGGAAAGTGCAAGTTCAACTACAACAAAAATAAACCAAGACGAAGTCAACGAGACCAAACAACATGTACAGGTCAGTGAAGAATCCAGACTACATGAACCAGGCTCGGAGACAAATGTCAAAACCATGGCGAGTTTCATGTTCGAACTAGAAAAAATCAAAGCCAGAAGCCAATGTCACCAGCATATAAAGCCAGAGACAGCTAGTCAATTAAAAATGCACAGCATACATTTGAATATAAACTTCAGACTAATGAACACATGAATGCAACAACGACAGTGAAGGCAACGAAGATCATTTTGAAGCATATCATTGAATTACACAGCAAAGACAAAATCGAATGGCCCAGATAAATCTAGTCGTAAGTCAATAACCAGAGAAATCGCAAGTTCGAAAACAACATCGAAGTTAACCAAGAATGAAAACAAACTTGAAGAAGTCAGATAAATCTCAAGCAAACAACATAAATCGAATGGCGAGCAAATTGAATCGACAAACTCAAACAATTGAATATGAACGAAAATCACAGAACTCGAATCCTAAATAAGCTCGAGACATGAATTAGATGTGAGTGGATCACTCACCTCATTCGAAGAGCGGAGCCAAAAGAAACGAACCCAGAGAGAAGGTGAATTCGATCAACAAAAGTCGGCGGCTTCAACAATTTCAATACCCTAGTTTTTGAACGAAGAGGAACAAAGCAGCCATTTTTCACGTTATTTTGCTTTAGGGTTTTCGAATGAATGAAAATGAAAGGGGGACGGGTATTAACTCGAGATAACACGGCACAAAACCCCATGGGACAACATTCAATTGAAAGCCCACATAATTCCTTAACCAATTTATAAAATTTTAACTGAATAAAATTCCAAATAGCAATCAACTAACCCATTTAATTGTCTAATGCGGATGATCAGTCGATACGAAACCCCGGGTTGTTACAGACTCCCCTCCTTATAAAAATTGCGTCCCCGCAATTTTCATAATTAAAAGCGTCAATAACAATTATTTTCCTAACATAAACTGGTTAAGCTAGAAAAATAAAGGTCAAGAACACAGACGTCAAAGAAATCTTTTAATTCCATAAAAGAAATTCACAAATTCTCAACAAAATCTAACTATCAAATAGATAATCAGAAAACAACAAAACTGAATAAACGCAATTATCAGCAATATTCAATTATCAATTAGATAATTAGAATACAGAAATCTCAAAACAGCAATATCTAATTATCGATACGATAATTAGAAAACAGCAAAATCTAATTATCAACAAAGATAATTAGAAAACACAAATCATAATTCGCAAAACTGCAATTATCTAGTTATCAACCAGATAATTTGAAAACAACAATTATCTAATCATCAAAAATGATAATCAGAAATCTTAAATCGACAAATATCTAATTATCAAAAACGATAATCAGAAATCTCAAATCAACAAATATCTAATTATCAAAAACGATAATCAGAAACAACAAATATCTAATTATCAAAAACAATAATCAGAAACAACAAATATCTAATTATCAAAAACGATAATCAGAAATCTCAAATCAACAAATATCTAATTATCAAAAACGATAATTAGAAACAACAAATATCTAATTATCAAAAACGATAATCAGAAACAACTAATATCTAATTATCAAAAACGATAATCAGAAATCCCAAATATCTAATTATCAAAAACGATAATCAGAAATCATAAATCAACAAATATCTAATTATCAAAAACGATAATCAGAAATCTCAAATATCTAATTATCAAAAATGATAATCAGAAACTACAAATATCTAATTATCAAAAACGATAATCAGAACTCAAATCAGCAAATATCTAATTATCACAAACGATAATCAGAACTCAAATCACCAAATATCTAATTACCTGTAGATAATTAGAAACAACAAATATCTAGAAATCAATTAAGATACTCTAGAAAATCAACATAAAAGGTTGGATCGATCCCATCAGATGGCGAGTTTTAGCTACGCTACACGTGCATCAACAAATGGACGAAGCCTACCAAGTACTATAAATTTTTGGCGCCCATCAGATGACCCGAAGGTCCGCAGAGTGACCCGAAGGTCTAGTATAGGTATTTGACCCGAAGGTCCTCAGAGTGGCCCGAAAGCCCAACAAATGACCCGAAGGTCCAACAGAGTGGCCCGAAAGCCCAACAAATGACCCGAAGGTCTAGCAGATGATCCGAAGGTCCAACATAGTGGCTCGAGAGCACACAAAATCATCAGAATCATCAAACAGCAGATGTTTCAATTAACGAGTCCGGAATTAACCGAAATAGCAAACGCACATGTCCCATACCACGAGTTTTACTAAATCGTTTGATTCTCTTCATCGTTTCCTTGAAAGTGCAAAATTGTGTATTTTGTAAAAATAACATTTTACATTCTCAAACGGACAAGTCCGGAATTTAGCGAATCAGTAAAAGTAAGGGTTCATAGTCCTCGATTTTGCTGAATCGTTTAAATCGCTTCCTCATTCTTTTGAAAGCGCAAACTGTAAAAAAATTTGAAAACAATTTTATTTTAAAATCAATTTTCAAACACGTGATTAAAACAGCAATATCAGTAGCAATTTTGTAAAGGAAATTGTACTTACCAAAACACCGTAAAATAGGATCTCAAAATCAGCATTGCGGAATAACTGCTAGAAAATCCACTTTAAAATCTGACGATTACTGAAGTCAAAGCGACGGTAATTTTTTTTATGCGTCAGAGTCTCATCAAAATAATTCACATCCAAATAGAATACCAGTGAATTTTCATTCATTAAGAATGTCAACAAAACACCTTGCTTCAAAAATTTAGCATCGGTTTAAAAATCCCGTTATAAAGATAACGGCAACGAAATACGTTTAAACCAAACACCGGTTCAATGTAAAATTAATGCAGTAACGTGCAACTCAAATTTGCATGTATACTACAAAATGAACAAAGAAATCATTCGAATGTATCTTCAATGAAGATAATTCAAAACACAAAAATCTCAACAAAAATCACATAACTGCAATCGCTTCGAATCCTCAAATCGGATTCGAAATTTTCAAAGAAACAAAATAAACCCAGCTATGTAACAACACAATAAAATTTTATTTCATTTTCATATTTTGATTTTTAAATCAAAAAGGTTATCAGTAGTATTCAGCGAAGACAGTCTCACTATTTCCGCTGCGCACTCTGATAAACAGAACACAAATTACTCAATCATCTAAACACAGTTTCACTATTATTTTTAAATAAAGATTTAAAAATTTCATAATAATTTCAAAACTTTAGTTTTGACTCAAAGCACAACTAAAAACATCGACAAATAGTTGTAACACATGTTCCATCTAAGTTCTGCTTTATATCATGTCCATAAACCCCTCGCTCTGATACCAACTGTGATGCCCCACCTCTATGCTCACAATAACAAAGAGTATTAAAAAAAATACTGTCCATTATTACGAAGAATAAGGCTGGATAGGAGCGGCCATCCGTAGTTAGGCCTTACACTAGTATTGGTTATCTCGATAAGAGTGGTATATATATTTTTCATCTCTGTTTATTTACTCCCATCGACATATCCAATTCCAGTATAAAACGAACTACAATGGTTCATAATAGTTTAGGACAATATATATAATAATAACACATATAAACTAAATGCGGAACACAACTAATATAAAAATCTCATATATATACAACTGAAGGCAGTTATAATACATGTGATACAATACATATGATACAACTACAACTGTCGACTCTGGAAGTTATATATACAAGTACATTATCGAATAATATACATGAATACATATCAACCAAGATCAGATACACTGACTACTACAAAATGACGACGACTACTCCAAAAGATATGAAGAGACTTCATAGCTCAAGCAGCAACCCAAAGCAAGATATCTACAACCTGTAATAACTCGGTCTGACCCGAGTATTAAATTCAAAAGAAAATAATACACGGGTCAGTCTAATTCAAACTCAGTTATTAAGGCACAGAAGCAATAATAATTAAATAGCAAATAGACGACAGTCACAATAAATCTCGTCTATCCAATCCTTTAATAAGAAATCAGATAACGGTAAATATAACACTAAACGGTGTTGAATAACAAATCAGCAAATTCAAATCATCACCAAGGATAAATAAAAAGATTATCAATGAAGATAATATGAAAACCACAGAATTGCCTAAACAGCAATTAACAACAAAATCTAATTATTAAATAAATAATTAGAAACTCATAATCTAATTATCAAATAGATAATTAGACAATCTCAAAATAATCAAATCAAATTTCTGTGTGGCTGCAGTACACGCACGCGTGCACTGCCTCGGCACTACAGTAAGTCAAAATTGCAAAGGTCAAGTCACGGCTAGCATGACTCAACACAACTGCAACAAAATGAAACTGCAGTATAGCTTCAATTAAAAATAATGTACACTGTGAAGCTTGTGCATAGCAGCACAAAAAAAACAACAATGAAATTAATATCGAACCAGTTCAAATGCCAAGGTGAAGTCACCAGACTTCAAGTCTAACAGACAGTGTCTCAACATCAAAATGCAATATGAACCAGACAAGTTTTCAATCACAATCAAAATGTTCAACCTAAATTGGTCAGAGAAACCACAGTGCAAAGTGGTAAAAGCAAACTGGGGTGACAACAGGAAACTGTACCAAGAAATAGTAACAAGTGAAATAGTGAAACAATAATGGTGCAACAACATACATATATTTATGTATGGTCACAGATGTATGTATACACAAGGTAGCTGAAACAAATGACTCGAACTCAAGTAAAGCAAAAGTCCTAGCAATACCCAAAAATAATTTAGGCATGCACAACAGAGAGGAGCAAGTGCACCAAAGATATAGCCAAAACCAAACAACAAAAATTGCATATACTATGGTAGCAATACATGAAGCAACTTGTGCCTGCATGTACACAATGCTACGCAATGATGAACCGAGCTACAGACCAGACCAATGAACAGAGGCAGGTTCAAGTCAAGTCAAACCCAGTACTATCAGAAATCAAAATCGAAGCCAATAGAGAAATATACAAAATCAACTGCAGTGCGAATCAGTGAACACTACAGAGATGTTGAAGACAAAGCATATCAACAGATAGAATTAATATCTAATGTTCCAAGTCAAAACTGTCAAGTATAAGTGACTCGACAAACAGGAACACCAGACTCGATCAAGTCATACACATGAAAACTGCGACTATGATCAATATACATGCATAATACCACTGCTTCATATACATGACAACTTAACTCCAATCAAAATGAACGAAGTGCACACGAATGCACAATGAAAGTTCACAACCGAGTACAAGGTCAAACCCAAGTCTTTGAGACTGCATTCAACTCAGGTACAACTTTAAAAATGTAAAACATGAAATGATCCAGTTCAAAATAATGAAACAAGCAATATTGCTTCAGCCTCGACAGCAAAAACAGATCACATGAATGCTACAAAGCTCGAGGCTACAGTCCAATATAAACTATATGAAGTCAAAGCATCATCGACAAAGTGAAACTACACTTATACAAAGTCAATGCAATAGTGGACAGTACAAGTTCAACTACAACAAAAATAAACCAAGACGAAGCCAACGAGACCAAACAACATGTACAGGTCAGTGAAGAATCCAGACTACATGAACCAGGCTCGGAGACAAATATCAAAACCATGGCGAGTTTCAAGTTCGAACTAGAACAAATCAAAGCCCGAAGCCAATGTCACCAGCATATAAAGCCAGAGACAGCTAGTCAATTAAAAATGCACAGCATACATTTGAATATAAACTTCAGACTAATGAACACATGAATGCAACAGCGACTGTGAAGGCAACGAAGATCATTTTCAAGCATATCATTGAATTACACAGCAAAGACAAAATCGAATGGCCCAGATAAATCTAGTCGTAAGTCAATAACCAGAGAAATTGCAAGTTCAAAAACAACATCGAAGTTAACCAAGAACGAAAACAAACTTGAAGAAGTCGGATAAATCTAAAGCAAACAACATAAATCGAACGGCGAGCAAATTGAATCGACAAACTCAAACAATTGAATACGAACGAAAATCACAGAACTCAAACCCTAAATAAACTCGAGACATGAATTAGATGTGAGTGGATCACTCACCTCATTCGAAGAGCGGAGCCAAAAGAAACGAACCCAGAGAGAAGACGAATTCGATCAACAAAAGTCGGCGGCTTCAACAATTTCAATACCCTAGTTTTTGAACGAAGAGGAACAAAGCAGCCATTTTTCACGTTATTTTGCTTTAGGGTTTTCGAATGAATGAAAATGAAAGGGGGGATGGGTATTAACTCAAGATAACACGACACAAAACCCCATGGGTCAACATTCAATTGAAAGCCCACATAATTCCTTAACCAATTTATAAAAGAATTTTAACTGAATAAAATTCCAAATAACAATCAACTAACCGATTTAATCGTCTAATGCCGATGATCAGTCGATACGAAACCCCGAGTTGTTACACTTCTTCTTAAAATCAAGCTTCTCCTCTTAGTATGATCAAACAATTATCGTCAAGCGAAAGCGATACACAAAGTTAGTTCAGACAAAGGTTACATGAATATAAAAGGCACAAGACAAAAATTTAAATATATCTTTGTTTCATGAAAAGATAAGCAATTTTGTTAACTTATACGCAGGTTCAATCCTAACATTATTTTAAATTTGGATCTTGATGGAAAGAGAATTTAAAATTTATGACACATTCCTCCCTACATTCTTACATTGAAAGAAGAAATTTTAATAATCCAAACGCAAAACAAATACATGTTTAAACAAAGTGCCATCCAGCTTATCCTTCGAAACAAAAAGGGTGCATAATTATTTACTGCATGATCGATTAAGTTTGTATAATACTTGAATTTGTAATTGTCTACATGGATATGCATAATTTTAAATGAATCCTACCTACATTCTAGATCATTTGCAATTATAATTTCCAACACAAAACCCAAGGACAAACATAGAACACACACCTAAGAAATATAACAGTACTTGATGTTACTTATCTGGATAATATTTGAAAACTCTTGTGATTATAACTCTATAAGGGACCAAAAATGCAGCAACAATAATACCTACGCTTCATGTCTCCAACCTCTCCGTTTAAATAATAAAAACATTCGAAAGCATAGTCCAAAAAATTACTCAGTATTTATTATTTTAAACCGTTTACAGCAACAAAAAATAACAAAGATAATTAGCTACAAATTCTAGCAACATGCTAAAAGCATTTTCAAAAGATTCTCTCAATGACATCTAAACACTAATGATTATATAACCTTTTAGTCATATCATTCACATTGAAAAATATAGTAGCTCATAACCTGGTTACTTGAAAAATCATTAGTTATCAAAATGATTTAATGATAAGCTTATTTTTTTAATAAACAATCTTAACCATAAGGAATAGTTTTGGAGAAGTACATTATCCAGAGTTGAATAACATATTATCCCGTTTAACAATATATATTGGTTACCATTGAAACAATGCACAATTAATTTGGTTGCAAAGTCATTGATCGAAGGTATACTATAAGATAACCTAATGCAAATAGTTATATTAGTATGCAGTTGTACTATTTGTAAAAGATCCGTAAATAAGTTAGAAATGACACTCAATCTAACCATACTAAAAAAGTAGGACCAATTTCTTTTTAATTATTTAAACCATTATGATAAAATCAACCATAAATAATAAGGTTTAATTAATATATCGCAATGTATGCCAGTGAACCTGTTTGTAAAAGATATATAAAATGAAATACTTCTGTAATAAATCTGCATAAACTACAACACATAGAGACAAACACCAGTAAAGTTAACCCACCTTGCATAAAACATCATTCATTTTTCACATCACAAACAAAAGTGTAATATATTGATAGCAATCCCACCTTGCTTCCCTGCAAAACACAAAAAACAAAAAAAAGTATATGCAAGATGTTTTAGAAAATCTAGGCTAGTGATGGTAGAGCTGAATTTATAAGATAAATAGGCATGGACTCCCTATTTCATTCTTGCAAAATCGAGAAAGTGCATTTCAATTTCCAAAGTAGTCGAACCACAATAATGCAGCTAAATTGTGGTGTTGATTAGCTGCCAAAAAAGATATATTACGATTAATAACAGAAAAAGAAAGAGCTAAATTTTCGTGAAACATCGTGTTCATACAAAAACTAATATTATACATTAAATTCAACCATAATAATTTGTAAATGGCAATTTTCAATCTCCTAAACATCTCGAAGTGAAAAAAAATACATATTTCATTAAGAGATTCGTAATCGTTTTAGTTTTCAACTACACTTCAATATTCAAAGAGTAATGAAAATGACAAAAGAAGATTCATTATGATGCAAAGAAAATGATTGATGCAAATAATGACCTATAGCTACAGAAAGAAACCTTTATAACATAAGTGATTACCTGCAAGTACCTCCATCAATCCTTTATCACGGAGTATGTCTGCATCAAATAACATTTACAAATCACTCACTTGTGTGTTGAATTTAATGCTATGGGATGACTTGTTAATGGTAAAATTTGACTAATAAATATTCTTTCGCATTAAAAAACGTTGAAACAAATGAGTTACCTTATTCAATTTACTAATCATTTTAACCAAATGTTAAGGATAAGACCGAATCAATCATGGTCAAAGGATTTAAACCAAGAACAAATAAATTTAAATTTCTAGGATGTATTATTCCGTTTGTAATTTTTTTGTACTCTATTATTCGCAAATTATAGGGGGAAATTTTATGTTTAAATATATCTCCATTTTTCTAGAATCAAATAGGTTAAATTTTATCTTTATATAACATTTTCTTTTCAGGCAATTCAAAAAAAATTACCTATTTTTAGTCCAACTAACCCCTCATAAATAACTTTCAATATGAATTTATTTCCTCATTTGGCAATAGCACATGCTTTACATAAACCATGAAAATGAAGCAGGAGATGACAAATTTGAATAGTAATATCAATATAAATTAAGGAAGAAACTAAAGGGCCTTAATCCTTTCATGGCTATTAGATTGTGTATTAACGGTAGCTTACTTTCCACTCTTATGTATGCTATGATGATACGTAGAATAATACCCACCTCCTAGATTGAAGAATCAAAGGAGTTAGAGTTTGTCTTTGATAAATTGGAATAGTAGTGGTGGTCTAGATTCAAATAAACTATCAGACAAAGGCATTTATAAGAGAAATAAGTACAGTATCTAAAAATCATACTCAAGTCTTTTTGTATGTGAAGTGAATGGTACATAAAGAAGGAAAATTCCATATAAAGCCAACTGGACAGTGGAGAAATTAGGTAAAAGAGGAAGAAGGAGAGAGCACAAAATGAACTTAATAGTATAATATAGATATGCAACTCCATTTTAACAGAATGTTGATTATTAGGTAATTGCGTACCACTTTTACTCTATTGGGGAATCTCATCAGGATATATCTCCACAGTTGGAAGTTTATGATAGTCCAGGAACTTCAACTATTGGTTCTTATAGATAGATTTGCAGAAATATTAATTATGTTAAAACTGAAATGTAATACCATTGATAAGAATGTTTGAAAACATATAGATATGTGAAATATATTAGAATGTAGATGGATTTGCCTAATACAGTTCCCACTTAAAGTAATCGATGTATTGACCATAAAATAAGTAATCAGCAGTTGCTTCATAGACTAAATGTTCGAAAACAAAATTCAAAGTCAAAAGAAAATGAAGGGGGGATACCTGATCCATGTGCATCCCTCCTCCTCAATCACCACACTGGGTTATTTGAAACACACCAAATTACTTTGTATATGGGTACATAGATAATTTTGAAATTAATTACCCTGAGGATGAAAGTACCTAGCTACAAAGAGTAATTGCATTTAATAAATCAGAAATGTACCCGATATCAAGTAAGTCGGCAGATAGTATAACAATGAGTCATTATTTGGTAGTTTGCTGAATATTTGGTCAAAATTCATAATCTAGATGTCCAGAATATATAACACAGTCAAATTTGTGACAGGTTTTTATATGTAGCGGTTTCAGTACCGCCCATAAATTGAACCTATTAAGTCGAAACTCTTAAGGCCAAAGCAACGAATGGCACAAATGAACAGTCCACTATATATCGCTATGTTTAAATACCATACAGGTTAAGGATATTGTCATTAACGTCTTTGAAAACCATGCACAAAATGACCATGAAGTGATCATTGAAGTAGTTCAAAAAAGGTATATTAATAGTCAAAAGTAGAAAAGGGTAAAACATGCTGTCGTAGAAACATATATCTTTAGAAAAAGTAAATAGTTTTCTAAAAGACCAACTACACATGATATAAGTGAATAAAATTTAACTTGTATCTACAAAAGGTGAAATTGAGGATTATTCCAAAAATTTACAGAATCACAGCTTTACACAAATATAGCCTTTGACTTTATTTATAAATTATAATGATATAAGGATTTTACTAAATGTAAACTAATTTGCTATTTGGATATTACATGGTATCATAAATGCTTGCATAAAGTTTTTATATTATAGATTTGGATTAATCAAACAAAAACACGATGTATTAAAAAAATAGGCCACAAAGAGAATATCCTTACCATGAGACATTATTTAAGATGAAAATTGAACCTATTAAGTTGAAACCCTTAAGGCTAAAGCAACAAATGGCGCAAATGAATAGTCCTCTATATATCGCTATGTTTAAATACCATATAGGTTAAGGATATCATCATTAATGCCTTTGAAAACCACATACAAAATGACCATGAAGTGATCAAGGATGTAGTTTAAAAAGGTATGTCGAATTCAAAGTTTCAAACATAAATGAGAAAGAAAAAGAGAAACAAACATTTGACCACCAAACAAAGAAGAGATAATTAAGTCGAATAGAATATGATTGGAAAAAAAATCGAAGCAAAGATATAATGAAATAACTGAAGACTAAAAAAGAGGATATTTGAAGATGTGAAGACAACTTACAAAAATAGTTGGTTTACTCTATTCCATTAAAATAGCAATTAAATGAGTAAAAATGAGGAAGGACAACCTATTCAAGAGGTAATAGAGCAAACATTCACTTACTATTTCCGTTAGAAATCATGTTAAATTTGAACAAATTTACCATTTAACCACAAAATGGTCCCATACAAAAGTAATTTTGGTAGTACGATGTTTATAATCAGACCAATGAAGAAGCATATGGAGACCGTTGGAGCATATGAAAGGGTTAGTTATACACGGTAGAGATTAACATACAATATTGCATATAGAAAAATGAAATTGATCTACATAATTTTAGTTTTAAAATAATAAGACGATATTCATGATATTGTACTGGGAAGAAGTAGCTAAGTTTCAAAAATTAAATGCATTGATTAAAGATACCTCTTTGAGATTTGCTTGTGAAATGAAGAACTTTAAATTCCATGTAACCAAGTCGGCACATACAAACTGTCACGATGATCCAGTTAGTATATTTATACATGCAAGTTTTTTGAAACAGGAAATGAAACCACAACATAGAATTAGCAAAGAACTTCAACTACCATAGGTAAGTTAGCGCTCTGCATAAAACAACATATGTCGGTGTAGCATATTGCAAAAAAAATAAATGTAAATAATACCCAGAAAGATTAAATGAGCTTTTCACAACCTCTTATTTGAATGATTTTGATCCCAATATAAGCGGACACAGGCAAGATAGCCAAATTAATATATCTGTCTCAGCCTAGTGGAAGACGCAATACATTATAGTATATTGATAGTGGCGATGATTGTTAATGGACCCAAAGCAAGGCGACATTCCCGAATTTATAAATACCAAATACCAAAGATCAATTTATCCAACCCAACAATGTTAGATGATTGTGATTAAACATGGAAGTGAACTATGAAAACTTCAAAATGAGCAGTATTCAGTTGATAAAAACTATGAAAACATAAAAATCTAGTTGGCAGCAATCTCCATACTCATCGATTGCTTATAGAAACGGAAAAAAATACAAAAAAATTTATCACATAGCCGTAAATTGTTATGCATAAAACAATTTAAAACGCCGTAAAATCGAACACCGGATTCCATGACTTATAAAAAACGAAATTTTTGTTTAGTGTCAAACTATGCTTTTATTCGAAAAAGGAGAAACGCGATGATTAAGATACAAACCTTCAAATATTCAGAGAGGTTAGACCGAAACAACAACGTAGGATGATAGATCCAAAACCACAGCTTCGAATAGACAACCTTTCTCTAAAAATGAGGATTCCTTGGCTGAGCAACTAGATGGATTCTTTAATTGAGGCACGTAATCGATAATCAAAACCGATGACTAAGGAGATGAAATCGAGGATGATGGAAAAGGCGTGGGGATCATTGGATGGGAGGCGAAATAGCAACGCGAGGCCTGTAAGGATGCAGAGATCCGGAGATTTAGCGGCTTGCGACAGGTATCATAGGAGAGGTCGACGTTGATGCATAGTCAAAGGCACAAATTAGAGGCAGAAAAATATTTAGGGTTTGAGGGTGAGGGAGGATGGGTAAAGATGCGTGCAAAAGAGAGAAGAGGAAGGGGAGAGGCATGGTGGAAGACCAAAAATAGATTCGTGAGGATGGGTAAAAGAAGGGGAGAGCGGCGACGGAAGAAGAAGAAAATCAAAATTGGCAGGAGAGGCTGCCTTTTTTTCTGAAGGAGAAAGGAGGATGAAGCAAAGAGAAGGTCGGGAAAGAACGAAGTATAAAGCAAGACGGTTCATTTCACAAAATACCAAGGGGGCTTCTGTGCCCTTGAAATGCAACTCAGTAATAATATAATAGTATAGATATACATATATATATATAACACGCACTTTATATAATACTAAAAAAATGGCGACTCATTCCCTAAAAGCTCCAATACTAAAAAAATTAGAGATCTACCTAACTAAACTGAATCGAATGATGATGATGAAGACAATTAGCAAGAGATCGTTGGGAAAAGGAAGCAAAAAGTGGCGGAGGATCAAGGGTTTATATGAAATCGATCGAGCTATGAAGAGGCGCTCAGATCTTAAATCATTTCGAATGAAGGCATCAAAAGTTGGACAAAAATCCACGAAGTGCGAAAACCAGATTGATCATATGGTGAAATTTTATGACAAAATTTCCGATGAGAAAGGAGAATATGCAGCCATTGATGATGATGACAATGTAGAGGTTGATAGTATGTGGAGAAACTCGATTTATATATACCTTGCAGGAAAATGTCCTTATTGCATCCATTTTAATGCTTATGTAAAGAGGGAATGGAAACCTAAAGGGAATTGGAACATATTTGCTAGAGAGAATGTATACCATTTAGTGAAATTTGAACTAGAAAAAGACTGTCAGAGAATTATTGATAATGGACCCTGGTTTGTGGATAGTAGGTTGCTTTTTATTAAGAGATAGGAAGCTGATCTGAGACTTGAACGTGACATGCTTGAATCGCGTCCAGTATGGATAAGATTAATGAATTTAAACCTAGCTATATGATGTTCTAGAGGAATAAATAAACTAGCAAGTCTTATTGGTAAGCCAATTAAGATGGATGATGACACTAAACATGTGACGCACCACCTCTATACCCGCACTAGCCAAGAACACTACGATGTAGTGCTGTCAACCAGCACAGAGAATAAGGCTGTTGAGGAGCGACCATCTATGTAATTGCTTTGTGCGAGCACCGATATGTCAGATAGTAATACATGCATTTCAAATTTTTAGAGGAAATCCAACATACCGATACAAACTCAAAGCTACAACACAGTGGCTATAATAGTTTAGGACAACAGATATAAAAATAACACAGATAACATAAATGCGGAATATAGATGGAACGAAAAGTCTCATATATATAATAACTGATATCAGTTACAATACATTTGACACAATACATATGATACAACTACAACTGTCGACTCAAGAAGTTATATATATACAAGTACATTATCGACTAATATACATGAGTACATATCATCTTAAAACAGACACACTGACTACTACAACAAGACGAAGACCACTTCAAAAGATATGAAAAATCTTCGTAGCTCTAACAGCAACTCAAAGCAGGAAATCTACAACTTGTAAATACTCGGTCTGACCCGAGTATTAAATTCAAAAGAAAATAATACATGGGTCAGTCTAATTCAAACACAGTTATTAATGCACAGAAGCAATAATAATCAAACATCAAATAGACGACAGTCTTAGAAATCTCGTATATCCAACTCTTCAATAAGAGAATTGGATATCGATAAATATAACACATATCAATCAATGTTAAACCACAAATCGGTAGATTCGAAATATCATCAAAGATAAGTAAAAAGATCATCGATGAAGATAATTTAGCAAACCACAAAATTATCAATTCTGATTGGCTGCAGTACACGCTAACGTGTACTGCCTCGCCAATACGGCATACGAAATACGCAACAGATCAATGAATCAAGAACAAAAGAAATTCCAATTAAAGTCTATCAATTCTGTGTGGCTGCAGTACACACACGCGTGTACTGCCTCGCCACCACAACAACTGCACAATAAAACTGCAGTTGAAACCAACGATTAACCAGGAAACTAAATAGTCAAGCAATGACAACTCAAGTGTCAAACTCAACTGGATAGCAAGATCTTGTCAAAATATACAAAACGAATACAAAGCAACCACCACAATGAAACTGCAGTGGCAAACAGGTACAAAGACAAGGGTAGGCTGCAACTAAACTGCAGTCACCACAATGTCACCTGGGCAATGGTTCAAACATGAAACGAATCAAAGGGGTGCAACTAATATTAAAACTTATGCATGTACACAGTGAAGTGAGATACGCATGAAGCAGCATGACTGTACAAACTATATACAAAAGAGAATATGCTATGTAGTGAAGCAAAACAGGTCAGGGATGAACACACGTGAAGTCACAGGTCAGGGATGAACACACGTGAAGTCATAGGTCAGGGATGCATGAAGTCAGGGATCAAAGATCAAACATGCAACTACAACACAACTACACAATATAAGAATGAATAAAATCAAGTCCAGATACTCAAAGGCAACAGACTCAAGTGACCAGAGTAGCTCAAGTTCAAGTAAATACAAATCACAGTGTCTAGAATCAAATAAACAAATATAGTTCAAGTGTACAGTTGCAACACTGACTCAAATGCATGCATATCAGACTTCAGTGAAACAACAACAAATGTCATCAATGACTTCAAGCAATACATATAACCACATCAAACTGCAGCAGTGACTAAGTGAACAAGATGAAGACAGAAACAACATGCACAATTTCAAATACATGAAGACCATATTCAAGTGCATAGAATCATCGAGGAAGTAAACCAGACTACAATGAAGGCAACATGACCAAATGCTTAAAGATAACTGTCTACACATAGTTAAAGGGAAATAAAATGTACAAATGCAGCATCAAAGTTTCAAGTGCACAAGACAAGTACAGAATGACTACTGGAATGAATAGTGAATACATTAACATCAGATGCTCAAGAAGAGGTCAATATGTGACGCAGCGGATTAAACAAAAACAATGTAGATCGATGAAAGTAGCAATCGATGGATTGGACGATACTGAAATGCCCGAATTCGTTGATCCGAAGATACCGAATTCTAGCTATCCCGAACTCGTTGATCGCGCACGATATCGGGTTCAAAGATCTTCAATTCTTCGAGCGTTGATCAAGCGCACTTGATTCCGCGAATCGGCTTCTACAGTCGTTGAATCGAGTGCACTCGATTATCCGAAAGAGGAGATAGGAGATTACACTCAACTACCAATTTAAATGAAAGCACAAAGCAATCAAACAAGAATTTTATTTCAAATCAACTTAACTATTACAAATGAGACACACGGCCTATTTATAGACGTTCAACTTTACAACAGAAATTACATCAACTCTTAAGTCGGTCCCGACTTACCCAGTACACGACTTACGACTTAAAACCATAGCGACTCAAAAACAGACGGTTTAAACAAAAACGACCTACGACTTAACAAACAAAATACAAACAGAAATACATCACTTAGGTCGTTGCCGACCTAACAACTTCTCACAACTCAACTTAGGTTGTACGCGACCTAAAACAAACGACTTACGACTTATACTCTAGTATCCATCAGCGGCTTAAGAAATCTACGGCTCAGATTAAAGCGCCATAGGAATCCACGGCTCCAGTCTTCAGCGACTTAACTCCTGACTCGTTAGGTCGTTCACGACCTAACACTTCACCAATTTGCTCTGCTTTTTCACTGCGTGACTCGATAGGTCGTTCAGGCGACTTAACTAAGTTGTAACTCGGTAACGACTTATCACCTGCTCCGTTAAGTCGTACACTAACCAAAACACTTCCCTTAAGTCGTTGCCGACTTAAGCCTTGCGCATTTTCAACTTGCGTTCCTCCTTCTGTAGTTTTAGTTCGTAACCCGCTCGAGTTAAGTCGTGGACGACTTATGTCTTCAACTCCGATAAGTCGTGGACGACTCATGCCTTTGCCTTGATTAGGTCGTGGACGACTCATGCCATTTTTGTTAAGTCGGTCACGACTTAGACCTTCAATTTCCTTAAGCCGGTCACGACTTAGATCTTCCATTTCCTTAAGTCGATCACGACTTAGTACTTGGCCTGCATCATCCTCCCCAGGTTGAGAAAAATTCGTCTTCGAATTTGCGCCATCCTCTTCCACCATAAGTTCATCCCCATGATATGGTATGAGATGTTTAACATTGAACACATCAGAAGTATACACATCCTCTGGCAACCTCAATTTATAAGCGTTTTCATTGATCTTCTTCAAAATTTTTACTGGACCAATCTTCCGTGCTTTCAATTTATTATATGATCCCACCGGAAAACGAACCTTTGTTAACACTGCATAAACCCAATCACCTTCATTAAATTCAACACTCCTTCGCTTCAAATCTGTAGATCGTTTATACTTCTCATTTGCTTTCTCCAATCGTTCCTGAACGATTTTATGACATTCCGCCAATCCATCAACAAAATCAGCAGCTTTCTTAACTGTCTTCTTTGATTGTGGTACTACCGTTAAATCTAACGGTCCTTTGGGTATACTAGAATATACAATCTGAAATGGACTGAACCCCGTACTACGATTTACCGCATGATTATGAGCGAACTCTGCTTGGCATAACTTCACATCCCAACTTTTCAGATTGTCTTTCACCAGACATCGCAATAAATTTCCCAACGATCTGTTAACAACCTCGGTCTGTCCATCCGTTTGTGGATGATAAGCGCTGCTAAAGTTCAACTTCGTTCCCACCATCTTCCACAAACTTAGCCAAAAATGACTCAGGAAACGAGTATCCCTATCCGACACAATAGATTCTGGCAATCCATGAAGTCGATATATCTCTTTGAAAAACAACTGAGCAACATGAACAACATCCGCCGTCTTCTTACAAGCAATAATATGTGCCATTTTCGAAAATCGGTCAACCACCACATAAATGGAATCGTTTCCACGCTGTGTTCTCGGCAACCCCAACACAAAGTCCATACTCACATCAACCTTCATTGTTGTCAATAAATGATTCCTCCTACTCAAAGCATCAGTCACACGATTCGTCACCCCTGACTTGTGTTTAACAACAAAAGTAAACTGTTGCAGATATGCGATCCACGATGCATGTCTCGCTGAAATCTTGTCTTGCCCTTGTAAATGTTTCAATGCCTCATGATCAGTGTAAAGAACAAACTCCTTCTGAAATAGATAGTGTCTCCATTGTTTAATAGCTTGCACAACATCATAAAATTCCACATCATATGTACTGTATCTCATCTTCGCTCCTGATAACTTCTCACTAAAGTATGCAATAGGACGCCCCCTCTGACTCAACACTCCTCCAATCCCAACCTTTGACGCATCAGTGTGTAGCTCAAACAACAACTGAAAATCAGGTAATACTAGAATTGGTGCAGACGTCAGCAACTCCTTGATCTTCCCAAAAGCATCCCCTGCTTCCTCCGACCATGAAAACTGTTTACCCTTCATACAATCTGTAACAGGTGTCATCACACTACTAAAGTGTAGAATGAACCTTTGATAGAATGAAGCCAACCCGTGAAAACTACGAACTTCCGTTATCGTCTTGGGCTGCGGCCAATCTCTAATCGCTTCAACTTTACTTTGGTCAACCTGTATTCCTTCTTCCGACACAACATATCCCAGAAATAAAACACTCCTTGCCATGAAAACACACTTCTTTGTAGCAGCATAGAATTGTTCCTCTCGAAGAATAATTAACACTTTCTTCAAATGCTGAACATGCTCTTCTGTACTAGCACTGTAGATCAGAATATCATCAAAGTAAACCACCACAAATTTCCCAATGTATGGCCTGAAAATCTGGTTCATCACCCTCATGAATGTACTTGGTGCATTCGATAGACCAAACGGCATTACCAGCCATTCATACAACCCTTCCCTCGTCTTAAATGTTGTCTTTCATTCGTCCCCTGGTCTAATGCGAATCTGATGATAACCGCTCTTCAAGTCAATCTTAGAAAAGATTACGGACCCGCTGATTTGTTCCAATAAATCATCAAGCCTCGGCATCGGAAATCTGTATCTGACTGTGATCTTATTCAATGCTCTACTATCTGTGCACATCCTCCACGTTCCATCCTTTTTGGGTACCAATAAAGCTAGTACAGCACAAGGACTTAAACTCTCCTGCACACGCCCCTATTCAAGCAATTCTTCCACCTGCCTTCGCAACTCTTCATGTTCCTTCGGACTCATTCGATAATGTGGTCTATGTGGCAACACTGCTCCCGGAACCAGATCGATTTGATGTTGAATGTCTCTTAGTGGCGGTAACTCCTTCGGTAACTCATCTGGAAATACATCCTCAAATTCTTTCAATACTGGCTTTGCTTCTTCTGGAATTTCAACCTCTTCACTGCTCTCTTGCCCAATCAACAAAAATACTTCTGGCTCTTCCTCAACCTCCTTAACAAACTCTTTCAAAGATAACAAAGTTTTCAGTTCTTCAATCTCTTCCGACTTACTTTCTCCTTGATGTCTCTTCTTTGGAACTAAGATAATCTTCGTGCCTTCAAACATAAAACTGTAGCTATTGGTCCGACCGTCATGCTATACTGCTCGATCATACTGCCATGGTCTTCCCAACAGTAAGTGGCAAACATCCATCTCTACTACATCACACCAGATCTCGTCTTTGTATTTCTTCCCAATAGAGAATGGAACACGAACTCGTCTATCCACTTTCACTTCTCCTCCTTTTCTCAACCATGCTAACTTGTATGGATTCAGATGTTTCTCTGTCTTCAATTTTAACTTTGTCACAGCCTCGGTTGAAACGATATTGTCACAGCTTCCTACATCAATCACAAATTTACACACCTTCCCCAGTATAGTGCATGTCGACTGAAAGATATTACTCCTCAACCAACTAGCTTCTTCCTGCTTCGGTGTCAAACACGATCTCCTCAGCATTAGATTACTACCTTCATCTCCTGATGCAATATCCTGTTCATCCTCCTCAACTGGACTAGAATAATCTCCATCAACATCCTCAACTTCCACAACCATGGTTCTCTTCTTTGGCTTTGGACACTCGTTGCTTTTATGACCCAATTCCTGGCAATTATAACATTTGAAACCATTGTTAACCTTCGCCTTCTCAGCCTCCTTCACCACTGGTCTACTGATAGGTTTAGAAACATTAGAACTCCCACTAACACCCTTCACTTGATTGTTGGAATTAGTAAACACACCACCTCCTCGTCGTCCCTGTTTCTCCCAAGCCAACGCCTTTTGATGTGCTTCTGCCACAGATCTTGGATCGAACATATTAACTATATCCTGAATCTGCATTCTCAATCCCCCAATGAATCTAGATGTCAGCTGCTCTTCCGTTTCCATAATATCATTCCTTGCAATAAGCTGGTAAAACTCATCCGCATAATCATTAACTGACTTTGTGCCCTGCCTCAAATTCTGCAAACGTTGATACATCAGCGATTGATAATTGTCAGGTAAGAACGTTGCTTTCATCAATTTCTTCATCTTCTCCCAAGATTCAACTTTTGACTTCCACATTCGTTCACGTGTAAGTTTGGTTTGCTGCCACCATGCCAAAGCTCTACCTGTCACGTACGGAAATTTTCGACTTTCGAAAATTCGACATCGATACTCACTTTATCGACTGCCGAGCAATCGAGTGCCGGAAACTCCAATAGTGAGGGTTTTAAAAAGAAGAAAAAGTAGAAGAAGAAGAAAGCAGAAGGAAGAGAGTAGAAAAAGAAAAGAAGAACAACACATCAGAACAGAAACAGAAAACAATATCAGAATCTCACATATCGCAGCGGAACAATATATAATAGATAACACTAGTATTTTAAAACAAAGAACTATATCAGTTTATACATACATCAATCAGAGTCATATACAAAAATGGACAGTTATATAACTTGTCCTCCTACAGAATACACAGTGGAATAATACAAAAATATAGGTGATACGTTTCGCCATCCAGCTTGCTTCCAAAGCTCCAGAATATCCAGAATATCCTGATAACATAACTCTAGGCTGCCCGTGTGGAAATTGGTGGGCACCCAGAGTTTAGAAGGGAAACAATAAACTCCGAGTCAGTCATGGTGACTGGTGTGAGATCGTAAAACAGTTATTTTTCACAAAGAAAATAAAACAAATTCGCAATGCTTTTGGAAAATGAAACTACCATAAGACCTCCCACCACACACACAATGCAAACGCAGAATTGGAGGAGATTTCTTCTTATGATAGTCAAAGATGCTTACTACGCAAAATCAAATCATTTTTGATATTATTATTAGTGCATAGTGTAGAAACATTTCGAAAGTATAATATAAATCTTAGCCAGCATAGGTACCATTATATTATGCCTGCTATAGCTGCCTCCTGAGGAGACAGGTTATACAATTGAAATCGTAAAGGCTCGTATTGTTTCTTTGGATTTCCAACAAATGGTCAGGCTAAGGAACTTCCTTTTCCACGATGGGTACGTCCGTGGAATAGACGACCCGAGAACCTAACCGGATCTCTGCCAACACAAGGCCGGGTTACCTCTGCAAAATAGGTAACTACTGACACGCGTATGCCATCCCCCGATCGTAACCGATCTTCCCGAGGATCCCCGATTCGCAACAAACCACATAGTAAAAATGCAGCAACCACATAGGTTAAGTATCTGGGCTCCATACCATGATACCACCTCTATCCAGAAGGAATGACATACACTAAGGGGCGCTACTCCCTAGAACCTTGCCGCATCCTTCCTGTTTTGACCATTTCCGGGTTGTGAGGCTCGATGAAGTCTCGTCCACAAAGCTACGCTTTCTACAAAGCCATGCTTCGGGTCAAACAAATGATCAACCTATGATCACAAAGATATAAGATCAAACAAATGATCATATCGCAAATGATCAAACACTGATCATTTCACAGCTACACTCAGCATGCCACGTTACCAAATTGGGAGTATATCGCTGATAAATTTCAACTACATAACCTCTGAGCTCGTACGTCTCAGAGAAGGGTGTTAAGCTAAGAGAATAAATTCTCCGCCACCAACAGAAATGTATTTGAAAGAAATCAGCTTTATATCTCAAATTGTAACGTCAGACACACAATCCATACAAGTCTGTTCCGGGATCGAACAGAACCGAAGGCACTTCTCACGAAGCCCTTGCATATCCGGATAATTTTCTAATCACGTCCGGACTTCCCGTCACTAAGGGTGATAAAACCTCAAAACCGGAGATCAGCCGATGTAGAGTAACTCGACGGTAATCCTTCCGTTTTCAAAAATATCCGATCTTCAACACCGGTCTTCGAATGCAATTCATAACGACGTATCACATATTCGGAATGGGTTATACGACCCCATGGTCCCTTCCCGGCTAACCCGAATAGTGAGCGATTATTCGAAAATAAGTGTGGCATTCAAATTCATCCAATTCACAACAAATACCTATTCAAGGTAATTATTGATAGTCGGTTATTTAACTATCAATAAAGATGCGCAACATCATCAGATTCCAAATAATTTTCCAAATTATTTCATCTTCAAAAATATCTTTACTAGATATAAAATTTCCACTTCAAAAATAAATCAATATTTATTTTTCTAAACAGTTTCCATTTCCTTTATAAATTCCATATTGAATTTACATTTTTCGAATATCTACTAATATTCGATTTTCAATCGTTTTCAAATATTCATTTTCGATTTATCTTTAAGAAGATAAAATCTCAAAACATTTCATTTCATTTTGGAAAACATTCCATACTTATTTAATAATAAGTGTTTCACAAATCTTTTATTTTCAACATTTGAAAATATTCGATATACTTAAATCAAAATTAAGTATATATTTCATTCTTTAAGGAAATCATTTACTATAACAACAGTGTTATAGTCCACCATTTCCTTATTTTTCGAAAACGTCTATTTAAACAATAAATGTTGAAATCTATGATTTCGATAGTTCACACGTTTTAAAACATCTTTTAAAACAATTAACTTCATTTATAATATCGCTTTCCCAAACATACTATTTTTTTTCAATAATATATTCACTTTCCAAAATCGTGAATATACTTCAATAACCAAGTTTCAATCCCTTTTTACATATTTATTTCAAGAATTATCCACTGTCCAAAATCGTGGATAAAATTCCCTTAATAATCTCTATATTTAAAATCAATCAAATTTGATTTATTTTCGAATTTATAAAAACAACGTTTATAAATTCTATTTCCATTTTATAACAACTTCGATTTATACATCTTCTTTAATGACCCATTCAATTTATAAGTTAATATAACTTATAATTCATTTATTTTAAAAGAAATCGTTCTTTTAAAACTTCACAAAATTTAAAACTTTCAGATTTCATTAACTTATGAAATCCCATTTACACTTCATTTTAACCCTTATAGAAACTTGTCTTATACTCCCAATATTTCAAATTCATAAATATCCAATTTTGTACATCTTTTAAATAAACCGTTTATAATACTAGAAATCCCAATTTAAACCATTTCATAAATTTCTTAACTTTTATTTCAAAAATCACACTTTGATTTTATTTCACAAAAATCTTAACTTTTATAACTTTAAAATTTTAGACGTTTATTTATTTGAAATAAACCAATTCAAAAATTCAATAAAACGTCTACTTTCAAAAATCACTTTAAAAACCCTTTTAAAGTAAAAGATGTATATTTTAAAACTTCAAAACTGAATCCGATGATGCAACAGCATCAATTAGTCAATCATAACATTCAATATCATATATCAATATGATAACAGCATATACAACAAATATCTGCAAATAATAATATTGGTGAGGAATCCAGTTGGATCCCTCCAACCTGTTTCCCTGCATCCACAGACGTTAGCACAATACCAATTCCACTTCGAGGTGGAATATCGCGGTATATGGGTTTTATAAAACTAATCCGCTTACTAACGGCGCAATAGGGTCTCATCCGCTATACGAGGCGGGAAATCAATCAATCCAATATATACATATGCCAATATGTATATATTGCTATATATATATAGATATATCCTACTATATCTAATATCACATCCAAACAGTCAATCAATAAATAACTGCAATACAAAATTTTATTTGAGTGAGAAGATCTCACCGTGATTTCAATTCTGATTTCAGCGTTTATTTCGAATGAAACTAAACGGACGTTTAATTTCACTCAAAATTTTCACTGACCCCGATCGCTTCCAATCCAGTTTCTATCGCGAAGTATTCGACAAAACGAAGCCAACGCTTTTCGTTTCGTAATTTTCCGACCTCGCAGCAAAAAGATATGCAATTTCAAAGTTTATACGAATTATATTTTATTCAATTTACAATTTCTTTTTATAACTCAAACCCTACACTGCCATCAGGGCCATTCATTTTGAATAAGCAAAATCTGGGCCGCCCTTGATTGCTTCTCCTCCCACACGCACGCTCCAGCTAAAACGCACGCCATCGAACCCATATGCGTTCGATTAGGGTTACGTGCCGCCACCTCCATCGACCTCCAGACCCCATCTTATCACCACCGTACGAAGCGCCTTGCTCCCCCTCACCCACGCCCCAAGTGCGGCTGGGTCCGGTCACCTCTCCAGCTCGGAAAACGAGTAAGAACGCACGTGGTTTGAATGCAAATTGCCATCGATCCGTTGCATGTTTCTTGATCATAGCCGTTCACTTTACAGATCTCAATGCCCTCTTCAACATTGTAGTTGACACTTACTTGTAATTGTTGATGGATCGTAAGAAAATTGAGGGAGAAGATGGCACGTTTTTGGCCATTAAACGAATTAGAGGCGGCCAGGGTTTAAGTTGAAACCCTAGTTTTTCTCGTTTGCAAAATGAAAGAAAAGGGTGCTTTTATAGAAAATTGCCCAGTTTACTATTCATCTGGAAATTTTCGAACTCCGAATCGAACGTGCCGGCTAACGTTTCTAAGGTTTACCCCACGTTTCGAACGCAATGGAACAGGTTTCGGAAGCTAATTCGATTGTATGTGTGAGATATGACAATAAACGATCAATTTAAATTAAACCGATTTAAATCGATTTCGATGCGTTTCGAGCTGCCACGGTCAAACGACAACTCCGATTGCTACGAAAATTGAAATCCGATAATAACTAACTATTACGGATCCAATGGAACTGGTTTCGTTCAATTTTGAGACTGTTCGAAAATTGACTATTTTTACAGTCGATAATTAAATATTAAATATTCAATTTTCATAGATTAACTCCAATTTCAATTTTAAAAGTTCTATAACCTTTATATAACTCCAGTATGATTAAATAAAATTTTCCAAATCAATTTCAATCATTTTAAACTCGATTTTTAATTATCTCTGGAATTTCACTATTTAATTTATCGATTTAATTATCAAATAAAACCCAATATTCGAAAAATAAATCATTCGACTTCTAAATTCCATTTATTAATATTTAAAATTAATTAAATATTCAAATTTTAATTATCAAAAATCCTGGGTCGTTACAAACTTCCCTCCTTAAAAGAATTTCGTCCCGAAATTACAAGTTAGGAAAAATGGTCCTTAACTCGTCTACTATTTTTTTACAATTCAATTAGTTTTATCAATTTATCAAAACAAATCTTCCTACTAAAGATTCGTTATCAATTCAACTAATTTTTCCAACTCCAATTATAAGTTTCCAAACAACATTGTTTACTTTCAATTCAAATTTAAATTCAAATTCAAATTTTAAACTTTCAAAATTTTCTCAAAAATTTTCTAACACTCGAAATTTCCAAAAAATTTCGCCAGCATCTCCTTTGCGCGGCTAATACGGTACTACTACAAAACGTTCCTACGGACTCTCAGATTTCAAAAAGAAAAGAAAAAGCCAAGCGGCTAGACAAGAAATCATCAAAAACTCATATTAAAACTCAAATACATACCTTTTTCGAGCAAATTCAAATTCATCTTTGAAATAAATTTTCCAATCCCTTTATACACCTGTATATCCTACTAGCCATTATATCTAGTTACAGCATTCAAACTATTTTGCAAATTCGATTACAAAATTTCAATATATACTTCTTATATCCTCTTTAAATTCGCTATTGAAGTTACATATTCAATTTCGTTCAATTTTTCATTTCAATTTCATTTGAATTCAATTTTATCTTTAGTTCATTTCATTTGCAATTGATTCCATTAAATCTAATTTGAATTTCATATTTTCATTCGGTTTATTTTATTAACCAACAACTTTCATTCATAACTGCTCTTTTTAGATTAGTTTTAGTTACTAATTCATTACAAATTACAATTCACTTATTCAAATTTGTTTTCAACATTCAGTTTCAATTCCAATTTTACCTTCATTTATAATTATTCAATTCAATTTATTGCCTACAAATTCGAAATGAATTTTAACATTCAATTTTATTTTCTCGCATTTGCCATTGCAAATTTATTTGTTCACAAATTCTTTTATTTCAATTTGAACTTTCATTTCAATCAGATTTCAAATATTCTATAAGTTATCAACTTATTTTCATTTCGATTTATATAATCACTTATATATTCATATTACAAATTCATTTCATTAATGAATTTTAAATTTTCCAATATCTATCTGGAATTCCATTTTCATTTATAAATCACATTTACAATTCATATTTACCATTTTATTCATATATGAATTCGTTTCCTTATGCTTCCAATTCATATTTAAAATTTCATTCGTTAAATGGATTTTTATTTAAACTTTAAACTTTACAAGTTATCAACTTCATAATATTTCATAAATATTTTTTATAGTATTCCAGAGTCTTTTCAACATTTCAAAGCCATTTTGAAAACAATTCAAATTATCCTTTGAATTTCAAAAACAAAACCCAAATTTTTCAAACAACTTCCTTTTAAAACAATTTGGCAGCAATTTCTCTTTTGGAAACCCGAAAATGAACACCAACGATGCCGCGGTCATCATCGAAGTTATTTTCCAGCGACCGAAAAGAGTTTAGAGCTTTTCATTCCGTCAAAACATTTTTCAAAACCCTTGAAATCCATTTTCAAATCAAAAAGGAATTAAACTTTCCAAATCTCCAAAATTTTGAAATTCTTTTTAAAACATTTCCAAATACTTTTCTGGAACTCTGTTTTAAATTACAATTCACATTTATAATTTATATTCTTTAAATTTCATTTGTATATGAATTTATTTCTTAACTTGGTTATTATTTCAATTTCTTATTCAATTTTAGTGATGATAATTCACTATTATTACTTCCTAACATCCATGCAACCATATACTATAGTACTTTATAGAAAAACATTTCTTTTTTTATACAAAAATAGTTTTGGGAAAAATTATCTCATTTACCCTATTTAAAACAATACTGTGCCGAATTGTTCTATACAAGTGTTTAGAGATCCCTATCGATAGAGTTGTACGGACAATACCGACCAGAATCCATATACCACTCAACAAACCGATCATCACAATATAAAACAATTTTATATTCACTAACAAATACGCACTCGTATCTATTATTACACTCAACTCATTCTAGAGTACTACTGACTCTATCTCTAATGAGTAACACCCAACAGAGCAGGGTTGTCGCTTAACCATATGCTCTGATACCACGCTGTCACGTACGGAAATTTTCGACTTTCGAAAATTCGACATCGATACTCACTTTATCGACTGCCGAGCAATCGAGTGCCGGAAACTCCAATAGTGAGGGTTTTAAAAAGAAGAAAAAGTAGAAGAAGAAGAAAGCAGAAGGAAGAGAGTAGAAAAAGAAAAGAAGAACAACACATCAGAACAGAAACAGAAAACAATATCAGAATCTCACATATCGCAGCGGAACAATATATAATAGATAACACTAGTCTTTTAAAACAAAGAACTATATCAGTTTATACATACATCAATCAGAGTCATATACAAAAATGGACAGTTATATAACTTGTCCTCCTACAGAATACACAGCGGAATAATACAAAAATATAGGTGATACGTTTCGCCATCCAGCTTGCTTCCAAAGCTCCAGAATATCCAGAATATCCTGATAACATAACTCTAGGCTGCCCGTGTGGAAATTGGTGGGCACCCAGAGTTTAGAAGGGAAACAATAAACTCCGAGTCAGTCATGGTGACTGGTGTGAGATCGTAAAACAGTTATTTTTCACAAAGAAAATAAAACAAATTCGCAATGCTTTTGGAAAATGAAACTACCATAAGACCTCCCACCACACACACAATGCAAACGCAGAATTGGAGGAGATTTCTTCTTATGATAGTCAAAGATGCTTACTACGCAAAATCAAATCATTTTTGATATTATTATTAGTGCATAGTGTAGAAACATTTCGAAAGTATAATATAAATCTTAGCCAGCATAGGTACCATTATATTATGCCTGCTATAGCTGCCTCCTGAGGAGACAGGTTATACAATTGAAATCGTAAAGGCTCGTATTGTTTCTTTGGATTTCCAACAAATGGTCAGGCTAAGGAACTTCCTTTTCCACGATGGGTACGTCCGTGGAATAGACGACCCGAGAACCTAACCGGATCTCTGCCAACACAAGGCCGGGTTACCTCTGCAAAAATAGGTAACTACTGACACGCGTATGCCATCCCCCGATCGTAACCGATCTTCCCGAGGATCCCCGATTCGCAACAAACCACATAGTAAAAATGCAGCAACCACATAGGTTAAGTATCTGGGCTCCATACCATGATACCACCTCTATCCAGAAGGAATGACATACACTAAGGGGCGCTACTCCCTAGAACCTTGCCGCATCCTTCCTGTTTTGACCATTTCCGGGGTGTGAGGCTCGACGAAGTCTCGTCCACAAAGCTACGCTTTCTACAAAGCCATGCTTCGGGTCAAACAAATGATCAACCTATGATCACAAAGATATAAGATCAAACAAATGATCATATCGCAAATGATCAAACACTGATCATTTCACAGCTACACTCAACATGCCACGTTACCAAATTGGGAGTATATCGCTGATAAATTTCAACTACATAACCTCTAAGCTCGTACGTCTCAGAGAAGGGTGTTAAGCTAAGAGAATAAATTCTCCGCCACCAACAGAAATGTATTTGAAAGAAATCAGCTTTATATCTCAAATTGTAACGTCAGACACACAATCCATACAAGTCTGTTCCGGGATCGAACAGAACCGAAGGCACTTCTCACGAAGCCCTTGCATATCCGGATAATTTTCTAATCACGTCCGGACTTCCCGTCACTAAGGGTGATAAAACCTCTAAACCGGAGATCAGCCGATGTAGAGTAACTCGACGGTAATCCTTCCGTTTTCAAAAATATCCGATCTTCAACACCGGTCTTCGAATGCAATTCATAACGACGTATCACATATTCGGAATGGGTTATACGACCCCATGGTCCCTTCCCGGCTAACCCGAATAGTGAGCGATTATTCAAAAATAAGTGTGGCATTCAAATTCATCCAATTCACAACAAATACCTATTCAAGGTAATTATTGATAGTCGTTTATTTAACTATCAATAAAGATGCGCAACATCATCAGATTCCAAATAATTTTCCAAATTATTTCATCTTCAAAAATATCTTTACTAGATATAAAATTTCCACTTCAAAAATAAATCAATATTTATTTTTCTAAACAGTTTCCATTTCCTTTATAAATTCCATATTGAATTTACATTTTTCGAATATCTACTAATATTCGATTTTCAATCGTTTTCAAATATTCATTTTCAAATATTCATTTTCGATTTATCTTTAAGAAGATAAAATCTCAAAACGTTTCATTTCATTTTGGAAAACATTCCATACTTATTTAATAATAAGTGTTTCACAAATCTTTTATTTTCAACATTTGAAAATATTCGATATACTTAAATCAAAATTAAGTATATATTTCATTCTTTAAGGAAATCATTTACTATAACAACAGTGTTATAGTCCACCATTTCCTTATTTTTCGAAAACGTCTATTTCAACAATAAATGATGAAATCTATGATTTCGATAGTTCACACGTTTTAAAACATCTTTTAAAACAATTAACTTCATTTATAATATCGCTTTCCCAAACATACTATTTTTTTTCAATAATATATTCACTGTCCAAAATCGTGAATATACTTCAATAACCAAGTTTCAATCCCTTTTTACATATTTATTTCAAGAATTATCCACTGTCCAAAATTGTGGATAAAATTCCCTTAATAATCTCTATATTTAAAATCAATCAAATTTGATTTATTTTCGAATTTATAAAAACAACGTTTATAAATTCTATTTCCATTTTATAACAACTTCGATTTATACATCTTCTTTAATGACCCATTCAATTTATAAGTTAATATAACTTATAATTCATTTATTTTAAAAGAAATCGTTCTTTTAAAACTTCACAAAATTTAAAACTTTCAGATTTCATTAACTTATGAAATCCCATTTACACTTCATTTTAACCCTTATAGAAACTTGTCTTATACTCCCAATATTTCAAATTCATAAATATCCAATTTTGTACATCTTTTAAATAAACCGTTTATAATACTAGAAATCCCAATTTAAACCATTTCATAAATTTCTTAACTTTTATTTCAAAAATCACACTTTGATTTTATTTCACAAAAATCTTAACTTTTATAACTTTAAAATTTTAGACGTTTATTTATTTGAAATAAACCAATTCAAAAATTCAATAAAACGTCTACTTTCAAAAATCACTTTAAAAACCCTTTTAAAGTAAAAGATGTATATTTTAAAACTTCAAAACTGAATCCGATGATGCAACAGCATCAATTAGTCAATCATAACATTCAATATCATATATCAATATGATAACAACATATACAACAAATATCTGCAAATAATAATATTGGTGAGGAATCCAGTTGGATCCCTCCAACCTGTTTCCCTGCATCCACAGACGTTAGCACAATACCAATTCCACTTCGAGGTGGAATATCGCGGTATATGGGTTTTATAAAAATAATCCGCTTACTAACGGCGCAATAGGGTCTCATCCGCTATACGAGGCGGGAAATTAATCAATCCAATATATACATATGCCAATATGTATATATTGCTATGTATATATATAGATATATCCTACTATATCTTATATCACATCCAAACAGTCAATCAATAAATAATTGCAATACAAAATTTTATTTGAGTGAGAAGATCTCACCGTGATTTCAATTCTGATTTCAGCGTTTATTTCGAATGAAACTAAACGGACGTTTAATTTCACTCAAAATTTTCACTGACCCCGATCGCTTCCAATCCCGTTCCATCGTGAAGTATTCGACAAAACGAAGCCAACGCTTTTCGTTTCGTAATTTTCCGACCTCGCAGCAAAAAGATATGCAATTTCAAAGTTTATACGAATTATATTTTATTCAATTTACAATTTCTTTTTATAACTCAAACCCTACACTGCCATCAGGGCCGTTCATTTTGAATAAGCAAAATCTGGGCCGCCCTTGATTGCTTCTCCTCCCACACGCACGCTCCAGCTAAAACGCACGCCATCGAACCCATATGCGTTCGATTAGGGTTATGTGCCGCCACCTCCATCGACCTCCAGACCCCATCTTATCACCACCGTACGAAGCGCCTTGCTCCCCCTCACCCACGCCCCAAGTGCGGCTGGGTCCGGTCACCTCTCCAGCTCGGAAAACGAGTAAGAACACACGTGGTTTGAATGCAAATTGCCATCGATCCGTTGCGTGTTTCTTGATCATAGTCGTTCACTTTACAGATCTCAATGCCCTCTTCAACATTGTAGTTGACACTTACTTGTAATTGTTGATGGATCGTAAGAAAATTGAGGGAGAAGATGGCACGTTTTTGGCCATTAAACGAATTAGAGGCGGCCAGGGTTTAAGCTGAAACCCTAGTTTTTCTCGTTTGCAAAATGAAAGAAAAGGGTGCTTTTATAGAAAATTGCCCAGTTTACTATTCATCTGGAAATTTTCGAACTCCGAATCGAACATGCCGGCAGATGTTTCTAAGGTTTACCCCACGTTCCGAACGCAATGGAACAGGTTTCGGAAGCTAATTCGATCGTATGTGTGAGATATGACAATAAACGATCAATTTAAATTAAACCGATTTAAATCGATTTCGATGCGTTTCGAGCTGCCACGGTCAAACGACAACTCCGATTGCTACGAAAATTGAAATCCGATAATAACTAACTATTATGGATCCAATGGAACTGGTTTCGTTCAATTTTGAGACTGTTCGAAAATTGACTATTTTTACAGTCGATAATTAAATATTAAATTTTCAATTTTCATAGATTAACTCCAATTTCAATTTTAAAAGTTCTATAACCTTTCTATAACTCCAGTATGATTAAATAAAATTTTCCAAATCAATTTCAATCATTTTAAACTCGATTTTTAATTATCTCTGGAATTTCACTATTTAATTTATCGATTTAATTATCAAATAAAACCCAATATTCGAAAAATAAATCATTCGACTTCTAAATTCCATTTATTAATATTTAAAATTAATTAAATATTCAAATTTTAATTATCAAAAATCTTGGGTCGTTACACTACCCCTCAACCTTGTAGCAACCAACTTCACTCTACGATGTTCTGGAACTTCTTTGAAATCAAAAATCTCCTCAACATTAGCCACCCAAATCCAAAAACTCTTCAGCTTGCATACCACCCTTGAATTCAGGAATTTCAGTTTTCATTCCCGATTCCCACTTGTGATCATACTCAAAGTAATTTCTTCCTTGACCTCGTCCTTGAATACTACCACCATCATACTCCTCTTCAAAATCAGATGCATATCGATGTCGATTCTGACCACCAACATCTCTACTCCCTTCACGTCTACCACCATCCCTTCTATCTACATTCCTCCGAACACGATCTCGGTCATCAACATTTCTATAACTGTCTCGGCTCACACTTCTATGGTCATTGTCATTACTTCTCCCTTAATTAGAATGTGGTGAAACTCTGCTTCTCTCGTGGTTAGATTCAGGTGAAACCCGCCTTTGATTTCGATTCATCTCCGTCATAAGCTTTTCTAATCTCCCAATGCCTTCATCCAACTTCTCATTGAATTTGTCACTTATACGTTGCTCCATTTGCTCGGCATCTTCCCGTTTATACAAATCTTTAACATTTTGATGACGGTTAGCTCTCCTTGGCGGCATGATTCAAAATGATACCAAATGATGGATCTACTCCTCACACTTCAAAATTCAAACACAATTCGAACTTTGATCCAAAATGAAATGGATCGAAAACTCCCACTTTGTTGCAACTTCGCGATGAACACGATGAACACAACTTCTCCAAATGATAAGATCCGATCTCCAAACTTCAATACAAAGTCGAACAACTACCCCTCTTGCTCTCGGCCGTGATTAATAACCTCTAATCTTCACTTCGATTCAAAATTCTTCAAGATGATTGGCTCCAAGACTCGATTTAGCTATGATTGGCTAAAACAAGCTCCGATACCAAACTGGCTAAATCAAGCTCCGATAACAAAATGAACACACGCATATGACCATAGTGAAACAGTGAATGCACCAGGAACATGCAAGCTACAATGCAACCAAGAAGCAAGTATATGCAGAAAGCTACATGAATGAAACTATGATATGTATCAGACTTTACACTGAGGACCAATGAACATGCAGAACTCAAGTACATCAACTAGAAAGTTCAACTCGAAGCAATTGATCACAAACAGCAGGCAGTGACAACATAAGTGGAGTTCAGATCAAAATCAAAAATGGCCAGAGACGATAGTTCACAGTTAAGCCAACAAGGAAGTATACAAATGATTAAAGTAAGTACCAGAGAAGCAGAGTTCAACTGATTTAATACTTCAAATCAAAAGAACGAACGTTCAAGAATCAAAACCGTGACTCGAAAGTAATTCCCAAAAATATCAAAGATTAAAATAGGAAAGTTTCAACAACGTGAAGAACACGTTGATCAAATCAGACTCTATAAATAGAAGACCCGATATCATCATCGATGTGGTGATTCAGAGCAGAATAGAAACCCAAACAATCATCATTGACAACATCACGACCACAAATGCCAAAAATCATCATCAACGAACAAAATCGAACAATGCCGCAATAAATTAAACCACCAATTCAAAACAGTGACAGGCAACAAAGAATCAAACCCAACCACCAACAATGTCAGTGTCGAAGACAACGAAAACAATAAGCAGACGAGCCTAATCATTTGAATTAGATGTGAGTGCCGGGAACACTCACCTTAGCCACGAATGAAGAAGAAGCTGTAGCGATGAGGAAGAGGAACGAAGTTAAGCCGAAGCCCAATCGAGCACGAGCATGTCGAAGCAACCACGAGCAAGTTGAAGGAGTCATTGACGTTGGCGCCTTCGAGTTCCAAAGGCGAACGATTGAAGAAGCTCTAATTTTTGAACGAGGCAGCCATTATTCGTTCGATTGCTTGATTTAGGGTTGAGAATGAATGAAAATGAGGAAGGGGGATCGGGTTGTCTTTGATGAATACGGCACTAAGAAAGAATGGATCAAGATGATTTGTAAAGCCCACAACCCTTTTAACAAAATTTTTATAATTGAATTTCAATTCAATTTGAAAAGAATTCAAACCAGATTAAAAATTTCCAAACAGCGATTAACAAAATTTTATCCCTGAATTTTAATTCGATTAAAATGCCAATAGCTATTAGCAACCAGATTAGATCGTCAAGAGACGATAATTAAATGGGTACGAGATACCGGGTTGTTGCAGACTCCCCTCCTTAAAGAAATTGCGTCCTCGCAATCCTAAGGGATAAGTGGGAAAGAGGTAACAACCATAAGAACATAACAATGTCGAATGCATAAGCAAAGCAAAGGTCAACAGGGAAGTATTGGAATTATGGAAGTATCAGATATAAAATCAAAAGGTTCGACTGCTTCAAATCAAAAGAATCAACATCGTGGGGATCAAGGAATCAAAATCAAACGACTATATAAACAACCCCAAACATCATCATCGACTAACAAAAGCAAGAACAATCGAGTTCCAGCAATTGAAAGAAAAGGAATCAGAGCAGAAATCACATATTGCACGAATTGAATGTGAGTAAATCAAATTAATCACCTGAATCGCCAGAGGAAAAGACGAAGCTCAAATCTCAAAATCGCAACTATTCAATCATCAAAAATGATAATCGAATTTTCAAATCGCAAATATTTACTTATCTCAAACGATAATCAAATCAACAAATATTAATTATCAAAACGACAATTTGAATCTCAAATATCGAATTATCACAAGCGATAATCAGAAATCACAAATATCTGATTATCAAAAACGATAATCAGAAACACAAATATCTGATTATCAAAAACGATAATCAGAAATCACAAATATCTTATTATCAAAAATGATAATCAGAAATCACAAATATTCGATTAATCAAATCGAAAAATATTTAATTATCTCAAACGATAATTAAATTGAAAAATATTTAATTATCACAAATGATAATCAAATTTCACAAATATCTGATTATCAAAAACGATAATCAAAAACACAAATATCTGATTATCAAAAACGATAATCAGGAGTCACAAATATTCGATTAATCAAATTGAAAAATATTTAATTATCTCAAACGATAATTAAATTGAAAAATATTTAATTATCACAAATGATAATCAAATTTCACAAATATCTGATTATCAAAAACGATAATCAGAAACACAAATATCTGATTATCAAAAACGATAATCAGAAGTCACAAATATTCGATTAATCAAATCGAAAAATATTTAATTATCTCAAATGATAATTAAATCGAAAAATATTTAATTATCACAAATGATAATCAAATTTCACAAATATCTGATTATCAAAAACGATAATCAGAAACACAACTATCTGATTATCAAAAACGATAATCAGAAGTCACAAATATTCGATTAATCAAATCTAAAAATATTTAATTATCTCAAACGATAATTAAATCGAAAAATATTTAATTATCACAAATGATAATCAAATTTCATAAATATCTGATTATTAAAAACGATAATCAGAAGTCACAAATATTCGATTAATCAAATCGAAAAATATTTAATTATCTCAAACGATAATTAAATCGAAAAATATTTAATTATCACAAATGATAATCAAATTTCACAAATGTTTGATTATCAAAAACGATAATCAGAAACACAAATATTCGATTATCAACAACGATAATCAAAAATCATAAATATTCAATTAACGAGTCCGGAATTAACCGAAGTAGTAAAATTATGGTTCCATACTCCGTACTTTTGCTAAATCGTTTAAATCTCTTTATCGTTTCCTTGAAAGTGCAAAATTGTGTGTTTTTAAAAATAACATTTCGCATTCTCAAACGGACAAGTCCGGAATTAAGCAAATCAGTAAAAGAAAGGGGTCATAGTCCTCGATTTTTCTGAAACGTTTAAATCGCTTCCTCGTTCTTTTGAAAATGTAAATTGTAAAAATTTTGAAAACAAATTTAAATTCATATTTTTGGAACAACTTTTAAAAATACAGAATTTTGAAAACACGTGATTAAATTAGCAATATCAGTATTGCGGGAGAACCGCAAGTAAATCCATTTCAAAATTGACGGTTACTGAAGTTAATACGTCAAAATCTCATCAAAACAACTGGCATCCAAATATGATACCAATGAATTTTCATTCATCAAAAATGTCACAAGAATCTTCTCAAAGATAGAAAAGGGTGTCATACCCTAAACTTGTATTCATAACAAGTCAATGACATACAAATTCACCAGTGCACAAAAATTAACAAAACTTGTCAATAGAAAACACGAAAATCGGTGAAGCACAAATTCTAGAAATCATCACAAGAAATCCAGAAACACAAAGATTCTAGGATCGACACACGAAATCCAGAAATCACAAAGAGGTGGGGGAGGCCTATCAGAAAACGGGAGTATAAAAACTCAAAACACCAGTATAACACATGACGAGAAGCTATCTCATGGTGGCTAACCATTAAATTTTCACACAGGAATGGTCCGAAGACCGTGGGTCGCTATCCCACATATGTGATGGCGAAACATCACACAAAGCGGGGTTTAGTCTCCCTCGCAGACAAAAAGACATCGCACAATCGCTAGTCTAAATCATAAAAAGGGGAAGGCCTATCACAAAAATGGGAGCATGAAAACTCACCGACCGGTATAACACATGACGAGAAGCTATCTCATGGTGGCCAACCATTAAATTTTCACACAGGAATGGTCCGAAGACCGTGGGTCGCTATCCCACATATGTGATGGCGAAACATCACAAAAAATCTGTGAGACGAAATCACACAAATGGTGTCTAGACAATCCTCAAAGCCCAAGAGATATGTGTGAGACGAAATCACACCGATGAGGCCTAGTCTAACCGTGCAATATGTGTGAGACGAAATCACACAATTGGTGTCTAGACAATCCTCAAAGCCCAAGAGATATGTGTGAGACGAAATCACACCGATGAGGCCTAGTCTAACCGTACAGGGAAAGAGACATCGCACATTTGCTAGTATAAATCACAAAAATGATCATCATGATCATTAAGAAGTGTCAATTACACTAAGTTAGTGAATATAAGAGTTAAGCTTCATGTCCCATAACTACTTGTTTAACTCAAATATTTACGAACAAACTGTAAATCTTCACTAGAAAATTTGTCACAAAAGGTTCAATCGAACAAGTCCAGGAGTTAACCGACGAAGTAAACGCAAGCGTTTCATACCACTTGTTTTACTAGGTCGTTTAATTCAATTTCTCATACGAGTGAAATAAAGGCTTGTATATACTAATAGATTGGAAAACCATTTAAGAAAAAGAGTTTTATAATAAAATAGTTTTGAAATTGTTTGAAGAAAAGGATTTTAATATTTACTACTAGTATAGAAAATTTTTATATTTTTTAAAGTGACAAATCACAAAAATTGATTGTAGAAACAATCAATCACAAGAATTCACATACAAAGATGTGAATAGAATCCAAAGAAATCTATACCGAATCCATCAAAAGTATGTTCACAAAAATCCCGAAGAAAATGTCATCAAAGTTGCTAATAAATGATAGCAACAAATCGGGAAATAATCAAGAATCGATTAAATTTGGAAACCAAATCAATTCACTAAAATTTCACATTTGAAGACGTGAATAAAATCCAAAGAATTCGATTCCAAATTCATCAAAGTAGGAATACCCAAAAATTCCAGAAATAGAGTTATCAAAATCGATAAAGGTGATAACAACTAATTAGAAAAGAAGAATCGATTATCAATTGGAAAAACAATGCAAAACGAGCATAAATGCATAAATGGCTTCAACAAAAATAAGAGTCAAGTCAATGTCGAAGTCAATAATTAATGGTCACTGTCGAGTACAAAATGAATCAATATCATCAAAGAATCCAACGGCAAACAAAGTCAGAGTCTTGAAAATCAAGAAATTAGCAATTTCTCAAAAACAAAATGACCGAAGTCGAATGGAATTCAAGCCGAGGAAAACACAAAATATCGAGTTCAAAATTGCTGAGATTCAAACTAGATATGAATGAAAAATCAAAATCACTCAATTTGCAACTGGTCAAGCTATTTTTCATCACAGTGTAACAGGTACACAATGACACTCATAGCATAGAACAAAAGTGGAACAAAGTCCAAAAGTCAAAATAGCTTTAATTGGCCAAATTCAAACAAAATCAACATCGGCTAAATCAATTCAAAGCCGAAAACACAAAAACAAAATCCTCATTATCAAAAACCCAACTTGAGTTCGCAAAGCAAACGAAGGCAGAAGCCAAAATACTTTTACGAAATCAAAAATCAAATACACATGATTAAGCGTTAGGAATTCATTCCTAAAAATCAAAGACAATCATATGAAAGGATGAGAGATAAAACATCGACAAATAGTTGTAACATATGTTCCATCTAAGTTATATTTTATAATTGTCCTAAACCCCAGGCTCTGATACCAAGCTATGACGCCCCACCTCTATACCCGCACTAGCCAAGAACACTACGATGTAGTGCTGTCAACCAGCACGGAGAATAAGGCTGTTGAGGAGCGACCATCTATGTAATTGCTTTGTGCGAGCACCGATATGTCAGATAGTAATACATGCATTTCAAATTTTTAGAGGAAATCTGACATACCGATACAAACTCAAAGCTACTACACAGTGACTATAATAGTTTAGGACAACAGATATAAAAATAACACAGATAACATAAATGCGGAATACAGATGGAACGAAAAGTCTCATATATATAATAACTGATATCAGTTACAATACATTTGACACAATACATATGATACAACTACAACTGTCGACTCAAGAAGTTATATATATACAAGTACATTATCGACTAATATACATGAATACATATCATCTTAAAATAGACACACTGACTACTACAACAAGACGAAGACCACTTCAAAAGATATGAAAAATCTTCGTAGCTCTAACAGCAACTCAAAGCAGGAAATCTACAACCTGTAAATACTCGGTCTGACCCGAGTATTAAATTCAAAAGAAAATAATACACAGGTCAGTCTAATTCAAACACAGTTATTAATGCACAGAAGCAATAATAATCAAACATCAAATAGACGACAGTCTTAGAAATCTCGTATATCCAACTCTTCAATAAGAGAATTGGATATCGATAAATATAACACATATCAATCAGTGTTAAACCACAAATCAGTAGATTCGAAATATCATCAAAGATAAGTAAAAAGATCATCGATGAAGATAATTTAGCAAACCACAAAATTACCAATTCTGATTGGCTGCAGTACACGCTAACGTGTACTGCCTCGCCAATACGGCATACGAAATACGCAACAGATCAATGAATCGAGAACAAAAGAAATTCCAATTAAAGTTTATCAATTCTATGTGGCTGCAGTACATGCACGCGTGTACTGCCTCGCCACCACAACAACTGCACAATAAAACTACAGTTGAAACCAACGATTAACCAGGAAACTAAACAGTCAAGCAATGACAACTCAAGTGTCAAACTCAACTGGATAGCAAGATCTTGTCAAAATATACAAAACGAATACAAAGCAACCACCACAATGAAACTGTAGTGGTAAACAGGTACAAAGACAAGGGCAGGCTGCAACTAAACTGCAGTCACCACAATGTCACCTGGGCAATGGTTCAAACATGAAACGAATCAAAGGGGTGCAACTAATATTAAAAATTATGCATGTACACAGTGAAGTGAGATACGCATGAAGCAGCATGACTGTACAAACTATATACAAAAGAGAATATGCTATGTAGTGAAGTAAAACAGGTCAGGGATGAACACACGTGAAGTCACAGGTCAGGGATGAACACACGTGAAGTCACAGGTCAGGGATGCATGAAGTCAGGGATCAAAGATCAAACATGCAACTACAACACAACTACACAATATAAGAATGAATAAAATCAAGTCCAGATACTCAAAGGCAACAGACTCAAGTGACCAGAGTAGCTCAAGTTCAAGTAAATACAAATCACAGTGTCCAAAATCAAATAAACAAATATAGTTCAAGTGTACAGTTGCAACACTGACTCAAATGCATGCATATCAGACTTCAGTGAAACAACAAATGTCATCAATGACTTCAAGCAATACATATAACCACATCAAACTGCAGCAGTGACTAAGTGAACAAGATGAAGACAGAAACAACATGCACAATTTCAAATACATGAAGACCATATTCAAGTGCATAGAATCATCGAGGAAGTAAACCAGACTACAATGAAGGCAACATGACCAAATGCTCAAAGATAACTGTCTACACATAGTTACAGGGAAATAAAATGTACAAATGCAGCATCAAAGTTTCAAGTGCACAAGACAAGTACAGAATGACTACTAGAATGAATAGTGAATACATTAACATCAGATGCTCAAGCAGAGGTCAATATGGCAACACAAATGAACACACGCATATGACCATAGTGAAACAGTGAATGCACCAGGAACATGCAAGCTACAATGCAACCAAGAAGCAAGTATATGCAGAAAGCTACATGAATGAAACTATGATATGTATCAGACTTTACACTGAGGACCAATGAACATGCAGAACTCAAGTACATCAACTAGAAAGTTCAACTCGAAGCAACTGATCACAAACAGCAGGCAGTGACAACATAAGTGGAGTTCAGATTAAAATCAAAAATGGCCAGAGACGATAGTTCACAGTTAAGCCAACAAGGAAGTATACAAATGATTAAAGTAAGTACCAGAGAAGTAGAGTTCAACTGATTTAATACTTCAAATCAAAAGAACGAACGTTCAAGAATCAAAATCGTGACTCGAAAGTAATTCCCAAAAATATCAAAGATTAAAATAGGAAAGTTTCAACAACGTGAAGAACACGTTGATCAAATCAGACTCTATAAATAGAAGACCCGATATCATCATCGATGTGGTGATTCAGAGCAGAATAGAAACCCAAACAATCATCACTGACAACATCACGACCCCAAATGCCAAAAATCATCATCAACGAACAAAATCGAACAATGCCGCAATAAATTAAACCACCAATTCAAAACAGTGACAGGCAACAGAGAATCAAACCCAACCACTAACAATGTCAGTGTCGAAGACAACGAAAACAATAAGCAGACGAGCCTAATCATTTGAATTAGATGTGAGTGCCGGGAACACTCACCTTAGCCACGAATGAAGACGAAGCTGTAGCGATGAGGAAGAGGAACAAAGTTAAGCCGAAGCCCAATCGAGCACGAGCACGTCGAAGCAGCCACGAGCAAGTTGAAGGAGTCATTGACGTTGGCGCCTTCGAGTTCCAGAGGCGAATGATTGAAGAAGCTCTAATTTTTGAACGAGGCAGCCATTATTCGTTCGATTGCTTGATTTAGGGTTGGGAATGAATGAAAATGAGGAAGGGGGATCGGGTTGTCTTTGATGAATACGGCACTAAGAAAGAATGGATCAAGATGATTTATAAAGCCCACAACCCTTTTAACAAAATTTTTATAATTGAATTTCAATTCAATTTGAAAAGAATTCAAACCGGATTAAAAATTTCCAAACAACAATTAACAAAATTTTATCCCTGAATTTCAATTCGATTAAAATGCCAATAGCTATTAGCAACCAGATTAGATCGTCAAGAGACGATAATTAAATGGGTACGAGATGCCGGGTTGTTACAAAACATATGAAAAAACCAGGTTTGCTAGAGTCTTAGTTGAAATAACTGTTAACTCCAACCTATCTACCAAGATCAAAGCAAAAGATGGGAAAGGCAAAAGAGTACCAACAGGGTGTTGAATATGAATTTGTACCACCTAAATGCAAAATATATACTTGTTTTGGGCATACTAAAATTCAATGAATGAAAGAAACAACACAAGAATGTAGAGTTAAAGAGAATACTTATGGTGCCTCCGGAAGTCAAACGAATGTAGATGTGCAAGGAAGTGTAGGTGATGGTGTTGAGTGTTCGGGAACTGTTCACAAAAATAAATAAAACATCACCAGATAGTTCAACAGATTTACATACCCCCCAAAAAAACATCAGCAGATCATATAAACAAAAGCACAACTGACCCTACTCTAAATAAGGCTACATGTTCAGTCACTAATTCAGATAATTAAAGTACTATTGATAGTCAAATACAGTCTGATTGTTCCTATGAAAATCAAAATCAATAGAAGGTGACAGAGTCTTCAAAGGCACCCCATTGACTGAGAAACCAAGCCAGAGACAGGTTACCCCACCCTAAGAGATCCAGGGTAATGAGAAGCAACATGATGTTGTAGAGGAAAACCAAATTGAAAAGGAACCTAAAATAATTAAGGAGATAAATAAATTAAACATTCAACTTGATTCCAGCTATGAAGATTCAAATAATGAACAGAAGTCAGGTACTTACACTAAAACAAACCAGTCATACATAGAACTGTTCAATAAGAAAGCGAGTAAGCAAGGACAAAAAGAACAACGCTCCTAGGAACTTGAGGAGTAATAAGGCACCACCCTCCAAATGACAATTAGAGCATCTCCAATCCTCCTGCTTTGTAAAGTCACAAATTAACTATGTGGCATGGTTTGTTTAACATTGTGAAGAACATGTTAAGTGATTTAATATTAAAATACAAATTCACATATCTTTCTTTCCTCCAATGCAATTGTAGTGAAATGAACTAAATTGATTAATTTTGTTTATGTGTCATCATATTAGTGGTGCTTACTAATTGACATTGTTAAGTAGAATGTCTACTACTAGACATTCTCTTTCACAATGTCTAGTAAATGTTTTGACACGTCATCATTTACATTTAGTCTACAATTGCATTGGAGATACAAAGTTGAACAAAAATCTTAATTATCTACATGGCATTGACATTACATTATAATAACATGAAGGTTGGAGATGCTCTTATATGCTGGAATGTAAGAGGTCTTAATAATGATGGGAGACAACTAGACTTCTTTAATTTAATAAATAAATATAAGTCTTCTTTATTTGGGCTTTTGGAAAATAAAACAGGAGATTATAAAATAGATAATTTTCATAATACTCTAGGTGCTAGTTGGAATATTATTCATAATAATTGTAATACTAGTAAGGGCAGAATTATAGTTGCATGGTGTTGTAAAGTTTGGAAATGTAATCCTATATCTAGTGATGATCAACAAATTATGGTGGAGGCCACCAATACTGGGGGCTTACAAAATACTATCACTTTCATATATGCTAGTAATTTAGCTTCTGTTAGAACCAGTTTGTGGAATCAACTTACTCATATATCAACTCAGATTAATTATGCTTGGTTTACCATGGGTGATTATAATGCTGTTTTAAAAGATGAAGATAAGTCTGGTGGACTTACATTGAAAGTGTCCCAGCTGGAGGAGTTTAATAGTTGTATTACTACTGCTGGATTGATGGAATGTTCCCCACTGGGCTGAAATACACATGGAGGTGTGGGTAAGTTAAGAAAATTGCTTGCAAATTAGGTAGTGTGTTAGTTAATGCTAATGCTATCAATTTATTCCCTAAAATGAAAGTTAATATTCTTCCAAGCTCTACTAGTGATCACTCTCCTCTACTGGTTGAACTTATTCACTTTGACAAAGACAACAAAGGAAAGCCCTTCAAGTATGCTAATTTTTGGACTCAATGTAAAGATTACCATTCTATTTTTTATTTCTCTACTCTAGAACAATTTGAGGGAAATCACATGTCTGTACTAACAATGATACTTAAGACTATGAAGATGAGACTAAAAGAATGGAACAGGAATAGGGTCAAGCAAACACAGAAAATAACAATTTGCAGGCCGTTCTGGATCAAACTCAAATAGCTTTGGATAATGACTACAAAATGAAGAGCTCAACAAAGAATATTTTGCTGTTCAACTAAAACTTAAGGAGGCACTCAAGATTTAGTCTAGGGAACTCAAACCAAAAGCTAAAAAAAATGCCTGCTAGAAGGAGATGGATGCTCTAAAAAAATTTAGACTAAATATCTTTGAGGAAAAATAGCAACAATGCCCTTAACATCATTGATGAAAATGACGATCATGCTACATATTCATAAGCTCTTGAAACTAAAGCTATCCATTACTACATCAATTTATTCAATGGTGAAAGCCAAGGAAATTTATCTACTGTTCAGACCAGGACCTTGATTAATGAATATGGGAGTCAGATGTTGACCAAAAGCATTGAAGTTGGGGAAATTGAAGAGGCCATTAAAAGCATTCATCATATTTACAGCCCAGGGCCACATGGGCTGGGCTCGCATTTTTACGTAACCCACTGGTATCACCTAAAAGAATATATGAGATTAGCTTACCAAGAAGCTTTGGATACATGTAAAGTTATAAAAGAAATGAATCATACGTTTATCTGCCTTATCCCTAAAAAGATAAACCTGTCCAAATTCAAGACTACAGACCAATTGCCTGCTATAATGTTTTTTATAAAATGCTTAGCAAAATTTTTTGCGACGGAATTAAGGATATTCTTAATGACTGCATTGGTGAGTGTCAAAGTGCCTTTATAAAAGTAGAAGCATATCAGAGAATTCTTTATTAGCTCATGAACTTGTCAAAAATTTAAAAAAGAAAGGTGTTGATAAACTATGTCTCGAAGTTGACTTACATAAAGCATATGATAAAGTTAATAGGAAAATTTTTCTACATATGCTTAGTGCCATAGGGTTTTCGGACAAGTTTGTTAATATCATAGAAGAATGCATTAATACTCCTGCCTGTTCAATCTTAATAAATGGTTTGCCAAGGGGTTTCATTTCAAGTAATAGAGGTTTGAGACAAGAGGACCCCCTATCTCCTTACTTATTTGCTGTGATGGAATACTTTACACTTCAAATGGAAATCTATTATAGGGCTATCAATGGATACCTAAAAAATCCGAAATCCGTCCGCATCTACATCCGAAAAGCGGATAAATATCTGATATTTGAAAAAATAGATGCGGATGCGAATACGAAGACATCCGCATTCGAAAATTATCTGTCCGGTTTTTGTCAAAATTATAGTTCAAATTATATGCATTTTGGTGCAGTGAAAGATATTCATTTATTATTTTGTTAAGTTGGTAGTTTATGTTATATGCATTTAATGCTTATTAACTATTTGAAACTATTTATTATCATTATATTTGTTAATTTTTAACACTTTTATAATCAATGGGATTGAAAAATATTTATGTTAAACTAAAATTTTCCTTTTACAATTCTTGATTTATTGGTCGTTAGTGGATAGGATAATTATCCGATATCCGTCTGTATCCGTGGATGCGGATATCCGATATCCGAAGATGATTTCCAATGCGGATGCGGGTATGAGACTATCTGCATCCAAAAGCATCCGTTGACAGGCCTAATCTATTGTCATAATAGAATCATGCCTATTGATGATATTAAACCCTACCTCACTCACTTACTTTATGTTGATGATCTTATATTTTGTACCAAGGCTTCTAAAAATGCAGTAAAGAGGATTAAGAAAATATTTTATAAACTGGAAATGCTTGCTGGACTTAGGGTCAATGAGAAAAAAACCAAATGATATTTTAATGACTATTGCAGTAATACAGAAACAATTTGTCAAGTTCTGAATTTTACTGAAGGATAGCTCTCTGCCAAATACCTTGGAGTGCCTTTATCTACTACTACCATTACTGACAGAGAATATGGAAACTTAATCACAAAAATCATGAACAAACTTCAGAGTTGGAGTGCTAATCTACCATCTTTTGTTAGTAGAGTGGAACTGGTTCATACAGTCATCACTTCTACTGTTATATTTTGGCTACAAACATTTTAGATTCATAATGCTTCTATTGATAAATTTGAAAATGTTTATGCTAACTTCATCTAGAAAGGGGGTTTAAATAAAGTAGGATATAAGATGCTTTGCAAACCAAAACAACGAGGCGCATGATTAAAAAATCTCAGAGATTTGAAAATAAATTTATGCCAGTGGACTTGCTTGGAAAATTCTGAATGGTAAAGGAATATGGGCAAACTGGATGAAAAGCAGATATCTGAAGGATAACTTCTGGTTTATGAAAGAGGATAACAATGATTCTGGTACTTGGAAATCTATTCTCAAAGTCAGAAATGAAATACAAAAATTAGTAGAAAGGAGAATTGCTAATGGAAAAGAAACTAGCTTCTGGTATGACCCCTGGTTGAATAATCAAAGAATTATTGACAGATTGGGTTGGGACAATTTTAATGCTTATGGTGGAGATGACTTCAAGTTAGACAAAATCATTCGGGGAAGTGGAATTTTATTGCAAACAATCTTGCCATACAATTAAGAAGTGATATCCAAAACATAGCCTTAAACACTGAAATTCATAGGGATATTGGATCTGAAAACCCATAGGCAAAGAATATACTCTAAAAACTGCTTGGGATAACTTAAGAACAAAAGAGCAGGAAATTGAGTGGGCTCAACTAATCTATAACGGAGCAAGTGTTCCCAAAATGTCTCAAACCTCTTATAAAGCTTTATTACACAGACTTCAAACCAAAGACAAACTTAAAAATTGGGGTATTTTACAAGAATCTATGTGCATGCTATGCAGAAATGAGGAAGAAACACACCATCATTTATTTTTCGCATGCAATATATCTATGAGAATCTGGAACAAGGTTAAAACTATTTTAAACTACAATTATCAAGGTACAAATCTCAAGGATGAAGTCACTTACTTGACTAGAAGTTGAAAATCCGAAAGCTTGATGGGTAAAATTGCCTCCATCGCTTTGACTACAATAGTGTGCATATACTGAAAGAACAGGAACATCATATTTTTAAAGAAAACCAGAAGAATGAGGGTGCGATTAGTAGAGACATTCTGTAACAACCCGCATATTTCACGATTATATATTTAAATGTTTTATTTAAATATAGCATCGTTAATCGGATTAAAGTTCGAAATGTTACTTTTTGTAAATAGTCGAATTGGGACTCGAGACTACTTCCATTGAGTCCAAAATGGCATTTACAACTTTTTTGAGTATAAACATCGATATGTTTGGAGTTGAGTAGAATTTTGCTATTTTTCTATTTTGGGCCTTGGGTTTGGGTTTCAGCCCACTAACCCAACATAATACCCTAACTCCACCCCATTCCTCTTCATTCCTTCATTCCATTTCCTAACACTTTCAAGCTAAAGAAAAATGGGGGAAAGAATGGTAAATTAGAATTCCTAAACCCTAGTTCTCTTAGGAAATTCAAGTTCTTGTTCTAAAATCAAGGAGGAGCTTAGGTAAGCATCCCCTTCTTCTTATCCACCTCAATCTCTCTCCAATTTCAGAAATTTCCTATAAGCTAACTTAGGAAATATTTGCTTATGATCTTAGATTGGAGCTTCTAGAGTTGAAGTTGAAGGGTGGTTGATCTTTCCTTTGTTTTAAAGCTTCTCACTTGTTGTTTTGGGTTTAAAGGTGAGTTTTTGAACTCACATCTATGTCTATAACTTTCATTGTTGTTAGGTATGAATTCATAACATTTATTCGTGTTCATTTGCTTTTGATTTGAATTGATTTGGTGAATTTTCCAAATTTTGGTGTTTTGAAGTCAAAATCTTTAAAGATCATATCTTGGATATTTGGACGTGTTATTTGAGGTGTATCGAAGAGCCTATAGGACTGGGTTGTCGCTTGGCATAAATCCCTAGCCTCCGTCGCTCGTCCGATCGCTCCCGAATCATTTTGGCCATCATGGCCTAGACAAACTGTTGCCCAGACCAGGTGACCAGACGTCTGGTTGGTCAAGTCTAGACGTCTGGTTATAGATAGAAAAGAAAAAAAAGACAGACACTTGGACCAGACGTCTGGTCCAAACCTACCAGACGTCTGGTTAGTTTTCAGACGTCTGGTTGGAGCTCAGACGTTTGGAAGTTTTTTGGAATATTTTCAGAATCTAAATCCAGACGTCTGGATTCTAAACCAGACGTCTAGAACTGTTCATTTTGCCTATTTTGGCTGTTTTTTGAGTGGATTTCCAATTTTAATCGATTTTTGTCGATCCCGTTAGTTGTTATCACTTATTATCGACTTTGATGACTTCTTTCTTTGGATTTTTGGGAATATCCATTTGATGGATTTGATATCGATTTTTATGGTTTTGATTCACGTCGTCGAATGTGAATTTTTGGTTGATCGATTGTTTCTACAATCGTTTTCTATGATTTGTCACTTTAAAATACAAAGGTTTCTATACTAGTAATAAATACTAAAACTCTTTCATTAAAACGATTTCAACACTATTTTAAATATAAAGCTCGTTCTAAATCTGTTTTCCAATCTATTAGTATATACAAACCTTTACCACATTCATATAAGAAATCTAATTAAACGGCTTAGCAAAACAAGTGGTATGAAACGCTTGCGTTTACTTCGTCAGTTAATTCTTAGACTTGTTCGATTGAACTTTTGTGACAATTTTCGAGTGGAAATCTACAATTTGTTCGTAAATAATTAAGTTAAGCAAGTGGTTATGGGACATGAAGCTAAACTCATTTATTTACTAGCTTAGTGTAATTGACACTTCTTATTGATCAATGATGATCGCTATTGAGCTTCGTCTCATTTTTATAGGCTAACGACCTATGGGCTTTATGGAGTTCGGTTCATCGGGCGTACCGTTATTGCACTACGTTGTTGTTCTAAATTATTTGAGTTTCAGGTTCATCGGGCGTACCGTTATTGCACTACGTCGTTGTTTTGAAATATTTGAGTTTTAGGTTCATCGGGCGTACCGTTATTGCACTACGTCGTTGTTCCAACTCATTTGAGTTTCAGGTTCCTCGAGCGTACCATTATTGCACTACGCCATTGCACCGGCTCTATGGTTAGCGACCATGGGATAGCGACCTGTTTGTGATACACGTGTTGGTGAGTTTTCATGCTCCCATTTGTGATAGGCCTCCCCCTTTATGTTTTCTGGATTTCTAATTGTTGATTTCTGGAATTTGTATTTCACTAATTTTTGCGATTGACATTGATATGTATTGTCAATATTTAGGGTTTGGTGAATAATTTAATGAATATGACATTCTTTTTAGTGTTTGAGAAAGTTTGAGATATTGTATGATTTTTGTTGTTACCTTATGTATACTTGTCACAGTATGGCATTTTTGTTATCATATGTTTTTGTCATATCTCTTATCCTATCTCATTTTATATGATATTTATAGCTAGACTGATCCGTTTATTATTTTTCTTCTTAAATAATACTCGGGTCAGACCGAGGTATTTCAGGTGCTTCTACTTGACTTCTTATCAGGGACCATCATCTGATTTTTGGCTAACTACTTTAGATTAGTAGTTTTTGCTTTTATACATTCGAGATAGAGACTCCTTGATGTATACTTATTCTTTTGTCTAGCACTTGTACCTATTCTTTTGTGATGTAGTTTATTTGTATGACAACTATTTTGATGTACACTTTTATATGTTATATTCATATCCGTTTCCGCCTTAGTGATATGAATATCTATGATGGATTTGTGTTGTGCTTGTTCTATATTTGTTTCCAAAGATCACATAGCCACTGTGTAGTAGCTTTGAGTTTGTAATTGATGTGTCAGATTTTCTCTTGAAACGAAATGCATGTAATACTATCTAACATATCGGTACTCGCGCAAAGCAATTACACAGATGGTCGCTCCTCAACAGCCTTATTCTTCGCGCTAGTCGACGACATTACCCAATAGTGTCCTTGGTTAGTGTGAGTATAGAGGTGGGGTCACACATTCAGACTATAATGAAGAGAGTGGGTAAAATATTACTTACAGAGCTATCAGCTATTGAACGACGTACATTGAAGACGCTGGACTAGAAGTAAGTAATAACGAGATTCAGAGGAAGAAGACATGGCAACCACATTAAGTTCGAACAGAAAAGGAATATTTTTAGATCTGTTTGAGATTATTGAATGTACTTGTGGACTTTACTTCTACTATTCTTTTCTTTGTATTGGGCCGGGTCAACCTTATTGTTTGGGCTTCATTATTTCCCTTATTGAAATAAAATCATTACCCACTTTCAAATACACACACACACACACTCTTTAAAGTTTAAACATACCTTAAACATACCGTGAATACATTTTTGCTATACTTTAAATGCCGATTAAATACACATTAAATACATTTTAAATGCATACTTAAATACTTTAATACACATTAAATGCTCATTAAATACATTTTAAATGCACTTTAAGTACAAGTTAATACACTTTAAAAGCACTTTGATATAAATATATTGGAGAACAAAACTAAGATATACATGTATAGAAGTTCTATAATCATATATAATTTACAAATATGTGTATATATATTGATTTATTAAGTGTAAAACAAGTTTTTAATGAAGTAAAAGGATACACACACATATATGGAATAACACACACACACACAAACACACATACATATGGATTATAACATGTTCAATAAAATGTAAACATTAGTGTATAAATGAGTTGCTAAAAGAATGTTATTTTAAAATCAATATTAATTTCAAAATTAAATTATTATTATTATTATGATTTTGTGGGCAATGATTAACATGAATACACAAATGAAATTTTTTTATTCATGCACAAATATGTTTAACATTCTCAACGTGGCAGCATTTCGTCATACTAATTCATTATGATTTCCTAACTAATTTATATGTACAATATGATAAAATATGTTTAACATAATTGAATTGAAAAGAATACCTTTCACCAATGCCTATGATCCTCATGTTGAATCGAAGAAGCGTTCTCCTTGAATCAGATTCCAAATCAAAGGGTGCTAGTTCCCAAATTGCCGACCCCTGACTATCGAATAGCATTGAATTTGATGTAGTATGAACTTAGGAATTTTTTTGTATTGTTATTAACATGCCGTGGCCTAAATTTTATGATCTAGAGATGAATTTTTAGAGTGAAGAAGTTAAAGAAATTAAAGAGTTGAGTCTTACTAAAGAAAAGAGAATTAATGTTGTGATTAAGACCCTTGTAACTTACATAGCCTTTTCATTTCTAAACTAAAAGAAAACCCTTTCATTCACTCATACCATGGCCGATCATACCTAAGGAAACCAAGGTTGGCTTATTTGTTCTTGTTCATGGGCCTTAAATATATTTAAGTCCCTACGAAAAATTCCCATATTTAAATCTAATTTAAACGCGTACCGATATCGCATATCATTCAATATATTTATAACTATTATAAATACACTATTCAATCATGTTCAATGCATCAAATAAAATTTCATAATTAATATTTCATACATATTAAATAATTTATAACGATTATAAATGAATTAAACTAGGTGGTCAAAGGAATATTCAACATTTTGGTTCTATGACTCGTAGGTGTAAATTTGATCAGCGGTTAATATTGAACAATTTGAATACTAACGTTCACACATCACTTAGCAGGTGGTGTGATGTTTTAGCTAAATTTATCGCTTACTTGGTTTCGGTAAAATCTAATTTCACTTTGTTAAGCATTACCCGGTAGTGACGATTATTTACACCAATTCTCTTCATCAAACTATCACTTTGGACTTATGGAATTTGATAATGGTCAAAATTTCAATATCATCCATATTCAACTTTATATTCCAAACGCTAAGTCCATGGTTTAATGATAACAATTATTATTAACCGAACTACTCTGGCCAGAGATTTTGACTTTGAGATGACTTCAGTTGATCGTGATACTAACCCCATATAACTAAGGAGATGAATCCTATCTTGAATAGTGCTTCACTTCCAATACTTCCACTCGACTTAGCTATAGTCGTTCGATGGATGCCATGGCATGATTTAACTATAATCAAAGCAGAGCTTTTATATCAAAGATCAATAGTATTATCAAGTCAAGAGAACTGTGTATTTTCTGTTTGACCTTAGTTATAATAACCAACGAAAAACTATTGAGTGAGTCATTCCATAGTTATCTAATAACTATCAGTACGTAACCCCTTGGTGCCCTCAACGGCAATGAGTAATACACTGCCCAACATTTAGAGAGCATTACATACTCTAGTTCTAACGGATGCATCAATGTCCAGTCCCAATACATCTTGACTAGGAATATTTAAAATGATGTGCTTATCATATTGTGATATAATACTCATGGCTACAACTATTTGTAATTGCTATCACAAACGCATCATTTATGGAATTTCTGACATATATACTTAAATTAACTAATTAATTACTTATAACATTTTATAACAAGTATATAACAGAAAAGAAACACTTTTAGTTCAAACAAAATTGGTTATCGAGTTAGATTTATGTAACAAATTACATAATTGCCCCTTGGGCATACCCCTAACTCTATCAGTCTCCCACTTGCACTTAGGGTCAATGTTCAACGACTAGTTTTCTATCGGTTTAGAAAATAGTCGAAAAATTTCAAATTAAAATAACTGCAAGTGCACGGCGTACTATCGTAGTACATGGCGAGTACGGGTCGATCCGTAGGGAATTGTTGATTTAAATTTCCTATTCAATCAAATTAACCAAAGTTGAAAAGAGTGAAGCTAAAAATGTAGTAAAAAATGAGCAAAAGAAAATTGATAAAAGTATGAGAGTTTGAGGGCAATTTAGAGATAATTCCACTCTCTAGATCACATAAATCAACAAAATGAAGTTATGATCTCTCTTTTCTTTTCATTAGTGTAATTAGTTGATGTGCTTATCATAAGTATAGTATATTTGTGCTATTAATTAGCACAATATAAACCATCAAACTATAACACAACCACTAATACACATTTAACTCTCATGAAATATGACAACAAAGTTGAAAGCAAAATCTATTTTAAGCATGACCTATTAACTATTGTTTAGAAATATAGGCCATCAAATTTTAATTTCAACAATCACTTCATTACCATCATCATATGTAGATGAAGAGGAAATCATTGTTTGTGATTGTTTAAGCATAGCCTATTTGGTGTCAACAATATAGGCTATCAAATTCACATCAAAAACAACAAGTTAAACCACTTCATATTAAGCACAAAAAGAGAGCATAAACATCAAAATGTTGCATCTACATACTAGAGAGCTTCATTACCCCTAAATTGAAGGGATTAAGCTCTCATATTTGTTATCAAATCAACAAATGCAGCATGCAACATTAAAGAAAAACAAGAGGAAAAAGAGAGTAAAATGAAAAGAAAAGCTAAGTAAAAAGAAATGAACACTAAGCTACTAACAACATAAGAAAGAGAGCATGTAAATGTAAAAGAACATTAACTAACATTGCATAGAAAGAAAAATTACATGAAATAAAAAAATGGCTAAGTAGTCATGAAAAGAGAAGAGAAGCTTTCTTTTATTTTGAGCCTAGAACTAACTTAAGAGAGGCTAAAGAAGAAGAGGGTTACATGGAACATAAGGAGTCTTTATACATGTATGAAACCCTAATTCATATTTTTGGGAAATGCCCAAAATGCCCTTATAGGAAGTGTGGTGGCCAAGTTATCATTAGCTTCAATAATCACCCATTAAGTGTTCATGAAAGTGTAATGGCCATTAGCATGTGGATTAGCTTCTAATTTGTACATGAAGGAAGGTGGGTAGGTGGGGTCCTCCATTATCATACCTTTGAATTATTTCCATCTTCATTCATTTATCTTCACTCTTGTGCATGCATATATCTTCATGAAACCACTTGTATATGAATTTAAATTCCTATAAAATAACATAGAAATTTTCAATTAAATTTTAGAAAATTAATATATGCACAAAAATGACCATTTTGCCCTTGGATGAAGAATATGTGACAAATTGAAAATAATTTGAATTTTGATTTAAACAAGTTAAAATACCCGATATGATCATTTATTTAATTTAAATAGATTAAATATTGTGGTAAAAATATGCACATTTACGTGCACATCAAATACTCCCGCACTTATCTTTTTATTCGTCCTCGGATAAACTAAAAACTAAGATAAATCTGTTTTCGTAGGGAGCACGATTGCATTGAGTGTATGCCACAAGCCATTAAACCTCTAGGTGTCTCCAGTAGGATGAGTGTTGTCTCGTGAGGGTTTTCAGCGGATACTACCCACAAAATCCAAATGCACGATGAAAATATTTACAAAATGCAAGATTTATTTACAAAGAGATGAATGCGAATTTTTGAAAATATTTACAAATGAAGGATTTACTTTTAAATTAACACGAATAAGTTAAATATAGGTTTTGGTTATTATCTTGAAAATTTAAGTCATTTACTCATCAAAATTTCCAATAAAAACGAAGTTATCATAACAAATAGACAATAGTTGAACTCGTTGTTTAGGTTGATAACAAAGTGTAACTATGAAATGGATCCTTAGTTGATTCTCAAAGTTTATCAAAGTGGTATATTCATTTCTTTTCAATAACAAGTCAAATCAAATAAGTTAAAGTACTGCTTAGATTTCATTTGCTTACTCTCTCTATTTTTTTTTGAAAATTTTATTGATATTTACAATATTTATATGCCTAACTCAGGTAAACTGAGGCTAGATATATTACCCATGCACTGCCTTGCGGACTTATGTGAGGGGAATACAGAGCGTGGCGAGTGAAAAAACAAGTGTGAACATTTGTTAACTGTAGGTGTTAAAATAATTTATATATACACACACCTAACTCAGATAAACTGAGGCCAGATATACCGATCGTGCACTGCCTTTCGGGCTTATGTGAGAAGGGTACAGAGCATGGCGAGTGAACACATGACTTTAGGTGTTTATTAAAAACTATACATATATACAAGAAACAATTTTTTTGTATCTTTTTCTTTTTGTTTTTTTTGTTTTTGGGAATTTTTTTTTCAAAGATAGAGTTTTGCTAAATCATCTTAGCACCATTTAACTTAGAAGACAAAAAAATTGTTATATCCTTTACTTTAAATTAACCACCTTAAAACAAAGATTTTCAATAAGGATGTATTTCATAATTTACACGTATGAATCTTCCTATATACTAGTTAAACCATTGTTATTTGTAATCAAACTTCATATGTATTTTTGTTAAGACAAATAAATTTTCAAAAATTTCAATTTAATAAGCCAAAACCATATATTTATCCTATGGTGTTTCTTTAAAATAAATCAAAAATGCTTAAATAGAATTGTTTTTGTTTTTTTTTGAGAATTTTTTTTTAAATTTTGCAAAGAAAAAGTAAAATAAATCATAAAAAATCAAAAATGAAGATGAGTCTCCCTCCACACTTGATTTTGACTATGTCCCCACAGTCAACCCAAGTTGAAGGAGAAAAATAAAAGAAAAATAAAAAGATGACCTATATTAACATGAAAATGAATGGTATTTACACGAGATCAGAAAGTATATTGTGAAAAGTAAATGAAACGGTCTTCCAAAAACCGATTCATTTGTCTCGTCAAATATGCGAGACACAGCGTAAGCACGAAAAACCAAATCGTACAAGATTTCAAAGTTGAACGTTTATTTGGAAAAACGAATGTCGTTTTATTAAAAATCGTACGAGTTGTTTTATTTTCGATAATTTTCGGGGTTGATAGAATAATTGATTGAAATTCAATTTTATTATCACCAAATTGAAATTCAAATTTATCATTGAAAATTTCTTCAAAATTATTGGTTTCAAAATCAAAATGGTGATGTAATTCTTCCCCATCAGAATTTGACAACTTGTTTCCAAAAAGTCCAAAGAAATCATGTTCGTTAAATTCGTCTGCCTTTGTTGGATTATCAATAATTTCATTATGTGTCTCAAGTTCAAAATCCAAAGTTGTTGTATTCAAATTTTCAAAATCGAGAAAAGGAAGATCGAATTTTAAATTTGGTTTCACACCCTCAAAAGAATTGAAATCCAATTCAATTACCGTGTTTTCAACAACTTCATTAAGATTTTCGTTTTCAATTTCAAAAGTTGTTATTTGAAAATCGTCAATTGTGGTAAAAGATGGATTATTATTTGACTCGTCACACGTTGGGATTTGATTTTGTTTATCACGTTGTTTCATATATGTTTCAAACAACGAGTCCATGTGATCATTGTAAATTTCGTCCATTTGTTCAACAAAATCCAATCTATAGTTATTAACTTGAGAATTTTCACTTTGAAATTGTTGAGAACAAAGATTTTCAATCATAATAGGGTTAAGATTATTCCCATTGCCAAATTCGTTTGAAAAGTTTTTTCGATTTTCATTTTGAGTTTGAAATTCATCTCGGAGTTCGCAATTGAATTGGCATGGGCTATCATCGAAATCGTTTGAATTTTGAATTGAATTCAAATTTTGAAATCCTTGAAAAATTTGACTCGAGTTATCGCACAAATACGAATTACACAAATCATTTATCATTTGATTTTGTTGTGTAGAGATTTCAAGTAGAGCTGAAATGTTATTTTCGAGATTCGAGGGTTGGTCATCGTTTTGAAAACTTTGTTGTTCAAAATTCGAATTGTTTAAAGAATAGTTGTCGTTAAAATATCCACATGAATTTGAAGTGAAATCATATGGATTATATTAATTTTCACAACTATTGTAAAATTCAAGTGAGTGGGGAAACTCGGACATTTTCAAGAATGTTTTTGTTTTTTTATTTTATAAAGGAAAAATATATACAGATAGAATTTATTTTTTTCAAAATGGAAAATTGATTTTTGTTTTGTATTTTGGTTTTTTTTTTATTTTTTTTGTTTTTGAAAAGATCTTCTATATATATATATATATTTTGGATTTTTGAAATTTTAAAGGAAAAGGATTTTAAAATTTCAAAGAAAAAGAGCAGGAATATTTACAATTTTTTTAGTTTTGGATTTTGAATTTTTTTTAAATATGCATGAACCAATGCAACTAAATGAATGCAAGGGTTAATTACAAATTATTTATCCTAAGTTAACCCAAAATTGTATAATCACAAATTGTCTTAATTCAACAAGATAGTTCTCAGCCAGGTAACAGACATGATTTATCGGTGCACCACGAATCACCGTAGCAATGCAGCCGAAGGTTTAAGTACCTTCAAAGAAACAATTCAGTATAATATTTATGAATCACTGTAATATTTATAACTGATTATTGCTCTGCCGTAGCCTAGACACCAAGAAATTAAATTGTCGAAAAAGGACAAATTGTCAATATACAATTAAAAGTTATTGATTTCTAACCGTTATTATTAATAAAAATCTAAGATGAAATGCAAAGCAGAAATTAAACGTGTATTAACAATGCAATTATGATGAAATGTGTTTTTGTAACATCCCGCCTTTTTGTACGCTTTAAGCAGACACACATGCCGACTCAAACCATACAGAAGGGCGAATTGTTATTGGGGTAAATAAGAAAAAAGAGAAAGAAAAAAAACAGAATCTCGCAGCGAAATGACAAAATATAATAATCAAATAAAAGTCCATGAAGCTGTATACAAAACATTTGATTATACTTATACAATACAAAAATCATAGTTACACATATCAGAGTTAAATACATAACATTGCAGCGGAACAGTATGATGCAGTGGAATAATATGGTAAATAATAATAATAAATTCTTCGTCTTCCTCCTCCGAAAATAAGGTCTTCAAATCCTGAAATGCTCAGGCTGACCCGAGCGAATTGAAAACACAAAACACTCGAGTCAGAACTAAAAGATCTTATGTGAGTTAAATCAACGGTAAATAAATACGAGTGTAAACGGCGTCGGAGATCTTTACGGGGTTTGACATCTCTTATCCAGTGTCTAACGTGAGTGCAGTAACTTAAAAGATGTTCGGGATTCATATCTCCTAAGGATCTATTAAACTATCTACTATGTAGTACAATACGCTATTATAATAGTGTCTAAAGTAAAGTATGCTATTTAAAAATAGCGTTAAGGCTTTACATTTTCCACCTTAACACATTTTTAGGTATGCCAATAGTCTATACTGTACCATAACTCCCCGTAAACTGGAGCCGCTAGAGGATACCACATAGGTACGACATAAAAAAACTCGTAGAATGCACGCTAGGGTAGGTGACACGGCACAACTAGGCAATGCCAAGGTAGATATACCAATTACACTTCCGGACTTTTGGTAACGCATAGCCGCAACTACCGCCCAACTCAAAACACACTCCCGAGTAAAAATCGAAGGGTGGCCACCGAATAAATCGCAAAGTCAGAATATAGATCGATGGAGTGTGTCCGATCAGAGGACCTACCTTATTGGCCCGTCGATTGCTCCTGTTTTAGCCACCTTATGCCAACTCACGGGAGTCGAGTCCATGTATATACCTCATATAGGATCGTCGCCACCATCCAACTTCATTCTGGAATCTCCACCTCGTACACGGTTGTCAAAATGGTTTTCGGTATCGATAGAGAGTATTGTTATCCCGCCTTTTGGCAAGGCCGAGATACTAAGGAACCAACTGAAAAAGAAACAGGATCACACGTCTTCAACTTTGAATGATTGTTGGGCAACTACAAATATCGATGGATTATGCCCGGGTCCGGATCGGGCTACAATTAATAAGACACGTCGAGTGAAGCTGTGGAAACCAATGCTCCAAATTTCGGGACAATCCAAGTTCGTATGCTCAAGATATTGCCAATGGGAAGTGGATGAAGTGGTACAGGTTCGAATCCCTCGAGAACAGCATAGGCTCGAATCGATCAGAAGAAAGCCATGCTCCGAATCCATCGACCACACATTAGTTCGAATCCATCCACGAGACCTTGGTTCAAATCCAACAGGGCCGACCCGTATGTTCGAATCCATCAAGGCAGAATGCTTCGAGTCCATGGATTTGTTTCACTCCGTATCAACCATGTTGAAGACCTTCGAACCCACTCCGTCAAGATAGCTTCGTATCCACCAGTCGAATCGATTCGAAGGGCGCCCATTCGATCGATTCGAAGGAGCATTCCTTCGAATCCATCACTTCGAATCCACTAAGTCGAAGCGCCTGAAACGATGGGTTCGACCCAGTAAAACTCGAAGAAAAAGACGGGTTGACCCAAGAAACGCGCGAGCCACGTCACCAAGCACATGCTCAGACGATCGATTCGACCCTATCGAGTCGAAGGGATCGATTCGAAGCAAGGGTGTCCATCTGAAGTGCAATTTTAAATCGATTATAACTCGAGGTCCACAAGTCCAAATGCTATGAAATTTTCGCAGAAGCTTAAGTACATAATGAAGAATGTCCACACCAAATTTCAGCTCGATTGGACTCTTTCTTGATCGATTCGAACCAAGGGTCGAATCGATCCCAAAGTGGGCCCGGATCTCCAGATCTCGGCCATGTGGACCCCCTCACGTGCCAGAAGTGTCTTCCCGAATTTTAGGCGAAATATCAGCCTCCTACACCTATAAATAGAGCCCCTGGTCATTCAGAAAAGGGGTCGGACAATTTTAAGCACTAAAGAGCGCCCAGATTCTGCCAGATTTACTCCAGATCACCGCCGCTGCTTTAGATTGAGACTTAGCATATAAATTCAGTTGTATTACATTATAAGAAATTGTAATCTTCGAGTATCGAGCAATAAAATCATCAAACTTCATAGTGGACGTAGGCGAAACGCCGAACCACTCTAAATCGCTTGTCTTTGCAATTTACTTTCTGTTATTTGGAGTTTTTGTTAGATAATCCTCAGTTGGAATTTTCTTTCTTCACTTTTATCTCTTTAAAAACTTTCGAAGAGTGTTGTGCCCATTTTTGGTACAAACACTTTGGTGCTTTCACTGAGAGAAACCAGCTTTTTCTCCTGCTTCTTGGATCTACCATCGATACCGGATTGCAAAAATCCAAGAGGAAGATCCAGATCTCCAATCCAAAATCCTTCCATTCTACTCAGGTTTGCATAAAGTCTAGGAAAGGAATTCGTCATTCGAAATGGTTAGTACTAGAACCACTTCCACAGCTGCTGGTCAAGAAGGTAGGGATGGACAGAATCCTACCCAACAGCAGCTATCCAACCAAGACAACACTGCTCATTCAGATCCATCTGGGACGGTCACCAGACAGGAATTACATGTGTTGTTTCAAGAACTGACTCAAAGTGGCAACAATTGGCCGAACAGTTGCGTGCAAATATTGAATTAACAAACCAACTGAACCGCCAGGGCCGTAGAAGGTCCAGGAGGGATGATATCTCCCGCTCATCCACTAAAAGTTCTGCCTCATCTGACTATCATCACAGATCTACCCATCCCCGATTGGACTGAAGTCATGCTCAAACTACCGGATATCAACCCGCCTTGACTGTTGGAAAGTTGAGGGCAGGACCGTCGACCAGCTTCCAGGTTGGGCCTTCAGCACGAGGAGGCCATACTCCACAGTATACCATGGATAATCATGCCGCAGCTGCCACAATAGAAACAAGGGTTGATACCCAAAATCTTTCAGAGCCAAATAATCAGCAGCGTGGGCGTACTCCTGAACCATACGTCCCAGAAGACGCTGAGCCAAGGAGGCGAAATTTGGACCGTCGACAGCGCCCCGTCCGAACTCGCGCTGTGGAACCCGACCACACCTTAGCTCAGCAGGCTCAAAATGTAGCAATGCTCGACCTTTCTACTATGATACGTCAGATGATCCGCGAAAGCCAAGGTCTTACCAACAACGATTGGGGGATTTCTCGAAGTCATACTCCTTTCACGGACGAGATATTGTACGCTGAACCTCCTTGGCGTTTCAGAATGCCAACTCTCCCTATGTACGAAGGAAATTCTGATCCCAATCAACACATTTTGAAATATGAATGGTCAATGAGCGCCGCTAGGGCCGACGATGCAGTGAAGTGTCGAAGTTTCCCCATCTCACTAGGAGGAATTGCAACAATGTGGTTTACAAGATTACCTCCTAGATCTATCTCTTCATTTGATCAATTGGCTAAGAAATTTGTTGAACAATTTCGCATGCATGTCGCTAGAGCCAAAGATGTTAACACCCTGTCCAATGTTACCCAAGCTCGTGGGGAAACACTAAGGCGTTACTTGGAGAGATTCCATGCGGCATGTGTGGAGATTAGTAATCCCAACGATAACTCAATTTTAATGGCGTTGACAAAAGGAATCGATCCCGATTCTGAGTTTGGAAACTGGTTAGCTGGAAAACCACCCGCATCGTTGGACCGTTTCTACTCCAAAGCCGCTCAATTCCTACGGCAAGAGGACGCGAAACAGTCTAGGAAGCAGGACGATGCGAAGCCCGGAAGTGAAGGAATACAAAGTAATGTAGCAGTTAAGTAGTCCGGTGACAATTCCGGAAAAGTTCAGTTAAACGTACAGAATAAGCAAACTCATCCAAGAAGCAACAGTGGTCAGGATAAGAAAAGAGATCCGAATCGTGGCCCACGACGTAGGGCTCCGATGTTCGAAAATTATACACCATTAAATACATCGTTGGAGAATGTGTACCTACAAACTTGCAACACTGTGCAGTATAAGAAGCCCGCTCCGACGCAGTCATCGGGGAGGCAAATTCAGACAGGGAAGTTTTGCAGATATCACGAAAGTTACGGCCATAATACTAACGACTGTCGACATTTGCAGGATATCATAGAAAAATTAATCAGGGAAAGAAAGTTAGATCAATTCGTACGGGCGCCACAGCTCGGTGGTGCAGGCCCTTCGAATCAGAATCATACACAAAATCAAGAAAGACGAGAGGAACCCGCTCGTACAGGCGGAAGGTTGGTTATAAATACCATAAGTGGTGGTCCCCATCCAGTAGACAGAAGTTGGAGGGAAATGGAGTCGTATGCTAGCTCTATCAGGCATGCGAGCTTCGAATGCTGCAGCAATTATGAAGAAGGAACTCCGGCTAAGCAACAAAAGACAATGTCTGATGATATCATATTTAGAAGCAGAGATGCTGACAAAATCGAAGCCCCAACAATCGACCCACTGGTCATATCTGCCCAGGTTGGTCCTGCTTAGTTGAAGAGGATCCTGGTTGACAGTGGGAGTTCTGTAAACATTTTGTTCAAACGGGCTTATGACTTAATGAAGATGGAAGCAAAAGACTTAAAACCTTGCCAATCTCGGGTTCATGGCTTCAATGGGAGTGCTACAATACCCACTGGAATAGTGGAGCTGCCAGTGGAGCTGGGAATTGGAGAGCGCCGGAGAGTCCGACTGTTGCAATTTGTTGTTCTAGACATCGCTTCACCGTATAACGCATTCTTGGGCCGACCAGCCCTTGCTGAATTCAGGGCAGCCATTGCCCTATGGTGTTTGACTTTAAAATTCCCAACTAACCATGGGATTGGAGTCATTCAAGGAGATCAGGCAGCGGGAAGAGCCTGTTTTGTTACTGAACTACGTGAGGCGCAAAAAAGGAGAAAGGAAAGGGCGTAGAGGAATCTCTCTACGTCTATTTTACTGATGATTGACAACTAGCGCCTGGGCCTCGGCCCGGGCACCACTACCAATTCCTTAAAGATCTTGACCCTAGAGACAACGATGATAAAGACGAAGCTAAAGAGAATCAAGCTTCCCCAGCCGAACTGACTGTGGACGTCCCGGTCAGTGAGGATGACGACTCAAAAGTACTAAAAGTTGGATCTCAACTGGGAAAACAGATACAGCAGGAATTGGTTAAATTCCTCCAAGCGAATCTCGATGTTTTCGCCTGGACGCACTCTGATATGTGCGGAATCTCACCAAACATCGCAAATCACTCCTTGAATATTGATCCGCGACATGTTCCGGTTAAGCAAAAAAGGCGTGGTATGGATCAAGAGAGATCTGCCGCCCTTAAAGAAGAGATTGACAAGTTGCAATCAAATGGGTTCATCCGAGATGCTCTATACCCGGAGTGGGTGTCAAATCCAGTGTTGGTTCGAAAACCGAATGGGAAATGGAGAACTTGTGTCGACTACTCCGACTTAAACAAAGCTTGCCCAAAAGATAGTTTTCCACTTCCTCGAATTGACCAGCTCGTAGACTCAACGGCTGGCCATGAATTGTTATCTTTTATGGATGCTTATTCTGGTTATAATCAAATACCTATGCATTTACCCGATCAGGAGCATACCAGTTTCGTGACCGATCTGGGACTCTACTGTTACAGAGTCATGCCTTTTGGTTTAAAGAATGCCGGAGCGACATACCAACGCTTGGTCAATCGGATGTTCGCCGACCAGATCGGGAAGACCATGGAAGTTTATGTGGATGACATGTTAGTAAAGTCCCGATTTTCCACAGATCACGTCAGAGATTTAGATTCAATGTTCCGCATCCTACGAGAATATAGAATGAAGCTCAACCCATTGAAGTGCCACTTCGGCGTTGCGTCCTGAAAGTTCCTCGGTTTCATCGTCAACGCTCGTGGGATAGAGGCGAATCCCGAAAAGATCTGGGCAATAAGGAACTTGCAAACTCCAAGAACTATAAAGCAAGTCCAGAGACTCAACGGGAAGGTAGCAGCATTAAGCAGGTTCATTTCAAAATCCACCGATAAATGCATTCCTTTCTTTGATCTGATCCGGAAGGGAAAGCGAAACTTTGAATGGACCATGGAGTGTGAAGATGCATTCCGATCGCTGGTTCAACATCTCTCCACACCACGGATCCTGTCAAAGCCGGTTGATCACGAATAATTATACCTTTATCTGGCAGTATCGGAGCATGCGATCAGTGCTGCTCTTGTCCAAGAAGAAGATCGAGTGCAGAAACCGGTCTATTATGTTAGTAAACGATTGACAGGAGCTGAAAGAAATTACCCAAGGTTGGAGAAATTGGCTTATTGCCTAGTCATAGCCTCAAGAAAGCTTCGCCCTTATTTCCAAGCTCATCCACTTACTATGTATACCAATCAGCCGTTACGACAGGTTCTCATGCGGCCTGAGACGTCTGGTAGGTTACTCAAGTGGAATATCGAACTGAGTCAATTTGACATTACTTATGCTCCGTGGAAAGCCATTCAAGGGCAAGTATTACCCGATTTCATAGCTGAATTTACTGTTCTAGACAACTTGCCCGAAACCAGTGAATCTCCCGAATACATCTGGAAGTTGTATATAGATGGTGCCTCAAACGATCGGTGTTCGGGTGCTGGTGTTGTACTTGAAACCCCCGAAGGCCGATCCATCTGTTATGCTTTGAAATTTTATTTTCACGCAACCAACAATGAAGCTAAATATGAAGCCCTATTGACTGGATTAAAGCTTGCCAGAGATTTGAGAATTGTCGCTGTAGAAATTTATTGTGATTCACAGTTGGTTGTGTGTCAGGTACGGGGAGAGTATCAAGCAAGAGACTGAAGATTGGCTGCTTACTTGGCTCAAGTGCAGGAAACACTGGATCAGTTTGATTATTATGCCATTTACTATATACCTCGAGATTGCAATCAAAAAGCTGATTCATTGGCAAAGTTAGCCAGCACAGGTGAGGCACAGCAAATGGGACTTGTCCCCGTCGAAACTTTGTCTTCCCCAAGCATCGATCAGATAAAGATGAATTTTGTGTTTGAAACCGCTCCCAGTAGAGAATCGTGGATGACTCCGTATCGAAATTACATCGAGAATGGGATATTGCCCGAGCATAGAAATGAGAAAAGGCAAATTCTACGAAAAGCTTCACGGTTCGTCATTCAGGACAGAGTCATGTATAGGAGAGGTTATTCTGTTCCTCTCCTCCGGTGTATCGCTCACGATGAAATCAAACGAGTACTACATGACATGCATGAAGGAGAATGTGGCGATCACACCGGTGGACAAGCCCTCACTAAGAAAATACTCCGATATGGATATTACTGGCCGACAGTGAATCGAGATGCAGCGAACTATGCCAGAAAGTGCGACAGGTGCTAGAAACACGCTCGAATTCCAAGAGCCCCACCTACCGAGATAACTCAAATGGTCAGTCCCTGGCCATTCGCTATGTGGGGTATCGATATCATCGGCGCTCTACCTCTGGCAAAAGGCGGTGCGAAGTACGCCATCGTCGCCGTTGACTACTTTACAAAATGGGCCGAGGCCGAAGCCCTCGCGACGATTACGACGAAAAAAGTAATAAACTTTGTGGTTCGCAATATCATCTGTCGATTTGGACTCCCGCATACCATCATCACCGATAATGGAGCCCAATTCGAGAGTTCAGAATTCAAGAATTTCTGTCAACGGTTTCATATTCATAAAAAGTTCTCGGCAGTTGCACATCCACAAGCAAACGGTCAGGTCGAAGCTGTTAACAAAGTTATAAAATCCATCTTAAAGAAACGACTGGAAAAGGCTGGGGGCAAATGGGTTGATGAACTTCCTATGGCATTATGGGCTTATCGAACAACTCACAAGACCGCAACCGGACACACCCCGTTTTCCTTATCTTATGGCTCGAAAGCCGTTATTCCAGTCGAGATGGATGTATTTTCCCACCGCGTGACTTATTATGATCCAAAAACAAATGCTATATTACTTGCTGAATCTTTGGATTTATTGGATGAGAAACGGGAAGAGTCTGATTTGAGAGCGGCCGCATATCGAAGTCGAGTCGCTAGGTTGTACAATGCCAAAGTTCGACCCCGAACTTTTGAAATCGGTGATCTTGTCCTCAAGAGAATCTATCCGGTTCCTTCACACATGAAACCAAATTGGAAAGGACCGTACATGATTGCACAAAGACTCGGAGATGGCACATTCAAACTATCGACTGTTGACGGTCTTGTTTTGCCAAGAGCCTGAAATAGCGAGAGTCTCCGTCGCTACTACATATGACAGGTTTTATTTATTTCATTATATTTTTCATTCGGCAATTTACTTTTGCATTTCAAAATTAGAATTTGTAATAAGGCAACTGACTTTGCCATATTTTCTTATTTCAGCAATAAAATGCCATCTCTTTGAGCCAGAGCTGTGATTCATTAAATACAATGTACAACATCACGATGCACGAAGAGCTAAATTCCATCACACAGTGGAATTTATTCAAGTAGGGATTGGCTATGAAGCGATCAACCACTCGCTAAATGAAACCCAAGCTCGGGGGCAAGCCATCACATCGGGCCAGAAAAGGGTTGATACACGACAACCCCCCACTTAACTCTGTACTCCCAGAACGCGAGACGGAGTATAAACATTTACTTAACTCCGTACTCCCAGAGCGCGAGGCGGAGTATAAACATACACTTAACTCCGTACTCCCAGAGTGCGAGGCGGAGTATAAACATTCACTTAACTCCGCACTCCCAGAGTGCGAGGCGGAGTATAAACATTCACTTAACTCCGCACTCCCAGAGTGCGAGGTGGAGTATAAACATTAACAAAATCCCAGAGTACTCCGAGAGCGCAAGCTGGGTACAAACATCAACAAAATCCCAGAGTACTCCGAGAGCGCGAGCTGGGTACAAACATCAACAAAATCCCAGAGTACTCCGAGAGCGCGAGCTGGGTACAAACATTAACAGAATCCCAGAGTACTCCGAGAGCGCGAGCTGGGTATAAACATCAACAAAAACCCTAGAGTACTCCGAGGGCGCGAGCTGGGTACTAACATCAATAAACTCCGGACTCCGAGAGCGCGAGCTGGAGTATAAACATTTACTTAACTCCGTACTCCCAGAGTGCGAGGCAAAGTGTAAACATTTACTTAACTCCGTACTCCCAGAGCGCGAGACGGAGTATAAACATTATTTAACTTCGTACTCCCAGAGTGCAAAACGAAGTACAAACATACGCCAACTTCACACTTATCCCCAATGCTGGGGGCAGAACCAAAACACATATCGAGTTGAAGACAGAAGGGAATATACTTTCATTTCCATTATCAACAAAAAGAATTTGATTACAAAATGGTTCAAAAAATTCCTACTAGTGGGAGCCGAATCCACATCTATACACGGCTATAGAAAAATCAACAAAACACTACCCCTGGACTCACAAGCGAGCCAAAGAAAGAGTTCAATCTTTCTTCTTCCTTATTTTCTTCTTTGGGGTAGCCCCGCTGGATCCACCACCTGACTTCCCTCTCACTCTCTTGCTCTTCTCCGGTCTGTCCTCTGATGGCGACATAATATCGACATCTTCCTTAGAGCTTGAAGCAACGGAGATTCTCCTAGAAGGTCGAGCTGAAGGCATAGGAGCAGTAACGGGAAGTGGGGCTGGATCAGCTTCGATGACTACAGTACCGCCCGGTGATATCATCATTAACGGGGCAGGCCCGGGCGGATTCATACCAGCGGTCCCCGCTGCCATCTCAGCGTTAATTTCAGCAAAAACTTCATCCTCACGGGACGCTTGAGCCGCGCCGGATGTGCCAGTAGCTGGCATAGATGAACTAACAGCTGGAGCAACCCCACTCATGGCACCGGATGGGTCGGCGAAGGGATCATTAGGTTCGCTAAGAAGTTCCTCAATCATTTGAGCACTGAAGGAAAACATGTTCGCATCTCCCTCTTCTCCAACCAAGGTAGAAGTCGTAATGGCTTCAGTAACGATAGCCCCTTGCATTTGATAAGGAGCTGGAGATGAAAGAGGCGCAGAAACAACGGCATCAGTCACTGAAATGCAGAAAATCAAAGATTTTAGCCAAGTGTATTGCTTCAGGTTCGTCACACTAAAATACAGGAAGCGTTCAAATACCTTCCTAAGCCTGGACCGGAGCATCGGCAGAGGCATGAGCAGGAAGATCGGCGGAAGATAACTGCAGCTGGTCGGGATTGTATGCTGGGGATCAACCACACCAGTGGTTTCAGGCAGTGTTGGAATTACAGTTTGAACACTTTCCTCGTGATGCGCGATCCCCGAGCCCTCGCCTGTCTCTAGAGGTTGAACACCAAGTCTCTCTTTTGCCATGGAAATCACCGCCTCATGAAGGACTTTCCTCTCATCCTCAATGAGCAAGCGCATCTCAAGCTCGAAGTCATCAAGTGTTTCATCTGGATGCACTGCTCTCTTCTCCTCCACCAGCCTGGTCCAGGCGTTGTAAAGAATCATGGAGTCATCTCCCAGCCACGCTAAATTTATGTGCTCCAGCACATTAGCGTTGTACGTGACCAAGAGATCGTCAAACTCAGCGTCCATCCTGGACCACTCCACCAAAATCTTTTCTTGAATTTCTACTTCCGCAGACTTAGTCTTAGCCGCCGCCGCAGCAATTTGGCTCTAAGAGATACAGCTTGGTCGCAAGCCTCTTGAGCAGTGGTGTTTGCATCGTCCTTCTCCTTCACCATTTCAGCAAATTTGGCCTTGAGCTCGTTCAGCTCCTTAACGGCTAAGTCTTGCTCAGCTGCAATGGTGGTGTTGCGGTGGTCCATCTCTTCTACCATGGCGCAATGTTCCTGTTGCATCCTCGCCATTTTGGCCACGGCATCCTCATGCTTCTGAAGCGCTTGAAGTTCTGAATTCCGAGACGTCTCCATTTCAGATTGGAGAACTTGAATGATGCAGTCCTTCTTGACAATGTCAGCATCGCGCTCAGCAATAATCTTCGCCCGGTTAAAAGCTACTCTAGAAGCCTTCACGGCTGCCTTATACCATTCCTTGTATTGGGCATAGAAGTCACGGATGTAGTCATGTGCAATGTTCTCAGCATCCGGAGGAATTCTTTTAAGATGAGGAGGAAAGACATACGTGTCCATGCAAATTTCAGGAAAATCTTTTTTCATTTGCGCAAGTTTGATGGCTCCTTCACTTGTCAATTTAGCCGGAGCCTGTTCTATTATAGCGGTTGTTGTTGGTTCCACTCTTGGCCGCTGAGTATCGGGCCGAGAAGATTGAGAAGGCTGCTGCTGCTGTTGAGAAGGCCCAGGAAGATCTACAAGAGCCCTAGGAGGCGGGGGAGAACGAAATCGGGATCGGTGCTGGTACCCCCGATCTCTGTCAGCACGATCATGGCCAGAGCGGCCATGCCAATAGTCTCTATCCCTATCATAGGGCTCTTGGCTAGAATAACCATGTCCGTGGTCCCTGTCTAATTCCCTCCAACAGGATTCATAGTAAGAAGATGATCGGCGCACGTTTTGAAGCCTATCTAGAGTAGATCCTCTGTCTGACATTTCACCTGCAATAAGAGAGAATTACGGATTAGGATCCGATAAAGCAATGTTTACTATGCCAAAGTCGTGAAGTGCCGTGGAAGTGTGTGTAAATGTGTAAACCCCCAAACCGATCGGAAGTGTTGACCGCACTTAAAGGAAAGGGCTCGTTCATATTTAAGACATCTTGAAATTCCTCCAACCCAGGATTATGAGAAGTCGATATATAATCCGGGATGGGAATATCGTCAAGCCCTTTGAAAGTATCTCTCGAATGAGAAGGGACGGCCTCAGAAATCATGACTCCGGAAGAGGGAGGAGACACATCCACAATCTTCCACCACTTAGACTTGAGTTTTTTGGAAACGGCGGCCTTGCCTTTTCGTCTTTCTCCCGACTCTTCGAAATTTCCCGAGAGATCAGCCATCGGCTCCGAATCTTTATGGGTTCTTTCTTCATCACTCGCTTCGGTTATTGTGGTTCCGAGCGTTTTCTTCGCCGTTTTCTTCTTGGTTTTCTTCTTTGAAGCAGGCTTTGCCATCCCTTCGATAACTATGCTTTGATTCGTTTCAATCAAGCCAAGAGCTCTTAAATTATAGTCGTTCAGCACCGAGTCGATATGTCTCAGCTTGCTCGGAACTTCTTGAAGACTTCGGACTATGCCCCTGAAGTAACCGCCATCGGGTCTGGAGATAATGGCTGTAAGAGACATGAGATGTCAATACTAATGCCAAAAACTATTGGTTAAAAAACATCATCAACGAGTTAAGATGCTTATGTCTAGACAACCATCGCCTAGCAAAACCAGGAGGACACCGGATATAAAACCATTCATTCTTAAAATAACTCAGTCTGGTCCAGGATCCAATAATAACTTGGCAATTTCTAACTGCCTCTAGGAATGTAAAGGATGGGCTATCGCCCCTACTCTTGAAGTTAAATATATATCTAATCTCGGTTGGCCTCGGCGGGCGAAAAAGACAGTCCATAAATATGACGAAGGCACTGTTCAGCAACGCATGTCCGTTGGGATGAAGTTGCGAGGGAGCGATTGCTAGATATGGTAGCATCTCTCTGATATATTGATTAAATGGAGGAAGCGTTCCAGCCGCGAGAGCATGGCGATAAAAAGCTGTATTTCCTTCAGGAGGATTATGCGGTCTATCGTTGGCACTGGGCAATAAAACATCATCCGGAGATATGTTGTGCTTCAAACATATCCTGCCTAACAAAGACTCAGAAATACTGGACTGGACGGAATCGACAGGATCCTCAATAAATATAGCCTCCGGCAATTCGTCTGGAGCCGGGTCGATTACATCGGCGGGAATATCGGGAATCTCAAGCATCGGAGGAGGAGAGCTCTGCACCTCTTGTTGTTGGGAGCTCGAAGATTTCATAATTGACTAACTCATCATAAAGAGACGTTAAGTACATAAAGAGCCTGTGCATTCCCCAGTGTAAAGTATGAACGTGTTGTGCAGTGCAAGTGCAGTGCGTTACTAAGGCAAATTTTACAGACTGAAATGAGATGTACGAACAACGGAATTCTGGAAATCAAGAATGAAAATGACCGTCATCGCTGACCGTCACTTCCACACCATCCAGACGCTACTGACCACTTCAAGTATAAATCAGTTGTATTGTTGGTTAAGTCACAGTTCCATCGACGAGCTTCAAAGGAAATTCAAGTATAGTCTTACAATCAAGTTCAGTTATGCAAGGCCGAAGCTCGTCGGAGTCGAGTATGCTAAAGTCCGTTAAGTTCGTCAAAGTTCAAACTTGAAAATGGCCGCAGTTCAGATGTTGGAGCAAATCAGAAGAGTAGAAGCCTCTGGAGCAAGGATGTTCGAATCCATCAACTCGAATCGATATGAGTCGAATCGATGAAGGTCGAATCGATAAACTTCGACTCCACGTAGTTCGACTCGATGAAATCTTGGGGTGGAGAAGCACTTCGAATCCATGAGCTATGCATAACCTCGAATCGATTGGGATATTGCTACTTCGAATCGACCGGCACGATCTTTCGAAACCATCGATACGAAATCTCGCATCGATTCGAACTACCTATTCCTAATCGATTCGAAGTCTTGTATTCTTGATCGGTTCGAACTGCTTATTCCTACATCGATTCAAAATCTTGCATCTTCGATCGATTCGAGCTACTTGTCCCCGAATCGATGCGAGTCGAAAAAGCTTTGTCTCTCGAAACCATCGAGTCGACCCATTTCAGTTCCTACTATTCCTCATGTTTCTCGAAAGAAAGAATTGAAATCAATGATATAATCCCGGTTTCATCGTTCTACACTCGAATCGATCCCTTAGGTACCTGGTTGGATTCGATTACAAATGAAGACTTGGTGTAATCTGATCGATTCGTGCAAGACGCAGAGCTTTGAAGGATCGGTTCGAAGAAGCAGCAATTGCAACAGTAAAAAGTAAAAAGTAAAAATGAAATTAGCCTCGCGTATTTATATGGGTTCCAAGGACGACTCGAGGCTCTTCGTCTCCCGGTCATGTTGACCGATCATAATAGGTCACAACCCCATCGATTCGAACGATTGCTCGATTACTCATCACCTTCGAATCCATCCCTTATTTCGAATCCATCTGGTTTCAAACCCTTAACCACGTCGAATCCATCCATGCAGTATTGATACGAAGCATCATCGATTCGAAGGAGTAACCGAACAAAGGCTGGATTGGGAGTCTTATCGACTCGAAGCACGAGGTCCCTCGGGCCATCGATTCGAAAGCCATCGATTCGAAGAAACATAGCTTCGAATCCATTAAAGACCACTGATGAAAATGGACGAATCGTTTCAATATGAAAAATTGCTTGTCAACTCTTTATGCCGATTCAGGAGAGGATCAATATGAGAGGATGATCATAGACAATCATAAAAGCAATGTTTTAACTCGAATCTCAAACCGGTTCAGGAGAGGATTGATGCAGATTTCGATAGCAAACCAAACTGACAACGAATTGCGATCACACAACGTTAACTAAAGTCAAGGTGATACACGTATGCACATATTTCTGACTAATAATTGATCTTTATCATTTACAGGGATCAAATGTTCATCTCGTCATAACCCCAACGGCAAACAGCCGATCACGGTCGTACGACAGTCGATTACTGCAACAAAGAATACAACTCTCGGCGAAGCGTGTCATAATTGTACAACGTTGGACTGCAGCTATTCAAAGCACGTCATGTTTACACAAGACGTACTTTGGGGGGCAAATGTTATCCCGCCTTTTAGCAAGGCCGAGATACCAAGGAACCAACTAAAAAAGAAACAGGATCACACGTCTTCAACTTTGAATGAATGTTGGGCAACTACAAATATCGATGGATTATGCCCGGGTCCGGATCGGGCTACAATTAATAATACACGTCGAGTGAAGCTGTGGAAACCAATGCTCCAACTTTCGGGACAATCCGAGTTCGTATGCTCAAGATATTGTTAATGGGAAGTGGATGAAGTGGTACAGGTTCGAATCCCTCGAGAACAGCATAGGCTTGAATCGATCAGAAGAAAGCCATGCTCCGAATCCATCGACCACACATTATTTCGAATCCATCCACGAGACCTTGGTTCAAATCTAGCAGGGCCGACCCGTATGTTCGAATCCATCAAGGCAGAATGCTTCGAGTCCACGGATTTGTTTCACTCCGTATCAACCATGTTGAAGACCTTCGAACCCACTCCGTCAAGATAGCTTCGTATCCACCAGTCGAATCGATTCGAAGGGCGCCCATTCGATCGATTCGAAGGAGCATTCCTTCGAATCCATCACTTCGAATCCACTAAGTCGAAGCGCCTGAAACAATGGGTTTGACCCAGTAAAACTCGGAGAAAAAGACGGGTTGACCCGAGAAACGTGCGAGCCACATCACCAAGCACATGCTCAGACGATCGATTCGACCCTATCGAGTCGAAGGGATCGATTCGAAGCAAGGGTGTCCATCTGAAGTGCAATTTTAAATAGATTATAACTCGAGGTCCACAAGTCCAAATGCTATGAAATTTTCGCAGAAGCTTAAGTACATAATGAAGAATGTCCACACCAAATTTCAGCTCGATTGGACTCTTTCTTGATCGATTCGAACCAAGGGCCGAATCGATCCCAAAATGTGCCCGGATCTCCAGATCTCGGCCATGTGGGCCCCCTCACGTGCCAGAAGTGGTCTTCCTGAATTTTAGGCGAAATATCAGCCTCCTACACCTATAAATAGAGCCCCTGGTCATTCAGAAAAGGGGTCGGACAATTTTAAGCACTAAAGAGTGCCCAGATTCTGCCAGATTTACTCCAGATCACCGCCGCTGCTTTAGATTGAGACTTAGCATATAAATTCAGTTGTATTACATTATAAGAAATTGTAATCTTCGAGTATCGAGCAATAAAATCATAAAACTTCATAGTGGACGTAGGCGAAACCCCGAACCACTCTAAATCGCTTGTCTTTGCAATTTACTTTCTGTTATTTGGAGTTTTTGTTAGATAATCCTCAGTTGGAATTTTCTTTCTTCATTTTTATCTCTTCAAAAACTTCCGAAGAGTGTTGTGCCCATTTTTGGTACAAACAAGTATGCCCATATCCGATCCTAGTCTCTTTACCAACCAATCGCTTATTACACACCGGATGGTTCTTTTACATTTCCAAAACCATTTCATAGTTGATATCAAAATATCATATTCAATTCAAATCATATCATTTTCAAAATCATTACTCATATTTACCTTTGAAATTATATCACATTTGAAATCATAGTTCAAAATTATATTTCCTTTCAAAAGTCGTGTTTCCAAAATAGGTTAAACTCTCATTTCAAAATTATCATATTAAACCAAATAAGCTATTTAATTCCCAACTTAGGTTATAACATCATTTTCTAGTATTTTCTTTTAACCCAATGATTAGAATATAAACACTTCTAATTTACCTAGCCTGGAATTTAGAAGAAAATAGTTTTAAATAGTTATAAATAATTAATATAGATTTAAAATAGATTAAATATAATTAAAATAGATTAAATAGCTTTAAAATAGATTAATTAGATTTAAAATATGTTAAAACAAGTTAATTAGTTTAGAATTTGAAACTCTTAATAATTAAAGTCTTTAAAATAATATATTTTTAAAACAGTTTATATAAACATATGAATTTGAAATTTATATCAATTTAAACTATTTATTACATTCTAGTATATTTGGACCATTTTAATATCCCAAAACCCAGTTTCAAATTTTCCAATTCCAATCCTTAGTAAAATATTTAATTCAATATCGCCTCCAATCCATGTTCGAAATATCAATTTAACTTACTCCAAATTCAATATATTTCAAAGTTATATTTCAAACAATTTAAAATAATTCAATTTTGACAAATTTCACTTTTTATTCCAAATTCAACTTTGAAATTTCAATTAAATCCTTTTAACAATACCTTTAAACCAATTCCAATTTTATCATAACTTGAATTTCGATAATAATTCAATTCGTACAAATCAAATTTTTTTTTCAAAATATCAATTAAAAGGATTCAAAAATTTAAAGCTTTAAAATCATTTAATTTAACCAATCCGGTGTCAGTATATAATTCTCTACCCTAGGGTCAAGTGATACAGATATTTATCATTTCAATCCGCAATTTACAATATTTCGGTTACATATCATTTCAAACCGCAATCCCGAAATAATAATAAAATCCATAAAATCGCTCGAGTCTATCATCTCAACCCATAACGATTTTTTCCTTAATCTATTGATCATTCAGATATGTATCATTTCAACCCATAGTGAACTTGCAGTTATAACAATATAAAATGCAACATCCATTCATCCAATACAACAAAAAAAATATTCATCACATTCATCATCCAAATTAATTTATAAATATCAATATAGAACTGATAATCAATAACAGGTATTTAACTGGCAATTTATATTCAATAATAAATTAAATAACGATTTAATTCAAATAAATTTAAATAAATTGAGATGATGATTTAAAATATTCCAAACTGTCATAAATAAATTTCTAATCACATCAAAAATTAATTTAACTAACATAAGTTGTGAGTGGGTTAAAACACTCACCTTTGAATTTAAATCGAATTTAAATTCAAAATAAGCCTAAAATTTGAACGGTCTCAGAATTCATCCAAACCAGCGTCAAAATGTCTGGGATTTTGATACGATTCCAGCGGAGCAAACTGCACGTGAAACGGACCTCATATGTGAAAGTTATATCGATTAAAACGAGTTGAAAATAAAAAATTAAATTAAAATAAATATAACAGGCTATTACCAATTGTTTGCCATGTCACCTTCCCTGTTCAATACAGCCGAAACCCTAGCCTACCAGATAACGCACGCGAGATTCCACGAACCGGCACCTACACAACGCCTCTAACCACCAAGCACGTTGCTACAGCCACCTGACCTCGCCGCCGCTTCCTTCCATTGGTGCGACCCACCTGCGCGACCACTTCGTCGACGCCACGTCCAGATGAGACAGCCGTCGCCATGAAAGCAAAACCCTAGGCGAATTTTCATGGCAAATCAAGTCGTTGATTCGACGAATTTCAGGTGCCGATGAACCCCGCAAGACCCTCTCCATGCCACGGTATCCTCCAGTCAATGATCCGTCGAAGTTGATCGACGGTCAATGAACGGCCGAGAATTATTCCTCGTTTGCTGATCAGACGATGAACCAAAACGAAAAATGAACAGCAAAATTGACCCACGCTCGTCGAGAGCTTCGAATCAATATATAATTCGATATATATTGAAGAGTTTGAAATTTTCGATTTGAAATTGCAATTAGGGTTTGTCTGCCATTGGAAAGAGAGGAACAAATGAAATTGTACGTACAGACAAAATGAGTTGAGGAATACTAGGGTTTATTATGGGCTATTTATAGATGGATCAGAAATAGACAAATGGATTAGATCGATTTGGGTTGAAAGTTGAACAATAAATGGCCCGAAAAGCCCGTTGTGCCTCCGGAACGAAAATGGGTCATCCCATATATCAAAATAGATGTTTTCAAATAATTTAAATTCAATGGAATAGGTTTCAAATCCTAATTCTATCATATGAAGAAGCTACATTAAAATCAGCTTATTTCAAATTGATTTTAATTAAATTTGATTTCTAGGCGTTTTGAGCCCGTACGATCAAACGACAAGTCCGATCGCTACGAAACTTGAAATCCTACAATAATTCACCATTACGGATCCGATGAAACTGGTTTCATCAAAATTCGAGTCAGTGGCCAAAATGGCTATTTTCAATTAATTAAATTAATTAATAATTAATTAATTTAAATCACATTTTCAGTTTCAATTCTATAATTGACAAATTTTATCAATTTTGATTTCTTAATCACTTACAAACTTTTAAACAAATTTAGTTGTCAATTTAAAGTTGATTAATCCATCAATTTCAGTGTTTAATTTCAATTTCATTAAATTCAGAAATTATAAATTAAATTTTCAATAATTCTATTTAATTGACCTTTCATCCAATTATTCAATCCATTATTTTCAAATGGATGAAATTAACATTGGTTCATGATTTATTACATTAGTATTCTCAAATTTCATCTTAATCTCTATTAATGTAATATTTAAATACTTAATTTCATTTAATTGCAATTAATCCAATTATTATAGTTTTAAATTCCAATAAATTGATAAATCTTTATTTCTATTCTTTTAATTCAACTAATTGTCATAATATGAATAAAATTAACATTATTTACAAATATTAACTTAATTTACATTAACATAATATTTAATTACATTTATTGAAATTTATTACCAATTTAAATTAACAGGCTAAATAAATAGGTAATATACAATACTTGTTACCATTTTCTTTTATTACATTCTCAATTTATAGTTATTGTCTTAACTAACATTAATGTAACATTTAATTATGTTTATTTACAATTGACTTATTAAATTGGCAACAGATAACCATTTGTCACCTTTTACCTTTAATTACACTTAAGTTTATTACTTTCAAATAAATATCAAAATTACTTACAGAACATTGATTTTATTCAATTACCATTTATTATATTAATTCAATAATTAATTCAATGTTTATGTTTGTTTTCTTATATTAAATTTATAATCAAGTTATAACATTTACACTATTTCAATTAATTGGAGTTTCATTCACATTGTTAATAATTAGTTTTAATTACCATTGTTACATTTCATTCTAGTATTTATTTCATTACTCAATCTCCAATTTTTTTGTTTCTTTCAAGATTAAATTACCAAAATCGTATTAAATCAACAATTTTAATTATCGAAATTTTACGGGTCGTTACACTCTCCCCCACTCAAAACTTTTCGTCCTCGAAAAGGAAAAGAAGGGAAATGAGAGAATTAAGAAATTAATATACCTTATTTAAAATATTAAATTTATAAACAAATAAATTTTACCAAATTAATTAATTTAAATAAAATATATCCATTTATAACCATTAAATCCTTTTATACTCAAATTAATAAAGTTTGGAAAACTTTTCTCAAAAGTATCTAAGTCCAAAATTTTGGAAAAATTTCGGCAGAGTCTCCTTTGTACGGAGAGGCTCGAGAGAAAATATAATATCAAAATTTTCAAAATAATATATCTCAACAGTGGGAAAAAAAATATAATACCACTATAAAACCGTAATCCGAGAACGTACCTATTTGTCGGGCAAACAACGCTTAATTACGAAACCAAAAGCAGTGGCAATTGCTTCCATACCTGTATTTCACTCATATAATCTAAAAGAGTTAATAATTATATAAAATGAAATATTTAAAGTTGTTTCAACCACCAACAAACAATTAATATAAAGCAACAATCACTTACAATCAGAGCATACAATCATCATATGAAATCAATAAAATCCACTATCCATCCATAGCAAACAAACAAATGGTTTGTTCGGGTTTAGAAATTTTTTACCGCCTAGAATGACAAATAAACTACTGAGTGCACCATTTACTCAACAGACTTAGATGAACTCAATAGATTATTCATACATCTTAAACAATTAGAAGTATCCTATCCCAAACAACCCATAAACCAAAACAAACAATAATTTACAATGTACTTGAGTTATTCTTATTAAATTTCTTTCACAACATTTACATTTTTTATTTATTTTTATTTTCATTCATACAAGGATTATATTCTTTAACTTACATTTATTTTCTTACAAAATTTATTCCCATTCATTCATTCAGTGTTTATTTCATTTATTTTTTCTTCATTACTTACAAAAATTCATTTTCATTTATTCATATCATGTCAATTTCTTTTATTGCATATTCATTTAATTATTTACTTTAATTATAAATAGTTTCAATATTAACTTAAGTTCAAAATCCTTTACTTACAGTACTCATTTTCTATTTTATCTAATTAGTAGTATTAAAATTTTAACTCAAGTTTGTAACTACTTTCATATCAAATTTCTTATTTATAAAAGTAAATTTCATTGAACACTTCCATTACATAAGTTTTACTTGTAAAAATTTCCATTACATATCCTTTTAACATTTCAACTTTTTATAATTGGTAAGTTATATATATATATATATATGTCTTTAAGAATGAACTTGAAAGTTACACAAGTTTAACTTACTTATTTTAATTAACTTAAGGTTCAATAATTATCATTCCTTATTTTCATCTTCTCTCCGTTTACAAGTTACAAATTTCAAATTCCTTGTATATTTCAGTTATAACTTAGCATTTATAATTTCTTATTTTCATTTAGAAGTTTCAAGTATTAAATAGTTAAAAAATTTTATTCCATTTCAATAATTGAAATCTCTAATTTATAGCAATTTAAGAACTAAATGTCGAGTTCCATTTTTAAATCATTTAAAATAATATATACATATATATATATAAATATATATACTCATAACTTTTATATCCAATCATATATAAACTTAAAATTTTATTTGTTTATCAAACTAGATCTGTAGTAAAACTACTACAATGGCCTTTCCACTTTGAAACTCGAAAATGAATGTCGATGATGCGTGCACTTATCACCGAAATTATTTTCCAGTGACAGAGAGGGGAGTACAGAACTTATTTCTTTCCAAAATTTCATTAAACAATTCTTTCAAATTATATTGAAATATTTATATCAGAAAATACTTCTAATAATATTATTATTATATCCCAAATAATTCGAAAGAAATTTTCAAAAACCCCGGAACTTAAGTTCTAAATTTCAAAATTTCATTTATCTTATTTTCAAATCTTATTTCCAACCTATATTTATAAATTTCACTACTTAACAACCAACATATTACAACCAAATATATATCATTTATAAAATCTATTATTACTATATATATATATAATATATAGTAGGCAAAATTATTTCATTCACCTCTATTTCAAAACAATATTATGTCCGTGAGTCCTATTAAGCATTTAGAAATCCCTATCGATGTCATAGCATCCTATGTACCGACCAGAATTTATAAATACAAAAATGGAACAAATTAACATAATATAAAACATTTTATAACACTAACAAATACGCTCTCTCAAATATATACAGTTAGTGACTCATTCTAGGGTATTACTACCCTATTTTTAAAGAGTCAGACCCCACAAAGCCAAGGTTTATTGCTAAACCAAAGCTCTGATACCAACTGTAACATCCCCCCTTTTTGTACGCTTTAAGCAGACACGCATGTCGACTCAAACTATACAGAAGGGCGAATTGTTATTGGGGTAAATAAGAAAAAAGAGAGAGAAAAAAAAACAAAACAGAATCTCGCAGCGGAATGACAAAATATAATAATCAAATAACAATTCATGAAGCTATATACAAAACATTTGATTATACTTATACAATACAAAAATCAAAGTTACACATATCAGAGATAAATACATAACATTGCAGCGGAACAGTATGATGTAGTGGAATGATATGGTAAATAATAATAATACAATCTTCGTCTTCCTCCTCTGGAAATAAGGTCTTCAAATCCTGAAATGCTCAGGCTAACATGAGCGAATTGAAAAGACAAAACACTCGAGTCAGAACTAAAAGATCTTATGTGAGTTAAATCAACGGTAAATAAATATGAGTGTAAACGGCGTCGGAGATGTTTACGGTGTTTGACATCTCCTATCCAGTGTTTAACGTGAGTGCAGTAACTTAAAAGATGTTCGGGATTCACATCTCCTAAGGATCCGTTAAACTATCTACTATGTAGTACAATACGCTATTATAATAGTGTCTAAAGTAAAGTATGCTATTTAAAAATAGCATTAAGGTTTTTCATTTTCCACCTTAACAGATTTTTTGGTATGCCAATAGTCTATACAGTACCGTAACTCCCTGTAAACTGGAGCCGCCAGAGGATACCACATAAGTACGACATAAAACAAACTCGTAGAAGGCGCGCTAGGGTAGGTGACATGGCACAACTAGGCAATGTTAGGGTAGATATACCAATTACACTTCCGGACTATTGGTAACGCATAGCCGCAACTGCCGCCCAACTCGAAACACACTCCCGAGTAAAAATCGAAGGGTGGCCACCGAATAAATCGCAAAGTCAGAATATAGATCTATGGAGTGTGTCCGATCAGAGGAGCTACCTCATTGGCCCATCGATTGCTCCTGTTTTAGCCACCTTATGTCAACTCACGGGAGTCGGGTCCACGTATATACCTCATATAGGATCATCGCCACCATCCTACTTCATTTTGGAATCTCCACCGCGTACACGGTTGTCAAAGTGGTTTTCGGTATCGACAGAAAGTATGCCCATATCTGATCCCGGTCTCTTTACCAACCAATCGCTTATTACACACCGGATGGTTCTTTTACATTTCCAAAACCATTTCATAGTTGATATCAAAATATCATATTTAATTCAAATCATATCATTTTCGAAATCATTACTCATATTTACTTTTGAAATCATATCACATTTGAAATCATAGTTCTAAATTATATTTCCTTTCAAAAGGCGTGTATCCAAAATAGGTTAAACTCTCATTTCAAAATTATCATATTAAACCAAATATGCTATTTAATTCCCAACTTAGGTTATAACATCATTTTCCTGTATTTGCTTTTAACCCAATGATTAGAATATAAACACTTCTACTTTACCTGGCCTGGAATTTAAAAGAAAATAGTTTTAAATAGTTATAAATAAGTAATATAGATTTAAAATAGATTAAATATAATTAAAATAGATTTAATAGCTTTAAAATAGGTTAATTAGATTTAAAATAAGTTAAAACAGGTTAATTAGTTTAGAAGTTGAAAATCTTAATAATTAAAGTCTTTAAAATAATATATTTTTATAACAGTTTATATAAAAATATGAATTTGAAATTTATATCAATTTAAACTATTTATTCCATTCCAGTATATTTGGACCATTTTAATATCCCAAAAACCAATTTCAAATTTTCCAATTCCAATCCTCAGTAAAATATTTAATTCAATATCGCCTCCAATCCATGTTCGAAATATCAATTTAACTTACTCCAAATTCAATATATTTCAAAGTTATATTTCAAACAATTTAAAATAATTCAATTTTGACAAATTTCACTTTTTTTATTCCAAATTCAACTTTGAAATTTCAATTAAATCCTTTTAACAATACCTATAAACCAATTCCAATTTTATCATAACTTGAATTTCGATAATAATTCAATTCGTATAAATCAATTTTTTTTATTTCAAAATATCATTTAAAAGGATTCAAAAATTTAAAGCTTTAAAATCATTTAATTTAATCAATCCGGTGTCCGTATATAATTCTCTACCCTAGGGTCAAGTGATACGGATATTTATCATTTCAATCTGCAATTTACAATGTTACGGTTATATATCATTTCAAACCGCAATCCCGAAATAATAATAAAATCCATAAAATCGCTCGAGTCTATCATTTCAACCCATAATGATTTTTCCTTAATCTATTGATCATTCGAGTATGTATCATTTCAACCCATAGTGAACTTGTAGTTATAACAATATAAAATGCAACATCCATTCATCCAATACGACAAAACAAACATTCATCTTATTCATCATCCAAATTAATTTATAAATATCAATATAGAACTGATAATCAGTAACAGATATTTAACTGGCAATTTATAGTCAATAATATATTAAATAATCACATCAAAAATTAATTTAACTAACATAAGAAATTTTAGAAGTTGTGAGTGGGTTAAAACACTCACCTTTGAATTTAAATCGAATTTAAATTCAAAATAAGCCCAAAATTTGAACGGTCTCTAAGTTCGTCCAAACCAGTGTTAAAATGTCAGGGATTTTGATATGATCCCAGCGGAGCAAACCGCACGTGAAACGGACCTCGTACGTGAAAGTTATATCGATTAAAACGAGTTAAAAATCAAAAATTAAAATAAAATAAATATAACATGCTATTTCCAATTGTTTGCCATGTCACCTTCCCTGTTCAATACAGCTGAAACACTAGCCTACTAGATAACGCACACGAGATTCCACGACCTGCCACCTACACAACGCCTCTGACCACCAAGCACGTCGCTACGACCACCTAACCTCGCTGCCGCTTCCCTCCATCGCTACGACCCCCTTCCGCGACCACTTCGTCGACGCCACGTCCAGATGAGACAGCCGCCGCCACGAAAGAAAATCCCTAGGCAAATTTTCGTGGCAAATCTGGCCATTGATTCGACGAATTTCAGGTGCCGATGAACTCCGCAAGACCCTCTCCACGCCATGGTATCCTCCAGTCAATCATCCGTTGAAGTTGATCGACGGTCGATGAACGGTCGAGAATTATTCCTCGTTTACTGATCAGACGATGAACCAAAATAAAAAACGAACAGCAAAATTGACCTGCGCTCGTCGAGAGCTTCGAATCGATATATAATTCGATATATATTGAGGTGTTTGAAAATTTTGATTTGGTTTTTGATTTGAAATTGTAGTTAGGGTTTGTCTGTCATTGGAAAAAAAGGAACATATGAAATTGTACGTACATACAAACTGATTTGAGGAACACTAGGGTTTATAACGGCCTATTTATAGATGGATCAGAAATAGACAAATGGATTAGATCGATTTGGGTTGAAAGTTGAACAATAAATGGCCCGAAAAGCCCGTTCTGCATTCGGAACGAAAATGGGTCATCCCATATATCAAAATAGATGTTTTCAAATAATTTAAATTCAATGGAACAGGTTTCAAATCCTAATTCTATCGTATGAAGAAGTTACGTTAAAATCAGCTTATTTCTTGTTTTCAATTGATTTCAATTAAATTTGATTTCTAGGCGTTTCGACCCCGTACGATCAAACGACAAGTCTGATCGCTACGAAACTTGAAATCCTACAATAATTCACCTTTACAGATCCGATGGAACTGGTTTCATCGAAATCCGAGTCAGTGGCCAAAATGGCTATTTTCAGTTAATTAAATAAATTAATAATTAATTAATTTAAATCACATTTTCAGTTTCAATTCTATAATTGACAAATTTTATCGTTTTTGATTTCTTAATCACTTACAAAATTTTAAACAAATTTAGTTGTCAATTTAAAGTTGATTAATCTATCAATTTCAGTGTTTTATTTCAATTTCATTAAATTCAAAAATTATAAATTAAATTTTCAAAAATTTTATTTAATTGACCTTTCATCTTATTATTCAATCAATTATTTTCAAATGGATGAAATTAACATTGGTTCATGATTTATTACATTAATATTCTCAAATTTCATCTTAATCTCTATTAACATAATATTTAAATACTTAATTTCATTTAATTGCAATTAATCCAATTATTATAGTTTTAAATTCCAATAAATTTATTAATCTTTATTTCTATTCTTTTAATTCAACTAATTGTCATAATATGAATAAAATTAACATTATTTCCAAATATTAACTTAATTTACATTAACATAATATTTAATTACATTTATTGAAATTTATTTCCAATTTAAATTAACAGGCTAAATAAATAGGTAATATACAATACTTGTTACCATTTTCTTTTATTACATTCTCAATTTATAGTTATTGTCTTAACTAACATTAATGTAACATTTAATTACGTTTATTTACAATTGACTTATTAAATTGGCAACAGATAACCATTTGTTACCTTTTACCTTTAATTACACTTAAGTTTATTACTTTCAAATAAATATCAAAATTACTTACAGAACATTGATTTTATTCAATTACCATTTATTATATTAATTCATTAATTAATTCAATGTTTATGTTTGTTTCTTTATATTAAATTTATAATCAAGTTATAACATTTACACTATTTCAATTAATTGGAGTTTCATTCACATTGTTAATAATTAGCTTTAATTACCATTGTTACATTTCATTCTAGTATTTATTTCACTACCCAATCTCCAATTTTTTTCTTTCTTTCAATATTAAATTACCAAAATCTTATAAAATCAACAATTTTAATTATCGAAATTTTACGGGTCGTTACAGTTTTTGATTTTTTTCAAATGCAAGCTAACAACAATGCAAGGAAAATAAAGACACTAGATATAGCAAGCAAGCATTTTTTTGGGCAAGTAGAGCAAATCAAGAAATTTATTTTTGGCAGTAGAGCGAAGCAAGCAACTCTTCGAATCTGCTTTGGCAACCTGAAAATAAAGACAAGATATATATATACAGTTTTTTTTATATCAAAGAAGAAACTAAAACATAACAAAGCAAGTGAATACAAAACAAATTGAAAAATAAGACAAATTTAGACTTGTTTTCCTTTTCTTTTTTTAGTATTGGCGCAACAGGACAGAAAGGAGTGGCTTAGGAAAAAAGTTTCTTTCTTTCTTTTTTTAATAAAAAGAGTAACAATTGGTGAAAAAATCTAAACAAAAGATTTTCTCTTTTTGTTTATTTATTTAAGGATGAAACTTAAAAGGATAAAAGAAAAACCAATTAAAACCATACAAAACAAATTCACAAATAAAAAAAAACAAAGCCAACTTCAGCAAACCAAACAAACCCGGCCCAGTCATTCATCTAATTTAACTTACCACTTCATTTAACTTAACAAGCATTCCCAAAATCATTCTAACGTTTCATTTTATTAAACCTAACTTACTCAAAATAAAAAACAACTTGATTTGGATTGTGGAGGTAGCGGTTTAGGTTCGTGCGACGACGAGTGATGATGTCGAAGTTTGGAGTTTTGGGGATTGTTGTACGATTTAGGTGGAGTTCGAAGTTGAATTGCAGTGGCTTGTTTGGTTTTGGATGTTAGAATTAGGGGATTTCGATGGGAAGGCGATTGGTGACTTCGAATTTGGGTTCGAATTAAGTTTTGAAGTGTCGTCGATTCATGGTTGTGCAGTGTTGTTGTTAGTGGTTTGATGTCGACTTTGGCTGCTGATGATGGAATTGTGATTTAGGCAAACAGAGTGAGGATGTGTGTTGTTGCAGCTGTATTATTTTGCGATGGAGTTTTGGGTTTTGGTAGTCGATGAGCAGTGAAGTGGTCGGAGAGGTGAGGTGCAGGCTGTAGTTGTTTATCGGCGATGTAAAGATGAACTAGTGGGTGGCAAAAGGCAGTTGGATGGATGTGGTATGTATGTGGAGATAGCTACTGTTGTTGAAGTGGTAGTGTAGGTGATGAAGTGGTGGAACTGTAGAGTCTGATGGTGGTTACTGATTGTAGAAGTGGTGGCCAAGGATTTGAATTGCAGATGTGTGTGTGTAACTGAAGTTTGACTGAAAGTAAGTAGGAACTTCAAGTGTGTTTGGGTTGTGATGAGGAAACTATTGCAGTGGTTGTTGAGTTTGTTATTGATGGTTTGTGCAGTTTTGGATGATCGGAGGTAATGTAAAGTGGTTCACTATGTACTGTTTGGTTTGTTTTGATGAAAGTTGTCTTGGCAGTTTGTGAGTGGATGTGGAGTACTGTTGAAAGGCAGTGAGGCCAGAGATGGTTTGGTGGAAATGGAAGAAAATGGTATAGCACAGGAAAGTATGAAATGGATAGGTGTGTGTTGTATGGTTTTGTTTGAAGAGGAGGAGCAGATTTGAGGGGATGTTTAGAGAGTTTGACAGTGGAGTGTGGCAGTCAAAGTGAGATGATGGGTATGTAATGATTGATGGTAGCAAGTTATGACAGAGTAGAGGGGTAGATGATGAAGATTGATGTAAGTGAATGACAAATATGTAAGTGTGAATGGCTGGAGGAGACGATGTACTGGAAGGAGGATGGTGGTTTGTATGTCTGCCTGAGTTAGGCAGAGATGTTCTTTGGAGGTAGAAATAAGGGGATGCAGAGGATGTTTGAGGAAGAGATGAAACTGTCGTGAAGTTGATGGTAAGGTGGAATGTGTTTAAGCAGCAGCAATGTGTATCAGGCAATGGTTATGTGGAGTTGTTGTAATGTGAAGAGATGGTGGATGGATGTGGTGATAGTTGGTTTGAATGACTGGCAAGTGGTTTGATAGGACAATGGAGATGTGGTTGATGGTCTGAGATGAGATTTTGTTGGTCTAAAAGCAACAGGAGGTGGAGAGAGGCCGTGATATATGATATATATGTGGGATGGTTTGCTTGGGTGAAATATTGTTGGATGGAGTTGCACTGTGTACAGTAGTAAGGTCAGGGAAAGGAAGAGGAGGGAAGTTTGTAGAAGCGGATTATGGTGGACTGTGGTGGAAGTATGTGCACAGCTGTGGTAGGATAGTGGAGCAGTAAGTTTGAAGTATATTTTATGCAAGGGAATTGAAATATGATTGAGTATGGTCAGAGGAGAGAGGGTTAGAATGTGCAGAGGAGGGGCACTGTGCAGGCATAAACTAATATATTTTTTCTGTTTGTTTGTAAATGTAAAGAAAAGAAAACAATAATAAAAAAAGGTGTAAATGCACGAGGATGTGAATGCAATAAAAAAATTTCCCTTTTGAAATTGTGTATGCCTCTTTTTTTTTAATATACAAATGCAAAAAAAACTAGGAAATAAGAAACAAGCACACAAACACAAGGCACACAAAAATTAAACAAACACACAATATTTTTTTAATGCAAACAAACACACAAAAATCAAACAACAAATAATTCGAAGAATAGAAAATTGAAATCAAAACAAATTCCCCAGCAACAACGCCAAAAACTTGTTCAACGACTAGTTTTCTATCGGTTTAGAAAATAGTCGAAAAATTTCAAATTAAAATAACCGCAAGCGCACGGCGTACTATCGTAGTACGTGGCGAGTACGGGTCGATCCGTAGGGAATTGTTGATTTAAATTTCCTATTCAATCAAATTAACCAAAGTTGAAAAGAGTGAAGCTAAAAATGTAGAAAAAATGAGCAAAAGAAAATTGATAAAAGTATGAGAGTTTGAGGGCAATTTAGAGATAATTCCACTCTCTAGATCACATAAATCAACAAAATGAAGTTATGATCTCTCTTTTCTTTTCATTAGTGTAATTAGTTGATGTGCTTATCATAAGTATAGTATATTTGTGCTATTAATTAGCACAATATAAACCATCAAACTATAACACAACCACTAATACACATTTAACTCTCATGAAATATGACAACAAAGTTGAAAGCAAAATCTATTTTAAGCATGGCCTATTAACTATTGTTTAGAAATATAGGCCATCAAATTTTAATTTCAACAATCACTTCATTACCATCATCATATGTAGATGAAGAGGAAATCATTGTTTGTGATTGTTTAAGCATAGCGTATTTGGTGTCAACAATATAGGCTATCAAATTCACATCAAAAACAACAAGTTAAACCACTTCATATTAAGCACAAAAAGAGAGCATAAACATCAAAATGTTGCATCTACATACTAGAGAGCTTCATTACCCTTAAATTGAAGGGATTAAGCTCTCATATTTGTTATCAAATCAACAAATGCAGCATGCAACATTAAAGAAAAACAAGAGGAAAAAGAGAGTAAAATGAAAAGAAAAGCTAAGTAAAAAGAAATGAACACTAAGCTACTAACAACATAAGAAAGAGAGCATGTAAATGTAAAAGAACATTAACTAACATTGCATAGAAAGAAAAATTACATGAAATAAAAAAATGGCTAAGTAGCCATGAAAAGAGAAGAGAAGCTTTCTTTTATTTTGAGCCTAGAACTAACTTAAGAGAGGCTAAAGAAGAAGAGGGTTACATGGAACATAAGGGGTCTTTATACATGTATAAAACCATAATTCATATTTTTGGGAATTCCTAAAATGCCCTTGTAGGAAGTGTGGTGGCTAAGTTATCATTAGCTTCAATAATCACCCATTAAGTTTGCATGAAAGTGTAATGGCCATTAGCATGTGGATTAGCTTCTAATTTGTACATGAAGGAATGTGGGTAGGTGGGGTCCTCCATTATCATGCCTTTGAATTATTTCCATCTTCATTCCTTTATCTTCACTCTTGTGCATGCATATATCTTCATGAAACCACTTGTATATGAATTTAAATTCCTACAAAATAACATAGAAATTTTCAATTAAATTTTAGAAAATTAATATATGCACAAAAATGACCATTTTGCCCTTGGATGAAGATGAATATGTGACAAATTGAAAATAATTTGAATTTTGATTTAAACAAGTTAAAATAACGGATATGATCATTTTTTTAATTTAAATAGATTAAATATGGTGGTAAAAATATGCACATTTACGTGCACATCAATCAATTATGGAATCCTATTCCAACTTCTCCAATCAGTTTCTTTAAAACCAATCAGGTCAGTTCCTTAGTGAACGGGTATGCTATTATGTTTTAATTATCTACTATATCAACCAACTCTCTCCGACGCTGATAAACTGCATTTATCATGTGGAACAATTCAGAGTATGTCTCTCGACCTCCGTTGAGCTCTAAGTTTTGTTACGAACTATATTACGAAATTTTTATCATATAATAATGTTATGAATTTCTCAACATTTGGAATCATCCTCAACTTAGTTATAAATGTGTGCATTTATTATGTATATACATTGCTTTTATTGTGGCGCTTTTCAAGGCGATGTAAATAATCATCCACAATCTCTCTTTTGGAAAATTTCCAAATTAAAGATTCTTAACCATGCTTTGAACATGAATTTTATATTGACATATCATGCTCTGTATCACATTTGAAGTATGAGTCTGAATACTCCTTCATAAGGAGTTCGTTGTTTCTATAAACAATTTTCCTATGTTTCGTAAATACATGATATCACTATAAACTACTTAGTGACCTTGATTTGGATTTGGATTTGATATTTGCTTAATGTATCAAATACATAACCAAATCACAATATCATAGACAACATAACATGTATGATAATTCCGATTGCCAATGCATAACGAATCCATCTTACATGTTCCTTACTAAACATTATTGTATCCAGCCTTTTGATTCAGCTATATTCTAACTGATTACATAAGTTAGGCTCGATGATAGACAAAGACAAGCAGCCCAGAGAGGTTATTATGGAGACCAAAGATCAAGCATAGACAACAATATAAAGTAACGGTCAAGCGAAACCTAGAGATAGAATCTACTGAACATTTTAAGTATGGATTAGTGTTTCCCATTGGTAGAGGATCAGATTGGATAACTATGGCTATGAACAGCTTGAATCAGCAGTTCAACTCAATGGGAATCGATATCTCTAAAAACATGAAAGCAACTATGCAATCAACTTTGGAAAACGTGAAGCTAGCAGGGGGACCTACTATGGCAATCGCATAGAGCCACGTGGCAGAGAAGACCGATCGGCCCTGGCAGCTTTACATGAGAAATTGGGCCTCAAAATTTTTTGGGCGACCTCGTCTACTTCTGGAGATTCTGCCAACAAATTTTTAGGAAGATACTCGATCGTCTACCCCTATAAATACAGGGTTCATAGCTCATTTGAAGGATCTTTAGGCTGTTGTTTTCTTTGTACTCCATTGTATTCACGGATTCTGCGATCACTCTTGTACTCAGAAATTTAAGTGATTAATAAAGCTATTTCATCAAAGTGGACGTAGGCATTCAATGTCGAACCACTATAAATCTCATTGTCATCGTTTTTTACTTGTTTTTTGCTTGTTCCCACTATTTTAATTTTGTTTTCTTCATTTATTTCTCTACATATAATTTACTAGGTGTTTGTGCCAACTTTTAGTGCAAACATTTCGCTGCTTTCACCGAGAAGGAATTCTTGGCTTGATTGGATCTCATCATCTACTAGTGGACTCCCATATCCCCGAGATAGATCCAGATTCCTACTTATTAGTTTTTGTTTCTACTCAAATTGGAAGAAGATCTAAAAGGAATCCATTAGCCATGGCAAGTGGAAAGTCTACTACTTCTCGTGCTGTTGAAGGCAATGACAAAGCTAGCGTACAACAAGTTGATCAAAATGTACAATCGACTGCTGCCAATGCCCAAAATTCAACCGATTATTTCACCAAAGCAGACTTTGAAGTCTTAATGAAGGAACTGATGGATACCCATCATCAGCACAACCAACAAATCCAGGCTAACATCGACCTGATGAACTAGTTGAAAGATCAATGTAGAAAGACAAGGAAGGAGCCTTCCCCGTACTCAAGATCAAAGAACTCCTCCTCATCCGACGACTATCACAGAAATATATGTCAGAAAACGAATATATACAATGCTAGAGCATCGAGGAGGAACTATGCAGTTGGAATACCGAGACAGGATCAGACGATCGACTATGGCCGATCGGCACCGATTGGTACCGAACCCCTTAAGGGGATCGGATCGACATCAAACCCTCTAATTTAGGGGGCAATCGGCATGCAGGTGGAAGAGCTTACTCTAGAGGTTCCACGATCGATCAAGGTGCTGGAGCTCAGGCGAATGTGATTGAACCGCAGTTGAGAGTCGATGAAATAACTGCTGCTCAGGAAATGGATCAAGGGCAAGAGGAGACAAAGCAATGTTGCGTTGCTCAGAGGCATGGATTAGGTCACTCACGTGTGGTGGAACACAACTATTTCCAGGCACCAACCCTCCAAACATCAGACTTAACAGCTTTTGTGAGATAGCTAGTGAAAGATAGTCAAGGCTTGACCAACGATGATTGGGGACTCTCCAAAAGTCATACTCCATTCACTAACAACAATCTATAGGTAGAATACCCACGGAGGTTTCATATGCCTACAATGCCTGCATATGCGGGAAAGCTGACCCAGAAGCGTCTCTTAAATTGCGAATGGCATATGGACTCCGCCCGAGCAACTAATGCAATCAAGTGCAAATGTTTACCCATTTTTCTAGAAGACGTTGCGATCATGTGGTTCACCAAGCTACCACCGTGGTCAATCTCTTTATTTGATGAGTTAGCAAAGAAGTTCCTAGAGAAATTCCGCTTGCACACAACTTGCCTTAAGGATGTAATGTCACTCTCCAGCTTGATCCAGGCACCGGGGGAATCACTAAAAGATTTTCTAGAAAGGTTTAATACATCTGTTATAGAAGTCAGTAATCTTAATGATGATGTAATACTCATGGCACTGACTAGGGGAGTCGACCTTGATTTCAAGTTTGGCGATTGGTTAGCAGGAAAGTCTCCTTCTACATTAGACCATTTCTTTGCCAAAGCGGCTCGGTTTTTTAGGAAGAAGCAGGCAAAGCAAACCAGGAAGAGAGATGTTGCAGGCGCAAGTGTCGAGGGAGTACAGAGTAATGTGGTAGTAAAGCAGTCCAGTGGTAGTTCTGAAATGGTTTAGATCAACGTTCAAAACAAACCGAATGAGCAAAAGAAAGGCGATGATAGAAACCACGATCGAATACGGGATTCCAGGAGAGGAAAGCCAAGGATCCCATCGTATGATACATACATCCCATTGAATACGTCGCTAGGGAATGTTTATCTATTGACCTGTAACATTATATAGTACAATAAACAACCTCTGAAGGAACCGACGGAGAAGCGAAGATAGTTCGGAAAGTACTGTAGATTTCATGAAAGTTATGGACATACCACAGACGAGTGTCGCCACTTCGGTGATGTTATTGAGAATCTAATTCAAGAGAGAAAGTTGCAGCAGTTTGTTAAAGCACTGCAGGATGGCGGATTGGGGACATCTGACCCCAATCAAGGATAAGCTCCACCCTGTGCTGAAGAACCTCAGCGGACGATAGGGAGACTAGTTATTAATACCATTGTTGGAGGACTACATCGGGCCGATAAAAGCTGGAATGAGATGGAGCGTTATGTGAACGCTATCAGACATGTAGACATAGAATGTTGATCGAACAAGGAGGACGATGCTCTAGTAAAGCAGCAACGAACTATGAAAGTTGATATCATATTTTGGAGTAGATATGCGGACAAGGTGGAGGCCCCTACGATTGACCCGATGGTGATCATGGCCATGATTGGCCCCGCCTTGTTGAGAAAGATTTTGATTGATTGTGGAAGTTCCATGAACATTATTTTCAAAAATTCATATGACCATATGTTATTAGAAGCCAAAGGTCTGAAACCGTGCAAAGCCCATGTCCATTGCTTTAACGGTGTTGCAACTAATGCGATAAGCTCAAGCTACCGGTGGAGTTAGGAGACGACAACCAAAGGAGAGTGCGGGTGCTGCCGTTTGTTGTGATGGATGTGAACTCTTCGTACAATGCATTTTGGGCCGATCGGCCCTTGCTAAATTCTAGGCAGCTATCGCCCCTTAGTGTTTGACACTCAAATTCCTAATAGAGAATGGCATGGGAATTATTCATGGAGATCAGGTCACTAAACTCGCTTGTTATGTGGCTGAGTTGGACGCTCAGCGAAAGGAGAAAGGAAAGGATGCGAAGAAGCCTCTTTGCATGAAAACTAATGAAATTTAGCAATCAACATCCGAGCCTTGGCTTGAGCGCCACAGTCGTTTCTATGAAAATATAGATCCGAGAGATGAAGAAGAGGAGCTCAAAGAAACCCAGGCTGCACCCACTGAGCTGATGATGGACATCACTATCAGCCATGATGACCCTTCACGGGTCCTGAAGATCAGATCACAGCTCAGTGCGATGATGATGAAGAAATTAACTTTAAGCCAATCTTGATGTGTTCGCTTGGCCTATTCTAATATGTGTGGGATCTCGTTGACCATCGCGAGCTATGCATTGAATATCGACTCGAGGCATGTCCCGATGAAGCAAAAACGACGAGGCATGGATCCAAAGATCTGCTGCACTTAAAGAGGAGATGGATAAACTCAAGAACAATGGATTTATCCACAACGCCCTCTACCCAAAGTGGGTATCCACTTCAGTTCTTATGAGAAAAGCTAATGGAAAGTGGCAGACATGCGTCGACTACTCAGACCTGAACAAGGCATGCCCGAAAGACAGCTTTCCAATTTCGTGGATCGACCAGCTGGTAGACTCGACCGCTAGACATGAACTACTTTCATTTATGGATGCGTACTCCGGATACAACCAGATCCCGATGCACGTCCCCGACTAGGAACAAACCAGCTTCATTACTAACATGGGATTATATCGCTACGTTGTGATGCCTGTTGGACTAAAGAACGCTGGTGCTAATTACCAGAGACTAGTCAACCGGATGTTCAAAACCATACAATTAATGGAATTATATGTGGATGATATACTCATGAAGCCATGACGATCAAACGACAACATCGATGACTTGGAGGAGATGTTTAGTGTTCTCCAGAAGTATGCGATGAAACTTAATCCCTTAAAGTGCTCTTTCGGCATTGCATCAGGGATATTATTGGGTTTAATCATCAACTCTTATGGAATTGAATCCAATCCCGAGAAGATTCAAGCAATCAGATATATTTGAGTACCTAAGACAATTAAGCAGGTGCAGAGCCTAAATAGGAAGGTTACCGCCTTGAGTCGATACATCTCCAAGGCTATCGATAAGTGCATCCCTTTCTTTGACTTGATAAGTAGAGGGAAAAGGAACTTTGAATAGATGCAGGATTGTATTGATGTGTTTCAAGCTCTGGTACATCACTTAGAGAGACCCTCATCTTGTCCAAGCCAGTGGACTATGAAGACTTGTATATTTACTTGGCAGTGTTGGCATATGCCATAAGTGTCGTGCTGACGTGCGAAGAGAATTGGGTACAGAGGCCAGTGTATTATGTTAGCAAGCGATTGACAGGTGCTAAAAGGAACTATTCGAAACTAGAGAAGCTCGCGTACTACCCATTGATTGCCTCAAGAAATCTCCACCCTTATTTCCAGGCTCATCCCATCAATGTCTTCACTGACCAGTCGTTATAACAGGTCCTACAGTGACCTAAGATGTCAGGGAGGTTACTAAAATGGCACATCGAATTGAGCCCATTTGATATCACTTATCTCCCTTGGAGGGCTATCTAGGGACAAGCACAGGTAGATTTCATAGCTGAATTCACTGCACAGGATGACTCTTCGGAGAGTAGTGAAGAACCTACCATCCAATGGAAGATGTACACAGATGGGCATCCAACGATTGGTGTTTTAGCGCTGAAGTCATACTGTTAACTCCTAAGGAACGCTCGATCTGCTACGCCCTCCCTGCAACAAATAATGAAGCTGGATATGAAGCTCTGATCGCTAGTCTCAAACTCGCTAGAGAGCTAGAAGTAAAAGAATTTCAAATTTTCTGTGATTCCCAATTAGCAGTAAACCAAGTCGGGGGAGAATATCAAGCCAAAGAAGCGAGACTTACTCCTTACCTCAACCAAGTCCAAGAGCTGCTAACGGATTTCGAGAATTACACCATTACGCACATCCCCAGAGAAAAAAATGGGAAAGCCAACTCATTGGCCAAGCTGGCCAATTCTGAGGATGTACAACAAATGGGTCTGGTTCTAGTTGAAATAGTTAATGCTCCGCGTATTGACCCGATGGAGATTGATTCGATCTTAAAGGAGAAGTCTGAGAAGGAGTCGTGGATGACTCCGATTAAAGACTATTTGCAAAGGGGAATCCTTCCCGAACAGGGGAATGAAAAACAACAGATCCTTCATAAAGCTTTACGATACATACTTCAAGAAGGAGTCATGTACAGGAAGGGTTTCTCAATCCTCCTGTGTCGGTGTATCGCTAAAGATGAAATCAAGAGAGTATGAAGAGAAGTTCATGAAGGAGAATGTGGCGATCACAATGGGGGAAAACCCTGGCAAAGAAAATACTCTACTAGGGTTATTACTAGCGAACTATCAATCGAAACGCAGCTGGTTACGCTAGACGATGTGACAAGTGCCAGATGTTTGCAAAGATTTCGAGAGCCCCGCCGATGGAAATTACTCAAATGGTCAGTCCATGGCCATTTTCTACTTGGGGCACTGACATCATTGGCTCCTTCCAATTTCCAAAGGTAGTGCGAAGTACGCCATCGTAACAGTTGATTACTTCACTAAATGGGATGAAGTCGAACCTTTCGCTACGATCACTATGAAGAAAGTAATCAATTTTATTGTTCGAAACATCTTCTGCCATTTTGGTCTCCTCCCAACAATCATAACCGACAATGAGACCCAATTCGATAGTGCTAAATTCAAAGACTTTTGTCGACGACATCATATCGAGAAAAGATATGCGGCAGTTGCTCACCCTCAAGCTAATGGATAGGTCAAAGCTGTCAGCAAAATCATAAATTCCATTATGAAAAAGCGTTTGAAAAAGGCTAAAGGCAAGTGGGTTAATGAACTCCAGTCAGCATTATGGGCGTACAGAACCACCCATAAGTCCGTGACTGGCCATACTCCGTTTGCCCTTGCTTACGGCTCTAAAGCCGTGATTCCTGTAGAATTTGAAGTCACTTCTCATCGAGTGACTTACTATGACCCCAGAACCAACAAAGATCTCCTTTTGAAATCTCTAGACATGGTTGATGTGAAGCGTGAAGAAGCCAACTTTAGGGCAACTACACACCAACACCGAGTCGCCCGATACTACAATGTTAAAGTCCGACCTTGGACCTTTGAAATTAGCAATCTTGTCCTGAAATGGATCTTTCCTAGCCCCGCAAGCATGGGTCCGAGATGGGAAGGACCATATGTCATTAATCAGAAGCTTGGAGATGGAACTTTCAAGCTAGCGACCGTCGATGGCATCACACTCCCTAAGGCTTGGAATAGTGAGCATTTACGACACTATTTTACTTAGTCTTATTTCATTCGATTGTATTTCATTTAGAATTTTCTTTTACGGTTGAATTCAAAGTTGTGTAATAAGACAAACTCTATCGCTTCTTTTTTAGTTTGCAATAAAATCTAAAATTTGCTCCATATCTGTGAATTGCTTGTGCATAATATAATAGTTGTGATATACGACCAACTTACATCCACATACGCATAATATAAACCAACAAGTACCAGGAGTTTGGTGTCAACCAAGTACATGGGTCCGTAATCGAATTAAAAAAATAAACGTGACTCGACCGTTCATCCATTAACTCTCGCTTGCAACCCGATGGACTGAGTATAAAACAAAGAATGGATGTGACTCGACCATCTATTAACTAACTCCATCTTTCGATTCAACGAGAAGAATGTAAAGTAGAAGTGGGCATGATACATCCGACCACTCTTCGACTTTTTCCCTAGACTTGGGGCCAAGGCAATTAATCAAATGAAATGTGATTCGACCGTTTCTAGAAAAACTTCAATCCCCAAAGTGTAGGCTAGATTATGAACATCAAACGAGTGTGATTGACCACCCATCGACTAACCCTGATCCCTAGCGTGCGAATAAGAGTATAAACTAAATGAATGAGTGTGATTTGACCATTCGTTCTTTAACTCTGGCCTAAACCCGATAGGAGGAGTATAAACTCATCATGGATGGGACCCGACCGTCCACGAACTAACTCCGCCAACCCAGGACTGGGGGCAAGAGTATAATCACTTAAATGCTGAACAAAACAGCGTAACATTATGGCTCGCACCTAGTGTTTGATACGACTAAGGCTACGACCAAAAGGAGGCCTTGAGATGGATTTTTTGAATCGATGCCCGAAGCAACGGGCGACCGAAAGGTATTGGAACTTGAATAACGAGCGATGAATTACAAATACTTGAATGGAAAACGTAATAGCTTGAACACTTAGACAGATTTCGTACAAAAGCTGAACAGAAAAGAAAGAGTTTATATTCACGTACTAAAACTTGGAAACTAAAAACAAGTTTATTTTAGAAATTAAAAGCAAAAAATGGGGGTCGTATCCGCATAGAACCCACATAATTAAAGCCTAGAAAAAGAAACTATCCACCTAGCTATGCACTACCCAAGCCGATTTGATGACTATTTCTCCTCTTTTTTAGGTTTCTACAGGGTGGATTCTCCAAAGCTACCGCCTCATCCTCTCCTTTTTGGCCCTTTTTTGCCCTTACTACCCTTAGGAGAGATGCTTTCAGAGATAGAGGCAGTCTCACTTTGGGATACAGAAGGATCGACCTCCACAAGAGTGACACCGCCCGACATTATAACTTGGAGCGGAGTAATATCCACACCGGCACTCTCCTTCTTGGCTTGCAACTCCAGCTCCTCCTTTTCTATGCGCTCCTTCATGCTAAGTTTACAGTGTGTTCGGAGGCATGGGTCGCTACGATGTCCTCTGTTTTATCCTGGCCTGTTGGTCATTAGTCTTTTTATCATTTAGAGCTCCTATGCCTTTAACATCCGGTCCGGGAGTCTCAACAGGTTGATCGGTAGGGGCCACTTGTGCAGTGATGGTCGCAGTGGACCCTGTGGTCAACGCCTGCTATCCAAGGGAAACATCATCATTGGGAGCATGGACAGATGCAGATGGACCTATAATTTCATGAAGACCAATGTATAAGCTCATGACTATCGGGCGTGAGATATAAACCTTCTCGAACGTTGGAGAAGTAAGAGATATACCTTCGCAAGATTTGCCTTCGGTCATAGTTGGAGTGCTGTCTTCCAAATTGGAGACAGCCCAAAAGATCTATGCATCCATGGATGATCTAAATTGTAGCCCGCATCCTTTTTCGGAGCATAAGAAATTGAAGCATCCGTTACTTGAGTGGTGGGTGGGTCTTGGGAACCAGATCTTGAGGCTTTGCCACCATCTTTTGCCTTTTCGGTGGTCACTGGATCACTGACTAAACTGAGCCGAGCAACCTTGAGTTCATCGGGCTCTTCATCACGCAAGATTCCACGCATGAGCTGCTCTTTATCCACTTCAACACCACCAAGGGACTTCTTTTTAAGATCGACAATATGGTCCCAGGCTTCAACAAGCGACTCGGGATACCCCTCCACAAGGAAACGGACGTTGTCATTCATAAGGACGCATGCATTGTAATGTATCACCAACGGATCGAACTCGTCCTTTTTTTATGTCCGACCAGCCTCCCTAGCCTCTCCCTTGAGGGCCTCTATCTGCGTAAGTTGTCTATCAGCCTCCACTTTAGCTTCGTGAGCTTCGACGATCTCCTCACAGTATCGTTGGGACTCCAGTTGGGCCTCAAGTTTCTCTTGCTTTTCCTTCTCAAGCTCCTCCTCAAGATATTTTATACGAGGGGCCAAAGCATCATTTTATTTTATTAGCGCATCCTTCTCTTTCTGTAAGACATCTTTCTCAAGGGCTAAAGTACAGTTGTGACAAATGGAAGTGTCCTGTTTAGCCCGATACGCTTTTATTAAACGATCAACGGCCTCAGAAGACTCGCTAGCTTTTTTCTCAGCATCGACCAACTTTGTACCCAACTGCTTGACCTCCTTGTCAAAGTGCTTAATAATGTCTTTGTCGTAGATTGCCTCAAGAGTTAAGCGATCAATCTCGTGTTTCCTTTCCATCGACACCTCAGAAATTCTCTCAGCAACACGGACAGTTGTACTGTGCTGGACATATACATCATTAACTTAAGAGAGCACTATGTCCTTGGCCTTTGAAGGAATTGAATGCAAAGCGAGAACAAATTTGAACTCGTCAAAGCTCAGCTTAAGAAATGTAGCCTTGAGCTCGGCCAACTTCTCAGCAACAGTGGAATCAAGAGTAGGTTGGGCTGAGAGGGCCCATCTGTCATGCTTGTGGGATGAAGTACCAAGGCCTTATGTGCCGGGCTGGCATTCTAAAGATCGTCGGATGCTAGAAGAACCCAAATATTTCTTGGGTGCAATAACCAAAGTGGGATTATGAGGTAGCGACTTACTACTGCTATGTGTAGTAGGATATTGATTGACACCCTTGTGGCGAGAAGGTTGGGATTTTGATTTATGCTTGCATGACGAGTTATTAGATTGATGGCTTCGATCTCGTTTTTCTCTTCCTTTATGACCCTCTCTATCTGGACCAGGGTACGGACCTTGACTGGGACCAAAGTAAGATAGCTGAGAGTATGTTGATCTCTTCAAGCGATCATAGTTGCGGGGGCGTCCCATCGAGCTTGCAAACAAAATGAAAGTGTATAAGAGACATTGTAGTTAAAAGAGTATAAGTGTTGTGCGGTGTAGTACACGTGATCATGAGTGTCCCCCAATGGACCAATTACTGGAGTTTTGCTTGCTGGAGTAATCTCCCATATGACAGTGGGGGGAATGTCAGTGCCAAATTGAATAGGGAATTCAGACCCCCCCAAGGCTTAGGTTGGCAAATTCATAATTTTCAACATCATCTAGGAGTGGGATGTCCGACAGCCCCTCAAATAAATCTTCTAGAGGTAGAGAGCTATTCTGATCTATAGTAGCAGAGGTTGACTTGGATTTTTGGAGACCTGCCATCTACAAAGCTTATAAACGAGCCTTTTTCCTCTTCTCTTTTCTAAGATAGGGAGCTATAGGTCTTGGGAGGATCCGACCGCAAGCTCATGACTTGAGCTCACATCATCGTGACTAGGCTCATTAGCATCACCCCTCACCTCGCCTTCCTTAGCGACATCCTGAGCCCCTTCGACTGGGGCACGATATGATCACCTTCGTCACCTCCTTGCCTAACAGCGTCTCTTCTTTCTACAACTTCTTCCTCGGTGTTTCTTGGCAGTCCCATGCTGCGGCCCTCTTCTAGTAAGCCCAAGATTAAAAGGCGCTCATCGGTAAGAAGAGATCTGATGTCCTTATCCCCCACCAGTATATTTTTTGAGCATTGAAATCGTTACCGAGTATATGTCATCGGTAGGATGTGGATGACTGCCTTGTTCATTAAAAGACTGCTTAGTTTAGGATACAGCTTGAATAAAAGCACTTAATGTTAAGTTTGAAGTGACACTTACATCCTTGCAACCACCGTTCTGCAAAACCAGGTGGGTAGCGCACATAGTACCATTCATTCTTAAAAGCGCTCAGTTTTTTCCAAGCGCCGGTTATGACCTGGTAGTTTGTGACTAACTCAAGGAAAGTGTATGAGAGGCTTCCTCTTTGTCACTTGAGATTGTAAATGAATCTTCGGAGTCGGCTCATGATATAAGAATTCGAGGAATATCTTATACATGCAGTGTAGAAACGTGTAGCTATTCGGATGCAGCTGAGACGACGCTAATCTTAAATAATGCAACATTTTCCGGATGAATGGATTGAAAGGCGAAACACATCCAGCCCATCACATAAACATGTTGCATGTAGTGTACCCGTCCGGGGATAAGTGAGCCCTATCGTTACGGGACAGGACTCGCACATCCTCGTAACGGAATCACGTGTTTAATGCACAGCCTGTAGAGGAGGCCTCATCAACCTTTGAAGCCACTGAATCCTCCAGATCATTTGAAAATATGGCATCATCTAAAGTGCCAGGTGCCGGTTCAACTCCTACTTCTAAGTTCGAAGGAATTTCTGGCATCCAGTGAGAGCTTTCAGCCTGTTCAGATTGATGACCTGGAGAGTTTCAGACAGATATCATTGTTGAGCTTGATTCTGCATCGGGATTGTCATGTGAAGGATTTTGTTCGGTGCCCATAGAAGCTAGACGCTCCAAACATTTAGAACCATAGCTATCAAACTCAGTAGATAGTAATCATTATAAGAATAAATTGTTCCCTACATGCTAAGTGTAAACTAGTGCAGTGTGGTGTAGTGTTGTGCAGTGTTGCGCAGTGCAGAGATAGATAGTTCAGAATTCAAACGATAGTTATAACGAGACTCTAGGATTCGACCGAAGTCACTGTCATCGCTGACCGTCCCAGCCAGCTTTCACGTTGATGGTTCTAGATTTTATCTAAGTTTTGGGATCAGTCATCGGCATATTGGAGCATGATATTTGCATTCAGGATCATTCAAGATCATATGTTATACTTGTTCAAGTTCAAGTCATATTCAAAACTATGCGACTTTAGGTTCCAATGATTCAAGTCATATAAGTTCAAAATCTAAGTCCAAACATTCAAGTTCTAAGTCACATGCATTTGTTCCAAAGTTCAAGTATTTGAGTTTGAGGTCAAATGCAAGTTCCTAGTTCAATTTCAGGCTTAAGACAGTTGTTCATGTGTATTTAATCGAGTTCAATTTCACATCTTCACTCACGCAGAAAATTGACTAAGTCCCCCTAGGCAAACGGATCGTACCTGATCCCTTAACTAGGCGGCCTCACCCTATCCGATTTCAAGCCCTTCATGCCATGACCGATCCCTCTTCCAAAATCATAACCGATTGCCTTCCATCACTGATGGTTCCACTCCATGTTATAACTGATCGCTCATCATCATCGCTATGCCATCCACATGACTATCTCCAATACAGCCATCACTGATCCCTTAAACTTCACTACTCCGCTTCATCTTCAACGTGCTTCCATCCAATCTCATAAGCCAGTCCCAGCTTGACCGATCCCTCCTCTTAATCGTCTCGCGGATCAACCAATCGCTTATCATAAGCCGATCTTCCATCTTCAGCGCTTCACTTTTCCATACTACCGAATGTTAGATCTACAGCTACCAATGTGATAAAATCTATCTTCTCGTCACTAAAACTACATTTGACAAAAATCAAACCCACCTTTAATAGAAACGAATTAAGTGTGAATTAGGGTTCAAACTAGGCCACAACTCAGGGTTTAAATTCGAGTTCGATCCAAAGGAGAGTCACTGAAGTGGGAGTGAAGCTTGGTGGAAAAGGGGTGGCACTAGGTGTTGGAAGGGGTGGTGACCGAGGTAGTGATGAGTTGTGGGAGAGATCGCTGGATTACTCGAGCTCAAACTCGTTAATGGCGGACGAGAAGGGTTTTAGGGGTTCAGATCAGTTGATGGAAGTAAATAAGCTAGTGAAGGAATGAAAGCTAAGTGTTTAGCTTATATACGAGGTTGGCCTGCTTCGATGTAGCCGCGAATTTAGCTAAGTCCATAAAGGTAGAAGAGAGGGATCAGATCCGATCCCCCACCTAGCGGATTTATACCGATCACTCCCCATGTTTTTTTTAAAAAAGGGGGAAGAGAAGAAAAGAAAATAAAAAAGTTGCAGTGCTCTTTATTCAACTTCATGATATTGGCAACGACCCACGAACGTGCACGTGTACATACCCAACATTCAATTTCTTGAATGAACAAAGATTGAATTATTACCTGGATTTCGCAGAAAAGATGTCGCTACAGACAACCAAGCCTTCTAACTCAATCGACAAGCTCAATGGAACCGAGCATAGACAAAGACCAAGGACTACACTTCGGATTTAGATTGACAAATATCGACCAAGCGTCGCAATAAATAGAGAGGGATACGACTTTTCGAAAAGACAGTTCACTGGAAGGATAATGACTGTTCTGGAAACTGAATGGAATCGTTTTCGATGACTCTAATTTGCTTCGATTCAAAGCACGTCATGTTCGAAACAAGACGTACTTTAGGGGACAAGTGTTATCCGTCCTTTTGATCCGGCTACATTAAGACTGATTGAACAAGTTAGACTCGATGATAGACAAGCAGCACAGAGAGGTGACTACGGAGACCAGAGATCAAGCATAGAAAACAATATGAAGTAATGATCAAGCGAAACCAAGAGATGAAAATATGGATTAGTGCGTCCACTAGGCAGGGGATCAGATTGGACCACTATGGCTTTGAACAACTTGAATCAGCTGTTCAACCCGATGGGCATCGATCAATATCTCTAAAAATATGAAAGCAACTATGCAAAAAACATTGGAGTCATGAAGCTAGCATAAAGATGGACCAACCATAGCGATCACATGGAGCCACGTAGCAGGGAAGACCGATTGGCCCCGATCACTCTAGATGGGGAATTAGGCCTCGAAATTTTCTAGTAACCTCGTCTAAATCTGGATATTCTGCCAACGAATTTTCAGGAAGATATTTGGTCCTCTATGCCTATAAATACAGGGTTCATAGCTCATTTGAAGGATCTTTAGGCTGTTGTTTTCTTTGTACTCCATTGTATTCATGGATTTCGATCTGATTCCTCTTGTACTTAGAAATTTAAGTGATTAATAAAGCTATTTCATCAAAGTGGACGTAGACATTTAACACCGAACTACTATAAATCTATTTGTCATCATTTTTTACTTATTTTCTACTTGTTTCCTCTCTTTTAATTTGTTTTCTTTATTTATTTCTCTACATATAATCTATTGGGTGTATGTGCCAACTTTTGGTGCAAACAATTATAATAAGGTATTTCTGCATACCAACTCGGACTTGGCCAATGTCCTTTATACTCATTATAAAAGACATCATTTGCAAATCCAACGTCGAGTATTAAAACAAATAAAAGCTGATTTTAACACAAGTTCATCATTAACAATCAACAACGTGTTGTTTTCTTATGTTTAGAAATATCAATGTGCCTTCAACGTTCTTTCTTATGGACACACACTTCTTCTGCATTTTGACTGAAATCAAACTATTTGATATTTCAATCAAAATACTTGTTCAATTTTGATGCTTATCGAACGATACTTTCGTATCGGTTCTTGGATCATATCCAAAACCCATAATTCAATATTGCTCCCACTGACTTCGAGACACTTTGGTTATTATTTGAAAACTGTCTAGTCTAAATTTTTATTTAGAAATTTTCATTTCAACACATATGTACCAAAATTCAAAGTCATACAAGGTCAACATTTTATAGGTAGAATCCAAATCAACTTAAGCATATTGAATGGAGTATCCGTTACACTAATTTAAACAATTGAAGTTCATGATTTTATTCTTATTAATGTGGCTCACCATATTTCAACTGTGTTTGCCTTTCTATTAGAGAAAGATTTGCCGCTGATGGATCATATCCCTTCGAGTCCAACTATTAAAATCATATTTTGATAATGTACTTGGAATATATGTTAGATTTGCAAATTGTACCGTATTATAGAGTCAATACTCTTAATGGTTTAACTAAACAACCGAAGATTATTTATTCTTGAGATTGATAAGAAACTCATAGTTTCTTCTTTAATGTACAAGAATAATCATTAGACACTCTAATGCTATGCATTCATTAATGTTTGCTTTATTTTATTTCATCCCATGGAATCAGTTTTATCCTTGGATCGTATCCAAATCCATTTTACTACCAATAATTTGTTAAAGTAATTCCTTTGCTATTAAGTTGGTTTTCCTTGAAACAATAATTATTTCTTATTCAATACAATGGAAATTCATAAACATTTTATGAATTGCCATACATAAAACTGACTTGATATTAGTTCACAATATTTATGTTCATAACATTAATCACTCATCCAATGACTATCATCCCCAAACTGCTTTGGGGCAATTCATATAAGATTTCTTATGTACAACTATTAAGCGCAGTCCTTGGACTCACACAACCCGCCAACTCCTTGGCCTAGGACATGATGGGTTTTCTTATAAACCCATATCTTATGTGTCTTTGTAAACTATTCTTACGATGACATCAATCTTAACCTTTTGTACTACTCTTAGGTACATACCTTATAGGAAGAATTTAACTCGACTTCACTCATCATTTAACTGTCCTTTGTCCAACAAAGTTCAATTACTCCTTATCAACACATCATTATGTATTATAAGGAGGAGTGACTTTTGAGACTAAATCTTAATTCATTTAAGGTACATTAGGAACTCGTTCCAATATACTCATCCATACGATCAAATCGAATAATTTCGTTTACATGTTATTTTATTTTACTTCCATTTTATATTCTATGAACTTATCATGGACATGCCCCATATGTATCAAATACATATATTAATGCGTGGGATAATTCATTGGCAAGCATAACATAGTACATGGAACCAATTTGGTATTATCAGACTTGTGATTGCATACATCTATATGTGTCAACCTGAAGAGTTCATCAACTCCTATGACACTCCCACTAAATGGGTGCTTTGCCTTTAATTATCTAAGGTATAATTCACTTGTGCCATATGACTCATAATCATATGATCTAAGAAATACTTTTTAGAACCATGGCTTAGTCTATAATTCCAAAATAATTATAAATAATTTTAGATAAATTGGTATTTTCCAAAGCATCACATTTGTTATGAAAACAAACACCACATTATAGTTTTATTTCATAACGAATATTCACAATATTCTCACTGAAATAAAACTATGTACATTCTTCAATCATCACTAAAGAACAAATATTATTTCATAAATAATGTGCGATATGTTTTACGAAAACAATTTTTTTTACTTGATGTAGTCACTAAGTGTTATGTGGCATGCTCCAACTATTTCTGTCATTACTACAATAGCGTATTGAATGTGGAGGTCCATCATCCACTTAATATATACTATTTATTTCATATATTGTAACTAGTTTACAATGGGGAGTTCTTTGATCAATTATCTTGAACTCAAAGAAATAAATCTCATAGACAACTATTTTCTATATGAAAATACATTTCGGAATAGTCCAATATTAAGTATCAACTATTGTTTTACAATTTTCATTTCTGATGTTTCTTTATGATATAGAAGCGACCATTCACTCTCTTCATCCCAACCGTACCTTAAATCACATCTACTCTTGTACATTCGTTTTGCTATTTAAATGGTTTAACCATTAAAATGAACCTTGCCACAATATAACAACGAACTCTTTACAAAAGCACACTTGATCATCCTTAACAAGGACATTAAATATATTGCACCTTATGTAAACCGATTAAACTGACATTTCAACGATCGAGTTCTTATATTTATCTTATATTTTGGTCTAGTGTTACATTTAACAGAATACTATCTTCATTGCACTCAGTTAGATTGAATACTCGATCTCAAGGTATAGTTTATTTGCTGACTTCGAATGAACTAATTTCATCAAAGTATCGTACAGTACAAACTATGACCGTTGTCCACACAATAGTTATATGCGATAGTATATGGATCAAATATCCATTGTACTGTATTCCTTTTAGAGTTCGAAAATCATAGAAAGCATTACACAGTCTTGGGCAAATAAACACGTAAGCGACCAAATTATGAATGAATTTAGTAGTTGTAAAACTAGGTAATTGGATGGGAACAGAAAACATTAACATGCAAGAAATATTTAATAGTAAGTATATATTATATTTCTATTTGTTAATTTTCAATTCAGTTTGTTTGTATTTTTAATTGATAAACTTTTATCGATCATATTAAATGCACCAATTTATCAACATAGATTATTATAACTTTGTTAGTACCTAAGATATTGGTTTTGATGACAACAACTTTAGGAAATCATATAAATATAAATACTAATGTTTTATTAAGGTATATAGTATATAGTGCAGGATGTTAGATAGGTAATGATTTAAGAAGACTGTACAGTATCAAGTAAAGATTGAAGAGATTCAAGATGCCGATATAGAGGCTAAAGAGCTAGAGAATGAAGACTCGTGAGTATTGAAGAGTTCAAGATTTCAAGATATTCCAGATAAGTTATAGAGTCATAGATTTATGTTAAAATTCTAATAGCACTTGATCTTCCTCTCATCTCTCTCTATTTTTTAATAAGTTTTAAAATATTCTTTTCAAAAGAACTTTTAAATAGTTTTTAATTTCTTATACTTATAAATATTATTTTAAGTTTTTGATATTTTACTAAGTTATTATTTTTATTACATTTTGATTTATATTGGTTGATTTTTCAAAAATCTTATCATATAATTTTACTCAAGTTTTATTATAATTTAAAAGTGTATAAATTATATTTAAGCATGTTTAAAAAGTATCAGATTATTTTTCATTTTCCTTCTCTCCTCCTTATCCTCTTTCTTTTTCTAAACAAAAATATAACCATACTCTGCCGAATTTCAACCAGAATCAAACTCAATCACCATTAGTTTGATTCTCTATCATTTGCTCTTTGATTTCTATCATCTCGCTCACTCCAATCAAGATCAAAGTTTTATTCAATGGTTATAAGATCATTTCTAATCAAGATTTAAGATCCGAGTCTGTGAAAATCTATCAAATTAAATAGCCATACTTGTGGGTGAGATTGTAGACCGTAAATAAATTAGGTGTGCTTAGTAGCCCATAAATCTAGCAGGTGTGCTTGTAGCCCAAAAATCAAGTGACTCTACCTAGAGGTCGGGATTCTGGAAGGTGTGACTTGTGGCCTTGAAATCGAGATTGTATTTGCATTTACTAGTTGAAAAGAAATCCATACAAGGAATTGTGCAGGACTGGATGTATGGTACCTCCGAAATAGTATAAAATCCTAGTGTTTTCTTTTCTTTTACTTTTACTGCATTTACTTTTATCTATGTTTTGGTTCTGTGATTGTTTCTGTGATTAATAATTCTGTAATTCTAAGTATAATTTCAAAAGGTTTCAAAAACATTCATATCAATTAGAAAACACTATCCACCCTCCTTCTAGTGTTAATTTAGCCTTAAGATCCCTATTTCATAATCTTACATTTGGTACCAGAGCAATGGTTTTCAAAGTATTCATAATATGATTTTTGAAAAGTTTTTATGGCATTCTATAATATTATTTTTAACATTATTTTCGAAAGGATAATTTGTTAAATTATCATTACAATGTTTCATAGTTTTACATCTATTCATTATGAAAATTCATGTGGTCTATTGAAAAGGAATGAATTGTAGGAGCAGATGTGTTACAAGGCTTTTGATGAACAAACATCTGATAAATCAGATACTACAGATCAAAAAGGATAAATGGATATTGGATAGTGGTTGTTTAAGTCACATGACTAGATATCCGGAGATTTTGAAAGATATAGTTTACAAAGATGGAGGATCGGTCAATTTTGGTGGTAATTCTAAAAGATATGTGATTGGCATCGGCAATGTCAGTAATTCTAAAACTCCTACTATTTCCAATGTTTTGTTAGTTAGGAATTTAAAACATAATCTATTATGTATTAGTCAGTTGTGTGATAAAGGTTTTAAAATTAAATCCGTAAAAGATAAATGTCACATTGAAGATAATGAGTCAAACATTATCTTTGAAGGTATTAGGAAATGAAACTTTTATATATTAAGTATGAAAATCTCAAACGATAATTTATGTCATTTGGCTAAAACAAGTGACCCTTGGATTTGGCATAAAAGGTTTGGTCGTTTGAATTTCAAACTTATTTCTAAAATTGTTAAAAATGATTTAGTTAGAGGTCTTCCCAAAATGAACTTCAAAGTTAATAATTTATGTGATATGTGTCAATTAGGTAAACTTAGAAAAAGTTCATTTAAATCAAAAGATATGATTTCTACTTCTCATCCCCATGAACTTCTTCACTTAGATCTTTTTGGTCCCTCTCAAATACTATCTATAAGTCATCCTAGATATGTATTTGTAATCATTTATGACTATTCTAGGTTTACGTGGACGATTTTCTTAAAACTTAAAAGTGATGCTTTTGAAATGTTTAAAATGTTTGTAAAATAAACTCAAAATGAAATGTCTGGAAAAATTAAAACAATTCGAAATGATCATGGTGGAGAATTCGAAAATGAAAATTATGAGAATTTCTATAAAAAGAAAGGTATAACCCATAATTTTTCATTTTCAAGAACATCAAGACAAAATGGAGTAGTAGAACGTAAAAATAGATAGATTGAAGAGTGCGCAAGAACTATGCTAAATATTTGCAAATTACTTAAGAATTTTTAGGCCAAGGAAGTTGGTACTACATGTTATACACTAAATAGAATTTTAACAAGACAATTAACTAAGAGAACTCCTTATGAACTATTTTATAATAAGAAACATAAAGTATCATATTTTAGAGTTTTTGGTAGTAAATGTTTTATTTTAAATACTAAATATAATTTAGATAAATTAATGCTAAATAAAATAAAGGAATTTTTATTCGATATTCAGATAGAATTAAAACTTGTAGAGTTTTTAATACTAGAAATAATACTATTGAAGAGACATTACATGTCTCATTTGATGAAAATGTTAAAAGTTATAATCAAAATATTAATAAAGAAGAAAATATTGAAAACCCAATGAAATTAGAAGTAGGGAGAATACAGTAAATGAGAATAGTAATAATAATTCTAAAAATTCATATCCAAATAAATGAACTAGAAACATTAAATCTGTTTTTAAAACTAGAAATCAATTAAATAAAATGAGTAATGTTGCTTTTATTTCAACTATCGAACCTAAAAATACAAAGGAAGCATCAACTGATGAGTTATGGATTCTTGCTATGCAAGAGGAATTGAATCAATTCACTAGAAATGATATATGGGAATTGGTCCCAAGACCTGAGGAAAGTCTATAATAGGAACTAAATGGGTGTATAGAAATAAAATAAATGAACAAGGAGAGGTTGTAGGAAATAAAGCTTGATTAGTTGCACAAGTTTATGGTCAAGAAGAGGGTATAGACTTTGATGAAGCCTTTGCATCCGTATCAAGATTGAAGGTTATAAGAACCTTACTTGCTTTCGCTAACCATAATAATTTCAAGTTATATCAAATGGATGTTAAAATTGCTTTTCTAAATGGATTTTTTAAAGAAGATGTATATGTAGAACAACCTCCACTTTTTGAAGATGAAAAACTACCTAATCAGGTTTACAAATTAAAGAAGGCTTTACATGGTTTAAAACATGCTCCAAGTGCTTGGTATGACAAACTTAAATCCTATTTATTACAATCAAACTTTGAAATAGGCAAAGTAGATAATACTCAGTTTATTAAAAGAAATAAAAACGATATTCAATTAATACAAATATATGTAGATGATATTATTTTCGGATCTACCAACGAAAATTTAAATAAAGAATTTAAGAAATAATGACTAAAGAATTTGAAATGAGTCATATGGGAGAACTAAATTATTTTCTAGGATTACAAATTAAACAACCGAGTAATGGAATTTTTATTAGCCAAGAAAAATACGCTAAAGACTTAGTTAAGAAATTTGGTGTGTCAAATACAAGTGGTAAACCAACTCCAATGGCAACTGATGAAAAATTAAATAAAGAAGAAAATTCAAAAGACATAGATCAAAAACTATATAGAGGAATGATTGGATCACTACTCTATATAACTACTAGTAAACCTGATATAATGCATAGTGTTTGTCTCTGTGCAAGATATCAATCCCAACCTAAAGAAACTCATTTAAAATCCGTAAAATGAATTTTAAGATATGTTAACAACACACTAGACTATGGACTTTTTTATCTAAAAGATGACTCTTTTGAACTACTTTCATATAGTGATGCTGATTATGCCGGTTGTAAATCAGACCGAAAAAGTACAAGTGGAACTTGTCACTTTTTGGGACACTCTCTGGTTTCCTAGTTTAGTAATATTGTCTCCCTGTCTACGACAGATGCAGAATATATTTCAGTAGCATTAGCATGTTCACGGGTTATTTATATGGAACAAACATTAAGAGATTTTGGTTTAAATTTTACTTAATCGCCAATATACTGCGATAATAAGAGTGCGATTAATCTATCTAAAAACCTAACTCATCATGCTAAAAATAAACATATTGCTATAAGACATCATTTTCTAAGAGATAATGCAAAAATAAAGAAATAATTTCACTTGAATTTATAAATACTGAAAATCAAATAGTTGATATATTAACTAAACCATTGAATCAAACATCCTTAACTAAGTTAAGAAGAGAATTAGGAATTTGTTCTCTATCGAAAATTTAAAAATAATAACATAAAATTACATAATTTACAAGAAAAATAAAATAAATGAAAATTTTACATGTATGTTTACATACATGAGACCTATACGTCGACATATAACTCGTTTTTAAAATTTTCCCTCTAAAATTTAAATTGGTGGATATATAAACACCATAATTCGACTTTCTTCTCCATTTTTCTGCAATTTATATGTTCTAAACTTCTGAGTCAAATAAATTATGGCCTCCTCTTCAAATCCCAACCAAAATTCAACATTTTCCTTCCATTCTCCTACCCCCGGACCCTTCCAAAACATTACTATGGCCAAAGTCATCAAATCGGAGGGAGATACAAAGATTCTGGAGATGTTGACTGAAATTCAAGCCATACAACTCCATATGTCGAAGGAATAAGAGAAACATAGTAGAATTCTGCATAATTTGCAGAAATATCTATTGGACAACCCTATGAATCCAACAGTTATCAAAGATGATTTTGCCAATTTGGCCATCCATAATCCTTTTCAAAGCAACGAAGAAGAAGAAGAAGAAAAGGAAGAGGAAGAAGAAGAAGAAGAGGAAGAATATATGGAGGATGACGATGAAGTTCAATGCATGGGAGAAGTATGCTTAGATCGAGATGGAAATCTCATTGAATAAAGGGAAATTTTTGCCTTCATTATCGTCATTGTCCCATTCATAAGTCTACTATCATTAAGAATTCTCGTTAGAATAGGACTTCTTCTTCGTTTAATTTAAGAATAGTGTATATTTTAACTTTAGTTTGACTTTATTGTGTGTAAGGACTGATTGGTTTGTAAATATGATAATTTAATGAATATATAGTATGGTTTGGTTACTATTAATGATTTGTGCTTCACTTATCATTTCTTATATATCATTCTTGTCATTTTGCATTTCATGATCATATCACTTATGATTTATATATATATTTATATCATTATGAGTATATAGTGTTTATTTAAGGGGAGTCAGAATTAGTATTAAGAGTTAGAGTTATAATTGTAGTTATAGTTAGTTAATTTTGATTGATGACAAAGGGGGAGAAATATATAAAATACTAGGCATAGATTAAAGGGGAATTTTATACGTTAGGCATAAATTAAGGGGGAGCTTTATATATTAGGCATAGATTAAGTAGGAGTTATATTATATTCTATATATAAAGTTGTCATCATCAAAAAAAGGGAGATCATTAGTACCTGAGATATTGGTTTTGATGACAACAACTTTTAGGAAATTATATAGAATATAAATACTAATGTTTTATCAAGGTATATAGCTTATAGTGCTGGATATTAGATAGGTGATGATTTAAGAAGACTGTACAGTATCAAGTAAAGATTGAAGAGATTAAAGATGTTGATAAGAGACTCAAAAGCTAGAGAATGAAGACTCATGAGTATTGAAGAGTTCAAGATATTCCAGATAAGTTATAGAGTCATAGATTTATGTTAAAATTCTGATAGCACTTGATCACTCTCTCATCTCTCTCTCTATTTTTAAATAAGTTTTTAAATATTCTTTTCAAAACAACTTTTAAATAGTTTTCATTTCTTATACTTATATATATTATTTTAAGTTTTTGATATTTTACTAAGTTATTGTTTTTATTAAATTTTGATTTTTATTGGTTTATTTTTCGAAAATCTTATCATATAATTTTACTCAAGTTTTATTATGATTTAAAAGTGTATAAATAATATTTAAGCATGTTTATGAAGTATCAAATTATTTTTCATTCTTCTTCTCTCCTCCTTATCCTCTTTCATTTTCTAAACAAAATTATAACCATACTCTGTCGAATTTCAACCAGAATCAAACTCAATCACCATTAGTTTGATTCTCTATCATTTGCTCTCTAATTTCTATCACCTCCCTCACTCCAATTAAGATAAAAGTTCTATTCAAGAGTTATAGGATAATTTATAATCAAGATTGAAGATCTGAGTCTGTAAAACTCTATCAAATCAAACCGCTATACTTGTGGGTGAGATTGTAGCCCGTAAATAAATTGGGTGTGCTTGGTAGCCTATAAATCTAGTGGGTGTGCTTGTAGCATGAAAATCAAGCGACTCTACCTAGAGGTTGGCATTCTGAAAGATGTGTCTCGTGGCCTTGAAATTGAGATTGTATTTGCATTTACTAGTTGAAAAAAAATCCGTACAAGGAATTATGCAGGAGTGGATGTAAGGTAACTCCGAACCAGTATAAAACCCTTGTGTGTTCTTTCCTTATACTTTTACTACATTTACTTTTATCTCTGTTTTGATTCTATGATTGTTTCTATGATTAATAATTGCATAATTTTAAGTATAATTACAAAAAATTTCCAAAAGATTCATATAAATTAGAAAACACTATTCCCCCTAGTGTTAATTTAGCCTTAAGATTCCTATTACGCAATCTTACAAACTTTATATAGCAAATGTGATTACAATATTAGATAGGTTAAATGTTACCATTTCATTTTTCTAATAAGGCTCCCACTAAATTTTTATGTTTATCAAAACCTTAAAAAAAACATAGAAATCATTTGATTTCTCTAGCGGTTGTTAGGACTCGCTTGCCTTGGGATTTCGACCTTGAGGAATATCAATGAATCATAGACTCGCAAACGATGGATAATAATTTATCGATTGTATCAAATACAACTCCTAAACAGTGGTTTTTGTCCTAATCTCATCTCGACCTTGAGGAATATCAATAGATTGAAAGATATTACTCACTCATATCCACCATTTCATGACGACCTAAGTATAATGCACGTACATTGAGGAATATCAACAAATATGTAGATGTACCTTACCTCATCTAGTCAATATACCGATAGTGTTACACATAACATCTCTAACTTGGGGAATATTAATAACTAGAGAGTATGTAAACAATCTATTAACACATAAATAGTGGAGGACAACTTAATATTAAAGATCCATAATCTTTAATATATTATATCGAGTGATATCGACTTATGGAATAATGTTATTCTTATGAAATACCCTCATGATTTAAGTGTCGAACACATCGGGAATCATTGTATACGTACATATACGTATGTATTTATTCCTTAAGTCTATTTAGGGTTTCTACAATGTTCCACATGTAGTTTATAAATTCATATTATATAAGTTTCATTATTACATAACTTTTATATTTTAATTAGCTTATATAATAATTTTATGTATAACATTATATTAATTAAATCTTATTTAATTAATTTTAATTAATTGACTCTTTAATTAATTTTATATTATTATTCCAATATAAAATTTATATTGGACATGTATACTATAACCTTTATAGTATATATTATAACCTTTGTAGTAATACATATATATCATATATATATACGTATGTATCTTTAATTTAATTAATTAACATTTAATTAATTTATTTAATCAAACACTTATAAATAAATTACATTAAATTTGAAAGTCATTTTATATATATACAGTTAGTAAGATTTTTTATCTTACAATACTCAAACTGATGATGAAGTAATTATCGTACTAATTATCCAAATAGTTTTTGAATTAGCAAAATTAGGTGGTATTAAATTTGCTGTTAAGCAGTAAATATGTCGCTGGATGCTTACATAATCAGGTAGTTGGACTTTAAATGTTTGTTAAAATGTCAAATCCGACTAATATTAAATTCTCACACAAATAAGATAAAATTTGGTACTGAAAACTAGGTAGGTAAATAACAAAATGCTGAAATAATAAAGAACAGAAGAAATTTACGTAGATCGGATGTTAAGGAATCCTATGTCCACGGGGGAAATTATGCTTTCTTCCTTTTAAATTCTTCGGTACAGATTACAATTACAAAGAGTACAATAAAACCTTAAAGGTTTCGAAAAGTGGAAAAGGTAAACGCCCCCTTTCCTGCTATAGTGCTTTTTTCTATTTATAGTATAGAGATGTACGTGGATTGCTATACTCTTTCTCTTTCTCTTTCCATTGTGATCCAGCCCTTTGATCATGCCAGGTGTCATCTATTCGTGTTGTCTATTTGGTACACTCGGATTGTTGACGTGTCTTTGGCGAGAAGGCATAATTTAGGCGGTTGAACTATGGTATTTGGTGGGAAGTTTGAGATGAAGGCTGGAACTCCTGAAATTGGAGCGTGAATATTTGAAATTATAGCCCGAGACTTCAAATTTGAATTGGCTTTGCATATGAGTCCCTGGAAGGGTAGTTGTAACATCCCCATAGTCGGAGGCCCAAAATTAACGGCTATGGATATTATAGTCATCCATAGTTATTAATCCTCGACGACTAGATACGATGGTGTTTGATTCATTGATACACAGAAACACATGAATACGGAACAATTTTAAAACATCAAACAAAGTCCACATTCCATTTCAAAATATTTCAAATTCATTACATAATCCCAGAATGCAGACCACATGCACGTCCTCGGAAGCTTTATTCGTCTAAAAGAACACCTGGAAACCTTAACTCTCAACCTACTCAAAATTAATTGAGTACCCGAGAGATTAAGTGGAAAACAAAAACTTCGAGTTAGACAAAAAGCCTGGTATGAGTAATAATTTACCATTTCAAACCATTTAGATATCTAGTGAGACCATGCCGCTTAGCGGAACGGGTTTTCCCCTTACTAGTATCCTAAAACATTTATAAAAACCATATACTATGCTCCTGCATCCACAATGGTTAAAGTATAGTATTTCAAAACATTAGGATGATATGCAAAACAAGAAAATCAAATATGGATTACCCATCCCCATTCATTCTGACTATCTATCTCAATTATAGTTTCTGGGGTTAATATTAACCTATTAAATGTCTATGGACTATCTGTCCAATTTCATAGTTTTCATGGGATCACTAAGAACCTATTGGTAACTCCAATATCTTTTCTATTATCCTAGTTTTCATGGGCCAACTAGGAACCTATTGACTAACTGTCAATATCTTAATCCGGATATAGTTTTCATGGACTAACTATAAACCTATTGGCCCCTGCCAATATCATTTGTTATACACAGTTTTCATGGGCTTATTGTGAACCTATTGGCCTCTGCCAATATCTTTAATTAATATTTTAACATTTCTTAAGTTATATTTACTACTTGGTCAACCTAACTGGTTATTCTGCCCTTCCCCAAAATACCGTTATGGGTTAATTACAACATGAATAAATACATGAAGAAGTAATCATAACAACAAAATAATACCAACACCTGAAGTTTATTGTCCTTGAATCATCTATTTATATATATCCTGGTTAAACCCTTTAACCTTTATGATAAATGAAACTTCTTCATTTCAAAGTCATTTACTTGCTTATGCCATGGTTATTCCTATAAATTGAGATTGGGTTTATGTTTTAAAATCTTAAAACACCTCTTTTGAAACCAAACATATCTTTTGATGGTATCAAAACATCCTTTAAGACATAGCTTCGAAACAAATGAAAGTACCCCTTTCAAAAATATTGGGTTTACTCTTTAAAACATCATTTGGGTCAAAATGGTTATATACGAAAGTATCTCTTTAGAAAGGAATTATAATATTGTTCGGGGAAAAATTGGTTGTATCGGAACCATCTAGTCGAAAGCAATAACTTTTGAAAAGTAAAACTTCAAAGGATAGAGTCAAAACTCCCCTCCCTTTCGACTCAATTGCCTTCAGAACTCTCGACCCTTTTCGAAAGCATTTTGGAAGTGGCTTGGCTTAGGTAAAACAAAGATAACCCTTCGAAAGCATTGATGGCTTCAATACAGTCGAAGGGAAAATTAGAGGCTTGGTTTCATCTTAGTCGAAACAAATCCTTTCGAAAGCACTAATCTAAAGAAAAAGGTACCCCTTTGAAAGCTAATTAAAAATTCCCTTTCGAAAGCATGAGTTTCGACTACGTCGAAAGCTTTAAGTAAAACCAGGCAGGAATTTTCTTTTGAAAAAAAACTAAGGTCTCGACCTTATAGGGTATCAACTTGGTCGAAAGCCCTTTTAAAAACTAGGCAGGCGCTTATCTTTTAAAAGCAAACTTTGGTTTCGACCCTAACGAAAGCATCACTTTCGACACCTTATCTTCCACTACCTACCAATTCACTTCGTACTAATACCATTGATACCATGTGCATTGGTTTCGACTCTAATGGTTTCGACTGGACTGGTGTGGAGGTAAAGGAGTCGAAAGGTACCTCCGAAATAGGTGGAACCACCTTTTTCTGAAAGACGTGGGATTATAGCTAAATATAGCACTCACTTTATAACTAACCTACCTGTTATAATTCCTTAATTGGTTACTTTAAAACTTTTCAAATACTTTACAATTAAAAACTGCCGCATTTAATTAGATCTATATCAAAGAAATATAATGTTTAAGCCCTCCCATTTACTAAACCGACATTTGCAGGAAAGTCCCTCTTTTAGGACAATTTATTTTCTATAATAAATCAACTAGGAAAAATCCCTGAAAATCATAGAAAATCTCTTTCATCATATAATCAAACATATTAAAATTTCAAACCCAATTTCTTCCTAAAATTCTCGAAATAAATTTTAAACCCAATAATATCATATTCGCCTTTAGAAATTCATAATAAATTTTCCATAGCTTGGAAAATTCTAAAAATTAAAACCCATCTCCAAAATCATGTTTTACTCAACAAATTTTTTTTCCATGGCATTCTAAAATCAATAACCCTTGGTTTTCACCCTAAAACCGTACGAATTTCTCGTATAAATGAATTAGTTAAATCAAGCAATCAATAACTTAAGCATATCATCATTCAAAATATTATAGAAACGAGATTAAGTCTTAAATCCGAATTGTATAATTATAAAAACAAAAAGAGATGGATTGTATTATTATTCACCTTAGATACGATAAGGAATTTGAGATTTGTTGTTGATTAATCCTTCCTAGCTTTAGATTGTAATCTTCCTCTTTGACAATGGCCGGCTACTTAGGGTTTTTGCGTTTATTTTAGATTTGAGAAAAATGAACGTGAATGGACAAGGTGAGAAATGTATAGCCGTGTATAATGATGTGGCTATTTTTACTAATATGCCCATGTGTAATCTAGTTAGTTAATAACCCATTTAAAGCCCATTCATTTTATTATTAAGCATGACCTTCTTACAAATTTTATTCAAATCTCAATTCCTTTATCATCATTATTTTATTTAATTTATCTAATTAAATTTCCCGAATAATGTTATCAAAAATTAGGGATGTTATAGGCTCCCTCCTTAAAGAATTTCGTCCTCAAAATTTAGTAAGGACCAAATACTAAACATAGCAATCATCTGTAACAACTCCTAACTACCATAACAATCATACTAGCCTATCCGACTAGTAACCATCTATATAAATCTAATATAGACATACTCTCAAAGTAGATCAGGATATGTATCTCTAATCCTGGCCTCTATCTCCCAAGTACAGTCCTTCTCGTTGTCGCTCCACTGGACTTTCACCAACTTGACTGTCTTGTTCCTTAATCTTTTCTCATCTCTGACTATAACCCGAGCTGGTTATCTAACAATAGTCAAATTAGGCTCTACTACTAAGTCTTCCAACTCTGTCGGAGGAATAGTAGTCTCTGGATCATGCACATACTTACGAAGATGAGACACATGAAATACATTATGGGCACCTACCATACTGCTCGGCAACTCTATTCTATATGCGAGCTTGCCAATCCTTTCTATAATCTGGAATGGACCAATGTAATGACCTGAAATTTTAACGAATTTTATAATGTAATTAACCGATTTTACTTGAAATTTTAAACAACAAAATTTTGAAATAAAATTTGATATTTGAAATGCGTCTATTTAATTATAGAAATTGGTAAAATTTTATTGAAAAATATGAAAGTTAATTTATTTGTGAAATTTTAAAATATAAATTTAATTGGTTATTTGTTGAAAATTTAATATTTTCGAAATCTGAAGATTTTTATATAATAAAATTGTAAATCATTTTCTAAGAAAGACATCATAATTCGTTTCGTCAAATTGGGATTTATTGCTTCGTTTATCTAAATTTCACCATTTTTAGCAGCATTTTCAATAGCAGAAAATTCGAATTTTTATTATTTGATCGTATCGTAGATATCTGTGTACCATCATGTTCGTCTCGTCGTGTAGATCTCTGTAGTATATTCATTCCTGTAATTCGGTATCCAATACGCGACGAAAACGACAAAACCGTTTGTCGTAACGGTGCCGTATTTGTGCCTTTTCGTTTCTTCGACTTTTCGATTTCTCAGCCGTACTATCAAAAGTCACTTTGCTTCAATAAATTTCTAAAAATCAACCGGTGTCTTTTGCTATTTCCTTTTTTTGATATATAATTGCCGTGACTTTTCATTGGCTTCATTCGTTCATTCAAAAAAAAGAGAAAAAAAAAAGAAAGGTAAGTTTTGTTTCGTTCCTATAGCATGACCTCCTCCTTCAATTTTGGCCGAGCAGACATATTATTGCTTTGTGAAATAAGAGGCCTACACGCCTCTCCCCTCTGACCTAAGATTTCCCCCTTGAAACCCGAAGTCGCCTCCGTGCATTCCCCTCCCTGGCACGTAGCACTCTCCAATCCTCACCTACCTATTATATATCGAGCGCCTCTGGCCAAGTCCCGTGATTCCCTTGCTTTGACCTGAGTTCGGCCATGCATGTCACCCCTCTGACCCGAAGCATCCCCAAAGCCACACCAGATCCAAAACCCCGACCACCTTATTCCCTACGCCACCACCACCTATCCATCCTAACGCCGCGCTCCGCCACTCCAGCCGGATCGATCTCTACCTTGAACCCATCGCCACCACCCAGCATACAACCTAGACCCGAGCCCTCATCGCCTTGACCTGGTCCAAACTCAAATAACAATCGCATCCCGAAGCTCCTCTGCCATGAAGCCACACCCATGGCCGAGCGTTGCATCTGGTCTGCCTCGCCTTGGCCTTGCTTCCGTGAACCACTCACAGCCTTTCATCTCGTTTACATATATATACACTATATATGTTGTTATATATATATATATATCTTTGTTTACATATATATATACGCTATATATGTTGTTATATATATTTATATCCCTGCTTTATATATGCCCAGTTCCCTTTTCTCCTTGTTTTGCTGTGACCTATATTTCCTTCTCTGTTGATTTTATGATGTAACCATATATAAAGGTTATACTTATATATGTTATGCATATATGTGGCAGTGGGCTAACCTTCATTATATATGTACTTTTACACATATATGTCTTGTTGGCAGAGAGAATTTGCATTTGTTTAAACCTGAGTCTATTGACGTGCTATATATAATACGTATATACAATGTCGACAAAAGTTATATATGTCACTTTGAATTTGTCGACAGGAATTATATGTGTTGTGTGTGTATATATATATATATATATATTTGTTTTCATCGAATTATCGTGCTAAATCTGTTTTTCTATTCGCAGCTATTTGAAGTGTCGTGACGTGTCCGTGTCCGTGTCAGTTACTCTTCAAATTCCATCGTTCTAGCCACGAAGGTGAGTAATCACTCACGATTAACATTCTTATGTTTAGTAAATTTATTTTGTATGAGATGACAAATTTAAAAAAAAGCTGTTAAATTAGAATTGTTAGTTATTAATGGTTAAATATGATATGTTGACATTTTAATTCGATCACTTGTGTAAATTGACACCATTGCATGTTGACTGAACATTTCATTAAATTGTTATTGATCATATATGCTAGTATCTATTATGTTATGTTGTGTTATTGATTCTCACTCTACAAGTTCCCTTAGTTTTAGAAATCACTATGGGTTGAAATGATACATACCCAAACGGACTTTAGAATAGGAGAAAATCCGTTATGGGTTGAAATGATAAACCCAAGCAGTTTTCAGTTATTATTGAAATTTTGGGATTGCGGGTTTAATAATATAAACCAGTAAATTTAAACTATTACGGATTGAAATAACAAATATCCATGTCACTTGACCATAGGATAGAAAATTATATACGGACACCGTTGGTCTATTTTTGAAAAAAAAATGGTTTCCGAATATTTGAAAGGAAATGTATGAGTTTGATTTTGAAATGTAATAATATTCTATTTTATTTTTTTTTGTAAAATTTATACCCTTAAAATGTTGATTTTGGAAATATAAAAATTATGATTTTAATTTAAAAGTAATTTGTAAAATTTTACTTATAATTTTATTTTCTAAAATATATAAAATAAAATTTTAAATAGATAGATAAAAAGTTTAATTTATTTTAAATTGTATAAAATTAATTTTTATTTAATATATATACTATTTTAAAGGGTTCATTTAATTTATATTTAAAATAGATTTTTTATAAATTTAATAAATAAAAGGTTTGAAAGGTACATCGGAATTTTATTGGTAACTGAAACTGGTTATTAATTGAATTTAAATAAAGATTCATTCAGAACTTAATGATTTTTGGAAATGATTTGTAACTTGTTTTAACAAAAGGTGATTAAATGAATACTTTAAAATTTAAATAGAATTAAATTTGAATATTTGTTTTGATTTAAATTTGTATTTGAGAATTTATTTAAATACTTATAAAGTAATTTTATAAATGACCACGGTGTGAAATAAGCGTTTGGTTGTTAAAGAGATCGAGATGGGATATTGTCATACTCTCTGCCAATACCGAAAACCACTTTAATAACTGTGTACGTGGCGGAGATTCCAGAATGAAGGAGGATGGTTTGGCGAACGATTCTATATGGTATTTACGTAGCCCTGACTCCCGTGAGTCAGCTTGATGTGGCTAAAACAGGAGCCACGCCGGGCCAAGTGAGGTCATTCCTCTTATCAGGCATATTTCTTCGAAACCATATCTATTGCTTTTGTGATTTGATTTTGGTGTGCACACCTTTGATTTGGGAGTGTCTCTCGAGGTGGGCGGTAGTAGCTGCTATGCGTTACCACTAGTCTGGATCCGCAAAACGGTAGAATCCTACCCTGAGCATTGCCTCGCGTGCCTTGTCACATGCCTTATCGTGCCTTCTACGTGTTTGTTTTGTACCATACCTATGGGGTACCCTCTGGGTAAACCACCAGTTTACGGAGGAGCGTATGGTACTATATAGACTATGGGAATATATAAAATGTGTTAAGGGGAATATGGGTAACGCCTTAATGCTATTTTGATATTTTACTTTACTATAGACATTACATATGTAGCGTGTTGTACTATGTATGTAGATAGTTTATCGGATCCTTAAAGGATGGAATCCCAACACCTTTTAAGTTATATTGCATTTACCTGACATTTCACTTGAGTTTGATTTATCTGCATATGAATGTTAAATCCTGACTCGAGTGTTTTGTGTTTTGCTTCACGCTCGAGTCAGCCTGAGTGTCATAGCTTTTAAAACTCATCTTTTGGAGCTTGGAGTTCGCTTAAAAGACCTATCTTATCTATTTTAGCTTTTAGTTTATTTTATTATTTCTGTTGTATGTTTCAGACTTGTCAGTTACTTCTTTGTTAGAGACTTCTGTGTATTGGGATTTCTGATGTATCCTGTTTTGGACTATGTTATTTCTGTAGTAGCTTCATGAACTACTATTTATCTTTTCCGCTGATTATTATTGTAAACTCTATGTTTGTGATTCTGTGATTGATTTATTTACTGTATATGCTAAGCTTTGCCAATTTTAAATTAACAATCTATTACTTGGAGCAATTCAAGTCTGACATGTGTGGATTATTGTCGATTTGAATGGTTCGAAATAGCAGGTCATTACAGTTAGTATCAGAGCCAGGTTTAGGCAAACTTAGCATATAGGGTAAAACCTCATTAAGGGTAGGGTAGCGATACCCTAGGATGAGTTGAATTGATTGCTGAGTCATATTTGTTCGTTCTTGAAATTCTGACTTAGAATTCTCTTTAATTAGGATTTCTTTTGAATTTTTGAAACTTTATCCTTGTTCTAAAACTCAAATTCTTGTCTTTTCCAAATGAGTAACCGAGGGAATGTTCGTGGTAAAGGTCGTCGAAACGTTCCTGCACCACCAGTTGCCCCTGTACCACCCGTTGCTCCTGTTCCACCTGTTCAGCCTGTTAGGTTCACTCAGCTTTGTAAGGAGTACACTCAGCTTGGGAGCACTAATTCACTAGAGCAGAGAGTATTATTGAGGCTCAGCAATGGATGAAGAGTCTTGAGAGGATTTTCACTGGACTTGAGATCACTGATGCTCAAAGGCGTCATTTAGCTACTTGGCAGTTACAGGAGTCCGCCTAGGATTGGTGGGAATCTATTACCGCTCAGACTGTTGAGGCTAATATCACTTGGCAGTAGTTCAGGTGAGATTCTTGGTTGTCTTTCCTAGCTTATTCCTGTTAAATCTATTTCTTCGAAATTTATCTCTTTGAACCTTATCCCTACCTTACCTTGGATCCATTCTTTTTAGGGATGCTTTTATGGCCAAATGGGCCCGAAGCTGGGAAATCCTAGTTATATAGGGCATTCATGGACCTTGAGCAGGGTGATATGACTTTTGCTGAGTATGAGAGGAAGTTCATTGAGCTTTCCAAGTTTGGTCCCAGTTTGATTGACATCAGCTCAAGAAGAACGAGAAGTTCATTCATGGTGCTCACCCAGAGTATTATGACCGCTTGATTAGTCATGTTCATGGCACCTTTACTTCTCTGATGGATACGGCCACCAGATTCGAGAACCCTACTTCCAAGGGTAAACAGACAGTTTCGGCATCTCAGGGTACTTCCAGTGTTTCTAAGAAGAGGAAGCCCAATTTTCAGCAGCAGAAGAAGAATTGGCAGAATGCTCATGGTATTGGATCTGTTCCTCAGAAGCGATCTCTTGACCTTTCTTCTATCACTTGTTTCAAGTGCGACCAAAAGGGTCACTATGCCAACAGTTGTCCATCTCCTGTCGGTGCCACTATTCCTCTACCTTAGGCCAGCAGAAACAACCTTTGCCACCTTCGTCTCCAGCCTGGTCAATTCAAGAATAACCGTCCCACTCAGCAAAGAGGCAAGACATCTAGAGTCTTTGCAATGACTTCTTCCACTCCTCCACCTCCTCCTGCCAGTGATAACCAAGGTACCCTTCAGAGCTCATTTTCTTTGCATGGTTTTCCTGTTCGAGTTTTATTTGACACTGGTGCATCCCATAGCTTTATATCTGTTGATCTTTGTAATAAATTTGAGCACATTTTGCAACCACAATTGGCGACTTCATCATTATGTGTGATTAATTCCATCGGCATTCTCGCCAATCTTAGTACGATTTGCAAAGGGGTGAAACTCCTTTACAAGAAGCATCGATTCACTGGAGATTTCTATGTTTTGGGTTTCGATGCATTTGATATTTTACTTAGAGGTGATTGGTTAAAGCATTATGATGCTATCATTTCTTGTAAGGCCTGAACGGTCTCCTTAGTCAGTGAGCTGGGCGAGCCTTTGGTTGTTGAATGCCTCAGGATTTTTCAGGCAGCTTTATCTTTTCTCTTGATGCTCAGCCTAGTGATCTGGACTCCACCCCGATAGTCTGAGACTATCCTGATGTTTTGGTGAAGTCACTTCTCTTGCTCCCAAGCTGGAAATTGAATTCCGCATTGATCTTATTCATGGTGCTCGACCAGTTATTCTCCCTCCCAACCGGATGGCACCCAAAGAGAAAGTTGAGTTGAAGAAGCAGATTGAGGATTTGTACTCTAAAGGTTTAATTAGGCAGAGTTTTTCTGAATGGGGTGCCGCTGTGGTCTTTTTCACCAAATCTGATGGTTCTCTGAGGATGTGTGTTGATTATAGAGAGCTTAACAAGCTTACTCTCAAAAACCGCTATTCGATGCCTCATATCAATGATATGTCTGATCAGATCTACGGAGCTAAAGTATTCTCTCAACTTGATCTTGCTACCGGTATCCATCAGCTTCGTGTTGCCGAGGAGAACATTCCCAAGCCTGCTTTTTGAATAGAGAATGGTTTCTATGATTGGTTAGTCATGCCTTTTGGATTAACCAATGCTCCTGCCTTCTTCGTCGATCTCATGAATCGTGTTTTCCACGAGGTTCTCAATAAGTTTGTTCTGGTTTCCGTTGATGATATCCTCGTCTTTTCTATGTCAAAGAAGGAACATAGGGAAGATTTGGAGTATGTTCTCAGAACTCTCAGGAGTTATCAATTGAAAGCAAAATTTTCTAAATGCCACTTCTGGAGTGATGAAGTCCGATTCCTTGGGCACATTGTTTCAGAGAATGGAGTCTCGGTTGACCCGGTTAAGGTCACCATGATTAATGTAAGTCTATCCACCTTTCTCTTTTGAATTCATCCATCTTATCTCCTTTGAACTTATTCGCCTTATCCTAATTCCAGGATTGGGAGACACCTAAGACTCTGACTGATATTCGTAGCTTTATGGGCCTTGCCGGTTATTATCGGTGATTCATAGAGAACTTTTCTCGTATAGCTTCACCTTTCACTACTTTGACTCGTAAGAATGCCAAGTTTAATTGGAATGAGAAGTGTGAAGCTACATTTAATGAGTTGAAGCAAAAGCTTACTTCCACTCATGTTCTCACTGATCCAAATGGGAGTGAAGAATTATCGGTTTATACCGATGCTAGTAAAGAAGGTTTGTGTAACATCCCGAAAATTTTCGACTTTCGAAAATTCAACATCGATACTCACTTTATCGACTGCTGAGCCATCGAATGCCGGAAACCCGAAAAGTTATGGTTTTAAGAAAGAAGAAAAAGGTAGAAGAAGAAGATAGAAGAAAAAGAAAGAAGAACAACAACAGAACAAGAGCAGAAACAGAAACAGAAAACAATATCAGAATCTCACATATCGCAGCGGAACAATATATAATAGATAAATGAATATCATTTAAAAACAAAAGAATTATATCTGTTATTACATTACATCACATCATATCATCAGAGTCAATAAACAACAATGGACAGTTATATAAACTTGTCCTCATACAAAATACACAGCGGAATAAATACTATCAGATACAAATACTACGTCTCGTCATCCAGCTTATCTCCAAGCTCCAGAATATCCAGAATATCCTGATAATATAACTCTAGGCTGCCCGTGTGGAAATTGGTGGGCACCCAGAGTTTAGAAGGGAACAATAAACTCCGAGTCAGTCATGGTGACTGGTGTGAGATCGTAAAACAGTTATTCTTTAAAATAAACAACAGGAAAACTTTAATGTCAATTCGCAATGCTTTTGGAAAATGAAACTACCATAAGACCTCCCACCACACACACAATGCAAACGCAGACTTGGAGGAGATTTCTTCTTATGATAGTCAAAGATGCTTACTACGCAAAAATCAAATTCTTTTTGATATTATTATTAGTGCATAGTGGAAAACATTTCGAAAGTAGAATATAAATCTTAGCCAGCATAGGTACCATTATATTATGCCTGCTATAGCTGCCTCCTGAGGAGACAGGTTATACAATTGAAATCGTAAAGGCTCGTATTGTTTCTTTGGATTTCCAACAAATGGTCAGGCTAAGGAACTTCCTTTTCCACGATGGGTACGTCCCTGGAATAGACGACCCGAGAACCTAACCGGATCTCTGCCAACACAAGGCCGGGTTACCTCTACAAAAATAGGTAACTACTGACACGCGTATGCCATCCCCCGATCGTCACCGATCTTCCCGAGGATCCCCGATTCACAACAACCACAAAGAAATAAATTTTGCAGCAACCACAGAGGTTAAGTATCTGGGCTCCATACCATGATACCACCTTTATCCAGAAGGAATGACATACACTAAGGGGCGCTACTCCCTAGAACCTTGCTGCATCCTTCCTGTTTCGACCATTTCCGGGGTGTGAGGCTCGATGAAGTCTCGTCCACAAAGCTACGCTTTCTACAAAGCCCTGCTTCGGGTCAAACAAAAATGATCAACCTATGATCACAAAGATATAAGATCAAACAAATGATCATATCGCAAATGATCAAACACTGATCATTTCACAGCAACACTCAGTATGCCACGTTACCAAATTGGGATATATCGCTGATAAATTTCAACTACATAACCTCTGAGCTCGTACGTCTCAGAGAAGGGTGTTAAGCTAAGAGAATAAATTCTCCACCACCAACAGAAATGTATTTGAAAGAAATCAGCTTAATATCTCAAATTGTAACGTCAGACACACAATCCATACAAGTCTGTTCCGGGATCGAACAGAACCGAAGGCACTTCTCACGAAGCCCTTGCATTTCCGGATAATTTTCTAATCACGTCCGGACTTCCCGTCACTAAGGGTGATAAAACCTCTAAATCGGAGATCAGCCGATGTAGAGTAACTCGACGGTAATCCTTCCGTTTTCAAAAATATCTGGTCTTCAACACCGGTCTTCAAATGCGATTCATAACGACGTATCACATATTCGGAATGGGTTATACGACCCCATGGTCCTTTCCCGGCTAACCCGAATAGTGAGCGATTATTCAAAAATAAGTGTGGCATTCAATTTCATCCAATTCATAACAAATACCTATCTAAAGGTAATTATTGATAGTCGGTTATTTAACTATCAATAAAGATGCGCGACATCATTAGATTCCAAATAATTTTCCAAATTATTCATTCTTCAAAAATATCTTTTACTAGATATAAAATTTCCACACTTAATCATTTGAAAACAATTTCAAATCAATTTCCACATTTCAATTTATCTTTGAAGATAAAATCTCAAAACAGTTCATTTCATATCGGAAAAGCATTTCCATACTTATTTAATAATAAGTAATTCACAAATCATTCATTTTCAACATTTGAAAATATTCAATATACTTAAATCAAATTTAAGTATAAATTCATTCTTTAAGGAAATCATTTACTATAACAACATTTATTTGAGTCAAAACGAATGTTACGTAAAACATCGTTACGACGACTCAAAATCACTAGTATAGGGATTCGGATTTTAAGATAGATATATAAATCCCAATACTACATAAAAAAAACATTTCCTTTCGGAAATCATTTACTATAACAACAGTGTTATAGTCCACCATTTCCTTATTTCTCGAAAACGTCTATTCCAACAATAAAAATGTTGGAATCTATGTATTCGATATCATAATACATTTTAAAAACATCTCTAAAATGTATAACTTCATTTTCAATGTCACTTTTCCAAAACTATCCATTTTACTTAACGATATATTCACTATCCAAAATCGTGAATATATCTCCACTAATTACATTTCACTGTTTTCTACACATTTTATTTCAAAAAAAAATTCGCTATCCAAAATCGCGAATATATCTCCTTCAACAACCTTCTATATTTAATTTATCAAATCCAATTGATTTCGAATTTATAAAACAACGTTTATAAATTCACCTTTATATTTTCTAACAACTTCGATTTATAAAATTCTCCTTTTATTAACTTCTAAAATTACTTATCAAAATAAGTGACTTCGGATTTATAAACAACGTTTATAAATCACATTTATACTTCATAACAATTTCAACTTATAAAATCATTTTATTAGCAAATTCTGTTCAAATCTCATCTAAGTGCAAAAATCTAATTTATAAGCAATTTCTTATAAATCTTCTATCCTACCATTTCTATACAATTTATACTTCACAATTTATAAATCTATAAATCTCGTTCACATATAATTTTTATTATCACTTCATTTTTAACACTTATAAAAAACTCGTTTTATAATTCCAATATCTTGATTTACAAAATGTCAACTTTATAAACCTTTTAAGTAAACCGTTTATAATATTTTAAAAATCTCAATTTAAACCATTTTATAAATCAATCAACTATTTATTCCAAAAATCACTTTTCGATTATATTTCACAAAGATCTTAACTTTTATAATTTTAAGATTTGAACGTTTATTTATTTAAAATAAATCACTTCAAAAATTAAATAAAACGTATAATTTCAAAGATCACTTTAAAAATCCTTTTTAAAGTAAAAATCGTTATTTTTAGAACTTCAAAAGTTTGAATCCAATGATGCAACGCACCAATTAGTCCATCACACATCAAACATCATATATCATCATATGAGAACAGAATATATATCAATATCTGTAAATAAATAAATACAGTTGAGGAATCCAGTTGGATCCCTCCAACCTGTTTCCCTGCATCCAAAGACGTTAGCACAATACCAATTCCACTTCAGTACGGAATTATCGCGGTATATGGGTTTAATAAATATTATCCGCTTACTAACGGCGCAATAGGGTCTCATCCGCTATACGAGGCGGGAAATCAATCAATCCAATATATACATATGCCAATATGTATATATTGCTATATATATATATATATATAGATATATATCCTACTATATCTAATATCACATCCAATAGCAATCAAATAAATAACTGAAAATTCCACTTTTCAATTCTTGAGTGAGAAGATCTCACCTTGATTTTAATTCTGATTTCAGCGTTTATTTCGAATAAAATTAAACACGCGTTTAATTTTACCCAAAATTCCAACTAGCTCCAAACGACTCCAAACCAATTGCATCGCGTAGTATTTGCCAAAACGAAGCCAACGCCGCTTGTTTCGTAATTTTCCGATCTCGTATGAAAGAGATATCAAATTTTAAAGATCGTTCAATTAAATATACAATTTAAATTTAATTTCCAAACCCTAACACTATCATCACCGTTCGTTCCCAGGAGATGAAATCTGGCCGCAACTTCAAGCTTCTTCTCCATCGCGTTTCCCTCCCAGGAAATTTTGAACGCAACCAAACCCAATCACGCCGCCACAAACCCTAACACACGCGGCCACCCTGTCGACCTTCACCCCGATCAAGACCCACCATTCAACTCGCCACGACAAGCTCCACCCTCACCCTCCGACCGGTCACGCGCGGTGGTGCCAGGCACCACGAAAACCGTGCCCTAACGCATGCGAACGCGAGCCCGTAGCTCCACCTCTGGTCGACTAAACAACCTCTCGCCCGTATGGATTTAAAGCTCACTCGATGCTCTTCACTTTACTAGTTGATAAATTTTCGAAATAATGCTTAGATTTGAAGGAATTTGAGGAAGAATGACGTGAATCACTGGCCATTGAAATAGGGGAGGCGGCTGATGTATAAAATTAGGGTTAGGGTTTTTTTTTTCTAATTTTGTGAAGAATAATGGCCTATTTATAGAAGTTTGAACGACACTATTTATCCGACTTTTCCGAACTCCGATTTACGCATCGAAACTGGCGTTTCTGGGGTTTACCCCACGTTCCGAACGCAATGGAACAGGTTTCGGAAGCTAATTCGATCGTATGTGTGAGATATGACAATAAACGATCAATTTAAATTAAACCGATTTAAATCGATTTCGAGGCGTTTTGGCTTGCCCCGGACAAACGGTAAATCCAAAAATTACGAAATTTGAAATCTTACAATAATATCACATTACGGATCCGATGAAACTGGTTTCGTCGAAATCCGAGACTTTTTGAAAAATGACTATTTTAACTCGCCGAATTAAAATTAAAACGATATCGATGCGTTTCGAGCTGCCACGGTCAAACGACAACTCCGATTGATACGAAAATTGAAATCCGATAATAACTAACTATTACGAATCCAATGGAACTGGTCTCGTTCAATTCTGAGACTGTTTGAAAATTGGCTATTTTTACAGTCGATAATTAAATATTAAAATATTCAATTTTCACATATTAACTCCAAATTCGCTTCTGAAAGTTCTAAAATATTTCTATAACTCCAGTATGATTAAATAAAATTTTACAAATCATTTTCATTCTTATTTAATCCAGATTTCAAGTAAGTCTGGAATTTCAAACATTAAATTATCGATTTAATTGTCAAATTAAATCCAATTATTCGAATTTTAAATTATTCGACTTATTAATTTCACTTATTAATATTTAAAATCAATTAAATATTCGAATTTTAATTATCAAAAATTCTGGGTCGTTATAGGGTGCTGTGTTGATGCAGGATGGAAATGATTTGTAACTTGTTTTAACAAAGGTGATTAAATGAATACTTTAAAATTTAAATAGAATTAAATTTGAATATTCATTTTGATTTAAATTTGTATTTGATAATTTATTTAAATACTTATAAAGTAATTTTACAAATGACCACGATGTGAAATAAGCGTTTGGTTGTTAAAGAGACCAGGATCGGATATTGTCATACTCTCTGCCAATACCGAAAACCACTTTAACAACTGTGTACATGGCGGAGATTCCAGAATGAGGGAGGATGGTTTGACGAACGATTCTATATGGTATTTACATAGCCCTGACTCCCACGAGTCAGCTTGATGTGGCTAAAACAGGAGCCATGCTGGGCCAAGTGAGGTCATTCCTACTATCGGGCACATTTTTTCAAAACCATATCTATTGCTTTTGTGATTTGATTTTGGTGTGCACACCTTTGATTTGGGAATGTGTCTCGAGGTGGGCGGTAGTAGCTGCTATGCGTTACCACCAGTCCGGATCCGCAAAACGGTAGAATCCTACCCTGGGCATTGCCTCACGTGTCTTGTCACATGCCTTATCGCGCCTTCTACGAGTTTGTTTTGTACCATACTTATGGGGTGCCCTCTGGTTAAACCTCCAGTTTACGGAGGAGCACACGGTACTGTATAGACTATGGGAATATATAAAATGTGTTAAGGGGGATATGGGTATCTCCTTAACGCTATTTTGAAATCTTACTTTACTATAGACATTACATATGTAGCATGTTGTACTATGTATGTAGATAGTTTATCAGATCCTTAAAGGATGGAATCCCAAAATCCTTTAAGTTATATTGCATTTACTTGACATTTCACTTGAGTTTGATTTATCTGAATAATAATGTTAAATCCTGACTCGAGTGTTTTGTGTTTTGCTTCACGCTCGGGTCAGCCTGAGTGTCACAGCTTTTGAAACTCATCTTTTGGAGCTTGGAGTTTGCATGGAAGACCTATCTTATCTATTTCAGCTTTCAGTTTATTTTGTTATTTCAGTTGTATGTTTCAGACTTGTCAATTACTTTTGTGTTAGAGACTTCTGCATATTAGGATTTCTGATGTATTCTGTTTGGACTATGTTATTTCTGTAGTAGCTTCATGAACTACTATTTATCTTTTCCGCTGCTTATTGTTGTAAACTCTGTGTCTGTGATTGATTTATTTACTGTATATGCTAAGCTTTGCCATTTATAAATTAACAATCTGTTTTTTGGAGCAATTCAAGTCTGACATGTGTGGATTATTGTCGATTTGAATGGTTCGAAATAGCAGGTCATTACAACCAACATATCTCAGTGCCAGTTTCCCTGACTTTCCAAACCGTACCACACCCTTCATCGGTGATACCTTAATGAAAACCCTGTCTCCCACTGAGAACTCTAGGTCTTTACGCCTCTTATCTGCGTAACTCTTCTGTCTGCATTGAGCTTCCTTCATCCTTTCTCGAATCAACTCAATCTTCTCTGACACCTCTCTAACCAAGTCTGGACCTAAGACTAATCTGCCTCCACTCTCCAACAAACATGCTGGTGATTTGCATGGTCTTCCATACAAAGCTTCGAATGGCGCCATTCCTATACTAGTCTGATAGCTATCATTATAGGAAAACTCAACCAAATGTAGGAGATCCTCCCAAGATCCACCAAAAGTCCAATACACAAGCTCTCAATAGATCCCTGAGTACCTTATTGACTCTCTCCGTCTGCCTACCTGTTTGAGGGTGATATGCACTACTCATATTAAGCTTGGTACCCATCACTTCCTGTAGACTCTTCCAGAATTCACTAGTGAACAAGGAATCTCTGTCAATGACTATACTACTAGGAACTCCATGCAGTCTAACTATGTTCTTCAGGAACAACTTAGCTAAAACAGCTGTCGTTCTAGTTGACTTAACTGGAATGAAATGGGCACTCTTGGTCAATCTGTCTACTATAACCCATATAGTTTCATTACCTCTATTAGACCTTAGCAACCCATCTATAAGATCCATGGATATCGAATCCCTTCCAAACTAGAATTTCTAAAGGCTGAAGCAACCCACTCGGCTTATGATGTTTAGCTTTTACTTGTTGACAGTTTGCACCCTGCCTAACCTACAAGCCAACATCCCTCTTCATGCCTTCCCAATAGAAGCTCCACTTTATATCCTGATACCTCTTAGTTCCTCCCGGATGAATTGTAAACTTGGATCGATGACATTCTCCAAGAACTTCCTTCCTCAAGTCCTCCACATTCGGAACACACAACCGTCCCTTCATTCTCAACCATCCTCTCTGGTCAAGGCTAAGATCCTTTAAATCATCGATCTCAGTTCCATCCTCAAGCCTTCTGATCCTCTCATCCAACACTGGATCCTCCTTCTCTTTAGAACCAATTTTCTCAATCAATACTGGTCGAACTTCTAAACAAGACAATCTGGCGGAAGTCTAACTAGAACCAACAGTCGACCTTAATTGCACATCACAACTGACTAAAGCTTCTAAATCTTTCCACTCTGCCAACATAGCTAACACCACATTATGATATTTTCTGCTAAGAGCATCTGCTACCTTATTACCTTTTCCTAGTGTATACTGTATACCAAAATCATAAGCAGCCAAAAACTCCAACCATCCCTGCTGCCTCATATTCAACTCCTTCTGAGAGAATAAACACTGTAAAAACTTATGAATGATATAAAGCTCAAACCTCTCCCCTAAAAGATAATGTTTCCAAATCTTCAATGCAAAGATCACAACTGCTAACTCCAAATCATGAGTAGGATATCTAACTTCATGTGGTCTAAGCTGCTTAGATGCATAGGAAATCACTTTACCATTCTACATCAATACTGCTCCCAATCCAGTTCCGCATGCATCAGTATATACCACCAACCCTTTGTTTCCGTCTGGAACTACTAACATGGGTGCATTGGTCAACAAATGCTTTAACTTAACGAATGCTTCCTCACATTTGTCAAACCAAACAAATTTCACCTCCTTCCTGTTTAGCTTAGTTAAAGGTGCTGTTATCCGCGAAAAATCCTTAATAAATTTCCGATAATAGCCAGCAAGTCCAAGAAAACTTATAATCTGAGTCACCCTCTCTGGCCTCTTCCAATTATTCACAACTTCGATCTTATCTGGATTGGCTGACAATCCTTTCTCTGAAACCACATAACCAAGAAATTTAACCTCTTTCTTCCAGAAATGACACTTCGTAAACTTCGCATTTAGCCGATTCTGTCTCAGAGTCTCAAGTACCACTCTAAGATTAACTTCATGCTCTCTCTCATCCTTAGAGTAGACTAGAATGTCATTTATAAACACCAGCACAAACCTATCCAAATACTCTCGGAAACCTCGGTTCATCAAATCCACGAAGAAAGCAGGTGCGTTCGTTAATCCAAATGGCATCACCAACCACTTATATGAACCATACCTAGTTCAAAATGCTGTCAAAGGAATACTGTCCTCCACCTCTCTTAAGTGTTGGAAACCTATCGCCAAATATAACTGGGAAAACACTTTGGCTCCACTCAACTGATCGAACAGATCTTCTATTCTTGGCAAAGGATATTTGTTCTTAATCTTCCTTTCATTTAACTTGCGATGGTCGATACACATCCTCAATGACCCATCTCGTTTCTTCACGAACACTGCGGCCGCTCCCTAAGGTGAACTGCTTGGTCTAATAAAATTCCTTCCTTCAAGATCCACTAGCTGCACCTTCAATTCCTTCATCTCAGTCGGTGTCATTCTGCTAGGTGGTCTACTCACAAGTTCGACTCCAGGCACAAGGTCTGCTCTAAACTCAATAGCTCTTTTCGATTGTTGTCCAGTGACTGGCTCAAAGACATCTACAAACTCTCTCACTATCCGAACTTGACTTAACTTATTTTTTACCTCCATAGCATTAAGTAAAGCATTAACACTCCGGTTAGTATTCCCTACTTAGAATATCACTCGGTTATGACTATTAGGGTGTCTCAGTGATATTTACCTATCTTGGCAAAATATTCTAGCCTCAAACTTACCCAACCAATCCATACCCAAAATGATCCCGAAATCTACAAAATCAATAACATACAAACTGCATGTAAACTTATGACCTAACAAGTCAAGTTCTAACTGGTCACATCTTAACCCTAGAGTGGCATACCCTCCTATTAGATTGGCCACCCTTAAGGAAGTAATAAGGTAGGTGGGTTCTAAACATAATCTATCAGCCAAACACTGAGATATAAATGAATGTGATGCACAGGTATCAAAACGTACCCTAACTGGTATACTCTGAATAAAAAACGTACCTTCCATCACAGTCTTTCCTTTATCAGCTGTAGTAGGCCTAGCTTGTCCAATAGCAAAAAAAATTCCTTTGTCCTCCATAACTGGCTCTGTACATTGATTCTTGCAATGCCCAACCTGATCATAGTTGTAGCACTTCACATTCTTCTTACTTGCGGCCTTCTTCCCATTCCTGACCGGCACTCATTCGCATAGTGACCCTTCTTGTCACGCTTATAGCAAACTCTCTCAGCCTTTGACTTTTTAGCAGTATCTCCCTTCTGGGCTTCCTTCTTTTTAAAGAACTTCCCCTTCTTCCCTTGAGAACCCTGAGTTTCCACGGGCTTCTCTTTAGCAAGCTCAGCAAGTAACTCATGGCGAATGGCCATCTTCACCACTATATTACAAAGATCACGAACATGTGTCAGGGTCATTCTAGCAAGCTCGGGCCTCCATCCTCGATGAACCTCTCATTCCTTTTGATGTCTGTATCTATAGTAGCATATCCATATCGAGATAGCTCTTCAAACTTAGTAGCATACTCGACTACTGACATCTCTCCCTGAACTAGATCCATAAACTTTCTCATCAATTCTGACTTAGCAAACTCAGATACAAACTTCTGCTCAAATCTTGTTTTAAAAGCAGCCCAAGTTAACTAATCTTCCGAAACTCGGGCAGTGACACTATTCCACCAATGTAGTGTAGACCCCTGCAACCGTCTAGAGGCCAACCTCCTCCTTTTCCCATTATTCAGACCCAAATCGGTTAATATACGCTCACAATGCGACAACCAATTCTGAACCTATATGGCACTCTCTGTTCCTAAGAATAGCTTCCCACCCAAACTGGTGTAATCTCTACTCAGCAAAGCATAATTATTCCCAACAGGAGCCACAGGATTAGCTTCTCCAACATTTCTAGCAACTCCAACAACAGCTCCTGCTTGCATCAAACAACCAGAGAACTGGTACATCGCCCCCATATCTACTGGTGGACTTCCAGCACCTACATTGGCATCAGCATTTTGATTACTAGCAGTAGCCGGTCGACCCGAGTTCCTCCTTTAGTGGGTAAAGCATTTCCATTAGTTGTGGTGCTTCCTCCACCGAGATTCCCTTTTTCGTTTCCTGCTTCCATATCTCCTTTCTTGTAAATCTGCATACGAGCCTTAGTAAGATACAGAAGAACGGTCCAAGAGAGCAGGGAATACGTACTTATATATATAACTATATATATCAAATACAAGTCTGTTACTTATCTGATTCGTTGGATTATGTTTTTAAAAAATCTTTTAGGTTTAAGTTTCTTTTAAAGTTTCATAAACCTATGCTCTGATACCAACTTGTAACATCACCCTATTTGAAGGCCCAAAACTAACGGCTATGGATGCTGCAATCATCCATAGTTATTAATCCTCGACGACCAGATATGGCGGTGTTAGATTCATTAATACAAAGAAACACATGAATATGGAACAATTTTAAAACAGCAAACAAAGTCCACATTCCATTTCAAAATATTTCAAATTCATTACATAATCCCAGTACATAGACCACGTTCAAATAACATATAATTAATACAAAATACGCCAAGAGCGATATATAAAGGTGCCCCCTTGGATGATCAGAGTATATAATAAGGCCATAAAATAATTTGCCTTTACAATCAAACACACAACGGAAATAAAAGAACTCTTGTAACATCCCTCTGCTTAGAGGCCCAAAACTAACGGCTACGGATGCTATAGTCATCCATAGTTATTACTCCTAGGTGACCAAACACGGCGATATTAGATACATTGATACATAGAAACATAAGAATAGGGAAAAAAATTTAAACAACAAAACAAATTCCGCATTCCATTTCAAAATATTCCAAATTGATTACACAATCCCAATTCGCAGACCACGTTCAGATAACATATAATTATTACAAAATATGCCAAGAGCAACACATGAAGATGCCCCTAGTTAGATCAGAGTATATAGATAAGCAAGAAAACAATTTTCCTTTACCAACAAACACACAGCGGAAATAAAAGAACACTAATAATAATATTGCCTCTTGCACGTCCTCGAAAGCTTTATTCATCTAAAGGAACACCTGGAAACCTTAACTACTCAAAATCATTTGAGTACCCCAGAGTTTTAGGGGAAATCAAAAACTTCGAGTTGGACATAAAGCCTGGTATGAATAATAATTTACCATCTCAAACCATTTGGATATCTAGTGAAACCACGCCGCTTAGTGGAACGGGTTTTCCCCTCACTAGTATCCTAACACATTTATAAAACCATATACTATGCTCCTACATCCATAATGGTTAAAACATAGTATTTCAAAACATTATGATGATATGTAAAACAATTAAATCAATTCTGGATTACCCATCCCCATTCATTCTGACTATCTATCTCAATTATAGTTTCTAGGGTTACTATTAACCGGTTAAATGTTAAGGACTATCTATCCAATTACTTAGTATTCATGGGATCACTAAGAACCTATTGGTAACTCCAATATCTTATTTCTTATCCTAGTTTTCATGGGCTAACTAGGAACCTATTGGTTGACTTCCAATATCTTAATCCAGATATAGTTTTCACGGGCTAACTACAAACCTACTGGCCCCTGCCAGTATCAAATCATAGTTTTCATGGGCTGACTATGAACCTATTGGCCCCCGCCAATAGCATACAGTTTTCATGGGCTTACTACAAATCTATTGGCCCTTGCCAATATCTTTAATTAAATTTTTAACATCTGTTAAATTATATTCACTACTGAGTCAACCTAACTAGTTATGCTGCTCTTTCCCCAAAATACGGTTATGGGTTAGTAACAAAGTAAATACATTTCAAAATCTTTATTTATTTACGCCATGGTTTTTCCTTAAAAATGCGAATGGGTTATTTGTTTTGAAACCTTAAAAATCACTTTCGAAACCCCTAAATGACCTCCTTCGAAAGCTTAGAACTCCTCTTTCCAAAACTCCAAATATATATATACACCTTTCGAAACCAATAAGACCTTTCGATGGTATTAAGAAAACGTTCTTTAAAACATAGATTTCGAAACAAATGAAATACCCTTTCGAAAGCATTGGGTTTTACACTTAAAGCATAATTTGGTTCAAGACGATTGTATACGAAAGTATCTCTTTCGAAACAAGCAAAAACTAGTTTGGGGAAAAATTGATGGTGTCAGAGCCATCTAGTTCGGAAGCAAAAGACTTAAAAATCAAAACTTCAAAGGTCTGGGTCGAAACCCCTTTCGACTCCATCTCCTTCGAAACCGCAACCCTTTTGAAAACAATAAGGAAAAAGGTTTGGTTTAAGGTAAAACAAGAGCAACCCCTTCAAAAGCATTATTGGACAACATGGTCGAAAGGTAGAGTAGTGGCTAGGCTTTAACTAGGACGAAACCAACCCCTTTCGAAAGCTTTTATTTAAAAGAAAAATATCTCCTTCGAAAGTCAGTACTTTCATTATAACTTGGCAACCTTCTTTAAAAGCTAAACATACACCCTTTCGAAAACAATAAGTTTCAACTAAGTTGAAAGCTTTGAGCAAAATAGGGCAAGGACATTTGCTTAACTTAACTTGTAAAACAAAGTAGGGTTTCGACCCCATTAGAGGCTTACCCTTCGACATCAAAGCTTCTGCCCATCTTCCAATCCACTACGTACCTTCCAGGAGATACCATGTGTATTGGTTTCGCTTATGAAGGTTTTGACTTTGATGGTTTCGACTATAATAGGGTGGAACCAAAGATGTCGGAAGGTATCTTCCATTAAAGGCAAAATACCTTTTTCTAATTTAAAGGTTGAATCATAGATACTTTAAGTAATTTCTTTTTAACAACTTGCCTAGTTGTAAAACACTAATTGGTTGCCATAAAACTTTTCAATTATTTTACTTCTAAAACTGCTGCATTTATTCAGATCCTAAATTAAAGGATTTAAACGTTAAAACCTTTCCAAATAACCTAAATCTGACATTTGCAGAAAAGCCCCTTTTTCAAAATAATTTATTTTCCCTAGTAAATCAATTAGGAAAAATCCCCAAAAATCATAGGAATTCGAATTAATCATGTAATCAAACATATTAAAATTTTAGACCTAATTTCTTCTTGAAATTCACAAAATAAATATTTAACCCAATCGTATCATATTTTCCATCAAAAATTCTTAATAAAATTTCCATTGCTTGGAAAATTCTGAAAATTCAACCCCATCTCCAAAATTATGTTTTACTTAACATAAAAAAATTTCATGCCATTTAAAAATCAATATCACGGTTTCACCCTTAAAACCATATGAATTATATATATAAGTAATTGTTTAAATCAAACAATTCATAATTTAAGCATATCATCATCCACAATTTCATAGAAATGAAATAAAACATGAATCTGAAATCACAAGATTATATAAACCAAAAAGAGATGGAATAAGTTATTATTCATCTTAAACTTGATAAGGAATTTGAGATTTGTTGTTGATTAATCCTCCCTAGCTTTTGATCCTTAGCTTTAGATTAAAATTCCTCTTTTCTTCTTTGATAATGATTGGCTTTTGCTTAGGGTTTAGAATTTTCGTTTGTGAAAGTGGAAATGAAACGTGAATGGAAAATCATAAAAGGATATAGCCGTGTAAAATAAATGGCTATTTACTTATATGCCCATGTGTAGTTTAATTAACCAATAAACAATTTTAAAGCCCATTTACTTTATAAATAAGCACGACCCTAATATGTAATTTAATCAAATCTCAATCTTCTTATCATCATTATTCTATTTAATTTATCAAATTAAATCTTTTGAATAATGTTGTCAAAAATTAGGGATGTTACAGGCTCCCCCCTTAAATAATTTCGTCCTCGAAATTCAGTAAGGACTAAATACTAATCATAGCAATCATCTGTAACAACTCCTAACAATCATACTAGTCTAACTGACTAGCAACTATCTATACAAATCTAATATAGACATACCCTTAAAGCAGATCAAGATAAGTATCTCTAATCCTATCCTCTGTCTCCCAAGTACAGTCCTTCTCGTTGTCGTTCTACTGAACTTTCACCAACCTAGCTGTCTTGTTCCTAAATCTTTTCTCATCTCTAGCCACAACCCGAACTGGTTGTCTAACAAAAGTCAAATTAGGCTCTACCACTAAGTCATCCAACCCTATCGGAGGAATAGTAGTCTTTGGATCATGCACATACTTGCGAAGATGAGATACATGAAATACATTATGGACACCTGCCAAATTGCTCAACAACTCTACTCTGTATGCGAGCTTTCCAGTCCTCTCTATAATCTAGAATGGACCTACGTATCTTGGGACTAACTTCCCCAACTTTTCAAATCGTATCACACCCTTCATAGGTGATACCTTAATGAAAACCCTATCTCCAACTAAGAATTCTAGGTCCTTACGCCTTTTATCTGCGTAACTCTTCTATTAAGACCGAGCTTCCTTCATTCTCTCTCGGATTAACTCAATCTTCTTTGACACCTCTCTAACCAAATCCGAACCTAAGACTAATCTCTCTCCAGTCTCTAACCAACATGCTGGTGATTTGCATGGCCTTCCATACAAAGCTTCAAACAGTGCCATTCCTATACTAGTCTGATAACTATTATTATAGGAAAACTCAACCAAATGTAGGTGATCTTCCCAAGATCCACCAAAGTCCACTACAAGAAAATATGTTATTGATAACGCAATTTAATAGCGCATTTATTCTAAGCGTTATTATTTAGCTTTTTGATTTGTTTTATACTTGTTTAATTTGTACTGTAGCTATGTAACGTTGGTCCCAAAATTTTCGACTGCCTCCAAAAACACTTAACCATTTCGTTTCCCTCGCTTAACACTTTTCGTCTCCCTCCCAAAACGAAGAAAGCTCTAATCCACATTCTACTCTATTTCCATCTCCAAATTATTTTCGTGGCCGCTGCTTCTTCTAATAGTTTTTCTCTTTCCTCTTCGTGAATTTGTTTCCCCAAATCCTCACAAAAAATCTCCTCTCTTTTCACCGCCTCTGCCCTTAACTCCTCATAAGAAGCAAATGCTTTGGGACATAAAATAGTTAGGGCACCAGATCGTGCTTACAATCCCCTACGTGAAAAAATTAGGCATCACATCCCATGATTTGCATCCACGAACTCATGAGCAAAAGGCGGGTTCGATGGCATGGCAAAGATTTGGCAACAACGAAATAGGTATTTTACAAAGCATGAAAGCGGGCAAAGGTTCAGGCAGTCTCCTGGACTCCTTCGTTCTGAACCCTTTCATTATTTATTTGCCAATTCAGGAATTTGAAATCGCATTAGGTTAGTGTTTTATATATTTGTTTTAGTTTAAAATTTCAAAAGTATGTTATGAATTTTGGAATTTCACAGTATTTGTATGAATTGAATACTTCATATGATGAAACCTTCGTTCCATTCCTAAGAGACCACACAAACAAGAGGTATTCTTCATAACACACTTATCCATAATGCTTAATACGTTATACATGAAACATTGAATATAATATTAGAAAGTACAAGACGAGAACAACTAATACAAAATAATATTACAGATTAAGCAGAGAGATGTAATGTTTCGACAATTCAGTACTGAATTATTGTCAATACCAAAATGCAAACATAATAATGGAATTCAACAAGTATATGCCCTAGTGAAATAATTAATATCATAACAATGGAATAACTTGTTGGTCGTTTCACAAATCAAAACTCTATTTGGCTCAACTTCATGATTTTTGATTTGTCAATGAGCAAATATTGTTAGAACCTCATCATAATATTTTGATTATTATACAACGAGTTTGCATGCTGTAAGTATTAGTTTGCCAAATAATATGTTTATGAAATCAAATTATCATTGCCTTATTTCTTTTCAGAAGGGGAGAATAGTGGAACTTCAGTGTTTGAAACAGTGGTAGGTGGTGCCAGTCTTTGCTCTAAACAAATGCAAAACAATTTGGATTCTTCTTCAGAAGAGAGGAACGCTTCTCTAAGTATTAAAAGGAGGAAGGTACCGGAGGCAGTTCTCAGTTCAAGAAATTATTGTCAGGCAAGTGATGTATATGTAGTTCAAGAAATTCATTTATTACATGCACATTATAAATGAAATAAATCATCATGATCATGTATCATTCCCCTTTCTAAGCTTAAACCATGCTCCTGTATTCCATTTGACTCGATTTAGCTTCTTTCCATACGAGTGATTGATGGGGTTAATAACACCTAATTTGCTTTGGATATGCTATGCTTGAAGATATTACTCACAGGAATTATAATACTAAAATTTGATCTATATGAATATCTGCATTTGAAATTTCCTGTGTTGGAACATCGATACCTTGAGGCCTTTCATACCTCCGGACATCAATTACCGACTTTTAAAAGAAAGAGAAAAAAAATTAAAAAGACAACCTGCCATTTTTTTATGTAGTTTTTAAGAAAGGGTGAAAATATGTGTTATCATGAGGTAACCAATATTTTCCCTAGAGAAAATAATAATAGGAAATTATAAACAAAGAGCTGAAGGATCTGAACTTGTTCAAAGAGGAAGCAAATGGTTGCTAAAGCTTAATAAATTGATAAACTTGTTCTACGTACTCAGGAACTGGATGATATTTGCCATAGGAATAGCTAGGACTTACAAAAATAAGCGATTAGTAGAATGTACTATTCTGTCAACAAGCGATTATCAATTTGATTTCTTTATACTTTCTCCTTATCAGCTTTAATTGGAGATCCATTCTAAGGACATGCAAGTGATAGCTAATCGAGTAATTCTTTATACAGAAAGGGATAAATGGTTTGATTACTAATCATACCAGGTGACATATATATCGTTGACAAGAATAGAGATATTGGAAAATTATTATGTTTGTTTCATCTCTCTTTATTACACTATATTGGTTTTATAACAAATGATGCAATCATTTTAAACTGGATGAGAAGTGGGTTATTAACTTTTGTAATGTGCGGTGTTTGTGATGTGGACATATATTGTGTTCTCTGTTTAGTGTTGGTTTAAGGGACATGTACTTGTTTATGTAGAAACACCAGTAGGAAAATGTGTTTGCTTGTACATTGAATTGTAATTTACCTTTATAATTCTCAGAATAAACTTTGTGACTTTCCAAGTATTGTTCCTAAAATGATCATTTCTGAATCAGGTAATCGCATGCTAGCTAGGAAAATTACTATGGATGAGGTTCATGATGCAGTTTTTAACATAAATGATGACAGCAGTCCTGGACTACTGCCCTGTCTCCATATACGGCATACCGTTACAGTTCGCGGCAGTAAACAAGCAGTGAACCAACTTTCTGAATCCACCAAGACTAACTACCAGCTGTACTGCATTTTGGTTCCACTGGACTGTAGCAGTGATCAACCACCTGAGGTAATCAACCTGAGGTAAACTACATACCCTGCATATCTACACAACAACCGTTCACACTATAATTCATTCCGTTAAATTGATTCACTTGTTTTATAACTGCTGCCGCTCAAAACAAGTTGGCAGAAAGAACAGACTACCCATACAGTTATGTAACTGCATTCAGTTATGCACCGTAACTGCCCACCTTTACCCATATATACAACAGCAGCCCATATTCCATTTCAACAATTTTAAAAAATAAAAAATACTGCCCGACTTCGCCTTCCCACAAATCACGTACTGATTTTAACTGCTTTTCACTGAACAGCTTTTCTTACTCCGCCACCATATCCCATAATTCTTCTTCCATACTATTCCATTACTACACCCACTGTCCTCTTGATGAAACATGTACAATGAATCATACAACACACACGCTATCCAACTTGGTTTACGGTGCAAACTGGTCGACAATCAGAGTTAGGGTGGGACGACTTTGGTCATTGGTTAGCCAAAACACAAACGAAACTTACGCAGTTAACATGCAATTCCTGGACGATAGCGTAAGCATCCCTCACCACTCCAACTATGATTTTGTTTTCACCGGTGCCCAGTTACTGCTACAACCTTACATGTATTAACGTTGTAGCATGAAATTTGTAGCTGTCACCTTTGCAAACAAAGAGTGCATTGCTCTTAAACTATCTCCTAAAAATATTGAAGTCTTAAAGTCATAAAATGAAAACTGCACATCAACATGAAGTGCGTACACTTATGTGTTGCATTAGCCTAGTAATGTCAGATACTAAATATATATGAACATCAAATTTAAATTTTTTTACACATCTTGCACACGCCACATGCATGGGTTGCAACCGGTCGGTCGTCAGGTAATTGCGGATAGCATCAATTTAGCTTTTGCTTCTTATATTTCTACGTACTGGTGCTATCCAAGCACCTAAAAAATAGCATGATGCATTCTGTAATCTATAACGTAAGTATAAAAGCAAGAACTAAAATCTTCTCAGGTGGCACTTTCAAAATTCTATATCGCCTAATTCCTCAATTATCAGCAGTATTGATTTTTTTGATTTTTTTTAATTTCTGGTTCAAATTTGCAGCTCACAGGATTCCTCAATTGCAGGTAGTCTCATCGATTTGCATTTCCAAATTGATTTGCACAGAGAATCGCATTTCTAAAATTGGAGATGGAGAAGTTAACATAATCGCAGTAAGTTTTTATCACAAGTTTTTACAAATCAATACTTAGTTTGTATTTTCTTGTTTGACTCGAGTAAAATATCAAATTCAAACCAACAATCTAATATTCATCTTTCCTGTAAATGTTATTCAGTTACTGAAGCTTATGTACCATGTACCACCAACTGCCGGTTATCATCAGAGCGTGTGGAACAAGATAGGTCGAATATGCCCTTTTCTTGAATTCTGCTACTTCAGCAACTCAGAGATGGTGCTTCAGATGAAAGCAATAAAATTTTGCAGATGCTCACTATTCCTTGTTTGCAGGGGGTTACATAAGCTCTTGTAAAATATTAAAAAGATGGTTTATTTTTGACTTTATTCTTTTAATGGTTGGACATTTGTGACGACCTTTTATAACCTTATTATGTTAATGAATTTTTTGGATAATGTATTGTCATGTTCATTATATTTGAGATTGTGATTTTGAGCAACATTTATCTGAATTGATGTTTCCTCTGAAAATGTAAGTAGATATATGATTTGTCAATAAAGATTTCCAATTCCGTTGAGATTTAGCTGTATTATAGCGGCTATAATGAGCTATTGAATAAATATTTTATAGCGGTAAAATGGTGTTATAAATATTTTCAATTCCGTTGAGATTTAGCTGTATTATAGCAGCTATAATGAGTTATTGAATTAACGTACCATAGCGGCGAATTTGTGTTATAAAACTAAGCTCAACCATAGCGGCATATTTTGTGTTATAAATATTCAACATTTTTTTATAACATGTCGATATACAACGCTTATCAAACCGCTATGGTTGTTATTAATAGCGGCTATATGCCGCTATAAAAGACACTTTTTGTTGTAGTGGTCCAAAACACAAGCTCTCAATAAGTCCTCGAGTACTTTGTTGACTCTCTTTGTCTGCCCATCTATCTGAGGGTGATATGCAGTACTCATATTAAGCTTGGTACCCATCACTTCCTGTAGACTCTTGCAGAATTTACTAGTGAACAATGCATCTCTGTCATTGACTATACTACTAGGAACTCCATGCAGTCTAACTATGTTCTTCAGGAACAACTTTGCTAAAACAGGTGTCGTTCTGGTTGACTTAACTGGAATGAAATGGGCACTCTTGGTCAATCAGTCCACTATAAACAATATACTTTCATTACCACTATTTGACCTTGGCAACCAGTCTACAAAATCCATGGATATCGAATCCCATTTCCAAACAGGAATCTCTAAAGGTTGTAGTAACCCACTTGGTTTCTAATGTTCATCTTTCACTTGTTGACAGTTTGCACACTGTCTAACCCACAAGCCAACATCCCTCTTCATGCCTTCCCAATAGAAGCTCCTCGTCATATCTTGATACATCTTGGTTCCTCCAGGATGAATCGTAAACTTTGATCAATCACATTCTCCAAGAACTTCTTTCCTTAAGTCCTCCACATTCGGAAAACACAACCATCCCTTCTTTCTTAGCCATCCTCTCTGGTGAATTCTACAATCCTTTAAATCATCGATCTCCGTTCCAACTTCAAGTCTTCTAATCCCCTCTGCTAGTACTGGATCCTCCTTCTGTTTAGAAGCAATTCTCTCAATTAATACTGGTCGAACTTCTAAATAAGACAACCTGGCAGTACTGAGGCTAGAACAGCAGTCGATCTTAACTGCACATCACAACTGACTAAAGCTTCTAAATCTCTCCATTCCGCCAACATAGCTAACACCACATTCTGATGTCTCCTGCTAAGGGCATCTGCCACCTTATTACCTTTCCCTGGTGTATACTCTATACCAAAATCATAAGCAGCCAAAAACTCCAGCCACCTCTGCTATCTCATATTCAACTTCTTCTGAGAGAATAAATACTGTAAAGATTTATGCTCGGTATACAACTCAAATCTTTCCCCTAAGAGATAATGTCTCCAAATCTTCAATGTGAAGATCACAACTACCAACTCCAAATCATGAGTAGGATATCTGACTTCATGTGGCCTAAGCTGCCTAGATGCGTAGGCAATGACTTTACCACTCCGCATCAACACCGCTCCTAATCCAGTTCCACATGCATCCGTATATACCACCAAACCCTGGTTTCCGTTTGGAACTACTAATACTGGTGCATTGGTCAATAAATGTTTTAACTTAAGGAATGCCTCCTCACATTTGACGGGCCAAACAAATCTCACTTCCTTTCTAGTTAGCTTAGTTAAGGGTGCTGTTATCCATGAGAAATCCTTAATGAATCTCCGGTAGTAGCCAGCAAGTTCAAGAAAACTCCTGATCTCAGTCACCGTCTCTGGTCTCTTCCAATTATTCATTACTTCAATCTTATCTGGATCGACTGACAATCCTTTCTCTGAAACATTATGACCAAGAAACTTTACCTCTTTCTTCCAGAAATGACACTTGGTAAACTTCACCTTTAACTGATTCTGCCTCAGCCTCTCAAGCAGCACTCTAAGATGAACTTCATGCTCTCTCTCATCCTTAGAGTATACTAAAATGTCATCTATAAATACTAGTACAAATCTATCCAAGTACTCTCAAAAAACTCGGTTCATCAAATCTACGAAGAAAGCAGGTGCAGTCGTCAATCCAAATGGCATTACCAACCACTCATATGAACCATATCTAGTTTGAAATGCTGTCAAAGGAATAATATCCTCCGCCACTCTTAACCGATGGAAACCTGTTGCCAAATCTAATTAGGAAAACACTCTGGCTCCACTCAACTGATCAAACCGATCATCTATTCTTGGCAAAGGATACTTATTCTTAATTGTCCTTTCGTTTAACTTACGATATTCAATACACATCCTTAACGACCCATCTAGTTTCTTCACGAACATCGCCGCCGCTCCCAAAGGTGTACTGCTTGGTCTAATAAAATTCCTTCCTTCTAGATCCACTAGCTGCACCTTCAATTCCTTCATCTCAGTTGGTGTCATACTACTAGGTGGTCTACTTACAGGTTCAGCTTCGGACACAAGATCTATTCTAAACTCTACAGCTCTTTTCAGGGGTAGTCCAGTGACTGGCTCAAAAATATATGCAAATTCTCTTGCTATCTGAACCTGACTTAACTCATTTCCTACCTCCATAGCATTAAGCATAGCACTAACACTCCGGTCGGTATTCTCTACTGAGAATATCACTCGATTATGACTATCAGGGTGTCTCACTCATATTTCTCTATCCTGGCAAAATATTATAGCCTCATACCTACTCAACAAATCCATACCCAAAATGATCTGAAATCTACGAAATCAATAACATATAAACTACATGCAAACTTATGACCTAACAATTCAAGTTCGAACCGGTCACATCTTAACCCTAGAGTTGCATACCCTCCTATTAGATTCGCAACCCGTAAGGAAGTAACAAGGTAGGTGGGTTCTATACATAACCTATCAACCAAGCACTAAGATATAAATGAATTTGATTCACTAGTATTAAAAAGTACTCGAACTGAAATACTCTAAATCAAAAGCGTACCTTCCATTACAGTCTTTCCCTTTTCTACTACAGTAGGCCTAGCTGGTCCTATAGCAAAAACCTTTCCTTTGTCCTCCCTAACTGGCTTTGGACACTGATTCTTGTATGCCCAACTTGATCACAGTTGAAGCATTTCACATTCTTCTTAACTGCAGCCTTCCTCCCATTTCCTGACCAGCATTCATTAGCAAAGTGACCCTTCTTGTCACACTTATAGCAAACAACCTCAGCCTTTGACTTCTTGGCAGTATCTCCTTTCTGGGTCCCCTTCTTTTTAAAGAATTTCCTCTTCTTCCCTTGAGAACCCTAGGTTTCCACTGACTTCTCTTTAGCTAAATTAGTAGGCAACTCCTCATGGCAATAGCCATCTCCACCACTTTATTGCCAGGATCATGGACATGTGTCTTGGTTATCTTAGCAAGCTCGGGCCTCAGTCCCTGAATAAACTTCTCATTCCTCTTGATGTCAGTATCTATAAGAGCATACCCATATCTAGACAGCTCTTCAAACTTAGTAACATACTCAAATACTGACATATCTCCTTGCACTAGATCCATAAATTTCCTCATCAGCTCAGACTCAGCAAACTCAGATACAAACTTTTGTTCAAATCTCATCTTAAAATCATTCCAAGTTAACTGTTCTTCCGGAACTATGCAGTAACACTTTTCCACCAATGCAGTGCTGACCCCTGCAACTATCTAGAGGCCAACCTCCTCTTTTGCCCATCATTCAAACCCAAATCAGTAAATATACACTCACAATGCAATAGCCAATTCTGAACTTCTACAGCACTCTCCATTCCCAAGAATGGCTTCCCACCCAAACTGGTGTAATCTCTACTCAGCAAAGCAATATTCGCAACAGGAGCCACATGATTAGCTCTTCCTCCATTTCTAGAAACTCCAGTCGTGGTACCAGATTGCATTAAGCCGGCTAAGTAATGATACATCTCCCCCACATCTACTGGTGGATTTCCAGCACCTACATTGGCTTCAGCATTTCGGTTACTACCATCAGCTGGTCGACCCGGGTTTCTCCTGGTAGTGGGTCGAGCATTTCCATTAGTCATGGTGCTTCCTCCACCAAGATTTCCTCTTCCGTTTCCTGCTTCCATATCTCCTTTCTCGTAAATCTGCATACGAGCCTTAGTAAGATACAGAAGAACGGTATAAGAGAGCGGGGTATACATAATTATATATATATATATATCAAATACAAGTACGTTATTATAACGTTAACACAAACCCCAATCTTATTATCTGATTCATTGGATTATGTTTGAAAAATCTTTTAGGTTTAAGTTTCTTTTAAAGTTTCATAGACCTGTGCTCTAATAACAACTTGTAACATCCCCCTACTTGGAGGCCCAAAACTAACGGCTACGGATGCTGCAGTCATCCATAGTTATTAATCCTTGGTGACCAAACGCGGCGATATTAGATACATTAATACATAGAAACACAAGAATAGGAAAAAAATGTAAACAACAAAACAAATTCCACATTCCATTTCAAAATATTCCAAATTGATTATATAATCCCAATTCGTAGACCACGTTTAGATAACATATAATTATTAAAAAATACACCAAGAGCGACATATGAAGATGCCCCCTAGGTAGATCAGAGTATATAGATAGGCAGGAAACCAATTTGCCTTTACCAACAAACACACAATGGAAATAAAAGAACTTTAATAACAATATTGCCTCTTGCACGTCCTTAGAAGCTTTATTCGTCTAAAGGAACACCTGAAAACCTTAACTCTCAATCTACTCAAAATAAATTGACTACCTGAAAGTTTAAGTGGAAAACAAAAACTTCGAGTCAGACATAAAGCCTAGTATGAGTAATAATTTACCATCTCAAACTATTTGGATATCTAGTGAGACCACGCCGCTTAGCGAAACGGGTTTTCCTCTCACTAGTATCCTAAAACATTTATAAAACCATATACTGTGCTCCTGCATCCACATTGGTTAAAACATAGTATTTCAAAACATTATGATGATATGCAAAACAATTAAATCAATTCTGGATTACCCATCCCCATTCATTCTGACTATCTGTCTCAATTATAGTTTCTAGGGTTACTATTAACATGTCAAATGTCAAGGACTATCTGTCCAATTACTTAGTTTTCATGGGATCACTAAGAATCTATTGGTAACTCCAATATCTTATTTCTTATCCTAGTTTTCATGGGCTAACTAGAAACCTATTGGTTGACTGCTAATATCTTAATCCGGATATAGTTTTCATGGGCTAACTACAAACCTACTGGCCCCTACCAGTATCAAATCATAGTTTTCATGGGCAGATTATGAACCTATTGGCCCCTTCTAATATCATATAGATTTCATAGGCTCACTACAAACCTATTGGTCCCTGCCAATATCTTTAATTAAAATTTTAACATCTGTTAATTTATATTCACCACAGGGTTAACCTAACTGGTTTTTTTGCCCTTTCCCCGAAATACGGTTATGGGTTAGTAACAAAGTGAATACATTTCAAAATCTTTATATATTTATGCCATGGTTTTTCCTTAAAAATGAGAATGGGTTATTTGTTTTGAAACCTTAAAACATCACTATCGAAACCCCTGGATGACCTCCTTCGAAAGCTTAGAAATCCTCTTTCCAAAACTCTAAGTATATATATATATACACCTTTCGAAACCAATAAGATCTTTCGATGGTATTAAGAAAACGATCTTTAAAACATAGATTTCAAAAATATGAAATACCCTTTCGAAAGCATTGGGTTTTACTCTTAAAGCATAATTTGGGTCAAGAAGGTTGTATACAGAAGTATCTCTTTCGAAACCAATAAAAACTAGTTTGGGAAAAAATTGATGGTGTCGAAGCCATCTAGTTTGAAAGCAAAAGACTTAAAAATCAAAACTTCGAAGGTCTGGGTCGAAACCCCCTTTCGAATCCATCTCCTTCGAAACACCAACCCCTTTTGAAAACAATAAGGAAAAAGGTTTGGTTTAAGGTAAAACAAGAGCAGCCCTTTCGAAAGCATTATTGGACAACATGGTCGAAAGGTAGAGTAACAGCTAGGCTTCGACGAGGATGAAACTGTGACGCCCCACCTCTATGCTCACAATAACAAAGGTTATTATAAGGAATAACGTCTGCTATTGCGAAGAATAAGGCTTGTTAGAAGCGACCATCCGTAAGTTATGCCTTAGACGAGTATTGATTACATCGATAGAAGTTGTATAAATTACTCCCAAAGATATATATTCAATCCAAATCTAAAACGAAACTACAGTGGCTTAAGAAAAATCCAGAACAATTCATAATAAAAACAACACTGATAGTATAATCACATCAGAACAGAGATATCAGATATATAGCGGAAGACTAGTCTGGAATACATGCTACAACAATCGATAGTTCACATGAACCGATAAATATACATATCCATCAATACATACACAAGATGAGGACTAATAAACCAAAAGAACTCCTCGAAGGCTAGACAAAAGATGAAGTGATATCCCAAAAGCTGAAGCTGCAACTGAATCAGAGATGAGATTACCCTGAAATGACTCGGTCTGACCCGAGTATTATTTAAAAGAAAATAATAAACGGATCAGTCTAATTTATTCTCAGAAATAAGTGAATGATAAACAACACTTAAACAAATAATTATAGTCTCGAATGAGACTATACATCATAAATAATCAGCATAGTTTAAATGAAGAAATCTCAATTTAAACTCATCAAAATCAGTTTTCAAATTCACAATTGAATTTAAAACAGCAATACGCAAATCTATAATCTCGGATGAGATTATACTCAAACTCAACTTCCAAATTCATAATTGAATTCAAAGCCGCAATTCACAAAATCCAGAAATCAAAATAGATAACTAGAAAATCAACAGTCGCAAAATCTAGAAATCAAAACAAGATAACTAGAAAAATCAGCAAAAAAGGTGGATCGATCCCAGCAGATGGCGAGTTTTAGCTACGCCGCACGTGCATCTCAGATGGCCGAAGCCTACCAAGTACTATAAATTTTGGCGCCCATTAGATGACCCGAAGGTCCGCAGAGTGACCCGAAGGTCTAGTACTGGTAATTGACCCGAAGATCCATCAGATGACCCGAAGGTCCAACAAATGATCCGAAGGTCCAGCAGAGTGGCTCGAAAGCCAAATAAAATCATCAAAATCATCAAACAGCAGATGTTTCAATTAACGAGTCCGGAATTAACCGAAATAGTAAAAGTGTGGTTCCATACTCCGCACTTTTGCTAAATCGTTTAAATCTCTTCACCGTTTCCTTGAAAGTGCAAAATTGTGTATTTTATAAAAATACATTTTACGTTCTCAAACGGACAAGTCCGGAATTAAGCGAATCAGTAAAAGTAAGGGTTCATAGTCCTCAATTTTGCTGAAGCGTTTAAATCGCTTCCTCATTCTTTTGAAAGCGTAAACTGTAAAAATTTTGAAAACGATTTTATTTTAAAACGATTTTGAAAACACGTGATTAAATCAGCAACAACTGTAACAATTTCGATGAGGAAATTGCGCATCACAAAACACCGTAAAAACGGATATCAAATCAGCGTTGTGGGATAACCGATTGAAAATTCACTTTAAAATTGACGGTTACTGAAGTCAAAACAGCAGTAAATTTATTCGTCAAAATGTCGTCAAAACAACACGCTCCAAAAATATAATACCGGAGTAAAAATCCGTTATAAAAATAACGGCAACAAAATGCGTTTTAAAACCAATTACCGGTTCAAAGCAAATTAAACGTTGGACTGCAATACTATATATTTTCACCAAAAAATATTACACGTGCACGCAAAGCAAAGTATGTACAACTTATACTTTAGAATAAAATACACATGTAACAACTTGTATACACGTACAAAAATTTGCAACCCATACTTGACAATTGATCTATACTTACGTGAGGACTACCCTTGCATACAAAAATGAGCTCACAAAATTTCAAAGAAACCTGGCCAATCCAACACTACAAGTTGCTATGTAAAATTAACTCACACCAAAGAGTTTGGACAACACTTTTGTTTACTGTGATGTGCACAAACAATAATATGGCAAATTTTTGCATTGACCTGGGCATAGCTAGATTTACACGCATATTGGAATTAATTAATGGGATTTAATTTTAAATATGCTTCTAACTACAGGCTTCGCAATGAACAAAGAATGCAAAACAAAATGAAAAGGGCTGGACATGTTCACTGTTTTGTATATTACCTGCACACGTACCTGACTAAATTATAATGCCATGAACTAAGTTTAGACAGAGGCTTCAAAACCAAAAATATGCCTGAACCTGAAAACACGTACGTATTGACCTAATTGCTCCATTATTTTAGAACCTAATTGGCCTTCCATGAAGTTTGTTTTACTAGGGACGTGAAAATTAAACACACGCAAGGCCAGGGTAATGCACCCTCTACACAAATTTTTTTTGAAGGTGATAAAACAAACGTCTGAGTTTAACACATTTTTTTTTTCAATAAACTATTTCACAAAAATGATCTCAGAAAGAAATTAGAAATGTGAGCTTGTTACTCACCTAAAATAATTGCTTCCAACCCAATAACAACCCAGATTTGAAAGAGAGCCTAATCAAGCTGCCATTAAAGTTTCTCACCGAGCTACTGAAGCTTTTCAAAACAAAATGAAAAAGTATTGCAGCGATGTTTTTTTTTTGTTAATATGCAATCTGACAACTTGGGGTACAATGCATTAAATTGTAGACGTGCTGGCCAATATTTAAGTACAAAAGCATTAAAGGCAGAACGTGTTCAATATGAGAAAAAAAAAACTTTCCTGTGTATTAAATAATGAAAATGTGTTCACCTTTTGCTTTACAAACTTTGTGTTCCCATTGTTTTTGAAATGAACCTTATTTTCTTTTATGCACGTGAATGCCACACTACACTTTATTTACTACAAGCTACTACTAATATGACTACTCACTTCACAACAATTTTTTTTCAACTTTTAAATTTACAAATTTCTATTTAAAATATTTTCACCGACCGTAACTCAAAAATAACGTTCGTTAAAGATTTTTAAAATATTTATTACGACGGTAGTAAAATCACAGTCATTACAGACTCTCCCCCTTATAAAAATTGCGTCCCCGCAATTTTCGTACTTGAAGCACTCAATAATGTAAATAATTAATCACAGCAAAGATTCAAATAGAAAAGATGGATAAGAATGCTCACCTCCACCCGAAGAGGAGAGAAAACCCGGATAAGAATGCTCGATGAATTCTCTGGTTTCCCAAGTGCAATCCTTGGGGTTTGTGGACCATTGAATCTTCACGAGCGGAACTTCTTTGTTCAGAAGGCATTTCACCTCCGTAGCTAGCACACGAATAGGATTTTGCACAATATACAAGTCGGGTGAGATCTCAAGATCTTGCAACATAGGAGGATCAATAATTGAATCTGAATCTCGAGGGCATCGACGGAGCTGGGACACATGAAATACGTCATGAATTCCCGAAAACTGAGCAGGTAGCGATACACGATAAGCAACTGGGCCAATGCGTTCCATAATAGGAAATGGTCCAACATATCGAGGAGCCAATTTCCCGGAGCGACTAAAACGCACTACACCCTTCATCGGGGAAACACGAATGAATACAAGATCGCCAACAGAAAATTCCAAAGGCTTCCTACGATGATCGGCATAAGATTTCTGCCTATTCTGAGCCTTTTTCATTCTCTGTCTTATAATATCAATCCTCTCCGAAGAATCACGAATATAATCGGGGCCGAGAACTAACATTTCCCCTGATTCCAACCAACAAGATGGTGATCGACACGGCCTTCCGTAAAGAGCCTCGAAAGGAGCCATACCGATACTGGATTGAAAACTGTTGTTATACGAAAATTCAACAAGAGATAAGTGGTCTTCCCAACTACCACCAAAATCAAGAATACAAGCTCGAAGAAGATCTTCCAAAACTTGATTCACCTTTTCAGTCTGACCATCAGACTGTGGATGATAAGCTGTACTGAGATTGAGCTTAGTGCCTAAAGCTTTTTGAAGACTCCGCCAGAAACCACTAGTAAAAAGCGGATCTCTGTCACTAACTATAGAACTAGGCACATCATGAAGTCGAACGACTTCCTTAATAAACAGCTTAGCCAACAAAGGAGCAGTCCGATTGGACTTGATAGGAATAAAATGGGCTGATTTAGTCAATCGGTCAACAATCACCCAAATACTAGTATGGCCCGACCTCGAACGAGGTAGACCATCAATGAAGTCCATGGAAATCTGATCCCATTTCCATAATGGAATCTCAGGAGGCTGCAAAAGACCACTGGGACGTTGATGTTCTGCTTTAACAAGTTGGCAAGTCATGCAACGACTTACGTAACTTGCAACATCACGCTTCATACCCTCCCAATAGTATAAGCGTTTCATATCAGCATATATCTTGCTACTGCCTGGATGGATAGTATACTTAGAACGATGACAGTCCTCAAGAATGTCATTTCTAAGATTAGAAATATCAAGCACGATCAATCTACCCTTCTTCCGAATACAACCATGAATATCAATATCGAAATCCTTCAGATCATCACTTCGGGATTCTGATTTACAACTCTGAATAAGATAAGCAATATGTGGATCTTGTTTCTGGGCATCGGCAACACGATCCAACAAACTAGGACGAGCTTCCATGCTAAATAAAAGAACGGAAGGATTAGAAACTGAAGGACGGTCTCTAATATCACAAAGAGATAGAGCTTCCAATATATTCCACTCTGCTAGCATCATGGAAACAACAATTTGCTGCTTGCGACCAAGCGCATCAGCAACTCAATTACCCTTACCGGGGGTATACAGAATATCGAAATCATATGAAGCTAGAAATTCGAGTCAACGCTGTTGCCTCAAATTAAGTTCTTTCCGAGTGAATAGATACTTCAGAGATTTAGGATCAGTGAAGAGAATAAAACGCTCGCCCAAAAATAATGTCGCCAAATCTTTAGAGCAAAGACTATGGCGGCTAACTCCAAATCATAGGTAGCATAACGAATCTCGTTAGGCTTTAATTGTAAAGAAGCATAAGTGATAGCACGTTTTCTTTTTGCAAGAGAACAACACCCAAACTAATACGACTAGCATTGGTATAAACAATAGAGTCTTGGTTCCCTTCGGGAACCACAAGAATAAGAGTATCGGAAAAGAGTTCTTTCAAATAATCTTCTTTCCTGAAAAGCTAAAATTTCCAAAATTACAATTATCTTTATGAAATCATTTTCCAGAAAAATTTACTTTTTATAGGTCAATTTATTGTGTCAAATTGTCTCATCAAAGCGTTTAGGAGATTCCTATCGATAACGTTGATCAAGCGCATCGACCAAAATTCTTAAAGCACTCAATGGGCAATACAATCACAAAATCATCTTCTATATGATAAACACAAATTCAATTATACTTGTAAGTAAATCTTATGAAAAAGATTTGCAAAATTTTAAACTGTTGTTTTCATCCAAAATCAATAAATACACAAATGGAGTCATCGAGATATTCGTAGAATACTCGATTCATAAAATGGATGAAATAAGCTGGGCAAACTGATGACATAATAAGTAATTTATAAGAATCATAACGAGTGCGGAATGCGGTAAGTAAAATGCTAACTTCCGCACCTTGTAGCCAAATGAAAACCGGTAGTAAGATCGAGTTGGGAGAAGAGCTAGAACGAATAAATCGCTTGACTTCCAACTCAGATAATTGAAGCTTGAGTTCCTCATTTTCCTTAACAAATATCCTCGTGGGAGGACGACTGACAGGATGAGCATCAAAGATAAGATCAATACGGAACTCAATTTCCCTATTCGACGGCAGACTCGAATTAGGCTCAAAGACAATAGAAAAATCATAAACAACTGGAATATTTAGCTATAACAGCCTCCGATTCGAAGGAATAATGATAGCATTCAAAGGATGGTTCATACTTCGAAATATAATAGATAACTGCTCGATAGCATCAGGATGCTTGAGATATAAAATTCTTTCAGGATACAGGATTGAACTTCGTAACGGACGAGCCAATCCATTCCCAAAATCATATCAAAATCAAAGTGATCCATAACACGCAGATTCGCATGTAAAGAGAAACCACATAGAATAATCTCAACATCAACACATAACAAACCAAGAGTAATGGATCCACTAATAGGATTTGCAATCCCCAAAGGGTCGCGAAGAGTAATAACATCCAAAGGAATAATATCAACAAGCTCCTTTGACACGAATGAATGCAATGCACCCGTATCGAAAAGAATTCTAATAGAACAGCCATGAAATAAAATAAAACATTCCAAAACAGAAGTAATACCTTTGGGCTGAGAAGAAACACCAGGAGCTTTAGCAACATTAAGCTTCCCTGATTTGAGACCCCTAGAAGCAGTAGGGCAATCAGAAATCCAATGACCCTCTTTCTTGCAATAGCGGCAAATGCGAGGCTTAGGACAATTACGGTGAAGATGATCCAGAGAACCACAATTATAGCACGCCCTCTGAACAGAAGGTGCACTACTAGGCTGAGAACTAGAGGTAGCTTGTTTCTTCTTCTTCTGATTAGAAGAATTAGGCTTATGAAAAGGAAACCTCTTCTTGTTGGGGTTCTTAGAAACCTCAACATCATCACAACTATCACGTTCCTTTTCAACAGCTTCAAGACAAAGAGCCGAATCAACCAGCTCCTCAAATGAGAGCTTGAGCTGAAGCAAAAGAACCTTCTTCAAATACTTCTTCAAACCGTCAACAAAACGAAGATTCTTCTTATGCGGAGTGTTAATGAACTCAACTCCGTATTTGGACAAGGCCTCGAAAGATGCAACATAATCAGAAATAGAGGATTCTCCTTGCTTCAACTCAAGGAAACAACGAGCAAGATTAGCCTTTTTCGATTCAGGAACGAACTTAAGTTCGAATCGTTCCTTAAACTGAACCCAAGAGAGAGAGGACTCATCAACTTCTGAAATAAAGAGCTCATACCAATCAAGCGCACGCTCTTGCAGCATGCTAGATGCCACGAGAATGCGATGATGATTCGAAAGATCCATCCGAGAAAATATGCGCTCACAAGTGCACAACCAAGTCTGAACTTCCATAACACTTTCCGATCCCTTGAAAGGCTGACCCCCAAGGTGGGAATAGTCACTACACATGCGGGCGAAGGCAGACTTGTGATTAGGAGCTGCGGGAGTAGCAACAGGAGGCTAAGTACCCCGAAATAGCTCCATAAACTGATCAGCTGACATATAGACTCCGTCCGGATGAGAACCACTAGACGGGCCTACAGAAGAACGCTTCCCTCTACCTCTTCCAGCCATAGGCTGAGAGACAAGAGAAGAAAAGGATTAGTTAAAACAATACACGATGATACGAAATTTAACAATTGGAATACTACGGAATATTAGATTTATTCCTAGACATACTCCAACATGTTAAAGAGGAAAGAATAGATTAGAAAGGCACGGATAAAATCCTCGAATAGTTGTAACACATGTTCCATTCTACTTCTGTTCTGTGTTTATTATAATTTGTTCTGAACTTCTGCTCTGATACCAAGCTGTGACGCCCCACCTCTATGCTCACAATAACAAAGGTTATTATAAGGAATAACGTCTGCTATTGCGAAGAATAAGGCTTGTTAGAAGCGACCATCCGTAAGTTATGCCTTAGACGAGTATTGATTACATCGATAGAAGTTGTATAAATTACTCCCAAAGATATATATTCAATCCAAATCTAAAACGAAACTACAGTGGCTTAAGAAAAATCCAGAACAATTCATAATAAAAACAACACTGATAGTATAATCACATCAGAACAGAGATATCAGATATATAGCGGAAGACTAGTCTGGAATACATGCTACAACAATCGATAGTTCACATGAACCGATAAATATACATATCCATCAATACATACACAAGATGAGGACTAATAAACCAAAAGAACTCCTCGAAGGCTAGACAAAAGATGAAGTGATATCCCAAAAGCTGAAGCTGCAACTGAATCAGAGATGAGATTACCCTGAAATGACTCGGTCTGACCCGAGTATTATTTAAAAGAAAATAATAAACGGATCAGTCTAATTTATTCTCAGAAATAAGTGAATGATAAACAACACTTAAACAAATAATTATAGTCTCGAATGAGACTATACATCATAAATAATCAGCATAGTTTAAATGAAGAAATCTCAATTTAAACTCATCAAAATCAGTTTTCAAATTCACAATTGAATTTAAAACAGCAATACGCAAATCTATAATCTCGGATGAGATTATACTCAAACTCAACTTCCAAATTCATAATTGAATTCAAAGCCGCAATTCACAAAATCCAGAAATCAAAATAGATAACTAGAAAATCAACAGTCGCAAAATCTAGAAATCAAAACAAGATAACTAGAAAAATCAGCAAAAAAGGTGGATCGATCCCAGCAGATGGCGAGTTTTAGCTACGCCGCACGTGCATCTCAGATGGCCGAAGCCTACCAAGTACTATAAATTTTGGCGCCCATTAGATGACCCGAAGGTCCGCAGAGTGACCCGAAGGTCTAGTACTGGTAATTGACCCGAAGGTCCATCAGATGACCCGAAGGTCCAACAAATGATCCGAAGGTCCAGCAGAGTGGCTCGAAAGCCAAATAAAATCATCAAAATCATCAAACAGCAGATGTTTCAATTAACGAGTCCGGAATTAACCGAAATAGTAAAAGTGTGGTTCCATACTCCGCACTTTTGCTAAATCGTTTAAATCTCTTCACCGTTTCCTTGAAAGTGCAAAATTGTGTATTTTATAAAAATACATTTTACGTTCTCAAACGGACAAGTCCGGAATTAAGCGAATCAGTAAAAGTAAGGGTTCATAGTCCTCAATTTTGCTGAAGCGTTTAAATCGCTTCCTCATTCTTTTGAAAGCGTAAACTGTAAAAATTTTGAAAACGATTTTATTTTAAAACGATTTTGAAAACACGTGATTAAATCAGCAACAACTGTAACAATTTCGACGAGGAAATTGCGCATCACAAAACACCGTAAAAACGGATATCAAATCAGCGTTGTGGGATAACCGATTGAAAATTCACTTTAAAATTGACGGTTACTGAAGTCAAAACAGCAGTAAATTTATTCGTCAAAATGTCGTCAAAACAACACGCTCCAAAAATATAATACCGGAGTAAAAATCCGTTATAAAAATAACGGCAACAAAATGCGTTTTAAAACCAATTACCGGTTCAAAGCAAATTAAACGTTGGACTGCAATACTGTATATTTTCACCAAAAAATATTACACGTGCACGCAAAGCAAAGTATGTACAACTTATACTTTAGAATAAAATACACATGTAACAACTTGTATACACGTACAAAAATTTGCAACCCATACTTGACAATTGATCTATACTTACGTGAGGACTACCCTTGCATACAAAAATGAGCTCACAAAATTTCAAAGAAACCTGGCCAATCCAACACTACAAGTTGCTATGTAAAATTAACTCACACCAAAGAGTTTGGACAACACTTTTGTTTACTGTGATGTGCACAAACAATAATATGGCAAATTTTTGCATTGACCTGGGCATAGCTAGATTTACACGCATATTGGAATTAATTAATGGGATTTAATTTTAAATATGCTTCTAACTACAGGCTTCGCAATGAACAAAGAATGCAAAACAAAATGAAAAGGGCTGGACATGTTCACTGTTTTGTATATTACCTGCACACGTACCTGACTAAATTATAATGCCATGAACTAAGTTTAGACAGAGGCTTCAAAACCAAAAATATGCCTGAACCTGAAAACACGTACGTATTGACCTAATTGCTCCATTATTTTAGAACCTAATTGGCCTTCCATGAAGTTTGTTTTACTAGGGACGTGAAAATTAAACACACGCAAGGCCAGGGTAATGCACCCTCTACACAAAATTTTTTTGAAGGTGATAAAACAAACGTCTGAGTTTAACACATTTTTTTTTTCAATAAACTATTTCACAAAAATGATCTCAGAAAGAAATTAGAAATGTGAGCTTGTTACTCACCTAAAATAATTGCTTCCAACCCAATAACAACCCAGATTTGAAAGAGAGCCTAATCAAGCTGCCATTAAAGTTTCTCACCGAGCTACTGAAGCTTTTCAAAACAAAATGAAAAAGTATTGCAGCGATGTTTTTTTTTTGTTAATATGCAATCTGACAACTTGGGGTACAATGCATTAAATTGTAGACGTGCTGGCCAATATTTAAGTACAAAAGCATTAAAGGCAGAACGTGTTCAATATGAGAAAAAAAAAACTTTCCTGTGTATTAAATAATGAAAATGTGTTCACCTTTTGCTTTACAAACTTTGTGTTCCCATTGTTTTTGAAATGAACCTTATTTTCTTTTATGCACGTGAATGCCACACTACACTTTATTTACTACAAGCTACTACTAATATGACTACTCACTTCACAACAATTTTTTTTCAACTTTTAAATTTACAAATTTCTATTTAAAATATTTTCACCGACCGTAACTCAAAAATAACGTTCGTTAAAGATTTTTAAAATATTTATTACGACGGTAGTAAAATCACAGTCATTACAGACTCTCCCCCTTATAAAAATTGCGTCCCCGCAATTTTCGTACTTGAAGCACTCAATAATGTAAATAATTAATCACAGCAAAGATTCAAATAGAAAAGATGGATAAGAATGCTCACCTCCACCCGAAGAGGAGAGAAAACCCGGATAAGAACGCTCGATGAATTCTCTGGTTTCCCAAGTGCAATCCTTGGGGTTTGTGGACCATTGAATCTTCACGAGCGGAACTTCTTTGTTCAGAAGGCATTTCACCTCCGTAGCTAGCACACGAATAGGATTTTGCACAATATACAAGTCGGGTGAGATCTCAAGATCTTGCAACATAGGAGGATCAATAATTGAATCTGAATCTCGAGGGCATCGACGGAGCTGGGACACATGAAATACGTCATGAATTCCCGAAAACTGAGCAGGTAGCGATACACGATAAGCAACTGGGCCAATGCGTTCCATAATAGGAAATGGTCCAACATATCGAGGAGCCAATTTCCCGGAGCGACTAAAACGCACTACACCCTTCATCGGGGAAACACGAATGAATACAAGATCGCCAACAGAAAATTCCAAAGGCTTCCTACGATGATCGGCATAAGATTTCTGCCTATTCTGAGCCTTTTTCATTCTCTGTCTTATAATATCAATCCTCTCCGAAGAATCACGAATATAATCGGGGCCGAGAACTAACATTTCCCCTGATTCCAACCAACAAGATGGTGATCGACACGGCCTTCCGTAAAGAGCCTCGAAAGGAGCCATACCGATACTGGATTGAAAACTGTTGTTATACGAAAATTCAACAAGAGATAAGTGGTCTTCCCAACTACCACCAAAATCAAGAATACAAGCTCGAAGAAGATCTTCCAAAACTTGATTCACCTTTTCAGTCTGACCATCAGACTGTGGATGATAAGCTGTACTGAGATTGAGCTTAGTGCCTAAAGCTTTTTGAAGACTCCGCCAGAAACCACTAGTAAAAAGCGGATCTCTGTCACTAACTATAGAACTAGGCACATCATGAAGTCGAACGACTTCCTTAATAAACAGCTTAGCCAACAAAGGAGCAGTCTGATTGGACTTGATAGGAATAAAATGGGCTGATTTAGTCAATCGGTCAACAATCACCCAAATACTAGTATGGCCCGACCTCGAACGAGGTAGACCATCAATGAAGTCCATGGAAATCTGATCCCATTTCCATAATGGAATCTCAGGAGGCTGCAAAAGACCACTGGGACGTTGATGTTCTGCTTTAACAAGTTGGCAAGTCATGCAACGACTTACGTAACTTGCAACATCACGCTTCATACCCTCCCAATAGTATAAGCGTTTCATATCAGCATACATCTTGCTACTGCCTGGATGGATAGTATACTTAGAACGATGACAGTCCTCAAGAATGTCATTTCTAAGATTAGAAATATCAAGCACGATCAATCTACCCTTCTTCCGAATACAACCATGAATATCAATATCGAAATCCTTCAGATCATCACTTCGGGATTCTGATTTACAACTCTGAATAAGATAAGCAATATGTGGATCTTGTTTCTGGGCATCGGCAACACGATCCAACAAACTAGGACGAGCTTCCATGCTAAATAAAAGAACGGAAGGATTAGAAACTGAAGGACGGTCTCTAATATCACAAAGAGATAGAGCTTCCAATATATTCCACTCTGCTAGCATCATGGAAACAACAATTTGCTGCTTGCGACCAAGCGCATCAGCAACTCAATTACCCTTACCGGGGGTATACAGAATATCGAAATCATATGAAGCTAGAAATTCGAGTCAACGCTGTTGCCTCAAATTAAGTTCTTTCCGAGTGAATAGATACTTCAGAGATTTAGGATCAGTGAAGAGAATAAAACGCTCGCCCAAAAATAATGTCGCCAAATCTTTAGAGCAAAGACTATGGCGGCTAACTCCAAATCATAGGTAGCATAACGAATCTCGTTAGGCTTTAATTGTAAAGAAGCATAAGTGATAGCACGTTTTCTTTTTGCAAGAGAACAACACCCAAACTAATACGACTAGCATTGGTATAAACAATAGAGTCTTGGTTCCCTTCGGGAACCACAAGAATAAGAGTATCGGAAAAGAGTTCTTTCAAATAATCTTCTTTCCTGAAAAGCTAAAATTTCCAAAATTACAATTATCTTTATGAAATCATTTTCCAGAAAAATTTACTTTTTATAGGTCAATTTATTGTGTCAAATTGTCTCATCAAAGCGTTTAGGAGATTCCTATCGATAACGTTGATCAAGCGCATCGACCAAAATTCTTAAAGCACTCAATGGGCAATACAATCACAAAATCATCTTCTATATGATAAACACAAATTCAATTATACTTGTAAGTAAATCTTATGAAAAAGATTTGCAAAATTTTAAACTGTTGTTTTCATCCAAAATCAATAAATACACAAATGGAGTCATCGAGATATTCGTAGAATACTCGATTCATAAAATGGATGAAATAAGCTGGGCAAACTGATGACATAATAAGTAATTTATAAGAATCATAACGAGTGCGGAATGCGGTAAGTAAAATGCTAACTTCCGCACCTTGTAGCCAAATGAAAACCGGTAGTAAGATCGAGTTGGGAGAAGAGCTAGAACGAATAAATCGCTTGACTTCCAACTCAGATAATTGAAGCTTGAGTTCCTCATTTTCCTTAACAAATATCCTCGTGGGAGGACGACTGACAGGATGAGCATCAAAGATAAGATCAATACGGAACTCAATTTCCCTATTCGACGGCAGACTCGAATTAGGCTCAAAGACAATAGAAAAATCATAAACAACTGGAATATTTAGCTATAACAGCCTCCGATTCGAAGGAAGAATGATAGCATTCAAAGGATGGTTCATACTTCGAAATATAATAGATAACTGCTCGATAGCATCAGGATGCTTGAGATATAAAATTCTTTCAGGATACAGGATTGAACTTCGTAACGGACGAGCCAATCCATTCCCAAAATCATATCAAAATCAAAGTGATCCATAACACGCAGATTCGCATGTAAAGAGAAACCACATAGAATAATCTCAACATCAACACATAACAAACCAAGAGTAATGGATCCACTAATAGGATTTGCAATCCCCAAAGGGTCGCGAAGAGTAATAACATCCAAAGGAATAATATCAACAAGCTCCTTTGACACGAATGAATGCAATGCACCCGTATCGAAAAGAATTCTAATAGAACAGCCATGAAATAAAATAAAACATTCCAAAACAGAAGTAATACCTTTGGGCTGAGAAGAAACACCAGGAGCTTTAGCAACATTAAGCTTCCCTGATTTGAGACCCCTAGAAGCAGTAGGGCAATCAGAAATCCAATGACCCTCTTTCTTGCAATAGCGGCAAATGCGAGGCTTAGGACAATTACGGTGAAGATGATCCAGAGAACCACAATTATAGCACGCCCTCTGAACAGAAGGTGCACTACTAGGCTGAGAACTAGAGGTAGCTTGTTTCTTCTTCTTCTGATTAGAAGAATTAGGCTTATGAAAAGGAAACCTCTTCTTGTTGGGGTTCTTAGAAACCTCAACATCATCACAACTATCACGTTCCTTTTCAACAGCTTCAAGACAAAGAGCCGAATCAACCAGCTCCTCAAATGAGAGCTTGAGCTGAAGCAAAAGAACCTTCTTCAAATACTTCTTCAAACCGTCAACAAAACGAAGATTCTTCTTATGCGGAGTGTTAATGAACTCAACTCCGTATTTGGACAAGGCCTCGAAAGATGCAACATAATCAGAAATAGAGGATTCTCCTTGCTTCAACTCAAGGAAACAACGAGCAAGATTAGCCTTTTTCGATTCAGGAACGAACTTAAGTTCGAATCGTTCCTTAAACTGAACCCAAGAGAGAGAGGACTCATCAACTTCTGAAATAAAGAGCTCATACCAATCAAGCGCACGCTCTTGCAGCATGCTAGATGCCACGAGAATGCGATGATGATTCGAAAGATCCATCCGAGAAAATATGCGCTCACAAGTGCACAACCAAGTCTGAACTTCCATAACACTTTCCGATCCCTTGAAAGGCTGACCCCCAAGGTGGGAATAGTCACTACACATGCGGGCGAAGGCAGACTTGTGATTAGGAGCTGCGGGAGTAGCAACAGGAGGCTAAGTACCCCGAAATAGCTCCATAAACTGATCAGCTGACATATAGACTCCGTCCGGATGAGAACCACTAGACGGGCCTACAGAAGAACGCTTCCCTCTACCTCTTCCAGCCATAGGCTGAGAGACAAGAGAAGAAAAGGATTAGTTAAAACAATACACGATGATACGAAATTTAACAATTGGAATACTACGGAATATTAGATTTATTCCTAGACATACTCCAACATGTTAAAGAGGAAAGAATAGATTAGAAAGGCACGGATAAAATCCTCGAATAGTTGTAACACATGTTCCATTCTACTTCTGTTCTGTGTTTATTATAATTTGTTCTGAACTTCTGCTCTGATACCAAGCTGTGACGCCCCACCTCTATGCTCACAATAACAAAGGTTATTATAAGGAATAACGTCTGCTATTGCGAAGAATAAGGCTTGTTAGAAGCGACCATCCGTAAGTTATGCCTTAGACGAGTATTGATTACATCGATAGAAGTTGTATAAATTACTCCCAAAGATATATATTCAATCCAAATCTAAAACGAAACTACAGTGGCTTAAGAAAAATCCAGAACAATTCATAATAAAAACAACACTGATAGTATAATCACATCAGAACAGAGATATCAGATATATAGCGGAAGACTAGTCTGGAATACATGCTACAACAATCGATAGTTCACATGAACCGATAAATATACATATCCATCAATACATACACAAGATGAGGACTAATAAACCAAAAGAACTCCTCGAAGGCTAGACAAAAGATGAAGTGATATCCCAAAAGCTGAAGCTGCAACTGAATCAGAGATGAGATTACCCTGAAATGACTCGGTCTGACCCGAGTATTATTTAAAAGAAAATAATAAACGGATCAGTCTAATTTATTCTCAGAAATAAGTGAATGATAAACAACACTTAAACAAATAATTATAGTCTCGAATGAGACTATACATCATAAATAATCAGCATAGTTTAAATGAAGAAATCTCAATTTAAACTCATCAAAATCAGTTTTCAAATTCACAATTGAATTTAAAACAGCAATACGCAAATCTATAATCTCGGATGAGATTATACTCAAACTCAACTTCCAAATTCATAATTGAATTCAAAGCCGCAATTCACAAAATCCAGAAATCAAAATAGATAACTAGAAAATCAACAATCGCAAAATCTAGAAATCAAAACAAGATAACTAGAAAAATCAGCAAAAAAGGTGGATCGATCCCAGCAGATGGCGAGTTTTAGCTACGCCGCACGTGCATCTCAGATGGCCGAAGCCTACCAAGTACTATAAATTTTGGCGCCCATTAGATGACCCGAAGGTCCGCAGAGTGACCCGAAGGTCTAGTACTGGTAATTGACCCGAAGGTCCATCAGATGACCCGAAGGTCCAACAAATGATCCGAAGGTCCAGCAGAGTGGCTCGAAAGCCAAATAAAATCATCAAAATCATCAAACAGCAGATGTTTCAATTAACGAGTCCGGAATTAACCGAAATAGTAAAAGTGTGGTTCCATACTCCGCACTTTTGCTAAATCGTTTAAATCTCTTCACCGTTTCCTTGAAAGTGCAAAATTGTGTATTTTATAAAAATACATTTTACGTTCTCAAACGGACAAGTCCGGAATTAAGCGAATCAGTAAAAGTAAGGGTTCATAGTCCTCAATTTTGCTGAAGCGTTTAAATCGCTTCCTCATTCTTTTGAAAGCGTAAACTGTAAAAATTTTGAAAACGATTTTATTTTAAAACGATTTTGAAAACACGTGATTAAATCAGCAACAACTGTAACAATTTCGACGAGGAAATTGCGCATCACAAAACACCGTAAAAACGGATATCAAATCAGCGTTGTGGGATAACCGATTGAAAATTCACTTTAAAATTGACGGTTACTGAAGTCAAAACAGCAGTAAATTTATTCGTCAAAATGTCGTCAAAACAACACGCTCCAAAAATATAATACCGGAGTAAAAATCCGTTATAAAAATAACGGCAACAAAATGCGTTTTAAAACCAATTACCGGTTCAAAGCAAATTAAACGTTGGACTGCAATACTGTATATTTTCACCAAAAAATATTACACGTGCACGCAAAGCAAAGTATGTACAACTTATACTTTAGAATAAAATACACATGTAACAACTTGTATACACGTACAAAAATTTGCAACCCATACTTGACAATTGATCTATACTTACGTGAGGACTACCCTTGCATACAAAAATGAGCTCACAAAATTTCAAAGAAACCTGGCCAATCCAACACTACAAGTTGCTATGTAAAATTAACTCACACCAAAGAGTTTGGACAACACTTTTGTTTACTGTGATGTGCACAAACAATAATATGGCAAATTTTTGCATTGACCTGGGCATAGCTAGATTTACACGCATATTGGAATTAATTAATGGGATTTAATTTTAAATATGCTTCTAACTACAGGCTTCGCAATGAACAAAGAATGCAAAACAAAATGAAAAGGGCTGGACATGTTCACTGTTTTGTATATTACCTGCACACGTACCTGACTAAATTATAATGCCATGAACTAAGTTTAGACAGAGGCTTCAAAACCAAAAATATGCCTGAACCTGAAAACACGTACGTATTGACCTAATTGCTCCATTATTTTAGAACCTAATTGGCCTTCCATGAAGTTTGTTTTACTAGGGACGTGAAAATTAAACACACGCAAGGCCAGGGTAATGCACCCTCTACACAAAATTTTTTTGAAGGTGATAAAACAAACGTCTGAGTTTAACACATTTTTTTTTTCAATAAACTATTTCACAAAAATGATCTCAGAAAGAAATTAGAAATGTGAGCTTGTTACTCACCTAAAATAATTGCTTCCAACCCAATAACAACCCAGATTTGAAAGAGAGCCTAATCAAGCTGCCATTAAAGTTTCTCACCGAGCTACTGAAGCTTTTCAAAACAAAATGAAAAAGTATTGCAGCGATGTTTTTTTTTTGTTAATATGCAATCTGACAACTTGGGGTACAATGCATTAAATTGTAGACGTGCTGGCCAATATTTAAGTACAAAAGCATTAAAGGCAGAACGTGTTCAATATGAGAAAAAAAAACTTTCCTGTGTATTAAATAATGAAAATGTGTTCACCTTTTGCTTTACAAACTTTGTGTTCCCATTGTTTTTGAAATGAACCTTATTTTCTTTTATGCACGTGAATGCCACACTACACTTTATTTACTACAAGCTACTACTAATATGACTACTCACTTCACAACAATTTTTTTTCAACTTTTAAATTTACAAATTTCTATTTAAAATATTTTCACCGACCGTAACTCAAAAATAACGTTCGTTAAAGATTTTTAAAATATTTATTACGACGGTAGTAAAATCACAGTCGTTACAGAAACCAACCCCTTTCGAAAGCTTTTATTTAAAAGAAAAAGATCTCCTTCGAAAGTTAGTACTTTCAGTATAACTTGGCAACCTTCTTTGAAAGCTAAATATACACCCTTTCGAAAACAATAAGTTTCGACTAAGTCGAAAGCTTTGAGCAAAATAAGGCATTGACTTTAACTTAACATAGCTTATAAAAAAAGTAGGGTTTGGAGCCCATCGGAGGCTTACCCTTCGACACCAAAGCTTCTGCCCATCTTTTGATCCACTACGTACCTTCTTGGAGATACCATGTGTTTTGGTTTTGCTTATGAAGGTTCCGACTTTGGTAGTTTCGACAATAATATGGCGGAACCAAAGATGTCGGAAGGTATCTTCCATAAAAGGCGAAACAGCTTTTTCTGATTTAAAGGCTGAATCATAGCAACTTTAAGTAATTTCTTTTTAACAACTTGCCTAGTTGTAAAACCCTGATTGGCTGCCATGAAACTTTTCAATTACTTTACTTCTAAAACTACTGCATTTATTCAGATTCTAGATTAAAGGATTTTCATTTGTGAAAGTGGAAATGAAACGTGAAACGTGAATGGACAATCACAAAAGAATATAGCCGTGTAAAATAAATGGCTATTTACTAATATGCCCATGTGTAGTTTAACTAACCAATAAACAATTTTAAAGCCCATTTACTTTGTTAATAAGCACGGCCCTATTATGTAATTTAATCAAATCTCAATCTCCATATCATCATTATTCTATTTAATTTATCTAATTAAATCCATTGAATAATGTTGTCAAAAATTAAGGATGTTACACTCTAATAACAAGTTGCCTCCTACACGTCCTCGGAAGCTTTATTCGTCTACAAGAACACCTGGAAACCTTAACTCTCAACCTACTCAAAATCAATTGAATACCCAAGAGTTTAATGGGAAAACAAAAATTTCGAGTCAGACATAAAGCCTGATATGAATAATAATTTACCATTTCAAACCATTTAGATATCTAGTGAAACCATGCCACTTAGCGAAACGGGTTTTCCCCTCACTAGTATCCTAAAACATTTATAAAAACCATATACTATGATCCTGCATCCACAATGGTTAAAGAATAGTATTTCAAAACATTACGATGATATGCAAAACAAGAAAATCAAATCTGGATTACCGAACCTCATTCATTCTGACTATCTGTCTCAATTATAGTTTCTAGAGTAACTATTAACCTGTTAAATGTCTATGGACCATCTGTCTAATTTCATAGTTTTCATGGGATCACTAAGAACCTATTGGTAACTCCAATATAATTTATATTATCCTAGTTTTCATGGGCTAACTATGAACCTATTGACTAACTGTCAATATCTTAATCCGAATATAGTTTTCATGGGCTAACTATAAACCTATTTGCCCCTGCCAATATCAACCATAGTTTTCATAGGCTGATTATAAACCTATTGACCCCTGCTAATATCTTTTGTTATACACAGTTTTCGTGGGCTTACTACGAACCTATTGGCCCCTACCAATATCTTTAATTAAGATTTTAACATTTCTTAAGTTACATTCACTACTGGGTCAACCTAACTGGTTATTCTTCCCTTCCCCAAAATACCGTTATAGGTTAATTACAACGTGAATAAATACATGAAGAAGTAATCATAACAACAAAATAATACCAACACCTGAGGTTTATTATCGTTGAATCATCTATTTATATATATCCTGGTTAAACCCTTTAACCTTTATGATAAATGAAAACTTCTTCATTTCAAAACCTTTTACTTACTTATGCCATGGTTATTCCTATAAATTGAGATTAGGTTTATGTTTTGAAATCTTAAAACAACTCTTTCGAAACCAACATATCAACGTCCTTTAAGACTGAAAGCCCCTTTTAAAAATATTGGGTTGACTCTTTAAAATGTCATTTGGGTCAAAATGGTTATATATGAAAGTATCTCTTTCAAAACCAATTATAAAATTGTCTGAGGGAAAAATTGGTGGTGTCCGAACCATCTAGTCAAAAGCAACAACTTTTGAAAAGTAAAACTTCGAAGGATAGAGTCGAAACCCCCCCCCTTTCGACTCCATTGCCTTCGAAACCCTCAACCCTTTTCGAAAGCATTTAGGAAGTGGCTTGGCTTAGGTAAAAAAAGATAACCCTTCGAAAGCATTGATGGCTTCAATATAGTCGAAAGGAAAATTAGCGGCTGGGTTTCGTCTTCGTCGAAACCAATTCTTTCGAAAGCACTGATCTGAAGAAAAAGGTACCCCTTTGAAAGCTATTTATAAAGTCCCCTTCGAAAGCATGAGTTTCGACTATGTCAAAAGCTTTAAGTAAAACTAGCTAGGAATTTCCTTTCGAAAACAAACTAAGTTCTTGACCTTATAGGGTATAGACTTGGTCGAAAGCCCATTTAAAAACTAGGCCGGCTCCTATCTTTTAAAAGCAAACTTTTGTTTCAACCCTAACGAAAGCATCACTTTCGACACCCTACCTTCCGCTACCTACAAATTCACTTCGTACAAATACCATTGATACCATGTGCATTGGTTTCGACTCCAATGGTTTCAACTGGATTGGTGCGGAGGTAAAGGATTCGAAAGGTACCTCCGAAATAGGCAGAACCACCTTTTTCTGAAAGACGTAGGATTATAGCTAAATATGGCAATCACTTTATAACTAACCTACCTGTTATAATTCTTTGATTGGTTACTTTAAAACTTTTCAAATACTTTACAATTAAAAACTGCCGCATTTAATTAGATCTAGATCAAAGAAATATAACGTTTAAGCCCTTCCATTTACAAAACCAACATTTGTAGAAAAGTCCCTCTTTTAGAATAATTTATTTTCCCTAATAAATAAACTGGAAAAAATCGCCAAAAATCATAGAAAATCTCTTTCATCATATAATCAAACATATTAAAATTTTAGACCCAATTTCTCCATATAATTCTCGAAATAAATTTTAAACCCAATAATATCATATTTTCCTTCAGAAATTCATAATAAATTTTTCATAGCTTGGAAAATTCTAAAAATTAAAACCCATCTCCAAAATCATGTTTTACTCAACAAATTTTTTTTCCATGGCATTCTAAAATCAATAACCCTTGGTTTTCACCCTAAAACCGTACGAATTTCCCATATAAATGAATTGTTTAAACCAAGCAATCAATAACTTAAGCATATCATCATTTAAAATATCATAGAAACAAGATTAAGTCTTAAATCCAAAATCGTATGATTATAAAAACAAAAGGAGATGGAATGAATTATTATTCACATTAGATATGATAAGGAATTTGAGATTTGTTGTTGATTAATCCTTCCTAGCTTTAGATTATAATCTTCCTCTTTGATAATGGCCGGCTCCTTATGGTTTTTGCGTTTATTTTAGATTTGACAAAAATGAACGTGAATGGACAAGGTTAGAAATGTATAGCCGTGTATAATGATGTGGCTATTTTTACTAATATGCCCATGTGTAATCTAATTAGTTAATAACCCATTTAAAGCTCATTCATTTTATTATTAAGCATGGCATTCTTACAAATTTTATTCAAATCTCAATCCCCTTATCATCATTATTCTATTTAACATATCTAATTAAATTTCCTGAATAATGTTATAAAAAATTAGGGATGCTACAACAGTAAGATTTACTCGTTGGTTTTATGGTTCTACCGACATATTTGGAGTAAGGCTGTACCGGTTGATACGCGATACTTGTATGATGCTACGGTGCTTGCCTGACGCTTAGTTGCAATCATCCTGAGCTGATTTGGCCTTCAGGGTATGTGATTTGCTTAGCCTAGGAGGTGGTTTAATACATGTGTGAACATAATCTGAGTTGACTGATATCTGAGCTGACTGTGATCGGAGTTGCTCTTATTGCAAGAGTTATTGACAAGTTGATTTATATCTTTGCTATCTACCCGTAAATGTGGATCTACGTTGGAGTGTCGTTTGGGTAACCTTGTGTGCATCCCTTGGAATGCTTTTGGACTCCTTGCAGTACTACTTAGGTAGCCCTCGGCATGTGCGATGCAGTTCTGCTTTTGAAGGTGTTAACACATTACAAGTTTTGGGGATTTTGAGAGCGTAGTCCGATTGTCCATGTAATTTGGTTTGTGTGTAGCTTTTTTGACCGGGAATCTAAAAAGGTTCTAACATTGCTACGCAGTATCTATGCCTTGCCTTGGCCCTGTGTACATTGGACTGTTTCCTGCTCCTTCATGAGCGTAGTGTTTGATTCCGTTGTGACTTCCTATTTTTTAGCTGTAGTTCTTTTAGCTAATCAAGTGTCATGACTGCAAGCTGGTTTTCTGTGCATTACCAGTTGGATCGCTTCAACTTTTTCTCTTTTCACCTTAAGTTTTATTGTGAAGGCAGCTCTCTCGGCTTTTACTGTAACGACCCGGATTTTTGAGCAGTTTATAATGAAATGTTGGAATTATTTACATATTTGAATCTTGGATTTAATGTGAATAATAATGATTTCAAAAGCTTATTTAAATTCTGTTTAAATAAGAATGATGATAGTAGACTTTTAATTTAGAATTAAAACTAACTGAATCGCTTTAATAACACTTCGTTTTAATTAACGTGAGAAATTTTCATTTCGGGGCCCTATCTAGGATTTTGACTAAACTAGTATCATTGGATATGGAATAGTGAATTGTTATAGGTCGTCGAATTTCATGACAATCGGACATACTATGTAGTCATGCGAGCTCGAAATGAATAACAATTAATTTCATGAATTATAATATGATATAATTTAATTTTAAACGCTAAATTTTGTATATGATGGAATTGGTTCCCGATACTAGTTCCATTGTGTTCGAAATGAGTGTAATTAGCTAGGAACGTCGTGAGCATGCCTTGTTTGGAGTTCAAGATTTTGGGGGGTGAATAGTTTCAGAGATTTTTCTATACAAGGACCTCACATTCTTTGTTTTCTAAAAAATTTAACCCTAACCGTAGCCTCATCCAATGGATGTGGTTGATCGACACCTCTAGAGGCCATTTCAGGTGATGGTCCCAACTGGGAAAATGTTCATGAGGGTGAGTGGAGTATGTTGACCAGTCGGATCATGGTGGATCGAGGCGGTGGGAAATCGACGATGAACGTTGCAGCTAGGGTTTGATTTCGCAACATCGATGATGATTGTTAGGCGGTAGCGATGAAGGGAAATGGTATAGGGGGCGAGGGTTTCACGCTGGTGGAATTTGGTGGCTCCACGTCGACCGTGGCGGCAGCGAGGCAGAGATGAACATGGCGGCCAATACGGCGTTCGTTCTCAGGTTTGTGGTCACAGGAGGCGGCATGCTCGGTGGTGACAAGTTGCGAAGGGTCAGGGCTCCCTTCTAGAGGCAGGCGGTGGTGGCCGATAGCTTGACGTGGCGGCGGCGAGTGGATAAAGTGGTGTTAGGGTTAGGAACGAAGGCGATCGAGTTTACTACGTGAGAGAGAAAGGTAATTTAGGTTAATTACCTTGATTGATTTAGTTAATTATTAATTTAATTATCTCTAGTGTTCTAACGAACGTATCTTATTTATACGAGGTCCGATCGAGGCGACGTTTTCGCCATTGCGTTCATATCGGGACTATCTATGCAATGTAGTTTGATTTGTCGAGTTTGCAGCTTATAGGAATTTTAGTCAAAATCGATCAACATCCGATTTTGTACCATTCAAAAACGCGTTTACATGTTTAAATATTAAATTGTAGTATAATCTTTTTTTTATTCTGTAAAACATGTATCATGGCCCGGACTACTTATTTACATGTTTGATATTGCTTTGTGAAAAGTGATAGCGTGTTGTAAATGTTAGAAACGATATAGTCGTTATAAACGTGCTTTGCAATTCCTAATATTTTGACATATGTTAAATTGGATAAATTGAGTAAATTGTGGAAATATATGTATACATATTGGGTTGTTCTACATGCATTTGGTTATTTTTGGTATAGAGGAATTGGTTTAGACATTTATGGAAATTGTAAATGGTAGAAGCGAAACAGTCGTGATGAATGCACTTTGAAATCGCTGTGATCTGCGAATTTAAAGTTAACTTTGGAAGACATCCAAGGGCTTCTTCGTATTGATTAATAAGTACTGTTAGTGTACTTATTATTGGAAAATAACAAGTTTTAAATATATTTTTGAAAATCATTTATGGATTTATAAGTGATGGTTTTAAATTATAAAACAAGTTTTTAAAGTGGTGTTTTAAACAAAGGTTTTAAAATATGTATAAGTATTTTAAAAGTATATTTTTAGGATATATATGGTTTTAGAAAATTGTTAAAGATTTTATTTAAGAAATAAAAGGCTTTTGTATTATAGTACTTTACAAGTGGTTTATAGTAATTTATTAAATATTTTAGTTTAACAAATAAATTAGTATGTGTATATATATCTTTTTAAAGGTATTTTAATATATATATATAGAATTTTGAAAAAGGAAGTTTAATATTTTGTAAAGGGATTTAAATGGAGTTTTGGGATTATAACACTTATGTTATAATGGATTGTTTTATAAATTGATTAAAAAGGTATATTACCTTGTTTAATAAAGTGGAGAAGTACTTAGAGCTTTAAATGGATGTTTCAAAGTAAATGGAAAGTATAAAAGGGATTTTGGGTTTATAGTAATGATGTTTGTGCAACATTTGTTTTAACCCTTTTAACTGTACTTTTGGAAAGTGATTAGATCTTTAAAATGGAGTTTTAAAAATAATGCATAAATGAAGTGTTTTGGGGTTTATCGTAAACAATGTTTTAGTAACATTTGTTTTTAAACCCATGGATAATATTTTAAAGTGGTAAAATATTGTAAATAAGTTAGGAAAAAATACTTAGATCTTTAATAATGGAATTTTAAAGAGAATAATGAGTATGGATTGGTTTTGGGTTTGTTGTGGCAATATGTTAATAACATTCTCCTTTAACACGTTTTGATTATACTTATGAATGTAAATGGATCTTTAAAAAGAATGTTTTAAGTATAATCATAAGTGAAATGGTTTTGGGTTTGTAGTGATAGTGTTTGAGTAACATTTGTCTTAAGCCCGTTGAAATTGATTTGTGAATATACTTATATGGTTAAGATAAGTATATGAATACTTTTAGGAAGTGTTGAAATGTGTTAAAAATGAATAGTGATGTTTTAACTAAATAGTGGAGTTTAATTTAAAAAATGGAGTTTCATTTATAAAGTGTTTATTGAGTAAAATGAGTTTTACTAATAAAAGAGGATTTTAATTAATAAAGGAAATTAATTAGAAAAGGGATTAGAAGTCGTATATATGACTTGATCGTGCTTGTTTGTTCGATCGTGCTTTGTGTGTTACTTGTTTATAAACGGTATACGACGCTTAGTTTTCCGTATATGATTATTCTCAGTTTTATTTGATTTGGCAAAATATACTCTGAAAATATCTAAAAGAAACACGAGAATTATATGGTATAGTTATCTTAGGTGATATTATACTGTACATATAAACTCGTTTTTCTCTTCTAGGAAAAATGATAAGGAAATCCGTTCGCTTAAACATTTCGAAGGCGATATTCGATCTTATGTATTGTCTATTTATTTTCCACAGAACCAGGATTGAGATTCCTGGAAAATCGATCGATTGGTTTTGGAGCACCTGATAAGTAGGGGATTGTTCTTATATGAGATGACTTGAATCCATGACCACTCCAAAACCATACACATGTTCTATGGTTTGGAAAAGGTTCATGATTGCTACGTGATGACTTCATATTTTATGTGATGTTGGAATCTATGTGGAGATTCGAGATCTATTTGAGATGCTCGAACACATATAGATGTTCGTGATCTACTCAGGATGTGGGGATCCATGCATGATTTCGAGACCTGTTGTGGTATGACAATCCATGTGTGATTCCGAGATCTATTAAGGAATCCATGTGTTGTTCTGAGATCTATTGAGATATGAGGAATCCATGTGTGGTTCCGAGATCTATTGAGATATGAGGAATCCATATGTGGTTCCAAGATCCATTGAGATATGGGAATCCATGTGTGGTTCTGAGAACTGTTCGAGTTGGAGTTCGTGTGGAAGGTCTTTCCGAGTGTGGCTTGTGTGTTGGGATGCTAAATGCGACTACACCATTGGTAATGATAGAAATAAGAGATATGAGACATAGCCTATAGGGTTTAGCTAACTTAAAGGGTGCAGGCACTCCGGTCTAGTGTTACTTACTGATATGCATGCGGGAGTGATGTGACTCGGTGCCAAGTGTTCGGGGGTGGGCCAGCTATATTTTCTTATAGTATATTTTATCTAGAGATATACGACACTTCGGAAGGATATCTTTGATCCTTATGCAGTAGTTTTGATTCGGTTTTCCCGAAGAGATCTACGTGGAAATCCTACATAATCAGCGAATGCACCTTAACGGCTGTGATTGTACACCTATTATTGTTGTGATGTACACTCAAACACATTGTAGCTATGTCATTATTTATATTTCACACCTTAGACATTATTATATTGTTGCTGGAATTCATAATGGAAATGGTTTGGTTATCGTAAGGTAAAAATCCTTTCGTGTTTACTGGGGGCGTTATCTTATGAGATACCCTTATTTTGAAGGGGTTTAAGATATAATAATCTATGTGATTTGAGTTTCTCATGCTAGTTTACCAGACTGATCCTGCGCTACTAGAACAATAGTAAATAGCGACGGAAGCTTCCGACGGCTATTTCCAACGGCTACCGACGGCTAATGATCTCCGTGGCATTTTCATAAATAAAATATAGTGGTCGTGGTAAATCGTTGAAAACCGACGTAAATTAGCCGTCGGCGGCTGTCGTAAGCCGTCGGAAAAAAGTGTGTATACAGGCTCCAGGCCGAGAGCAAATTCATTATCTCCTTTAACCCCAATCCCCAATCCTTAACTCCATCACCTCTTCCCCATTGTCATCCAATCCCCATGCCTCTCCGATCATCTCCAACTTCATCATTCTCCGCTCTCAACAAGCCTAGGCCCTTCATCAATCTCCAATCAGGTTTTATTCCTAAACCCTAATTAATTTTGATTTGTTAAATTATGGTTAATTTGTTTTTATAGTTGTTTATAATATCTCATTGATTGTTTGTTATATCATATTGAATCTAATTAGGTTGTTACTATAAGTTTTTATCATTTAAATGTTAAAAATAATAATTTGTTTAGTGTATATGTGTTGATTAATTAGCGCATACACGCATTAGCGCTAGTTTGGATTAATTAGATTCGATGCTCAAGATTTAGTGCATGTGTTTTTAAGATGACGAAAATGACGATTTAGTGTGTGCGTTTCTTAGAATGTAAATAAATTATTGTAAAAATTGTTGTATAATACGCTTTACTTTTTATAAGTCCCTTGGAGAGTTTTTGGCCCCGTTTGACAAGTATTGTCTATGATCGTTGTATGGATATTCATTTTTTTCACAGAACAGACATTTATATTCATCAGATATAATATTTTTTGGATTTGTCCCTGTATTGGACAAGTTACAAACACAATAAATATTTTGCAAATCATTTCATTTCAAACGGTTCACAAAATTTCAACAACGCTTTCTTTTTGTTCCCTATGTACACGAATATGCATACGATACAGGGAAGAAAGGGGAAGTGCTGTCGAATTTTGTTGAATCGTTTAAAATGAAATGATTTACAAAATATAATTACTACTGTGTTTGTAATGGGAAGTAGATGACCAACCATCAAAGTGTAAAACAATAACCTAACAATTGTAGATTATATTCATATAATAATTTGTGTAAATCCGTTTGAAAATAAAATTAAATAGAATAATATTATATATTTGTGAAAATTTAGATGTATGATTTAATTGAAAAATAAAATGTCTATACGTAAATGATTAATATGTTTTTATGTTTTAAAGTAGGAAAAATGGTCAATTATTTTATCGATTGGAGCTTGATGTACCAACAAAGAAGAGAAATTAGAGGCTTAATAAGTGAACATTTCCAACATGGTGTACACATCTTTATTGAATTCGCTTTAAGTAATAATGGGAACGATGAAGAAATTTGTTGTTCATGTAGTAGATGCAAATTATTGAAGCATTTGATACCGGGTATGGTAATAGTTCATTTGCGGCAATATGGTTTCGTGCCGAATTATATGATGTGGGATCGTCATGGAGAACTTATAGCACCTAATTCCGTACATTCGGAGGAGGAGGTGGATACTGAAATTGTTCTGACGAATCTCATAAAAGATATGGTATAAGACGCAGTACGTTCAAAGTTCTCTACTGTTGAAGTTGATGGTAATGATGTTAATGTCGAAGAAGAACCAACTATTGGAGCAAAATAAATTTATGATTTATTGGATGCTGCTAAGAAACCCCTTTGGGATGGTTTTACAAGCGGTACTCAACTATCAGTAACTGCATAATATATTGCGATGAAATCAAAATACAACTTCACAGAAGCCGGGTTTACAGCTATAGTACAAGCTGCAAAATGGCATATGCCACCCGATAATTTAATGTGTGAAAATCATTATGAAGCGAAAAAACTTATGTCTGCTTTTGGTTTGCCATATCAGAAAATAGATACATGTTTAAATGGTTGCATGTTGTTTTGGAAAGAAGACATCAATCTCAGGAATTGTAAAATATGTAATCAGGAAAGATACAAACCAAGAAAAAAGAAGGGAAAGGAAGTTCCGTACAAGCGTATGCATTACATACCCATCACTCCTAGGCTTCAAAGGTTATATGCATCATTGTAACCATGCATCATATGAGATGGCATTGTGTGAGAACACAGGAAGAAGGTATGTTAACACACCCAGCCGATTAAGAAGCATGGAAGCATTTTGATAAGACATACCCCACTTTCGCAGTAGAGATCCGTAATGTTAGATTTGGTTTATGTACGGATGGATTTTCACCATTCTCTCGATTTGGTTCAAAATATTCATCTTGGCCTATTATCATTACACCTTACAATTTACCTCCGTGGATGTGTATGGAAACTCCTTATATGTTTCTCACTATTGTCATCCCAGGCCCTGATGTTCCGACACAAGGATGTATATTTACAACCGTTGATTGAACAGCTGAAAATATTATGGTATGAAGGTGTTGAAACATACGACATTTCAAAAAAAAAGAATTTTCATATGTTCGCTTCTCTGCTATGGACTATAAGCGATTTTCCTGCGTATGTAATGCTTTCGGGTTGGAGTACGGCTAGTCCTCTAGCTTTTCCATATTGCATGGAAGAAACACGAGCATTTTCTTTACCGCATAGGAAGAAAATTTCGTGATTTGACTGTCATCGGTGTTTTCTCCATATTAATCATCCTTTTAGAGAAGATTAAAAAAAATACAAGTAATAGACTTGAGACCTTACCACCAATGATTTGATCAAGTGAAGAAATTTACGACCTTGTAAAGGATTATCCAAAGATACATGAAACTGGCGAACAAATTGAAATTCAAGGTAAATCGACGATTCATAATTGGTGTAAACAAAGTATATTTTGGGAGTTTCCTTATTGGAAAAATCTCCTAATTTGTCATAATATCGACGTGATGCATAACGAGAAAATTGTGCTCGATAATGTATTTAACATAGTTCTGAATGTTAAATGAAAGACTAAAGGCAATTTGAAATCAAGACGTGATATAGAGGCAATATGCAATCGTCCTGAGCTTCATATGAAGCCAAATGACACAAAAAATCCCAAAGCATGCTATGAGTTGACAGTAACCAAGTTAAAGAACTGTTAAAGTGGGTGGAAGGATTAAGATTTCCTGATGGGATTTCCTCTAGTCTTCCTAGATGTGCCGACTATAAGAACGGTAAACTGAGTGGGATGAAAAGTCATGATTGTCATGTAATGATGGAACATTTGTTACCCATCGCTTTTAAAGAACTATTGCCTACAAAATTTTGGACGGTTGTAACAGAACTTAGTTTTTTTATAAGGAGCTTTGTTCAACTACGTTAAAAGTTGATCGTCTACATAAACTTGAGGAAGAAATTCCTATACTACTCTAAAAACTGGAGAAAATATTTCCTCCGGGTTTCTTTAATGTAATGGAGCATTTACATATTCATCTTCCGTTTGAAGCACATCTTCGAGTTCCTGTAACATTCCCCCTTTTGACCGCCTCCAGTCGGTAATTAAACCAACTCGAAACGTTCAAAAAGACGAATTGTTATTTAGTTTATAAGGTTTAAACAGAATCAGCCACAGAAACACAGATAATAACAATCAATTAAAACAAATGAGAATTTATTTCATTACTATAAATCTTTTTATATACATCAGAGTTTATACAATTTAATACTGATACAGCGGAATATCTTAAAATACAATTTTCTTGAAATAAATGATTCTTTACTCTCTCTCTAACTTCGCTGCCTGAAAATCTTCAAGCTGTAAAAATACTCGGTCTGACCCGAGTATTATATTCAAAAGAAAATAATACACAGGTCAGTCTAATTCAAACCAGTTTATTAGTGCATATAGGCAGTAATAATTTAAATAGACGACAGTCATAATAATTCTCGTCTATCCGACTCTTTAAACAAAGAAACCGGATAACGAAAATATAACACTTAACAGTGTTCAACAATAAATCAGCAGATTTAAAACATCAACAGAGATAAATAAATAAATTTATCAAATCGCCTAAATCAATTTAAGACAATTGAAGTTGTCACTTTAAAACCATCAAAACTCGATTGGCTGCCGTACACGCACGCGTGCACGGCCTCGCCAATACAATGGTGAAATGCACAAAAGATCAACAAAAACCCATAGACGAGCACAAGGTCAAACCCGAGTCTTTACAACTGGGTTCAACACAAGGCAAAGTGAAACTGAAGCATGGCAGATCACAAATAAAACAGCATCAAAGCTCAAGTGATAAAACATAATGCATTAGCCAATTTATATCAAAGCCAACATGACTCAATGCAGACTTGAAGTTACAAAACAAATGCCACAAGAATACATCTATGAAGAATCAGCTCAATACAAAATTGATCAACTACAAAGGCAGTAGTGAGTGCAGACAAACCAAACTCAAGATTTCAAAATGCAGTGGCCATACACATATATACATACAAGAATGTATGTATACATATGATCAAAACCTCAACCAGACAGTAACTACAACTCAGTGCAGCAAAGAAGAAACTGGCAATTACAAGTATAACATATGTGCAGACATGTATTTCAACACCCTACAAGAGTAACAGGTACAACATACAATAGCAAGCGGTAACCCAGAGTGTACAGGGACTACAAGCTAACAAATGGCAACTCCAAAAAGCATCAGATTCGAAACTCAACATCAAGTCCACAAAGTACATCTGGAACTTAGAAATGATATAGGTGTACATGTATACAAAGCCAAAAGTCTTCAATTGATACCAGACCGTATATATGTGGACACAAGAAATTTATGAACACTGAAGTGCAACAGGTGAAACAATGATGCAGACCAAAGAATGACAACATGAACAAACTCAAGTGATAACAGTTAAATGTACACCGGGATCACTGTCTACATGAGTTAGTTCAACATGCAAAAGAAACTGGCAACAAATACACGTCCAGATGAACTAAGACGTCATCAACAGTTCAGACAAACAAGTCAGAAGATGGCAACTCCAAATGAACCAGTAATAAATCAAACTTATGATCATGTACAAGTCTACATGTATGGTGTCAAGTGAAGCTCTTTTCATACAGAGTGAAGATTATTAGACTAAAATATCAAAAGCATGAATGCAGACAACATCAAACCAGGAATGACTCAGTGAAGATTACCAATGGTCAAGCCAACCCAGCAACAATGAAGTACATCAACTACCAGACCAACTCAAGACAACAGCTACAAGACCAACTCGAGACAACTGACCACAACAACAGGTGAGCTCGAGGAAGTGACAGTGGTAACTATACAAAGGGCATGCAACAAAAGTCTACAATGAAACCAGAGAGGGTATCAAAAATAATAACAGTTCAATATCAAAGCAAATGGCTGAAGTATAGTTACAGCATCAAGTTAAAATCATGATCGAACAAAGTCAGAAATAAGTATGCATGTATACAGCAGTAACAAAAATCAGAGAAGAAGATTATCGAAGTTACAGATGATAAGAAACAAGGCCGAAATCATGTGTTTGAAAATAGGAAGGTTTTCTTTAAAAATCAGTGAAACAGTCAAAAATTGTTTTTGGGAAGTTTATGGAATAAAAATCAAAGATCGCACGTTCGAAATCGAGACCGTGCTCATGAAGGAATTCCCAAAAATATCAAAACATAAAACAGGAAAGAATCGGCAACGTGAAGAACACGTTTAATCAAATCAGACTTGAATATAAACCCCCAAAAATCATCATCAACTTTGTGGTAATTCAAAACAACAGCAAAGAAACGCAAACCCATTCATCATTGACTAAACAAATCGAACACAAGGCATAATACCAAATCGAATCAGATGTGAGTATTACTACTCACCTTTTCTCGAAGAGGTCGCGAGCGAGTGAGGCGAAGGAAGTCGATCGAGCAGATTCGCCAGAGAATTGAATCAACGCCGAAGCCCTAGTTTTTGAGTCGCCACCATTTTTTCGTCTTCGATTTTTTTTCTTAGGGTTACGAATGAATGAGAAAAATAGGGGGGTTCGTGATTTAACCGAGACAAGGGTATGGGCTGATATGGGTTGGGTATGGTATAGGGTATGGTTTTTATTTTATTTTCTTTTTATCTTTTATTTTTGTTTTCATTTAAAAACTGATTTATTTTGTAAAGATATTTTCTTTAATTTGTTTTGTTTAAATCTTGTTGCTAAAATTTTAAACTATGTGTATTTATTCATTTATTTTGTATTAATAAAATTCAACAAAAGAATTTTAATCGATTTACAATTTCCAATAAAAATTAACAACCAATTTATATCACTAATTTACGAAAATTTTATTGTTATAAAATTTCCAACAACAACAGAAATTTAACTGTCAACTTAAATCATTTACTGATGATCATAATTTTGGGCAAAACCCCGGTTGTTACAGAAATTCAATTTGAATTCAATTAAATTCTCTACGCGTTTACCCGCCATATATTCACAAAACAATTCTGATAAATACGAAAATTTGAAATCCAGTAATAATTCAATATTACGGACCCAATGAAACTGGTTTCGTCAAATTCCGAGACTGTGCCTCGGAAGACTATTTTTAAATTCAATTCAAACGATACAATTTCAAAATTGAACAAATCGCTTTCCAAATCAATTCTGAAGCTTCTATTATCTCCAGTATTATCAATATGAATTTTCTAAGCCTTTAAATTATTTTTAACCGGCTTAAAATTGAAGATTCAAATTTTATTCAACTTTCAATATATTAAATTCAAAAATTAAATCGCCAATTCATTCTGATAATTTGAAATTCAAGTCAAATCATCGTTCAAATATTTAAAATAAATTAAATATTCTCAATTTTAATTGTCGAAATTTCAGGGTCGTTACAAACTCCCCTCCTTAAAAACTTTTCGTCCACGAAAAGGAAAGGTTGTTAAAATTTCATTAACATTTATACTCTAGTCAATTTTTTTTTTTCCAAGCTTAAAACTTATTACAAATAAATGAATATAGGATTCATTTCATTTGTTTAATCTCACTAGTTCTTTTTATCTTCTCTTTTATTCATTGATTTCTAAAATCAAAACGCAAAAGTCTTTTATCAACATTTTCGATTTACAACTCAGATTCAAACTTAAAATTCTTCACGTTAGAGATTTATATAATATACCTCTTCCAAAGCTGTGGACTTTCAAAACATTACAAAGATCCTCTTCCTTAGTTCATTAAGTTGGAATTTTGAAATTTTAATTTCAGATCATTGATTTGCTATTTACAGTTTGAAAATACTTGCTAACTCGAAATTTAACAAGTCCATCTTCGTTCTTACAGACATTAGGCATACGCTGGCCAGGCGCAGGTCTAAAAATCTCCAAGTACTAAATATACTTGCTTCAATTCCCAGTGAAAATACTTTTAAAAAATTCTTTAAAAAAATGGATATGGAAAGCACGTTCCCCCATGGATTACAGTTCCACCCGGCGGTTACGCTACTATCCCAGTAGAGTCGCTTGTGGCTGTAGATTTCTCATCTCTTAAATTTCGCCATGGTTGTCGCCATAGATTGCAGTACACACGGCGGTTACGCTACTATCCCAGTAGAATCGCTCGTGTCTGTAGGCATCACGCCCCTCAAATTTCGCCTAGCATTAGATTGCAGTTTACTCGGCGGTTGCGCCACTATCCCAGTGGAATCGCTTGTAACTGTGGGCATCTCGCCCCTCAAATTACGCTAATCATCAATCAAATCTAATCTCATCGCGATGAACTATCGCGAAGGATTTCCGATTCAAATAGTCACTCTGACTAAAATTCTACGTAGCTACGAATTTCAAATGGATACTCTTCACGAGTTCCAATACCTTCTCCAATAATAAATGGAAGGTACTTTTCCATATCCTCAGTTTAGAAAACATAATATCATATATGTAGTACTTTCATTTCACATTTCGTACATATAACATCTATGTAAACATACATAAGATTTCCATAACAATGTCTTTCTAAACTAACGGTTTCAAATTCACCGTATTCATATATATAAGTTCTGAAACTTACATATCCCATATTCATAACAAAATAGAGGATTTCAAAATTTTCCTCTAAGTTGATTTGGAAATTTAAGGTTATCTCAAACCTAATTCATATTCATAATTCCATTCTATTATCGACTTTCACATTCGATTTGGATTTCACGCTTACATCGTCAATTCTCAACACAGAATTGATGTCTATCGATATATAACCTCTGAGCTCGTACGTCTCAGAGAAGGGTGTTAAGCTAAGAGAATAAATTCTCCGCCACCAACAGATATATATTTAATAGAGATCAATTACTATGTCATCAATTCACAATGTTAGACATGCAATCCAAATCATCATCTGAAATTCAAAGCTCAACTTATATTGTCTTTGATGTCGAAGTTAAACTCAATTTTAACTTAACGATTCAATCTTTTTGAAAAATTTCAAATTGAACAAATTGTTCAAATTTCTCATTTAACTTTTCAACTTCGACTTCAAAAATGAATATCAAATCATTTATTCCTTACGGAATATATTCACAACATTTCATATCTGGAAAAAAACATTTCCATACTTATTTAAAAATAAGTAATTCACAAATCTCATTTATTTTCAACATTTGAAAATATTCGATATACTTAAATCAAAATCAAGTATATTTTCATCTTCAAGGAAATCATTCTCTTTTACATATTCATTTGAGTTAAAACGAATGTTACGTAAAACATCGTTACGACAACTCAAAATCATTAGTATAGGGATTCGAAATTTAGATAGATGTATAAATCCCAATACTACACAAAACATTTCCTTTCGGAAATCATTTACTATAACAATAGTGTTATAGTCCACCATTTCCTTATATTCGAAAACGTCTATTTCAACAATGAATGTTGAAATCTATGGTTTCGATATTCAATGCCTTTGAAAACATCTTTTTAAAACAATTACTTCGTTTTAAAAATATCACTTTCCCAAACATGTCCATTTTATTCAATAATATATTCACTGTCCAAAATCGTGAATATACATCTTTTAACAAGCTATAAGAATTTACTTATCAAAATAAGTCAGTTTCGAATTTATAAACAACGTTTATAAATTCTATTCCTATTCATAAAGACTTCAATTTATAAAAATTGCTTTATTAACCCATTCCTTTATAACTCAGTTTTATATCAGAATTTTAATTTATAAGTGAATTACTTATAAATTCTTTTATTTCGCAACTTTGATTCATTTTATAACTTCACAATCTTAATTCTGTAATTTCCATTCACTTATGAAATCCATTAAATATTTCATTTTTTTAACACTTATACAATTCCAATATTTTATCAACACTTTTCAAATCTTCAATTTAAGCCGTTTATAATAATTCAAAATTCCATTTTAAACTATTATATAAATTTATCAATTTTCCATTTCCAAGACAATCTACTAGTTCCTTAATAAATCATTCATCGACTTGGTTTCCAATTTAATCACATTTGATTTATTCACATTGGATTTTACTAACATTCCATCATATTCAATTAGTTCACATTCACTAATTTATATTCAAGTTAGTTTGCTTCAATTCAAATCAAATTTGATTCTCTTTAAATTTACTTATCTTTCAATTTGAATTCAATTTACATAGCTTCCAAATTCCATTAATACAATTTCATTAATACTTAATGAATTTCTATATGATCAACTGGCAACCAATGCACATTTAACCAAATTTATTTACTTTGCTTACATTCAATTTGGTTCAACACACTTAATTTCAATTGGTTTATATTCCAATTCTGATTGAATTCTTATACTCACCATATTCACTAATTCACTTTTACAATTAAAGTTGAATTTCCTTTATATAACTCAATTTCATATTCATTCTTCACTTTATCAATTCATTTTGATATCAAATTCAATTTGATTCAATATTACTTAAGCCATGTTTCATTTTATCTTCACTTGCATTTATTTTCACCATACAGCTTAAGTTTGTCTCAAACTTATTTGAAATTCTATTTTGTTTAACTTACTGAAGTCAAATTCATATCACTATTCAGAATCCAAATTTTGTTTTACTTAACAAAACTGTTTAACCATTAAAAAACTAGTTTTACTTAAATTTTCTCATTTTATAAGTTATATAACTTATTAATTTAAACTTTCCAATTCATATCATATAATCACTTATCTTTTAAGTTTAACTTTCCATCTCAATAATTTATCAAATCGAGTACGATTTATTTAACTTCCTTTAGTTAAATTTCAAATCCATATTTATTAATACTAATTCAATTCAATTTAACTTTTCTTAAGTTAAAAATCTATATTTTCAAAAACAATTTTATACTTCTTGGGATTTGAAAAAACGTTTCCTTTTTAAAGTGATTCTAGTAACTATTCATATTAAACATCATAAACTAAGCTTTGTGTAAACCAAAGCTCTGATACCACTCTGTAACATTCCCCCTTTTGACCGCCTCCAGTCGGTAATTAAACCAACTCGAAACGTTCAAAAAGACGAATTGTTATTTAGTTTATAAGGTTTAAACAGAATCAGCCACAGAAACACAGATAATAACAATCAATTAAAACAAATGAGAATTTATTTCATTACTATAAATCTTTTTATATACATCAGAGTTTATACAATTTAATACTGATACAGCGGAATATCTTAAAATACAATTTTCTTGAAATAAATGATTCTTTACTCTCTCTCTAACTTCGCTACCTGAAAATCTTCAAGCTGTAAAAATACTCGGTCTGACCCGAGTATTATATTCAAAAGAAAATAATACACAGGTCAGTCTAATTCAAACCAGTTTATTAGTGCATATAGGCAGTAATAATTTAAATAGACGACAGTCATAATAATTCTCATCTATCCGACTCTTTAAACAAAGAAACCGGATAACGAAAATATAACACTTAACAGTGTTCAACAATAAATCAGCAGATTTAAAACATCAACAGAGATAAATAAATAAATTTATCAAATCGCCTAAATCAATTTAAGACAATTGAAGTTGTCACTTTAAAACCATCAAAACTCGATTGGCTGCCGTACACGCACGCGTGCACGGCCTCGCCAATACAATGGTGAAATGCACAAAAGATCAACAAAAACCCATAGACGAGCACAAGGTCAAACCCGAGTCTTTACAACTGGGTTCAACACAAGGCAAAGTGAAACTGAAGCATGGCAGATCACAAATAAAACAGCATCAAAGCTCAAGTGATAAAACATAATGCATCAGCCAATTTATATCAAAGCCAACATGACTCAATGCAGACTTGAAGTTACAAAACAAATGCCACAAGAATACATCTATGAAGAATCAGCTCAATACAAAATTGATCAACTACAAAGGCAGTAGTGAGTGCAGACAAACCAAACTCAAGATTTCAAAATGCAGTGGCCATACACATATATACATACAAGAATGTATGTATACATATGATCAAAACCTCAACCAGACAGTAACTACAACTCAGTGCAGCAAAGAAGAAACTGGCAATTACAAGTATAACATATGTGCAGACATGTATTTCAACACCCTACAAGAGTAACAGGTACAACATACAACAGCAAGCGGTAACCCAGAGTGTACAGGGACTACAAGCTAACAAATGGCAACTCCAAAAAGCATCAGATTCGAAACTCAACATCAAGTCCACAAAGTACATCTGGAACTTAGAAATGATATAGGTGTACATGTATACAAAGCCAAAAGTCTTCAATTGATACCAGACCGTATATATGTGGACACAAGAAATTTATGAACACTGAAGTGCAACAGGTGAAACAATGATGCAGACCAAAGAATGACAACATGAACAAACTCAAGTGATAACAGTTAAATGTACACTGGGATCACTGTCTACATGAGTTAGTTCAACATGCAAAAGAAACTGGCAACAAATACACGTCCAGATGAACTAAGACGTCATCAACAGTTCAGACAAACAAGTCAGAAGATGGCAACTCCAAATGAACCAGTAATAAATCAAACTTATGATCATGTACAAGTCTACATGTATGGTGTCAAGTGAAGCTCTTTTCATACAGAGTGAAGATTATTAGACTAAAATATCAAAAGCATGAATGCAGACAACATCAAACCAGGAATGACTCAGTGAAGATTACCAATGGTCAAGCCAACCCAGCAACAATGAAGTACATCAACTACCAGACCAACTCAAGACAACAGCTACAAGACCAACTCGAGACAACTGACCACAACAACAGGTGAGCTCGAGGAAGTGACAGTGGTAACTATACAAAGGGCATGCAACAAAAGTCTACAATGAAACCAGAGAGGGTATCAAAAATAATAACAGTTCAATATCAAAGCAAATGGCCGAAGTATAGTTACAGCATCAAGTTAAAATCATGATCGAACAAAGTCAGAAATAAGTATGCATGTATACAGCAGTAACAAAAATCAGAGAAGAAGATTATCGAAGTTACAGATGATAAGAAACAAGGCCGAAATCATGTGTTTGAAAACAGGAAGGTTTTCTTTAAAAATCAGTGAAACAGTCAAAAATTGTTTTTGGGAAGTTTATGGAATAAAAATCAAAGATCGCACGTTCGAAATCGAGACCGTGCTCATGAAGGAATTCCCAAAAATATCAAAACATAAAACAGGAAAGAATCGGCAACGTGAAGAACACGTTTAATCAAATCAGACTTGAATATAAACCCCCAAAAATCATCATCAACTTTGTGGTAATTCAAAACAACAGCAAAGAAACGCAAACCCATTCATCATTGACTAAACAAATCGAACACAAGGCATAATACCAAATCGAATCAGATGTGAGTATTACTACTCACCTTTTCTCGAAGAGGTCGCGAGCGAGTGAGGCGAAGGAAGTCGATCGAGCAGATTCGCCAGAGAATTGAATCAACGCCGAAGCCCTAGTTTTTGAGTCGCCACCATTTTTTCGTCTTCGATTTTTTTTCTTAGGGTTACGAATGAATGAGAAAAATAGGGGGGTTCGTGATTTAACCGAGACAAGGGTATGGGCTGATATGGGTTGGGTATGGTATAGGGTATGGTTTTTATTTTATTTTCTTTTTATCTTTTATTTTTTTTTCATTTAAAAACTGATTTATTTTGTAAAGATATTTTCTTTAATTTGTTTTGTTTAAATCTTGTTGCTAAAATTTTAAACTATGTGTATTTATTCATTTATTTTGTATTAATAAAATTCAACAAAAGAATTTTAATCGATTTACAATTTCCAATAAAAATTAACAACCAATTTATATCACTAATTTACGAAAATTTTATTGTTATAAAATTTCCAACAACAACAGAAATTTAACTGTCAACTTAAATCATTTACTGATGATCATAATTTTGGGCAAAACCCCGGTTGTTACAGAAATTCAATTTGAATTCAATTAAATTCTCTACGCGTTTACCCGCCATATATTCACAAAACAATTCTGATAAATACGAAAATTTGAAATCCAGTAATAATTCAATATTACGGACCCAATGAAACTGGTTTCGTCAAATTCCGAGACTGTGCCTCGGAAGACTATTTTTAAATTCAATTCAAACGATACAATTTCAAAATTGAACAAATCGCTTTCCAAATCAATTCTGAAGCTTCTATTATCTCCAGTATTATCAATATGAATTTTCTAAGCCTTTAAATTATTTTTAACCGGCTTAAAATTGAAGATTCAAATTTTATTCAACTTTCAATAGATTAAATTCAAAAATTAAATCGCCAATTCATTCTGATAATTTGAAATTCAAGTCAAATCATCGTTCAAATATTTAAAATAAATTAAATATTCTCAATTTTAATTGTCGAAATTTCAGGGTCGTTACAGTTCCTGTGCAATATGAATGGATGTATCCGTTTGAAAGGTATTAATATTAAGTATGTTAAATTTTAGTTTAATTACATGTAATAAAATTTATTCTTTACAGGTACTTAAATTATCTAAAGAAAAAAGTGAGACAAAAAGCACGAGTTGAAGGTTCAAGCAAATCATATATCGAAGAAGAAGCTTTATTCTTTTTGTCTCATTATTTCAGTGACCATGTGAACTTATCTTTTGAAAGTGCTATGCGAAATGATGAGGGCATTGAACAGGATTCTTTTAAATCAGTGCTATCTATTTTTATACAGCAGAGACGCCTTACTGGAAAATGTGTGGAAGTATGGTTAGACGACGAAGATTACCATGTAGCCCAGACATATCTTCTTCTTAACTATGCAGAAGTTGCGCCATTTGTTTGGTATTATTAAATAACACATCTAAAATTATTTACTTGAATAATACATATGTGTATTAATTATAATGTAATATATTATCTATATATGCAGTATTTACGAGTCACAGCATCCAAGCGGTGTTTGCAACCAAATTGGTCACCAACACCCAAGAATCGATTTGAGTAGTGAAATAAATGAAGAAATCAATTGGAAAATGAGGAATAACACTATATATTGCAAGCAGGAATAGAAAAAAGTAAAAACAATAGGATTTATAGTGGTTCGGCGTTGATTGCCTACGTCCACTCTGAATGCTCTCTTTATTGCTTTATCAATCACTTGATTACAAATACAACTCACAAGGAATAGCTTGAATACAAGTTAGAACAAAGAGATACTGAGTACGAAAAATGGTAGAGTATTCCCTTGGTTGTCCGAAAGATCCTTAAAAGTGGCCCCCTGCCTCTGTATTTATAGATGGAGGTAGCTTGACATCTCAAAGCTTGGACTCCCCCTTGGTCACTTGGGCCCATCACAAGGAAAACTTAGCCCAACCCTGCTATGCCAATAATGCCGACCCAAGAGTGCTGACCCCATAATGCCGACTGCTTCCAATTTAACACCACAACATACGTTTTCGTCGACCCCTCCAAGTATGCCGACCCGATTGCCTTTATACCTTACCCCGACCCGAGCTTTTCTATATACCTCATGCAATGTCGACCCGAGGTTCCATCTCATGCAATGTCGACCCAGGCTCCATCTCATGCAATGTCGATCTAGGGTTCCATCTCATGCAATGTCGACCCGGGGTTCCATCTCATGCAATGCCGACCCAAGCAATATTGTGTTTCATCCTTTGCCGATCTGAGCCCTACAATACGCTCCATGCCGACCCAAACACACCCTTCATGCTATGCCGACCCGATCTCTATTACATGGAATGCTGACGCCGTGGATACCACATACTTCTCAACTCATCAACCATGAATGCCGACCCCTACTAATCATCGTAATCTTGACATCCTGTTTCATTCACTTGTCGACTTTATTAACCCAGGACTAGACATAGCCGCTTTGAAACCACACTCTGGTAATGTAGATGCCGTCTAGTGGCCATTCTTCCATCAATAGTCAATTTTGATCTCTGTAATTACCTTTGTGTAGTCGGGCCAAGGCAGACCTCCCCCTTGAGAGTGGCAGACCTCTCCGGGTCCATGCCTCATCTTTTTTGTTTTATAGGGACATACTTCGGATCGATATTCAGCATGTGGCTAGTGATGGCAGGTGAGATCCCACACATGTCAGAATGAGTCCAAGCGAATACATCAAGATTTGCTTGGAGAAAATCAGTAAGTTCCCTCATCATAGAAGGGCTGAGTTGCGATCTGATTTTCAACACTCGTGAGGGATCATTATGGATGACTGTGATATCGATCGTCAGTTCAGCCGGCGCTGCCATGGCCTCCTTGGGTTCCTCCTCATCGTCTCTAGTATCTATATCTATATAGAACAAACTGTGGTGCCCAAGCCAAGGCTTAGGCACTATTTGTCAATCTTTAGTAACTTGGATGCAGATAGATTTGTCCACACCCTTTCCCTTTTCCTTCCACTGGGCTTCTCTCAGCTCAGCCACATAACAAGCACGGCCAGTTGCCTGATCGCCATGCACAACACCGACTCCATTATCTATAGGAAATTTCAAAGTCAAGCAGCACAGGGCAAGAGCTGCCCTAAACTCAGACAGGGCCGGACGGCCCAGAAAAACATTATACGGCGAATCAACATCCAAAACAATGAACGGTAGGATCTGCACCCTCCTACGTTCACCTTCTCCCAGCTTAACCGGTAATTCAATAAAACTTACTGCTTCAGTAGCCACAACATTAAAACCGTGTATGTGAGCTTTTGATGGTTTCAAATCCTTAGCCTTCATTCTCATTTGATCATAAGCTTTCTTAAAGATGATGTTCACAGAACTTCCACAATCAATCAATATCCCTCTCACCAACGCAAGTCCGATCATGGCAGAGATAACCATCGGATCAATAGTAGGGGCCTCTACTCTATCGATATCTCTACTTCTGAACACTATATCATACGTCATCATATGTTGCTGCTTTACCGGAGTTCCATCCTCCGTGTTCGAGCAACATTCAAAGTCCACATGTCTCATCGAGCTAGCATAACGCTCCATTTCCTGCCAACTTCTGTCTGTAGGGTGCTGTCCACCAACTATTGTGTTTATTACCATCCTTCCGTCCTGAGCGTGCTCCTCGGGCCGGCGCGGAGCTTGTCCTCGGTTGGGATCAGACGTTCCTTGTCTGCCATCCTACGGATCCTTGACAAACTGCTGCAACTTTTTCTGGGGAATTAATTTCTCAATGGCGTCATGAAGGTGCCTACACTCATCGGTGTTGTGTCCGTAGGACTCTTGAAACTGACAGTACTTCCCAGTTTACTTCTGTTCTTCGGTCGATTCCTTCGGACGCGACTTCCTATACTGGAAAGTGTTACAGGTGGATAGGTAGATGTTCTCTAAAGAGGCATTCAAGGGCGTATAGTTGTTATAAGTAGGAATTCATGGTTTTCACTTTCCGGACTCCCTCTTTTGATCAGAACTTCCTTCTCCACCCCTTTTTTACTGACCCGGCTTGTTTTGGACGTTGACCTGAACCTTTCCATAGCTCTCACTGGATTGATTTACTGCAATGTTGCTTTGTATCGCTTCCCTGTTTGGTCCTGTAGCAGTTCTCCTTTTGGATAATCTGGCCTCCTCCTTTCTCATGAGCTGGTGTGCCTTTGCGTAGAAACGCTTCAGCGTGGCCGGCGGTTTTCCAACTAGCCAATCACTGAATTCGGATTCGGGGTCAACCCCCCTTATCACAACCATAAGTATGGTGTGGTCATTTGGATTACTAACCTCAGTAGTAGCAATGTGAAACCTCTGTAAATAATCTTTCAGTGATTTACCCGGAGCCTGGATTACGCTAGATAGCAACATCACATCTTTGGGGCGAGTAGCATGAATTCGGAACTGCTCCACAAATCTTGTAGCCAGCTCATCAAATCTCGAGATTGACCATGGAGGTAACCTTGTGAACCACATTGTAGCAATTCCAAACAGAGTTATAGGGAAGCATCTGCATTTGGTTGCGTCATTCACTCTAGCCGAGTCCATCAACCATTCATACCTCATAACGTGCTATCGAGGGTCAGTCTTCCCTTCGTAAGAGGGCATCGTAGGCATGCTAAACCTCTGGGGGTATTCAGCTTGTAAAATGTTATCGGTGAATGGAGTATGACTCCTAGAGACTCCCCAATCATCGTTAGTCAAGCCCTGGTTTTCCCTCATCAGCTTCCTAACCATTGCGGATAAGTCCGGAGTCTGGATAGGGGGTGCAAGGTCAGGTTCCATCCTGTGTAAATGTTCTGGTCGGTGTCTCGAGGGCATCTCATGCCCACTTGGCCTATTATCCTCTAGACGCGTGTCCTGAGGATTCACTTGATTATCATTTTTGAGAGGTAATTGGTCGGCATTCAATTATACTCCGATGCCTAAGTTCCCAGTTCCAGGGCGAGTATGACCCCCCAAGCGACGTTGAGGAGACATCCACATGGTTGAGGGATTGGTAATGACCCCTAAGGAGGGTTCGACACCAACCCGATTTTGTTGCCCATGGTGGTCTGTCCTATGTTTCTCCATTTCTCCAGCTCATGTCATTTCAACTCTACAGCACCTTCTCCTGTGGTGCCCGTTTGATGAAGTTGAGCTGTTAGACTCTGAGTATGAAGCGGGACTTCCTCTGGCATTTTGACGCTGCTGTTGAGCAACCCGGTTCATTAGATTAGCATTTTCCTGGATTTGCTCATTTAGCTGTCTCCGGCTTTCCATTAGCTCCCTCATTAGGTCATTGAATTTGGCCCTGGTAACGAAATCAGTAGGATTTTAAGTTGCAACGGGTTCCACATTCGCATTAGCTGGCTGGTTGCTCGGCCCTCCTTGTTGGACACTAGCAGTTTCGTTGGCATCGACGTTGTGGGAAGTAGATCTGGTGCGCCTTACCATATTATAATCTTTTTCTTAGATCTTAGAAAATCTGAATAATTACTACAAACTTTTGAGAACGAACTCGGATCTCATTTGGGGGATTTCTTCAATCCAGCAGCAACAAAGGTGGTCCTAATAGCTTGAGAATCGAAATCTCTCAGTGAAAGCACCAAAATGTTTGCAACCAAATTGGTCACAAACACCCGAGAATAGATTTGAGTAGTGAAATAAATGAAGAAATCAATTGGAAAATGAGGAATAACACTATATATTGCAAGCAGGAACGGCAAAATGTAAAAACAACAGGATTTATAGTGGTTCAGCGTTGATTGCCTACGTCCACTCTAAATGCTCTCTTATTACTTTATCAATCACTTGATTACAAATATAATTCACAAGGAATAGCTTGAATACAATTCGGAAAAAAGAGAAACTGAGTACGAAAAATGGCAGAGTATTCTCTTGGTTGTCCAAAAGATCCCCAAAAGTGGCCCCATACCTCTGTATTTATAGATGGAGGTGGCTTGTCATTTCAAAGCTTGGACTCCCCCTTGGTCACTTGGGCCCATCACAAGGAAAACTTAGCCCAACCCTGCTATGCCAATAATGCCGACCTAAGAGTGCCGACCCCATAATGCCAACCGCTTCCAATTTAACACCTTACCAAACGTTTTTGCCAAACCCTCCAAGTATGCCGACCTGATTGCCTTCACACCTTACGCCGACACGAACTCTTCTATATACGTCATGCAATGCCGACCCAGGGTTCCATCTCATGCAATGCTGGTCCGGGCTCCATCTCATGCAATGCTGACCCGGGGTTCCATCTCATGCAATGCTGACCTGGGGTTCCATCTCATGCAATGCCGACCCGAGCAATACCGTGTTTCATCCTTTTCCGGTCTGAGCCCTACAATACACTCCATGCTGACCAAAACACACTCTTCATGCTATGCCGACCCGATCTATATTACATGGAATGCCGACCCCATGGATACCATATACTTCTCAACTCATCAACCACGAATGCCGACCCCTACTAATCATCGTATTCTTGACATCTTGTTTCATTCACTTGTCGACTTTATTAACCCAAGACTAGACATAGCTGCTTGGAAACCACACTCTAGTGATGTAGATGTCGTCTCATGGCCATTCTTCCATCAATAGTCAATTCTGATCTCTGTAATTACTTTTGTGTGGCTAGGCCAAGGCACCAGGTAACAAGCGGCGATATCAGCAAAAATTTTGCTACTTGGTTTTTGAACTACGTATATGATCCGGTAAATTGCATGGTCGACGAAGGGTTGAAACATCTTGCGATGTGACCAAAAAGGAAAGTCAAGACATATCCAATATTCTTTGTCAATGGATAAAAATTCAACAACAACGAATATGGGGCTAAAAAATTAACTAACAATACTGGTGTATATGTTAAAGGTAGTGATGATCCAAATGATCACATAAATGATTTTTACGGTATGTAAACTCAGGTTTTGCAATTAATATATTTCACCAGACCTGCGGAAGAAGTTTATTTATTTAGATGCAACTAGTTCAATAATGTTCCAGGTTATGGAATCAACGTGCACCAAAAGTATAATATTATTTAAATAAAGAATACATCAAGTTATCATAAGTATGATCTGTTTATACTAGCAAAACAAGCCCTACAAGTTTATTATGCTCCTTATCCATTTCTAAAAAGAGATAAAGCGGATTGGTCGGCAGTATTTAAAGCAAAGACAAGATTTACGTTTGATGGAAAGAATATTCCAAACGAACAAGTATACCAAGCGGATATCGAGGAAAGTGGCGAAATTACAATAACAGATGATCAAATCGATTTTGGACCTCTAAATGATAAATCAAATGTATTAGTAGAAGCATTTGAGACCACAAAGGAAAAAAATATAGAGTACGCACTACAAGAAAAACTATTTTTGGTAGCCTTTATTAGTAGCGTTTAAGGCTATATGCAACCGTTAATCCTTTTAACATATAAAAAATAAACGCCACCAAATTTATCCCGCCAACAATTCACGCAAAGTTTGCCAAAAAAATTCATTGCCGCTCATATCTGTTTTATCACTAATCCAAAAAAATTCACGACCAAATTTCTTCCTCCTCTCAACAGAATCAACTCCTACCACTATCTTCCCCAAATTGTAGTCCCCTTTTTCTCCAACAGCAATTTGATCGAAATCATCTGCCTTTTCTCTCTGATTTCAAAAATTTCACTTCTGATTCAAACCTACTACCGATCTCCAACTCAGATACAATTAAATCGATTTCAACCACAGGTATCTTCTTCTTCATGCTTACTCACAAATCTAGGAAGTGGAGCATTAGCAATTGACCTAGTCTAAAAAGGGGAAAGCTACTTCATTGATTGGGTAAAGTTTTGTCGATCGGGCATTATATTGCCGATAAATATTTTGCATTTTGGTCTTATATTATCGAAACCACTATAATTTTTGATTGACGAGGGCATTAACAATCAATAACATACTAGCGACCGACTGAATAATATGATGTTTTATTTTGTTTTTTGTTTTTCTTTTTAAAATGGATGCAATGAAGTGCATATTAGGATGCGTTTGCATCAACCACGGAGTTTTTGCAATAAAAAAGCGATAGTAGTTGATTATCTATTTTATTTTTTATTTTATATGTTGTATTCAAATCTCGGTTAAGCTCCAGATTTTTAGGTGGGCTACAGCCTAACCGAGTCCACTCCTAGGTCCGTCCTTGCAAAAATGAATGGTTTCTGATCGGTGTTTAAGATTGCAGTGTGGCAACGCCGATTTGAGTACGATTGCAAATAAGAATGGTTGGGTTCTGTCTTCACTTGATGTGACTTTAAGTATTGTTGGTATCGACCAGTCAGGTATGTAATTGAGGTTTTATGGCTTGTTTGGTTTTTCATTCTTCCGGGTCTCCAATTATTTAACAAGTTTGTTTTTATGTTGCCAGTAATTCTGAAATGTTATACAAATTATACGTGATTTGTTTGTTATACTCGGAGTAATATGGTTATGGACTGTTTATGTTTATGCTGCTACCGCCCCAACGTGATGGAATTCCATGATACTAATTGTGATCTGATATCTATTAACGTTCAGTGCCACATAACATATTTGAGAATTTCAAGAACTTAACATATTTGCAACTTTAAAGTAGATTTCAAATCAGATGTGCTACAAATGTTTCACAGTTGTTTAGTTTACTGTGTCGAATAAAGTCTTGTAGAATTTTATTAATCTTACATCACTTTATATTTGCAGTTCATCAAATGGTTATGTTCAGTGCCACATGGTCGTTTGCTGTTCAACAATTAGCCCAAGAATTCATGAGACCAGGCCCTGCTAAGGTTTCTTCCTTGAATTTTAAGGTTTATTTATTTATTTATATTGATTTCATTGTTACTTGATACATGCTTAACTTCTGATGTTAGGTGGTTGTGGGATCCCAGGACCTAGCAGCTAATCATAATGGGATGTAAATAATTGAGGTAAACGTCAATTTTACTCCAAAATGTATACAAAAAAATAATCCAGTGAATTTGTCCATGTATACCACAAGCAGCATATTATTGTCATGTATACCATAAGCACAAGCAAATTGGTAAACTTCTTAAATTTGCCCACTCAACACTTCATCAAAAAATTTCCTGGCATAGATCTCAATCAAAAAGCAATGTTCAGATAATAAACAAGAAATATGAGCGCTCTGAATAACTGCTTGCATTCATATGCTATTTTCATTTCGTTTAGTATAAGAATATCTTGATTTGTCTGAGTCTGAATCCACAATCTCTTGCAAATTAATCTGTTCATTTATAAGTGGAATATTAGAGCATAAAGGTTCAGAAATAAGACTAGACTGGAAAATTTCAAGCTGCTGCTATTGTGCACTAGTGTGCATATTTGAAGCAACAGCTTTGGGTCCTGCACAAGAATCATGAATCAAATTATTCTTAGAGATAGATCGAGTAATGCAGGAAGAGCTTGGCTTATCTTATAGAAGTCTTGTTCATGCATGCTTGTTTACAATTTGGGGCCACATTTTTTTCTTTAATGAGCCTTCGAGTCACATTGTTTATGGCCCAAACATGAGCAAATATCACAAACCGGTGGCACTACCTCATATTCAATGGGTTGCATATACATATTGCCTTCTTATCTTTAGCTCTCACCATCTTTTCAAATTTATTTATGGCAAAGCAGGCAGGTGCTTATAAAACACAGATAGTTGTCTCAATATCGAGTCCCACTTGTAAATAGCATATGAACTTTTACAACCCTTAATTATTGGCAAGGCTTAACAACAAATAAAAATGATTGATGACAGTTAATTTTTACCTAGCACGTCAACATATAAAACATGCTACGAAGGGCTTTCAGTGTCCTGTATTGCCAAGTTTTAACATATAACATTTACCACTAGTAGCAATCACAACAACAGTTTTTAAACTCCTATAATTTTTCAAGATATTCTTCATAAGAGCATGAACCAAAGAGAACGTTGGAATTGTTCATCAAACAATAAAAAGTAAAAATATTATTTTCGGTAATGTAATTTTCATTGAGTTGTATGTCATTATTTTCTATTTTACTATGAAGCAATAGAGTATTTATTGAATTTTATTCAAACATGAGCTGGGATTCTTGGACTGTATTGGCAAACAAAGGCTCTAAAATGTTGATCATTGCTATCCCGTACCATGAAAAAACCATAATTCCAAAATCTAGCCAAGCATAGTAGTCTAAAGGTTTGCTTTATGTATTGGGTTGTCTGATTTATCAGTTTAATATGCCTTACACTGAATTTGCTGCCAGTTGATTTTCTTTTCTACTATCCAATACATATGTTTACCTATTGAAAAAAATAACTGCTATAACCAACAGCAGGAGGCCCCTGCCACCCCAGCAGCAAGAGGCCACTGCCACCAGAGCAGGCCGAAGTAAGTAAAAATAAAGTGACATTAAATGCAAAAAAAAATAGACATAAGTTCAACTTCAGGTACGAATTACATATAAGAGTTTAGACATAAAATATGGAAACCAGCTTCATTTAAATACCCAAGTCTGTCTATGTTGGAGAGTGTGCTAATAGTAATATCTTGAGAAATATACAAGGCAGCTTCCAATTTTAGGCCTGGACATGTCTTTTTATTAGCTTCCAAATTTAATGAGACTTAGAGTGGAGTGTTTGTAAATGATGAAATGTGTCTATAGAACCACTATTAGCTCACTTGGAAGAAGTAAGAAAAATCACTAGTTGCAACTGTAGGGTATACTCTGATTGCCACAAATTCAGTTTAGTAGCTATTAATTAATTACAAAATAGAATATAGTTTGATCAAGTGGCATTTTGTCGAAGTGGTAGACGTGTAACATGAGAACCTTATCAGTTTATAACATGAGAACCATCTGTTCTTTATATTTATATATTTTTACCATGTTCACATGATAATATGTATTTCAGGTGGATCCTGCAAATGTCATGCCAATCTAAGATACTGAAGTAAATTCATTGCCAGAAGCTGAAGCTACAAAACAAGAAATTAAAAGAAAATGTCTGTTTGATTGAATTTGATTAATGCCCTCTTTCTATTCCCAATATTCTAATTATTAGTTGCATATGAAACTTATCTTTCTTTCGAATGAAGTAACTCAGACTGGAGGTGCTGATGCCTTGAATACAACAAAACTATGCTCAAGAGGAGGGAATTGTGCCAGGTGTGTACATGTGTATCTTTTATTCTATTTGCGCACCCTCTTTTATATACCCAGTTCACATACAAATTATATTCGTAATTGGTTCAAGCTGGTGATCTTGCTTATCTTCTTCAGGTGAGTAGTTATTCCTTAATTCAAGAATTAAAAATAACATCCCTCTCTTTGATATCATAAGTGAACTGCTAACAGATTTATGACTCTACGCCTGTTATATGTTATACCACTTATCCTACTAATACAATGATTGAATGCTTTTATTTCCCTTGTTTCTGACCGTTTTAGAATATAACAACCAACTCTTATATTGTAGCTGATTCCTACTATTTAAGCTCAAGAAAGGACTTTATTTCATTTCATTTTTTGCACTATTTTTTGCATACGAGATGCTATGTCTGTGCTTGTTTATGTAGTGTTGTTGTTTATGAGATTGGTATAGCGATTTCGCTTCCACTCATGGTGGATTATGAGTATCCATTACATTTTATATGGAGTTGGAAACGTTTATTAGTTGCAACACAAATTTCATTTCATTTTTATTGCTTTTACAGTTGTTTCTAAACAACCTGCATTGATTTCAACCGTATCAAACAATTTCTACATTGATGTCTCAACTTCTTCTATATAGAGGAAAATATGTCACAACCAGTACATAAGCACGTCCTCTTGGACGTGTATAGAGGAAAATATATGCAAACTATTTTTCATGAAATTACTAATATATGTGTGAAAGAAGTAACATATAATATTTCATTAGTGTAATTATTTACTTACCTTCATACTATAACTGAAACTAAAAGATAAATGTATAATATCTGGTACGTTCATTATTAAGATATATCTAGTTACACCAATAATATGTTCTTAAGGTTGGTTTATATTTATATATACAGATTTTGAAATTGGATCTTAGTGTGAGAAGCTTCCTTTTGTTTGCTGACTTTGACTTGGGAGATGTTCAACTATTCTAGCTTCGCATCAAATGGAATAGCTTGAACATGGTAATTAGCTATTTCGAAGCGAAGACTGTCGACAATAAAGAACTATTGGTAATCAAGCAACGAACATGAATTTAATTGTTATATATGTTGTCGTATTTTGTTAGTACCATATGTGGAAACTAGTCTGTGAATGCTTGTAGTATGTGACTTATTTTGTTGAAAAACTACTATCGAATTGATTATGGATATTATATTTGATTGTGAGATTAGCATGTTTATGCAATTATTTGAATATGATGATTATATGATTGATTGTTTGTATATGCTACTGAAAATAAAAAAAAACATATAAACAAAAAACGCAACCAAAAAATGAAGACTTATGGTAGCGTTTTTTTAACCCTACAGAAAAAACCTATAGCTGCATTTAAAAGTGACTTTTGGTAGCGTTTTTTAAATCTTACAGAAAATACCTATAGTTGCATTTAAAAGTGACTTTTGGTAGCGTTTACTACAACGCAACAAAAAGTTTTAGACTTTTAGTTGCATGTCGTATAGCAGCGTTCTCTAAAACGCTACCATAAGTTATGGTAGCGTTTTTTCAACGCTACCAAAAATCTTTTCTGGTGTAGTGACGAGACCAAGTCTGAATCAAAAAACGATGGGGACAGATTTAATAGTATACATGTTGAAAAAGAGTAATTTATGGGAGTATGATGCTACACTTTTTTTTTATGTTATATGCGATTATTGATGTTAAATATTGATATGTTTACTCATAATTGAATTATAGGTTCTTCTATAATAGAATAATATGTATATGACAGGTAATACAGATGTCTTTCTTTGTGCTGCAGAGTTCTTCGCAGTCCGGTTCCCCTCTTCATCTCAGAGAGGGACCGTTCGCAGCGGAGGTGATGGCAGTGGCCCATCATATGAGGCGCTGCGTACGGTGGTTAGGTTGCTACTAAAAGCAGATGGCTCGTAAGTATTAAATTTACTTCAGCATTATAAATATTTTGTATGATATATTAGTCATAATTTGTCTACATCATATTTAATGTCGGGGTTTTAAGCTTGAGCCTTCAAATATAGTGCTCAGCATATTAAAGCAGGCATGCATGAGCCGTATGTCTGCGTGCTAGTCGAAATGGAGTAGGATCCTAGAGCATGTTCGGGAGAGCATCTGGCGGGACTTCGTGGTAAGTGTAAAATTATATATCATTATATATAATCACTCTACAATTTGCTGACTAATTATAAATGTAAAACTTATATTTTTTCAACATATAGTGCTCAGCATATTAAAGCAGGCATGCATGAGCCGTATGTCTGCGTGCTAGTCGAAATGGAGTAGGATCCTAGAGCATGTTCGGGAGAGCATCTGGCGGGACTTCGTGGTAAGTGTAAAATTATATATCATTATATATAATCACTCTACAATTTGCTGACTAATTATAAATGTAAAACTTATATTTTTTCAACATATATACAGGGTGCGATGGACTTACAAGAGGAGGATGTTTCTCTTTGCCAACGCCATTAGAACTCTAAAGTTGCAAAGAATTACTGGGATATGATATCTACCATCAGAAAATCTGGGAAGAAGCCAAACTGGATGGGCACCAACGTATGGGATGCTTGTGTCGTCGCATGATGAAGTAGCGATGAATTCAGGGTAAGTCTATCAAATATCACCATAATTTGTTCAGTAGAGAATAATTTATAGCTGTAAAATATAATCTTAATTTTTAATTTGCAGGCGAACAGGCAGAAAAATCAAGTCACACACCGTGGTGGCTCGAAATCATTTCAGCATCATCGCGAGGACCTGGTAAATTGGTTAATTGCAATTACGAACAATTATTACATTTTTTGTACAAATTTGTATGAACAACAATAATATACATCAATTATTGAAGGAAAGAGGGCGTGGGGCTCCTATCTCGTATATGGACGTATTTGCACATACCCATGCCATCGGGCAGACCGACGACGAGGGATCAGTGACGTATGTTTGTCATGAGGATGATAAAGCATACGCCGCACATATAAGTATATTTTAAGTTATAAGTTATTAATAATGATCATTTTAATTAATTAGTTATAAAATATTATAATAATGTTATGTAATATTTAATTGTATTTAATTTGCATTGTAGGAAAGATTTATACAAGCACGTGCGTAAATGCTTGAGCATTCGGGACGGGAGCAATTTATCATTGATGAGGAGGACGCTATCTTCGACTCTGTTATGGACCCGACATAAAGAAATAGGCGCTATGGCTACGACAATCAATCGATAATTTATAAAAATTAAGTAAGTTGTAAAAATTGCTTAATTTTTATAAACGTTATGTAATAACTTAAACGTATTTCGACTTGTTTTGTAGGTTCGGGCCTCACAAAAGGCCTATTAAAAGGCTCAGGACAATGCTGAGATTACTGAGCTTCGATAGCAGATTGCACAGCTGCAGGTGCAGGACCGCCTCCGAGTAGCGCAAATGGAGCAACTGAACCATCATTTAACTGAGTATATGCAGCGTCATGGAGCATTCCCTTCGTCTGGTGGTTCCGGAGTTGATGACGAGTCATGAGGTACATTTTGCAGTTTTTGTTTTTGAAACTTATGTATATATACAATGAGAATTGCCGAGGTTGATTTATGGACATGTGGTGTTTTATGTTGATTTGTGTACTTTGATGTTGGATGTAGATATTGCAGTTGGGTGATGATGGACGATTTGTTTTGTATTGATTGGAAATGTTTGAGTTTGAGATGGTAATGTTTGAGTTTTATATTATTATTGATATTGATATTGATTTTAGCTTATATATCTGATATATATTGATTTTGATGTGTTGTGATATATATTGATATGGCTGTTGAAAATTTTATTTTATCCAGATTTCCGATGGCTAGCTTCCGACGGCTTATAGGTCAAAATATTCTGACAATTTGCGACGGCTCTCGATGGTTAACCGGTCGAAAATTCCGACGGCTTCTGACAGTTCTTGGCAACCACATGGACGTTAACACCGTCGGAACTACTGTTGAAAAAGCCATTGGATGTCGTCGCAAAGCTATTGTCGATTCCGTCGAAAATAGACGAAATCCATGTTCTGTATCCCGATGGGATTTCCGACGGCTTGCGACGGCCGTCGATAGCTTTGAGCCGTCGGAAATCACTATGTATCTTGTAGTGCGGGTATTATTTTCTTAATGCTTGGGTTAGCTTGGGTATGTTACCAGATCTAGTTGTGGTTCATTGGAGCTCTTGCAGAGGAGCTGGATGATTTCCTACCATACTTTATTTCCGCTGCAATACTTGATGTATATCTATCAGCATTTGTAACGACACGATGTTACAACTGTCCAGGCTGATGATATGCTAGTTTTCTCTTATTGATGTATTTATATAAAGGTTTTCTTTTTTGTAAAGACCTTTTGAGATATTATATGTCATCGTTTCGCATGTTAGATTCTGATATTGTGTTCTCTTCTTTCTTGTTCTATTTCTTTTTCCTTTTCTTTTTATTTTACCCTAACAATTCGTCTTTCTAGCACTTGGGTGCTCGGCGTGTGAATACCATGGATGTATTAGTGTCAACATTTAAGGGTCGAAAAGACAGATCATTACATGTACCTTATTTAATTCTCATTTAACTTAGTTTAAGAAATTCGGGTGTAACACTTGTCCCCAAGTCTGCAGTGATCGTAGATCAATGCAGACTTGTCTTTACTCATTCCTAGTCTTCGCATCCTAAGAGTTGCTTTCTGAACGTTGGCTTTCATGTAAGCTTTGCCGTGTTTGGCATGGTTTTCCCTACCATTTTAGACAGGTAGTTGTCATTTATATGCGGTGTGGTCAGTATAACTATCGAACGACGTCGGTGACCTGTAAAAATTATTTAGTTATTTTAGCATCACCGTTCTTATTTCTGAGATTGTTGTTGTTCATACGAATAGCCATTGAACGATGGTGGTGCAATGTGAAAAATTGCTTACATTTTAGTTTAGCATCACTATTCTCATTTCTAAGATGTCTTTGTCGTTCATATGCTATGTTGTCAATACAACTATCGAATGACGAAGGTGAGCTGTGAAAAGTCATTTGTTTGTGCGCTTGGCACGGTCGTCCTGCTATTTGGGGGTGGACCGGGTTTTGACCGTGAAGTTAGGTCGCGTATTTGCAGCCTTTTAAATCATGTGCATGGTTTTTTGTATTGGTTTCGACTGTCTAGTATTTGTACATCCAATGTGCTATGTTAACAGCGTTAACATAGAGGAGTTTTTATACTGGTTCAGGCCATCCAATAACCCTACATCTAATGGTTCAAATAGTATAATATCCCTACGTCCAAGATAATTATTTGGCGATGTAAGAGAATATTAACACTGATAGATTTTTATAGTAGTTCGGACCGTCTAATATCCCTACGTCCAATTCATTGCATTATTACTTTATCATAATAATTACAATGTGCATTACATAAGCAATGCATGTCATACAAAGTAAGTTCTGAGGTGCTTTAGGTTCCAATTCCTTGGAACTAGGTTGCCATCAGGTCTTGATAGTCGATATGCCCCATTAGTGTAACAACCCAATTTTTTAGTAATAATTAATCAAAGTTAATAGCAGTAATTAATTAATTAAATTGGAATCTGGGCACTTATTTATTGAATTCATTTAGTAATTATTTTATAAAAGAATTTAAATTGTGAAAATATGATTCTCAAATTTAAATATGTTATAAATATGGAAAATAATTTTTTTTATAAAAGTGATGTGTTTGTAATATAGTATTGATTTATGGAGAAGTGATTTTAAATAGAAATTATATTTATTTAAATTGACTTAATTTTTGTTTTAAAAGAAGAAAGAAAGCAAAACTATAAATTTACTCATTTACTATTCTTAGGCGCAAGACCAGAAATTACCTCAAGCCCAATAAAAATCAACTCTAGAATGTTATTTTTTGTTCTTCTCCCCTTCATTAAAAACATGCGGTATTTTTCCTTTTTCACGATTTTCTTTTTGCAAAAGCCAAATATCTAAAACTCCTCCCCACTTCTAAATTTAACAACAAATTGGATAAATTAAAATAAAATATGGAATTCAAATATAAGGATCTATGCATTATTTTGTGTTTATGGCTTGAATCTTGTTTATTGCAGAGGTGAATGGCGTGTGCGCATTTGAAAGGAAGGAGATAGTTTTCAGGTGAGTGAAATCTCATTCACATACCTATTCCTAATCAAATAAACTATGTAATATATATATATATATATATATATATATATATATATATATATATATATATATATATTGTGTTTCATGCCAGTTTGTGGGTGTGTGAGTGACTGTTTTGAGCTGCAGTGAACCAAAGTATATTATAGGTGTATTTGTGTGTTTGAATGTGTGCGAGTTCGCATGGAAGACCAAGCATTGCAATAGTTTTGAATATACTGGTTCTTATCTACACTGTCTTCCTCCATTACCACCGGCTATCTTCTCTGCTATGATGTTAGTTGGCAAGGAAATGTTTGTTGTATTTTTATACTCAGGCATGTGTTAGCAATTATATGCATGTGTGTATTAGTCAGGGGATATTTTCATGTGTGTTCATGCTGCCGTGATGACTGAGGAGCTATAGTGTGCATGCATAATATATATACACTAGCATGAGACCTGTTCTTTGCACACGGATAAATGGTACAGTAATATAAGCTGCAATCACTTTGGTTGTAAAATATATGTTTATAGCTCTAAATATAAGCATGCATGTAAACATACACATATAAGCTGAATAGTTAATTACAAAGAGGTATCATTTGGCAATCAACATACAAGTGTTCCTTGCTAAAGCAAGAACATGAGATAAAACTTCTGCTAAATAATTGGCAGTTAAAAGAGACTGCTTCTGAATAGGTCCTACAATAAAAGGTTGTATACATGAAAGTATTAAGCGTTATGTGCAATCAGTCACAAAACTGTTTAAAAGGACATGGTCAAACCAAGATTACATCATATATTGCCCCCAGACAAATACAGTAATGACCATATATCAGTATGTTCCTTTCTAGGACATAGAAAATAAGCCACAGCAGAAACATAAATAACTGAAGAAGATTAATGCAGAAGTAACTTTATAGATATGCCAAAGCCATTAAAATAACCTCAAAGATGATCGTAGATAACCTGACTGAAGTTTCAGCATTAGAAGAATGTATGGTGGAAAGTGAATGGAGCTAATACATCGAATTCCCAATTGGATATCCACTTATGTTGAACTGTGCTCACTAAAGCAAGATTATTATCAACATTTTGCGTGTAGGAGGAGCAACCACCTTTATCTTCATGCTGAGTTGAAGCCAACACCACATTGACCAATCATACTCACAACAGCAGTAGCTTATAGTGATTCCATGTAGGCTCCTTCCTAATGTTACCAGCGTCAACCATCCTAATCTGCTCATAAGACTCAATACCTAGCGATTTTATAACATGGATATTTTAGTAAAATCAAAAGCTTTCCATGTTTTCCCGTTACATATTTGTGTGTATGTGGAGAGAGAGAGAGAAGACCTTTTCAGTTATGAAGCAAAAATACAATGATATATGAAGATAAAATATATATATATTTGTCACTAATTGATTACACCATAGAAAGAAGAATTGAATTGAACAAAAGAGTTTGTCAATATCAGCATCGTGTGAATAGAAGGCTTCCTTGGTTGTTGAGTTGAGCAGAAAAGTTTAGCAGAACGACCACTCTCTTATGTTTATGGATAACAATAATTTTTACACTTCCCGTAAAACACTTAAAGTCGTGAGCGCTGGCCGAAACAGCATCATGTATTCGTTCAGTAAATGTGTGACTATACTTCGAAGAAAAATTTTCCAACTGCTACTTTTGATCCGAATTTACAACCATACAAATTATTTATATATATAATCATTCAAGTTCAATTCGATAAAATACAAGTATTCCTCAAAAAAATTAGCAATAACTTTTAAACAAATCCACAACCATAAAAATTAACATGAATGTAGAATTTCCTTAGTTTAAAGTATTTACTGATAAAATAATCAAATTTCTGAAGTAGATTATACTAAATCCTAATACTCTAAAATTTATAAATATGATAGGTCATAATCAATTAATATCTACTATTCAAATGTATGACTGATGACAATAAGGGGATTATGTATCGAATTATTACTTAATTATGCATATTCCTTAACCAAGTCTTATTAAAATGAATTTCAAATGTATGACTAATGAAACTTAGAGGATTAGGTAACCAAGTTATTACTTAATCATGGATATTACTTAACAGTCATAATTCGTATTAATCTGTAAAATTTCAATGCAATGGAGAGGAAGAGGAAAATCCAAAATATTATTGAATTCAATAGCATCATATTGAGAGAATATGAATAACCATAACATGTCTCTCTACCTAGTTTTGGAAAATAAATCAAGACATACCAGGTTTAGTCATTGACGATGATGCTCAACGTCATGTTGTCTGTATCTGACATACTCCTAAAGTGCACCTCCAGATGTGAATGAAGCTTATTCACATACGTTAAGCAGTGATACGTTTAACTATAACATAGAAATTCAATATCAAATTTATTAATAACCACTTGTCAAAGCTTTCCAAGATTTTTCAATGATGTTGCATATGAAGCAGCAGCTTAGGACATTAAATGTGATGAGATGTAATGATTTATTCATATATAGTGCATACAGAGCCAAATATTACAGTGGTCTGAACATGAAAAAATGTTCTACCTAGTAAAATCAATGTTAAACTGCATTGTATATGTTTAAAAAAATAAAGTAGGATTCTTTGGGAGACAGAGATGAAACAATTACTTGTAGCTGAGGAAAAAAGTTTAGGTATAACAATCTGGTGTTTATAAAACATGATTTTAAGCATCTCCTATCTTTCCTATCCGTATGTAAATGTAAACCAAATTCATATTGTAGATATAAGAAAAAAAGGTAAATGTACTCCAATCTAGGTTTTATGGTTTAAAAAATATCTTTAGAGACAAGCTTGTGTGCAAGCAAATGTAATTTGAGTAAATTGATGCGTATTGGAACCTCTCAAAATAATAACTATGTCAATGTACTGTTGACCTCCCATTTTTAATAGCCGTCCCAAAGAAGAATTAAAAACGATTGGTATATGGCATAAAGAGTATTCATAAGTCTTGAGACTGACCTCCCAAGTTTTAGTTATATAAGCATAGTCATCTTGATTATATCACATATATCCATGCTTTGTTAAGAATATGACAAAAAGGGAACATTCGTAGAAAAGAAAACTAAAATGCTAAGAATTAGTAGAAATACTATTTTGTTTAGAGCCAGTAAAATTACCTGTAACAAAAGACATAAACTGATGAAAAATACATGAAATACAAAATTTTATCATTTGGTCACCAGAATAAATTATATTTCTGGACTATTCCTCAAAAGCAATTTGCATATTTAAATGTCCGGAAAGCAATCATACTGAAGCTTTGGACCAACGTTTAATGTGTAATTCGTATCAAACTCAATTCAAATTCAGTAGATTTAATAAGCTTTGGGTTTAACGAGAGTGGAACTCTATTTTTCCAACATTATTGTTTTGGTATTTTTTTTTTCTTTCAGAAAAAAGAAAATAGTTTATAGTATGTATGCAGGATGTTGGTTAAACTTACTATATTAATTTGCGAACATGAATGAAAAAGAAACCCTCACAACTAAGTATGGAAAATAATCCGATTAGGAACTCATAAATAAAGCAAGAAAAATAAGGTACCGTTTGTATCACAGAAAAATCACTTTTTGAAGTGATGAACGAAGGCACTTAATATATTCAGCAGTTTTAATGTCGTTTGGTTGGAATACTCATTCAGTAAAACTCAGTCAAACCAGCTAAATATCAATAAGCAAATATACAGAGCTTATTTGAACTTCTGAAACAGCCGTAGATATTTTCCAACCGATACCCCTAATTGTTTTTCTCACTATTTACAGCAGCAGCCATTTCAAAAGCATAGCAGCAGGTCCCTGGTTGCAGAGCAGAGGTAATGATTTCGTACTTTTATTTTTTATTACTGTATTTACGTCAGTTAATCTTCTCATAGATATCCAGCAATTTTGATTTCTCACTCTTCTATGTTATTCATGAGTTTGTTTATGTAATAAATTATTCTATGTTGGATTATATTATATTTTCTTCTTTTGCTCAAGTAGAGTAGTGAGTACTCTAAAGTTAAAAATTTTAAACCTTGTACTGAATGATAACTAGGAAGTAGTTGTCACGTACCTACAAACTTGTTATACCAGATGATAAATAGTAGTTACATAGCTACTACTAATAGAGGTGTTGCATTCATTATTTTTCATATTTCATTTTTAAGGATTTGATTGGTCCCTTGGTCTTTGTACCTGTTCTATTTCTTACTTTTCCCTAAGCAGTTAGTCTACTTTATTCAATTCAAGGACCAACTCAGACCAAGCAATCACTTGTGTTTTGTTATCCAAAATACCATCTTTATGATACATGTCCAAATGGAAATTTATTAGTGTTGATGAACATTGTTGATCAAACCTTCAATCATCATGTTGGAAAGATAAATATGCTTATTTTGATGATTAATTGAAATATTTGGCTCTATTAGATAATACAATAGAATAATACGTTAATTCATGATAACTGTAGTGATTATGCTAGATAAGTTTTGGATGTGATTAGATCTAAAGCTCGAATCATCATTGTGCTTTTAATATGTTTGCAAATTGTTCGTTTAGTGACATGGCTTTGAATAAAACTCCTATTGCTTTGCTCTTTCCAAATACATTAAGTTGTTGTTGAAAGCGCAATAGCTGCAAGATTTTTGGTTAAATTGTTGCTTTTTAATTTATTTGAAAAACTTTCATCGTACTGTTCAAGTAATAAATGAGATTACCATTGAAGGGAAAATTTGTCGACTAATATGTTATTACAATAAGACATATCTATAACCAGCAATCAATCAAACCCTACATAAATCGCCCTAATTGCTCACCACCCATCCACACTTGCAACAAACACCCACTCCAGACCCACCCATGCATCCTCATTTGCTGCGGGCAGCAAGTTCTCCGGTACAATCCTTAACAGCCGACACAAAGACCATGCCTGCTTCCTTCGCCATATTAGTCAGAAAATTGCGATACGTTAGGTTAAAGGAGGAGCTGATGCAGCTCCTGTCTCCGAGGTAGTAGATTAGGATTGAAAGTTTTTTGTTGGCCAGATTATGGTGTAACGGGAGGAAGAGGAGCGTTGAGATTTTGTGTGGGTTAGAAATAGATTGATGGAATTGTGGAAGGTTGGTGAAGACTGAGGATCTAATAGTTATTGATATTTTGCAATTGGGAATGGTTTGGGAAGAGACCGGATTTATAGTTAAAAATGGGGAACGTGTAGGAAAATGGGGACGGAAGCAGTTTTATTTAGGGTGGAAAGATTTGGACTGTCGATGGATACTCGAAAAATCTGAAATCCGTCCGCGTCCACATCCGCATCCGCATCCGCATTCGAAAACCAGATAAATATCTGATATCCGGAAAAACGGATGCGAATGCGGATACGAAGACATCTGCATCCGAAAATTATCCGTCCGGTTTTTGTCAAGATTATAGTTCGAATTATGCGTATTTTAGTGAAGTGAAAGATATTTTTTGTTATTTTATTAAGTTAGCAGTTTATATTATATGCACTTATTGCTTTTTAACTACTCGAAACTATTTATTATCATCATATTTGTTAATTTTTAACACTTTTATAATCAATGGGATTGAAAAATATTTATGTTATACTAAAATTTTCTTTTTATAATTCTTGATTTATCGATCATTAACGGATAGGATAATTATTCAATATTCGTCTGTATCCGTGGGTGCGAATATCCGGTAATGATTTCGAATGCAGATGCGGATACGACACTATCCGCATTCGAAAGCATCCGTTGAGATGCCTAGGAAAAATAAAGGAAATGAATTGTGTTCAGTTATTTTGAATTGCAGAGAATCAATGATGACAGCTAAGCAAATTTGAGTTCCTGTTTTCTATTTTAAGTAATAAATAGGGGGATGTGTTTGAGTATATGTATTGTTGTGTGTAGTAGATCATGTGCTGCGAGTGTTTCATACGTGTGTATTTGTATTTATGAGTTGGGAGTTAATATGTGCTATGCTATTGTGTGCGTGAGCGCCAGTGCGTGTCTGTAACGGTCCGGATTTTCGACCTCCAAAAATCGACATCAATACGTCCACTGTATTACATGCCGAGCAATCGAATGCCGGAAATACCAGATCGTTAGGGAAATGAAGAAGGAGGTAGAAGAAGAAAATAGAAATAACAACACAGAATCTCACAATCGCAGCGGAATAATATATAATAGATAATAACATGTCTTTATACAAAAAGAAACTATATATGTTATTTACATATTACATCATCATAGTACAACACATCAATAACACAATACTGGACAGCTACAATAACTTGTCCTCACAAAAGCTGAATATACAGCCTACGATACACAGCGGAATAAAATCAAATACGTATAATACGTCTGCATCATCCAGCTCATCTCCTCAGCTCCATAGCATTCTCTTCTGTATCTGTAATACTCGCTCTGACCCGAGCATTATAATAAAATAACACCCGAGTCAGTCTGGAAAACCAGCGTGAGAAAACACACTCAATTTGAATTATTAAAGTTATCAAAATTCTTTGAAATCAAAGGTATCTCGTAAGACCACGCCACACATAAACACGATGGTTTTACCTTATGATAACCAAAACATTTCATATTAAATCCTCTGATATTATAATAGTGTCTAACTACAAATACTTATTCAAATAGCTGAAATGCTTGCATCTCACGTTTTAGCATAGTTGGGTACAATCAAAACCGTACGGCGCTTATTGGAGAATGAATCTATACGAATGACTAGGCACTGGGGTACCACCTGTCACAGTACACGTCTAGAAACAGCGTACCGAGGACCACGCCGGGATCCCCTACAACACAAGACCAGACTACCCCTAACCTAGATAGACCGAATATGCTATCACCCTGGGTGTTCCCACCCTTTTCGAGCTCCTTCCATGTATTGTAGTAATAATATCCGAGGGTATCTAGAAAGGTGATAAACATACCCTAATTGGGTACGACCCACTTAGCCTTGCTGCATCTCCCCTGCTTTTTAGTCATTCCCAGTTGATGAGGCTAGAGGCTACGATTACCTTTTTAAGGAAATTTTCATTTAGAATGCTCATTGTCCTCCAATGACAATGTACTGATAGCATTCATCCATACAAGTTTGTTCTGGGTCTGAACGAAACCGAAGATACTATTCCTACTACATCCATTTTGGAATCATCCTCGGGATTAGTAGCGATTAGCCCTTGCATTTCACTGCTCCATCTTCGACTCCATGCTCTTGTTTTCATTCTGAAAACGTACTCGTTGGATCGAGGTGGTTTTCAGATAACTTATCCAATCCCGGTCTCTTCGAAACAACGTTCGATATTTCCAGTAAACTCAACCCCGGTTCTTTAGGAAATAAACAGACGAAAATAAGATAGGAGATCACCTCCTAATCGTTAGTGGATGGATTTCCTTATCATCGTCTTAGAAGAACAAAACGAGTTTATACGTATAGTATAGCACCTCGAATGGTAATTGTACCATATAATTCATGTATTTCTCCTAGATATTCCCAAAGTTATATTTTGGTTCTAGATTTGATAGTCGGTTATTTAACTATCAAATAAACAATCGTTCAACCAAATATTCCATTTTCCACTGAAAAACTCCAAATCTCTTTTTAATTAAATTTTAATAAATGAAATCTCTTATCAAAATTCATAAACTTATTTTACCGAAGTAAGTAAATTTACTAACCATTCTTCCAAAATATTTGAATTTTTTTTGAAATAATATGGAAAGTACCACTACGGTATCAACCATGGATTCACAGCTCAATGGTTACGTCTCTATCCCAGAGAAATCCAAAACTAACTGTAGGCACTCACTGCCTTCGATTTGGCCACGAAAGCATACCATTACATTCCGAAAACTTTATTAAATAATTTTTTCCAAAATAATACTTATAAAATTTCTATATAAATTTCCAAGTCAATTTTAGGCAAATACTCTTTAAATAAAAGTTATCATATAATATAAATATTGAATAATTTATCTTTTAAAATAATAATACTGGTTAATTCTTAAATAATAATTAACTTAATATAAACTAACTTGATTAATAACTAAATATACTTAAAACAATTTTAAACAACTAAATAATTAGTTTTCTGAAATATTCTTAAACACTTTAAATTTTTTTAGTTAATACTTAAAAATCCCCTTTTTAAAATAAACTTAACTTCTCAGAAAAATATATTTTTTAACTCCCATATAGCTAGTCTAATATTTATAAATCTCTCTCGATTTATTTCCAATTTGATTTACGTCCCAATTCCATAATTTCCCTTTTCACATTTTTGAAAATAAATATACCATTTATTTTTAAGCCGATTTACCCATCTCCTCATAAATCCTCACCGTGAATTTATAAATTCAATTTATCCACCGATAATCACTTTACTTTATTTATAAACCTTGTTTATAAATTTCATAGTCTCATTTCCTGTTTATAACGGTTTCACAATACTTAATCGATTTTACATCGATTCCTAAATTAAATTCGATTTTTAAAACAATTCCTTAATCAACCCAACTATATTCCAAAAACCCAACTAATTCCGATTCCACTTCCATTTCATAAATTTTAAATCTTATTTAAAATCTAGTATAACAATTCCATATTTTATTTTCAAATTTCCCTTTTTATTCTCCCAACTATTTAAATCTCGAATTTAAAAATATATCCTTTTATACTCAAACAATATCGCTTAAGTTCTATTATTTAAATCCTTTTATTTACATTATTCAAAAATCTCTATTTACAATATTCCAAGATCTCTATATACAATATTCCGAAATTATTAAATACAAATTTGAATCAAACTATTTATTTTTCCCCAAATTCATTTCATTTAATTTATCCAAATTTCACTTTAAATGTATTACTTTCAATTTCCCTTTTTATTTTCTTTTAAAAATTCAACATTCATATTTATGGTACTTTAAAATGCCAAAATCTATCCAGTAATACCATAGCATCCAATAAATTCAAATTACACTATAATCTATCACTGATTATTCAAACAAATCATATCACTGAATATGAAAATAATTTCAACATTTTTGAGGAATCCAGTTAGATCCCTCCAACCTATTTCCTGCATCCATAGATGTTAGTACAATATAAAAATACTAACCCCACTTCGAGGGGGATATCGCGGTATATAGGGTCATCTGCTATTATGCGGGGCGCATAGGGTCTCATCCGCTATATATATAGACGCACACACACACACACACATATATATATATGTGCGGGAATATCAATTACTCCAATATATACTACTATATATAATATCACATCCAACTGATAATAATATATCAAGCCAACTAATCAATCAATAATTAAATTTTAACCATTTAAAATAAATTGCAGTAATCCAAAATTGAGTGAGATTAACTCACCTTGATTTTTTATTGTCGCTTTTGCGTTACGATTCCGATTAAATTCGAGCGCGTTTGAAGTTATCTGAAAATTTCAGAAACTCCATTTACGTCCAATCCAGTTTCATTGCGAAGCACTCGCCATCACGATTGCAATGCAAAAAGTCTCGTCCAAAACGGACCTCGTATGTGAGAGTAACAAATTTTATAAGCTACCAATTTTAAATAAAATTAATTAAACATTAGTCAAAATCTTAAACTAATTACCAAATAAACTATTTTCTCCTTTAACTCCCACCTTGCCTGTGCACGCGAAGATACCCAACCCAAATGGCCGATCCCTTCATCCATCTCTCACTCCTCATCTCTCCACCAAATCACCAGAAACCATCGCCATTCCTCCTCTCTTCGTACAAGCTTCCACCTCCAACCATAGAAGTAGGCTCCGCCTCTCCCTACTAAAACCTGTCCTCCAGCCTCTGCCATTCGTACACAACAGATCGCTCCTTCCCATCCCAAGCCGAGCTCCACCAGAATCTCGCCGGAGGTGTTAATAGATACGATAAACCCAAAACTAACCCCTATGTCGCAAAATAATGACCATAACTCAATATAATCCCAACCCTAGCTTTTTAAGCTCCTTGCTGCACACGGCTGAACACCATAAACAAGTGTCGCTGCGAATGAACATGGAGATAATCTCGAACGGAAAATTTTTAAGGCTTTGTTCCATTTTTTCTTCTTGCTTATTGTCGAGTATGGCCCCTGTTCTTTTTAAAAGAGGAGGGAAGAGTGCTTTACATGGCAAGTAGGCAGTAGTAGGGTGGCTTGGAATTGAAAGAAAAACAACTGTTGGAAATATGGTCAAGTCCACAATATAAGTTTATTATTTAATTTTTCAAATTATCTCGATTATGCAACTCAAAATCTCGAACCCTTATCGAGGTGTACCGCTAGGCGTTCATAATGTTATACCCCTATTTCGAACGTACTGGAAAAGGTGTCGAGTCTTAATTCGATCGTATGGAGAAGATAGCTTTTTGGACCCAATTATTATATTGAATTTTCGATATTAATTTCAGTGCGTTTATATCCCGTACGACCACACGATAAGTCCAAACACTACAAAATTTGAAATCCGATAATAATACACTATTACGGATCCAATGGAACTAGTTTCATCGAATTCCGAGCTGTGCCCCGGAAGGCTATTTATATATGTTAATTCAAACGATATATTTTTAAAACTGAACAAATCACTTTTAAAATTCAATTTTAAAAATTTTATTACCTTCATTATTATCAATATAAATTTTATAAGCCTTAAAATTATTTTTAGCAAGCTTAAAACTCAAGATTCACTCATTTACCCAATATTCAATTATTAAATTAAATAACTAAATTATCCAAGAAATCATTTTATTTGAAATTCTATTTAAAAATTAAATTTTAAATATTTAAAATCAATTAAATATTCTAATTGCAATTAACCAGAATTCTGGGTCTTTACATTCCTTCCTCCTTATAAGAATTTCGTCCCCAAAATTTCCAAGTAAGAAGAATGGTCCAAAACCCAATAACTTTTCCCAAAACTAAACAGTTTTAACAACTTCCCGAAATCAATTTTATCGAAACTACGTTATCACTCCTACTAATTTTCCAAATTAACCCATAGATTACAACTAATATTATCCCTCAATCATTCAAATTATAATTTAAAACCAAATTTTAAATTATCAAAATTTTCTTCAAATTTTTTTCTAATCCTAAAATTTTCCAAAAATTTCGCCAACTTCACCTTTACGCGGCTAGATCCGAAAAACTACAAAACGCCTCTACGGGCCCAAATCATCAAAAGAAAACAAAAGGCAAGTGGTTCAATCAGAAAACCATCAATTTCATACAACAATTTAAACACATATCTTTTTGTCGGGCAATTAAATTTTACTTCTGAAATCGAAGACATCAATTTAGCTTTTGCTTTTAAATACCTATACCTTACTTACCAATAGTCAATCATACACTCAAAATCTTTTTATTCGGCATTTTTTTCCAATATTTATTTCACCAAAACCCATACGATGTACACATACCATTAGTACGCAATATCAACTCTGATCGCTCACTCGATCACACAATTTCACTTCCGAACTAGTATCGTTCACACGACTCTCTAATGCGGACTCAGATCTGTTTTCTTGATTAGAAACAGTCATTCTCCTTGCATAGCCATAACTATTATAGAGAATCTCAGAATCGATCAAAAATCCATATCCAATGTTCGCCGTCGAAAATCGAGCGAAAAATCCTATCTCGGATCGATATAAATTATCTCGAAATTCTGTGCTCGAATCTGGATAAAGTCATTATGAGAACAAAATAATATACGTACAACCTACGTATTTTATTCCAATTTATTCTTAGCTATCCCAAATTCTTTTATTCACATTTACTTTCATTCCCATTCAATTTTTCTCAAACCATTATTCTCAATTATCATTTTACACACCTTTTATTTAATCTTCATTCAAATATTAACTTATTATATTCTTTTCCATACTAATCTCACTTAAGAATCTTATCCCATCACTTTTCTTAAGTTAATTTATAACATTTTATACCAATGTCCTTAGATTTATTTTCACTCCACCACTTAAGTTTATATCAATTTTTATATCAATCAATTCTATTTCCAAAATTTATTTTGTTTAGTCCAACTCGAACTAATTTTTCAATTTCACTTTATTTAACATAATTCAAGTTAAATATTATTCCAATATTCAATATCAATCTTTATAATTTTTCAAACTTATTTATATTCCATAAAACATTTTAGATTAAACTCCAGAGTTTAAACAATTATCCAAAATCATTTCTGAAATCATATACACCCAAAATCCCTTGGTATATCAAATTATTTCTTTGCATTTCCAACCAAAACCAGTTTTTCCAAAAAAATCCAATTGCAAATCGTTAAGGTAGCAATTCCACCCTTGGAAACTCGAAAATGAACACCGATGATGTCGTGATCATCATCGGAATTATTTTCCAGCGACCGAAATGAGTTTAGTGCCTTTTCCTCTCTTTTGAAAATCATTTTAAATATTTTTATTCCAAATCTCAATAGATTTCATTTCCAATTCAAAAATATTTCCAAATAATATTACTATTATTTTCCAAGACTTGAAAAACATTTCAAAACCAATGGGAATTAAATTCCCAAAATTCCAAATTTCTATCTTTTAATTCCTTTATAAATCGTTTTTATAAACCATATCATCTTTAAATATTCCTCTGGAATTTTATTCCATTTTAATTTATAAATCACATTTATAAACTCTTATTTACAAACTCCATTTTGTTATATGAATTAATTTCTTAACTATTGACTAAAATATCAACCTTTTATTTCAAACACCAGAGCAACAAATGATAATAGTTTAGTATTATCATTTCTCAACCAACAAGCACACCATATATAATATAATAATTTCTGAAAAATTATTTCTTTATATATAAAATAATCTGGGTAAAATTATTTCATTTACATACTTTCAAAACAATACCGTGTCGAATTGCTCTATTCAAGTGTTTAGAGATCCCTATCAATAACGTTAATTACTCGTATTGACCAGAATCCATAAGCCACTCAATAAATCAACCAACACGATATAAAACAATTTTATATTCACTAATAAATACGCGCTCATATCTATTAATACACTCAAACTCCTTCTAGGGTGCTACTGACCCAATCTCTAATGAGTAATCCCCACCAGAGCCAAGGTTCTCACTTAACCTTCAGCTCTGATACCAAGTGTAACTGCCCGGATTTTCGACCTCCGAAAATCTACATCAATACGTCCATTGTATTACATGCCGAGCAATCGAATGCCGGAAATACCAGATTGTTAGGGAAAAGAAGAAGGAAGTAGAAGAAGAAAATAGAAATAACAACACAGAATATCACAATCGCAGCAGAACAATATACAATAGATAATAACATGTTTTTATACAAAAAGAAACTATATCTGTTATTTACATATTACATCATCAGAGTACAACACATCAATAAGCAATACAGGACAACTATAATAACTTGTCCTCACAAAAGCTGAATATATAGAATACGATACACAGTGAAATAAAATCAAATACGTATAATACGTCTTCGTCATCCAGCTCGTCTCCTGAGCTCCTAGCATTCCCTCCTATATCTATAGTACTCGGTCTGACCCGAGCATTAAAATAAAATAACACCCGAGTTAGTCTGGAAAACTAGTGTGAGAAAACACACTCAATTTGAATTATTAAAGTTATCAAATTTCTTTGAAATCAAAGGTATCTCATAAGACCACGCCACACATGAACACGACGGGTTTTTACCTTACGATAACCAAAACATGTCATATTAAATCCTCTGATATTATAATAGTATCTAAATACAAATACATATTCAAATAGCTGAAATGCTTGCATCTCACATTTCAACATAGTTGGTGTAACGATCCCGAATTTTTAAACTATTTTAAATTGAAATTTGAATTAAATTTTGATTTAAATTGTGTATTTGTTTGAATTTTTCAAGTTTAAAATGGGAAGTATAAATTGGATAATAATTTGAATCGGGATTTATAAAAATGTAAAGGAATTTTGCTTTGAAATTTTAAAGTATAAAATCTTTGGATTTTAAAATCAAATTCATCTTGTTCGATTTAATTTAAAAACTCCACATTTTTTGAAATGGATAAGATATATGCAAATAAATGTTATATAGATAAAGATGTTAAAAAGGAAATCTATTTTATCTACAAAAATTTAATAACATAATTTATTAATAAATAAAAAAACAAAATAAAATTAAAAATTATACCAGCCCATACTCCTTAAATCACGCCATAACTCACGCCTGGAATCACGATGTTATCTCTGTTAAAACACGAACCCGCCCCTTTATCTTATCTCATTCATTCATATAACCCTAAAAAAAATCGAAGAAGAAATAAAAATTGCGGCCTTCGTTTTTCTTTTTCCTCGTCTTCAAAATTAGGGCTTCAGCCGATTTGAGTTGATCGACGCTTTCACTTGCGATCGTCTGCGGCTGCTTCGATCTAGGCTAAGAAGATCATCACTTCGATTTTGGAATGGCTGCTAGGGTTGCCTCCGCTTGATTCTCGAGATACCTTCGGCTACGACGTCGAATTCGTCCTCTTCGAAAACAAAGGTGAGTGGTTCCACTCACGTTCTAATTCTAGCCTTAGTGTTTTGCTTCAGTCAATTGATTTCGTTTAATGTTGATGATTTTGTTTATATAGGGTTTGTAACCCTTGACTTTTGTTCGTACAAAATTAAATTTGAAACCGTCAACTTATTTTATCTCGGCCACTTCGATTTGAGAAATTGTTTTGTTGAGAAAAATGATCCCCTGGTTCACTTGTTTCAAATTCCTGGCAATTGAATTTATGTTCACTTCGGCCATCACTGTGTTGATTTCCTGTGACTTTGCCTTTTTGATTTTTCGTGAATTTCTCTGTTGATTTCGGTCGTGGTTGAACTTCCTACTGTTTTGGTTTTGCAAGTGATTTTTTTTGTTTGTATGTTCATCCAGTAGCATATTTGACTTATGTCTCTCTTGATTTCGGCATACTTAAATTTCACAGCAGTTATCTTTGTTCAAAACTGATAATTGCTCCTGGGCATTGTATTTTACTTGTTACTGAGTTGCCTTAGTTTGGGTACACATGCCTATTTCATTTTTAATGGCAGTAGTGATACAGTCAATAACTTGTATCACTTGCTGTTTCAGTTTGGGATTGCACTGTTACTGTTTGGTGCACTTGTCATTTGAATTGATGGTGTTCATTAAATCGTTGTTATCGTTTTCTCATGCATTTATGTGTTGTGGTGCCATATCTATGGTGCCCTCACCTCCATACTGCTGTGTTCATGTAGTTGTATCCTTTTCGTTGGCGATGCTTGAGATTTATCTGACTTTGTTTTGAATTTTTGTTCCTCGGCTCAGGCATGGATATTTGATATTTTTCATTGACCTATAACAAACTGTTTCAATTGAGCATTCGACGTTGCTCTTTATTTTGAGTTTGTTTCTGGTCTGGATGTTGCTTCTTGCTCATGTGTTTATTCATGTGTAAAACTAGTTTGATTCACTCGATCACTGTCTTGCATTCACTCCAGTGCTCTGACTTAAACCCCTGGCCTGATTTAGTTGGATTCACTGTTAAATTCATTTGCATGATGTACTTGAGTTAGTGTTGTCTCATTTGTTCATCACTATATATGTAAATATATTTTGGGCATTTTGTTGTTTATGAGTCTTGTGCTCGAGCTCCTTTGTTTCAACCAGTTTACTTCACTGTTGAATTCATGATGCATTTATGCACACATTTATTTTGGAGCCTGGGCAGTTGTACACTTGTTTATGCATTAATATTCATGTCTGCACTTGAAGTTTCAATTACTCTTGTAGCTTTTTGTATTGGGTCTATGTATTTGTGTAGTCTGGTCTACATTATGTGTTCACTTGAGTGTTGCTGAGTTCATCATCGTTTGCATTTTGATGCTCTTTGAGTTGCAGTGCTTCATCACTTGAACTACTCTCTGACTTTGGTCTGGGTTCATATATATATATACTCCATTGTTCATGTATGTCTGCATTGTTGTGGCCTAGTCTATTGTTGTCATTTCTCATCTGGTTCATCTTGATGTCCTGTAGTCACTTATGCATATGTTGACTTGAAGTCTGATCTTTAGGTGGCTTGAATTTGAGTTGTATTTATTCCTATTACCTGGTCTGGAATTATGTTCTGGTTCATTTGGCATTGATTTTGATGTGAACCTATTATCTTCTTGGTTTGGTTTCTTCCTCACTTCGTCCTTGGCTACTATGTTGCACTGTAACATATGCCTATATGTTGAGTGAGAGAGAAGTATATCAAAACGACAATATATATTGTCGTTTTGATATACTTCTCTCTCTTCGCGGGGTTAGGAGTAAAGCATCCCGAGGTTGGCGCATCTCGTTGGGCGTGTAGAAGCATTGGGAACCCCAATATCTTTCTTCGGAGTAGTTTCTTTTCCGGTATGCACCACCTCGCCCCGGCATAGCGCTTCGCTTCCGGTTCTTCGGAAGAATTCACTGACTTCTCCCTTCTTCATTGATCTGGGGGAAAAGGAACCGTCTACCAGTTGGGAAGCTAGACATCAAGGTTGTGGCTTGATGAGGATAACTAAGCTGACACGCCAGAGTTGGCTGTTGGCACAACAGGGTGGTGCCTTACCGCACCGCAGGCGCACGCGCGGTAACGTTCGTGGTGGTGCTTCAGGATTCCAATGTACTGCGTCCAAGATCAGAACGAGCTTGCCGGCGGACCACTGTCATCCCATTCTTGAGTGAGCTGGAGCGCAGCCATCTTATCCACTGAAAAGGCGTCAAGCTATCGCTTTGGGTCGAAGCACTAAAAGAAAAAGGACCGGGAAACGCGGCGGCATAGGAACCATGGGAACCCAGGAGGTGCTTGCGACGATGTACGGGATACGGGATACGGGATCCTCGTAGTAGGCTGGACCAAAATCCAGCCGAGAGAGGGCAGCCTTTAGAAACAACAGCGTCCCGCAATTAATATACTGGCCTCCCGTTGGTCACCTTGTTAGTTGTCTAAGACCAATGTTTATACTGGCCAATTAATATACTGGCCCCCCCAATTGATCGGGGTCGCCAATGTTTATATGGGGCCCGGATTAATATACTTGGCCTAGAGTAAGAATAGTTTGGATCGGTCCCGGCTACGCACCCCAGTATCTTAATTAGAGGTCGCCTATGGTCGCCTTTTTTTATCTTCTTCCCGTAGCACAAAAAGAGGTGCTTCAAGCGCTAACCCCAAACCACTAACACCTTCCTCGTTGGGGCTCCGCGCAATGGGAAAAGGTTTCCACGACGGGAAACCGGCCACTAGTTACGAAGTGAACATAAGGTATCGAGAGGTCCTTCACAGTCAGGTGCGACGCAATTGCCCCCTATTAGTAAAGTACCCCTCTTCCTATCCGGGGGTTGAGGCGAGCTCTCTCTTAGAGAGCTCCCGGTCGCTTCCTTCGGGCGCGGGAGTTCCGTTCGCCACGCACCGGCCCCATTCACTTGCAAGCAACTCGTAGAGGTTGTAAGTACACAGTGCCCCACAACTATCAAAGTAACGTGGGGTTGAAGAGAGTGCCTACCTCCGAGCCGAGAGTGCCCGCCCCTTCTGTCAAGTAGGCAACTCCGGAACGCAGTCCGCCGTGACCGTGTAGATGAAAATATCTTCGATGCTGTCATTTCGAAATGTCCGCTTCACTCCCTCAGCCTTCCCAATTAATATACTGGCGCTCCCGTCCCAATTAATATACTGGATGTTAGAGCCCAGATTAATATACTTGGACCTCACTCTGGTCATTGTATACAGCGTCCCTCCCTTGTTAGTTGTCGCCTCCCGGAGCTACGCTACCTCCGGTCGAAGTATACTGGACCTCTAGAAAGAAGAGGTCGCCTCGGTAGCGAAGCACTTAAGATGAAGCGTCGGTAGCAAAGCTGACAACGCAACGCGTTAGCGAAGCGTCATTCTCATAACGAGGTGGTGCAACCGAAGTGAGGTTAGCGAAGCGCTGTAGTAGCGCCAAAGCCTATGTGCTATAATGCTGAACCAAGGACGCTCCGCCTTATCTATAGAAGTTGTCAACTGAAATCTGAACGAATGGGATCCTTGGTGGCTCAATCTATAGATAGAAAGCCTTATGATGGGAAACTACCACGTTAGGTTTGGAGAGAGATGGGACCGGTTATAGTTTAGGGAGAGCAGATGCAAGCTTTTTCTTTCCATAGACGGCCAAATGACTACAGGATCATCGGTCTACTCTACCTCAATTCACCATTTCGAACCTTATACAGAAGGTTTTTCCGTACCAGCTCCTTCTACCTATACCGCAGTTGAAGCACCTAAAGGAGAATTTGGTGTCTTTCTTGTCAGTAATGGAAGCAATCGTCCCTACCGTCGTAAAATAAGAGCACCTGGCTCTGCCCATTCACAAGGACTCGATTCTATGTCCAAACATCACATGCCAGCAGATGTAGTCACCATCATAGGTACTCAAGATATTGTGTCTGGAGAGGTAGATAGATAGGACTACGTCTTGCTCGATCAGGACCGTCTATTGCGAGCCAAAACACCCTCAAATAATCGGAAATACCGCATTTAGAAGCAGTAATGAATTCTGGGACTCCGGATCCCCTCCTCGATCTGTTCAACTGCGACCTTATAATGCAATCGCATTCTCTGGTACAATTGCTGTTTTTGTTTCTGTATTCCTAATTTATCCATTGGGTCAATCTGGTTGGTTCTTTGCGCCCAGTTTTGGTGTAGCAGCTATATTTCGCCCAGTATAAACATTCCTCTTCTTCCAAGGGTTTCATAATTGGACATTGAACCCATTTCATATGATGGGAGTTGCCGGAGTATTAGGCGCTGCTTTGCTATGCGCTATTCATGGTGCTACCGTAGAAAAGACTTTATTCGAAGATGGTGACGGCATTCCGTGCTTTTAACCCAAGCCGAAGAGACTTATTCAATGGTCACTGCTAACCGCTTTTGGTCCCAAATCTGAATTGGTTATTCCCACGGCTTAACACATGCAAGTCGAATGTTGTTTTCGGGAAGCTTTAGTAGCGAGGTGACCGAAGTGAGAACAAGGCGACCTCTAGGCAGGCGACAACTAACAAGGGAGGATGTCTTAGAGCTACTCCGACTCCAGGTATGACTGTTTGTTCCCAGGCAGGGCAAAGGCACTCGACCGGGTTCTTACCTGGGAGCAGGGGCCAATGGGATGAACCAACCAGGGGCCCGGATTAATATACTTGGGTCCAGTATATTGAAAGCATTAAAGAATTGTCCGGTGGTGTAACAAATAGGAAAGAGCGCTACGCACCTTTGGTACTATAACCTCTCTGCAAAGAAGGTGGTGACCCCATGGGAGAAAAGGTGTTCCGGTGGGTCTAATGAAGAAAGTGAGATATAAGAGCTAGAGAAACTGCGCATAGAGAAACAGGTGTTGTTAAGAAACAACGGTTGACATAGATCTCCGGTATATCCGGTCATGAGGAGGGAAACGGCGTGGTTCGTAACAAAGAATCACGACTCAGGCCGGGCAACAATGAAGAAACAGAACTGATTAGGATGAATAGGAGGCCTAGAGCCCAGAGGTGGTTTTACATGACCAGGATGAATAGGCTTATTGACTTCGGAGTATAAGGGGGATGTATAAAGAGAAAGAAGAGGTCCGGTGCTATAACAAAGAATCAGGCTTTGTTCCCACTGAGCTAAGTAATTGGTGGTAGCACACTAGGATTCTCCGGTGTTGTAACAAAGAATCAGGCTTTGTTCCCATGTCCGATCAGTGCCCATGAAATATACACCCTTCGCGACAACAACATAAGCTCTCGTGACATCGATATGTCGATCCCTACCTAATCGAGCTTGGCAGAGGCATTTTACCATCCTTCTTTCTTCGAGGAGCATAATGCATAGTTGAAGAAGGGGACAGGGATGTGGATATCACTACTATTGATTCACCGGTGTCAGTTGCTTTAGCCTCTGGGCATCCACCCGCAAAGAGCGGATTCTGCCCATCTATGAATCCAAACCTCCCGAGCAGCTTGCAATTGATCCTTCCAATTAATATACTGGCGCCTGCTTTTGGTTAAAAAGCCCCCTTCCACTCGTCTTTTGACTGCCCAAGGAAATTGATGCTCGGTCTCGTGTAAGCCAAGCCCCCAATTAATATACTGGCGACATGAATCCGATTCGTGAACAACTTACGCTATTTGCAGTAGAGAAGGGGCACAACCTGAAAAGCAAGGTAGCGTAGCTGGTCATTCGGAAGGGCCAATTAATATACTGGGAGTTTTTAGGGCGTAACGTTGTGGGCTACGCACCTCGCCCTGAAAAACGAGGGCCGAGCGACGTTCCAGAGGCATCTTCCATTCATTTGGATTTTGGTTTTTCCGCACCATATTTAGATCTGCCTCTTCTTCGATCCGGAATTCCCAGCAAATCCTTGACTCCTCGAATACAATGGGATTTCACACCTGGCGAATCTTTCACTCTACCTCCTCTGACTAAGACTATAGGATGTTCCTGCGAATTATGACCTTCGCCCGGAATGTGAGCAAATATATCATGTCGATTGGTCAACCGTACTTTGGCTATCTTACGTAGAGCTGAATTAGGTTTTTTCGGTGTGATAGTCAGAACACGCGGGCATACTCCTTGCTTCTGGGGACATTGATCCGAAGCTCGAGTACGGTCCGTGCGCCGTTTTTCTTCTCTACCATGACGAATCAATTGATTGAATGTAGGCATCTGATCTTTTCTATGTCCTTCCCCCCTTTGCCCTATCACTAGTGGTTACTCCTGATCCGAAGCACCCCTTTTCCATTCATAGAGAGATCCAATCGTCAAAATCAATAAAAAGGCCATCATGGACCAAGATCCAAACGGATCAATCTTGTTGGGAGGTACTGCCCAAGGAGAAGAAAAGGTGACTTCCGGATCAGGGATAATAAATAAAATAGGAACCAGATAAAATCGTATATCGAAACGACTCCTGGCATCACCGGAGGGATCGGAACCACATTCGTGGGCCGACAATTTTTCTGGATAGGTCGAACTATTGGAAGCAAATGGAAAAGGAAGACCGAGTGGGATCAAAGAAACTAGCGGACTCATCACTAAATAGATAAAAATAGGTGAAAATTCCAACATCACCAAAGCTCACTGCGTTCTCTCGCTCTGCTCGCGGCGCTCCTTGCTCGCGGAGCGGCATACCGAAAAATAAGTGTGATACGGGGACAGGATTTGAACCTGTGACCTCAAGGTTATGAGCCTTGTGAGCTACCGCTCTACCCCGTCCGTTATTCTTTCTAATTGATTGTTCCATCCGGTGCAACCAATGGTGCTCTGTTAGGAGATAAATCAACCGACTCTTCCTAGGGCTGAGTTGAATCGCAAATGCCATAGTAGCCAGAGCCACTTTCTATGCACCGGTAGGGGGAACCACAGCTAGGCAATTAGTATGGCTCCTTCTGTTGAATCAAACCTTGAGGATAGCGAACGAATCCATTAGTTCTCTTGCATCAGGCTGCCAGTGATCGAATTGATTCCATTCGGATTCTGCCCTCGAAGACGCCACAATGAAGAAGCAGCGCTACGCTCATCGAGCAGTTAGTTCTCTCTGACCTCGGAGTACCGATTCTAGTTGACTCAGTATTTGATCACTAGTTGTGGGGAAGGGGAGAAGGACAGCATATAGAGTGCGTAGGCGTAAGGAGTGTCAGACTCATGGCCGTCTTTCTTTCGACCGTCCTCTTCTAGTCATGGTCACCATAGCTGGACTAAGAGCCGGCATTAGGTAACGCATCATGACGGCTAAGAGAAAGAAGCATTAGGCTTCGCATGAAGCTGGACTTCAGCCCGGCAGAAACAGGTGGGTGACTATGGCACATAGAAAAGTCTTGGCTAGTGAAACTGCATGGGAACCTAGGCCCTGAAGGGCTTATATTCGATACCATCACCGGGATTATTTAAGATAATATTATCAAAGGAATAGCTATTCTCTACCAGCTAATTGGTTAATAAGAGACTAATATGGTTATGACCAATCGATATTAGTATAGAAGATGGAATCATATTCTGCTGCTTCTCTACCTGCTAATTAGTTAATTAGAGCATTAAAGGATGATTCGATACCAGATAATGAAGGCCAGCTCACTAAGCTTATTAAGCAAAGAGGGCGCTAGGAGAGATATGAGAGATCTTTTCTTTTTCCTCTGAAGGGCAGAGGAGTTACATTTGGGGATTGATCGATAGGATGCATCAAAAGATGCACTTAGTTGAGTTGACTTGACAAAGAATCACTCTCTTGACTTAGAAGATATTCTCTGTTTCCCAACTTTGTCATTATGGAACGCCAACCCAGAAAGAGCACCAACTACCTTATGGTAAGGCACGCCCAATTAATATACTGGCCTAAGCTTAGATTCTCATCTATTCTCTTCTACTTGCACTTCAAGGACATAATAAGGGGCAAGCCGAGCAACCATAAATCTATCAGCCTTTACTATATTAATTGGATCCCCGCTTCCCCTCTATTCTCTTCTTAACGCAAAGCAGAAGCATTGGGAACCCCAATATCTTTCTTCGGAGCAGTTTCTTTTCCGGTATGCACCACCTTGCCCAAGCTAAGAAGTGTCGCAGGTACGACATCACTTGGTAAACTAGCAAGAGCATCCATGGCGGGTCCAGAATTACCACTCGAATGGGGAGTCGTTATTACAGGCATCGGTTCGGGTTCTATCATACTTGAGGCGGGTTGTCCTTACTTCTTGTTGAATTGGCATTGCTTCTTTCTCACTCGAAGAGGCGTTGCTACTTATCAAAGCATCCGTAACTGGCAGTGACACATCAGATGTTTTCTTAGTTTCGACAATATGAATAGATTCGCTTCTGGCTTATCATTAGAATTGTTTGTAGTTACCTCTGGGCTAGCAAGAGACGTTTTTTTCACGGAAGCAGAATTAGACGCCTCAGGGGCTAATAGCTGCTTGCTTCTTAGATGTGTCCTTATCTAAGTCCAAAGAATGACTCTCTTCGGTCGTTCGAGAGAGTGATCAACTTCGGGAGCTTTCTTAGTCACCTTTTTGGAGTTGACTTTCTTCTTGGGGCGTTCGAGCAGAGAGTCGCAGAGAAGATCGACTTTGCCAGGGCAAACGTGCCGAGCTTCAATTTGCTCACACTTTTCATCCAGACTAGGAAGTGACAAGGTAAGCAACATCAATTCAGGGTTGCCCATAAATTCGATTGGTTTTTCTCGTTTGCTGTTACATTTTGACAAGTCGTGACTTTCTCATTAATTCGCCTCTCCCTTGGGAAAGCAGTGAATTGAGACCCTCTTTTAGAGAGTTTTGGCTGCTGCATTAGGAGCGGTTTTTTAGTGAATTGGTTAGCCCCTTGGCCCTAGGGAAATGGGCCAATTGAGACCCCTCTTTTCTCAAATGCTATCGCATTAGGAGTGGCTTTCTACTAAAAATGAGTTCGCCTCGGCAAAGCAGTCTCTTCTTTCTTCGCTCCGCACCTATCTCTTCGAATTCGAACTATAACCTTAGTCACTCATCGGGTCGGGTACGGCACTTCAACTACCCGGGCGAATGGTAACTCCAAACCAAAACAAGTAAGAAGCCCAGGCAGAGTTGAGGAGGTAGGGGACAGAAAATACTCTAAGATACGAGTCAAATAGCCGCTAAGAAACAACGCAAGCACCTTAGGTGAGGGTGCTCATACAACGGCTTAATTGGGTTCAAGTCACGCCATGGGCAATGTCTCTCTTCTTAAATTGGGTCGGAAGCTTGGGATGTGCTCATGGGGAACAACCTCATGTGGATATACCATATTGAATCTCGAACCGATTTGTCAGAAGTGAGAATCTAACTATTGGTGCATGGCTGCTCTCTATCTTAAATCTACCTTAGGGAAATATACAAGAAAGAAAAAGAAAAAACCCACCAAAACCAGTACTCAGAACCCTACCAAACAAGGAATACCAGTAACCCTAACCATAGATAAATTAAGAGTAATGGGAACCACTACTCTTAAAATAACGGTAGATTCGAACATAAGTGAGAATACCCAGAACCATTATATACATATGTTGCAAGGCCCAAATCTAATCCAGATGAGCCTACCGGAACTAGAGGCTTCGCCGTTTGAGAATAATAACAGAAAGAGAAGCATTTCCAAACAGAAGAGAGTCGGGGGAACATAAGGACTCGTTTCCAGGGGTTAACTCATCCTTAAGTAAGGTTGGGCTAAGCGAAAATACCATCTTCTTCTCCTAGGTAAGGCAATTTTCACTGACGACAAAACACAGCCAAAAAAGTAGTAAAATAATACCATGGATAAACACCCATCATAGACCGCGGAGTTGCAGTTACACCATTTTGAAATATGCCTCAAATGAGGGCAATCACGGGTTTATAGAAAACATTTTCCTTCTCTTTCTTTCGCTAGCGTTATGCTTAACAAATGCAAGTAGAAGCTTGTCACATTTCGTTCAGTGACACACCATAATCTTTCCGCTGCCCCACATGTTCTGCCTCCGACTGTTATATCTCCCTATGAGAAAAAGAAGCGCACCAGCCCAACAGCACCAGTCCGAGACGAACCATAGTCTTTCCCAGCGCACCTGTACGACGAACCTCTCCAATACTGTACAACACGACTAACCTCTCCTGTACGACGAACCTCTCCCTACATCAGTCAGTGAACCGACAACCGGAACATGTGAGTCACACCTCTCCAATCCAATTAAGTACTGGACCGGTCGGACGAAGCTCCCGCTCACTTCGCTCCCCTCACCCTACAATTTCATTTCCGCTTCAGCTTCCTTACATCCTTCTTTTTCTGGATCCAGTACATCGTCAGCCACGTCTTCCATGTGCTCCATGGCGTCCTCCCTAGGGAGAGTAGTCAAGTAGTCATAGTTTATACGTCGCAGGGTTCGAAATGCAATGTGGAAAGTCAGGCCTAAGCCAAAAAAAAGAAAGGAAGTGATTTCTGCCTCTGTCATAACTTGATCCATCCTTGATTCATTTTATAGTTCTTCTCAGAAGACGAATGAGATCATCCTCTTTCCTCTCGGGCCTAGGCGAATTCTCCATTTTATTGACGCTGAAATAAGAAGCCTTAGAACGGCGGGAACATCTG